>RJWH01000252.1:0-692500 GCA_004363575.1 Solenodon paradoxus
GCAGTCTGGGCAAGGCTTCGTGGGCGGTCGGGATTGGGGAAACTGGCGGGCCCAGTGTCCCTCCTTGCCACATTTGAAACAGGCCCCAGGCGGGGTGTTCTTTGGCCTGGATTTAGGCTTTGCCCCCGTTGCCACCGGCCGCAGAGCCGCCAGCATAGCCTGGGTCTGCAGGGCTACCTTTTGCTGTAGGCGTGCCTGGCGGGCGGCCTCAGCCTCTGTTTCCTGATTATTGAAAACCTTAAATGCCGTGTTCACCAGATCTCGGATTGGGGTTTGGGGACCATCCTCGGCCTTTTTCAGTTTTGTTTTGTTTTTTCGGATGTCTGGGGCTGACTGAGATAAAATGAGTAGCCAAAACAGTCGCTCCAGCATTGATGTTGGATCTAAGCGGGTACGGAGTAATATGGCCTCTGTTAGCCTGTTAAGGAACAAAGCTGGAGTAGGAGTAGGAGGGCTTGGCTGGGGCTGATAGGGGGAGGGAGGAGGAGGAGAGACGAGATCTTCAGCGGAGTCAGAGAAGGCGGAAGGAAGCTCCAGAGCAGAGGGTTCGGAAGGTTGGCCAGGCTCCGAGCTGCTGCGGGCAAGGAGAACCCGGGCAGTGGAGCAGGGCTGACGGGGAGGGAGGAGGAGGAGGAGAGGTGAGACCCCTGGGAGAGTCAGAGAAGGAGGAAGGAAGTTCCGGAGCAGAGGGTTTAGAAGGGCGGCCTTGTCCGAACTGACAAGGGCGAGGAGAACCCGGGCAGTGGAGCGCCAAGCGCAGGGGTCTGGGCGGGAGCGCAAAGTCCAAAAGCCCTGGATGTAGGGAACCTCAGACCATTTCCCAGTCCATCTGCAGAAATTGTCTAAGTCCATTAGGGTAGCGAATTCGAAAGTGCCTTCTGCCAGCGCTTGCGATCGTCGGGCTGGTATAACGGGCCTGGTCGTAATAGAAAAATCAACCGCTTTTGCTTAAGGCTGGGATCGAGTTTGGATTCTTGCCCTCTCATTTTTGGTCCCGAAGGAACAACAGATAGGGAATTGGTGTCCCTCAACCCAATCTGTTGAGCCTTTCAGACAAATGAGGGTCTGGGCCAAGGACGTCTCCTCTGGCTCTCAGAGCCTGGAAACGGAGGAGGAGAGCAGCCTCTCCGAGAGGGTCACCCTGACGCAGCGCTACGATTTTCCGTGAGAGCAGCCTCTCGGTATCAGTATCTGGGGGCCCGGATTCAGCGGTTGGAGACCAAAAATTTGGGAAGGTGGCACTTACCCTGGTTCATAGTCTGGACAGGAGGGGTGGCCACGAGGCCTCCTCGGGGAGCGGGGAGAGGAGCGGTCCTCAGCAGACAACAACTCCTCCCGGGTTTCGGGCACCAAATGAAAGATTTTTTCTGTGCTCCGCGAGGAAAGAAAGTCAATCAAACAAAAAGTCAAATAGCCAGGGCTTTATTGGGGTTTGCGCACCTGGGCGAGGTTCTCTGGTCTGCAGAACGAGGGCCGAGGAAGTCGCCGAACAAAGGGAAGCGCGCTCTTTAAGTAAAAGAATTTCGTGGGCTTCCTACGTTGCGATTGGGGATTGGTCCTGTGATTCCAGGTGTGGGCTTCAATGCCTCAGTCTGACGTCAGCCACCTTTTTCCCGGGTATGGCTGCCGGATATGGCCGCCGTTTTATCCCTCTGGGCCAGCCTAACAGTAGTGATCCAAGTTAGCTGAGACCCCTGTCCTTTGTGATTTAAGTACAATGGCTCAAACCCACCTCCCTTTTCAGTGAAAGGCTCTGTGTCCATTTACCTTTCATATCTCTCCCAGAATTTGATATGAGGCGAGGTATGCAGGCAAGGTAGATTACCACCTATCACCTCTGATTCTGAGCTCTTTCTTTTAAATGCTTAACCACCCTTCCTAAATGGGTCCCCTCCCCACCATAACTGGGCATTGCAGCACTATGCTCTGTTCTAATCTTTCAGGGCATTTAGCACTCATTTTCTTTTTAAATAGTTCATTTGATGGCACCTTTTGTCAAAAAGACAAACACCCGCATTAAGATTTGACCCCACACATTGTTCCATCTCTCTTCTCTTCACGGAATTTGTTGTGGAAGGAGAAAGACCTCTTTTACTTTGCAGAAGAGACTTCTAATATTGACATTGGCCAGGGCCTTCACAAACAAACCAAGCCAGAAAGATTCAGCATTTACATTGGTCAAAGGGAGTGGGTTTTCAAAATGGGCAAAGAATGGCAGACACAGAGGGATGATTTTTAGGGGAAAAAAAGTAGCTGAGCCAACTGGAGAGGCTGGGTCAATGACTGCAGAAGAGCACAGGCTGAGCAAGCCCTGGTGGGAAAGAATGCTAACCACTGAGACTGTGGAGCACCCCCAACCCCAAGAATGAGGAACCAAGAGAAAAGGGAAATGCAGTGCTGGGCAGCTTAGAGGGAGGAGGGCAGGAAGGTCAAGCAGCCAGGGAAGAAGGGAACTGTAATCAGGGCCTGAACTGTGTTGCAATTCAACTGTCAACCCAAATTCATCTTGAGCCCAGGCAACTCTCAGGACTTCCCCTGGTCAGAGGTGATGTCCCACCTACCTGCTAGTTACAGCTTCTCCTTTCTGCAGGAGGCTGCCAGCACCTCTCAGAGCTGACTGAGCACCAAATAAGTAACATGGTTCTCCTAGTCATTCCCTCTTCCCTCCTCAGCTGTTGGAGGCTCTGGGTGTGTCTTACCCAGCTCCTTTTTCCCCTAGGCCTCTCCAAGTTCATGCACTTTTCTATGAGTGTGACCTGTAGGGTTTCCAGGAGGAATCTTTCCATATCCCTCTGGGTTCTTCTAGGTTGACAAATAGTCATTAGACAGATCGATGAGGAAAAAAAAAGTTCAATAATAATATGTATACCTCCTATACACATGGGAGAAACCCAGTAAACCTGAGTAACTCGCCTGTAGTTTCACTTACCACCTTAAATACTTCAGCTAGAGACAATGTTGGGGGTTGAGGGGATTGGGATGTGAAGAGGAAGGTCAACCCAGGTAGGCCACCAGGAAAGCCACAGTAAACGAAGACATGACCATTAGCAGATAGAGATTCTATTTTCTCCACTGATAAACAGATTAGGTCTTCCCATATATTGAGATTTTTCTTTACACATGTAAATATTTCTTTAAAATGGTGACCTCCACTCAGCCTATAGAGCCCTTCCTATGAAATATACTTTGGCTAAAAAGGCATATTTGAAGGTGGCAAGTTTTTGCTCCCTGATAGACTCCTTGAAGGCATCTTTGAATTTTAAATGGAAAAAGGAAAGGAAGAGAACAAATTGACATCTACTGAATGTCTTTACCAGAGAGGGAAAAAAATCCAAATGGTAGCAAATAAAATGAAAAATAAGCCTTTCTGCACATCTTCATTCATGGTCTAACCTCCCCAAAGTCAACATTGTCAAATGTTTGAATGTCCTTTGCAGGGAGAAGAAGGAATACTGTTTTGTTTTTTAAAGGAAAGCAGAAATGAAGGCGAGTAGGCAAGCAGGCAGGCAGAGAGAGAAGGAAGCATTTTATTTTTATTTAGTTATTTATGCTGGTTGTTCTGCCCAGACCCAGGTCTTAAACATGGGACCTTGGGATGTATGTGGGACTGCTCCCAGGTGTACTAGAAGGCCACCAGAGGGCACTGCGCCTCCCCACCCCCCCGCCATCTTATTTTAAAAATAATTTAACTTAGTTTATTTTTTTCCTCTTCCTTGTGGTAGAAGACCTTTCCCCTGACCCCAGTGCAAAAGTTAGTCTGCCAGGAATTTTCCACGGTACTGCAGAGACTTTAGCTACGTCCTGTTATCATATTATGGAGGCTGTAGGTACGTCCTGTCATCTTGAATAAGGACAAACAAGCATAGCCTCCCTACTCTGCAGCTGTACGTAACTGATAAGAGTTGCCATTAGAAACCACATGTAACCAAGATGATGAATCATTACCTCAGAGTATAAAAGGAATTCCCCTAGACAACCCACCCCCATCCCGTTTCTCAGCTTTGGGTAACAATACCCCTGGGCCAGCATCGGTGCTTACAATAAAGTGCTTATTTTCTCTACCTTTGAGTGCCCGGCTGTCAGTCTTATCGCCATCTGATGGCTTTGCCATAACACCCTGAATCCACACCTTGAGCCCAAGTCCTTAGGCTTTACATTTTCTGCACCTTAGCCATCTCAGTCAGCTGAACCACAAAGAGAGCTTACTGTCAAAATGGTGTCTCTTACATACTCGGAAGAAGGACCTCCCCTTTGAACCTACCCATGGACTGCAGCTTTAGTGAATGTTGAGAACTGGTAAAGTTGCCTGGAGTTCTCTGGCAGGAGTAATTAGGGGGTGTGTCTCTAGACACAGATTGCTAGGGAGGGGTCCTAGGTTTTGCCAGCCAGTCAACTCTCCTGCTCATACATCTGCATTTTGCCCTCTAGATTTTAACACAGTCCTCACAGCTCATGTATGTTAATGTTGAAATAATTTCATACTTAAAGAAAGCCTGCAAGAATAGTACAAGGGTGACACAGATTCGACAGTCTCTTTATTTTGCTCTTTTTACAGCATTGCTACCAAACAGTCTGTTCTCTTGGTGAACATCAGCCAAGAAAACAAATCAAAGTTCGTTTAAACAAGGAAAGTTTGACTACTTGTAGCAAATAAGGAGACAGGGAATCACTTTCAAAGCACTGTCTCCTCAAGAGCTTTGCTCAAGGGATTCATTGGGTTCACCTGAGGAAGTGGGCGGTGATCGGTGAGTGGATTGCTGAGGAAGATTCCAAGTCTTCTGCCCAGGAGCCAGCTTTCAGTTTTTGACTCCATTAGATTTTGAGGGTGGCCCCATGAAATGTTTTCCATTTATACTATTACGCTGACCTACTATTTTCTCTGTACCTATCCATCTAGGTATTAACTTTTCTGAACTATCTGAAGTAGGTTTGATACACTGTACCATTAATTTCCTTAGCAAAATTTGCTAAGAATAGTACTTTTTATGTAACTATTATTCAACTATTAAAATAAGGGGATTTAACATTGATTCAAAACTATTATCTGATTCACAGTACATACTTAATTCTATCAGTCGTTCCATTAATATCCTTTATAGCTATTTTTCCCCAGTCTAGAATCCAGTACAGGATCACATATCCCATTTAATTGCCCTATGTCTTTCATCTCCTTTCACCTGAAAAAGAAAATCCTCAGTCTTTCTTTGGTTTCCTAGACCTTAGCATTTATAAATTTGTATCCTAAACCACCACACCCAACCCAGTGTCAGATATATGATGCACAAATATCTTCTCCCATTTATTAGGATGCATTTTTGCTTTGATAATAGTTTCTTTCATCGCACAGAGGTTTTTAATATGATGTACTCCCATTTGTTTATTTTGACTTTTTTGCTTGACAATGCGGTTGATTTTCCACAGATATCTTTTAGACCAATGTTGAGGAGCTAATCACCAATATTTTCTTCTATACGTTTTTAAAGATATATTTATTTACTTAGAAGAAAGATGTCACAAACCTTGGCTTTATACATGGACTATACCATCCAGAGCTGCAGGCTTAACCACTGAGCCACCAGGGTACACCTCTTCTACGTATTTTAGGTTTTCAGATATTATATCCAAAGCTTTAACCATTTCGAATTAATTTTTGTGAAGTCCAGTTTTTCGAGACCATTCACTGAAAAAGCTTTCCATGCCCCATTGTATTCTTGGTTCCTTTGTCATAAATTAATTGCCCACATATGCATTGATAATTTTACTCAATCATTCCTTCTATTTCATATTTCTCTGTAAAGGCTTTACTTTCTCTGTCACTTACTTGTATATATTTAAAATTTATAGTATAAACCTGTAGATTCTTATTTGAGTCAATAAGCTATAATCCAGTGCCATTATTTTTATTTATTCTAATACTTAAATTGTCCCAGATGGCTAATGAAAGCCACCTCAAGTTGATACCTGTGTCCTTTGATATGTTCCCATGAATCTTTAAGTACTTCCTTATATGCTAGTGCAAAAAGATGTTCCAGGATCATCTAATACTTTCCTTGAGACAGCCCTAAAATCAGCATTTCCTCTAAAGAATCCTGGCTCCTTTCACTGGGCAGTGGTATTTGGAAATTGAGATCAGAGTGCCAGTATTAGTTCAAGGGTCTTGGTGTCTCACTTCAGGGTTATTGTGAGTCTGAGAGATTTCATCAGACCCACCTGCTCCAGGAACAAAGAAGGTAGTAAGCAAAAGCTAATGAGATTTATTGAAAATAGTGCACCCCTTAAGATAAGGATAGGGTGGGCCATATTCCAAGAGGGGAACAGGCCATGAGAAGTTTTGGGCTAGGTTTTTAAAAAGTATGGTAGCCCTTATATCTGCCCAGAAAGCAGTCTGGAGTGGAACAAAGGTTTTGATTGGTTTATTTATACTTCTCTTTTTAAACTGATTGGAGGAATTCAGATTGGCACCATTTCGCAGTTTGTTGCCTCTTGACTGGAGGACTGCCTCAGTCAGTTCTTTCCCCCACTGCTTCCCCACTCATGGCTGACTCACTACCTACCATTCCTCCCCTCAAGGAGTTGGCACCTAAAATCATCTAGGGAGGAGGGACATTGTTTCTTTTCAACAGCTACTTCCTGATGAAAAGGCGCTCAATAGGGTCTTGGTATCTCCTTACTCTCTGTCAAGACGCAGGGAGGGGACAATCTAGAGATCCTCAATAAAAAGTTGTTTTTTATAGGGCAAAGGCTGGTGTTGTTCCACCACCAGTTGGAGAGGAATTTTCTTCATAAAACTTCTCAACCTCTCCTGGGCTGAAATGATGAAGAAAAGTGTGGGAAAAGACTAGAAATTTATTGATCAATCCTAAATGAAGTTGATACTTTCAGAAGTCAGTGTATGTGGCACAGACTAAAATTTGATCTTCCCAAGAAGATGTGCTACTGAAACATTTAATTTCCCTCCTTTATCCCAATTTTACCAATAACTGCAACATTTTAATAAATTTGGCATGTAATTTGCATAAGCACAGTGAGAATGATTATATGGACTTCTTGTATGCTTTGCTAGAGTCTCACAGAAGGACATGATATTGAGACTTAACGGCCCTTCCCGACTCAAGGTCCTCAGATCTCATTGCAGCACTTGCAAGTTTGGGTAGTTCTCACTCCTTGAGGTTCCCAATATATTCTGGGATTACTGCCTTACCAAGGGGTTCCTTTCCTGACTCACTTGTTAAACCATGTGTAACCCTGTAAGTAAATTATTGTGCTGGTTTTCCTATTTGCTCCAGAAGGTCAGTCTCATTTTCTGAAAGTTGTTTAATTGTCAAATATAACATCCCTGTCAAAGTTATGGCAAACAGCCATATTTCCAATAGTGCTCTATTATAAAAAAAAACTTATTGTAGCTATTTAAATAAACATTATACCATGAAAAATAAGAATGCTTATTAACAGTTTACTGGAGGAGAAAAAAGTACACATTTCAGTCCTGCTTGAAAAATGCTCAATTCACCAGCGTGCCTTAGGTATCAGTCAATCAAAAAACTTCCTTAATTCAGTAAAATAAAAAAAATAATACTGAGGCCATTCAGATATGCTGCTTAATAGTAGTAATGGAGAATATCACTTCTGAAGGGGACTGATTCATAGGCTTCTTAAATGCATCACTTTAAAAAGAGAAACTGATATATACCAAATGAATAAAAAAAATTAGTTCTTTATTACTTAAACATATTTTACCCAACATTATTACTATGGACCTTTATCATCTAATATCTCAACATAACATTAATGTGCTAATTAATATTAGGCAAAAAATTGATACCATTAACCCTGAATATTACATTTCTTCAGATTTAATGTGATGACTTCTCCTTACCAATAAATTGAAATATTCATCTTTATGTTTAACCTTAGAAGAGCATATATACACACACTTTCATAGACTCTGGAAAGAGGGTCCAGATGTGCTTTCTCAGACCTAAAATTTATTTCCTATTTTAAGTTATATTGAATACTTTTAATTTGTTTTGTTTAAATTCTGCTTTTTCATAGTTTATAAATTATTACCCAATTTAGTTTTGTAATAGCATTGATTGCATTAGAAATGACAGCAGTTTCTGTGGGTGGCAAAAAACTTTTTAAAACAAACGTGGTTAGAAATGCGACTGTAATATGATAAACAATTTAACCTAAAATTGTGTTTAATTCTATGAAATACAACATTCTAGAATATCACATTCTTAGGAATTCTATGAAACTTTCAGAACGAATGTACTATTATATTTTTACATGAACACTTTCTAGAAGGTTAAGCATTAATGTATATTTTATCTTTAACCTGTATTTTGACAATGCTTCCTATAAGATTTCACCACGCCACATGAGTCTAATTCATTCAGTATCTCTCTTTCCACAAAGAGAAAGTGATTTACTTTTGTGGGATATCTTAGGTGATCCCTAAGGTTTTTTATTTTTTATTATCTTTTCATTTAGAATTTCATTTTTAAGAAGTTTGGGAAATTAAGGTTATACAGTTATAAAACAGTACTTAATTATTCATCTGGCCAAATTCATACAGTTCTGAAAGGACTCAGGTATAACCCTTTTATCAAAGGCCTGATAGTAATAGGTTTTAAACAATTTGTTATCAAAGTTAACTACAAATTAAGAATACTTTTTTCCTTTTTGTTAATAAAAGAAATTAATGTTTGAGTTCCCATAAACTTAAAATTCATCTTTTTTCACACACATCTTAGTGTTTCTACTTCTCTATTTTCGTTAATTTTATTTCCCACATTGAATGGAATTATCACTTCCCCAAAGCCTAATTTTAAGCAGTTATAAACAAAATAAACTACAGTTTATTTTATCAACACTTTCCAGATTAGAGAATTCACAAATGATATCCTTCCCAACAGATTCTTAGCTCTTCCCCAGAAGTTGACTAAGTTCAGGAATTAACATCTCTGTAGCACACAATTTAAAAGTTTTAGTTAATTTTCATTATTTAATATAATTTATTAAAGCTCTTCACAGTTTCAAGTTACTAACCATATTTTAGAAACTTATAAAATTTAATGCTAAAGATTGTTTATGCAATTCCTTTCTGACCAGGAGGGTCCAGGGTGACGTTTTGAAATAACCTCTTTTATGTTAAAAATTTATTTCCTAGTTTTAAAATATACCCCATCTATATTTAATTAGATATCCTAAAAAGCTGCTTGGGTAACTCAAACCAAATAGTTTGATTGGCTAAATTTTTCTCCAACCTTTTGAGCCCAAGGAAACATCCAGATTAGCTAGTTATTCTCTGAATTCAGTAATGCATAAAAGGAGTTGTTACAGTGTTACAGCTTTTCTGGAGAAACCAAGTAAGCACTCTTTGTAAGTATTTTAGGCAGATTCATTACACACGTGGTCTCAGCTGGGATTTCTTCCTCTAAGAGCTGAGCCCCGGTTTCTGGTTAGAACATACTTATATAGGCTAGAGCAATATAAAGGGAAGCGAGGGATGTAAATTAGGGGAAGGGGTTTCAAGCACGGGAAGTTCTTTGTCTGCTGGCTACATTCCAGCAAGCTCAGGTTACAGGAGGTGTCATGGCTTTTCTTTATAGTTGCTGGAAGTGATAAGCAGGCCTTTTCCTACATTCCCCCATTTTGTTTTCAAACTGAGGACAATTAGCTTTGAAAGTCCATAGATGAGGAATTGGAACGAAGACTCGATTTGGCTGCTTCCTGCTGGACAGGGCCGTAGTCGGGGTGGTGCAGCATCTTGGACCTTCTGAATATAGAACAGAATATAGTTAGTATTCTTGTTCATTATCGGGGTGTACAGGGTTATACTGCCAAGCCAGCAAGACATGCTTCGTTGTGATCTGTTAACCAACTGTGTTTTTGGTAGATGGAAGCAGGCCTATTATGCCAGGTAGAGGACAAGGGGAGTAATATGCAGGCTTCCAAAAATGAGTCCCATGGCTCCTAATAGATCTTTAAATCTTCTAATTCAAGTAAACTAAGAAAACCATTTTTAGTCTAAGAGAGGCTCCCATTTCTGGACTGGAACAAGGAACATTTTCCATATGCCTCTAGCAATATCTTTAACTGTTTTCTCGTCATCTATTTGCAAACAGCAGTTTGTTAAATTGAACTTAGTACAAGCCCCTCTTTTTCTGCTAATAAGTAATCTAAGGCCAATTGGTTCTGGAGAATTGCAGCCCTCATCTGGGTAGCCAGCAAGTGATATTTCTGCTTCTGCTTGTAATCTTATTAGTTTATTTAGGAGGTAGATGGGGCGGGGTTGGTAGCCCCAGCTGCCATTTGCCCAAGTGGCAGGGTTATAGATCTGAATTATTTTCTCAGGCGGCCATTCATTGCCCCATCCATTATCACCACCAGTCGAAGACAGACCAGTGTCTATGCTCCGCTTTGGTCTGTCTGACTGAACATAAACTTTAACTCCTAATGTCTTCCCTATAGACTTTCATAAGAGGAAAAACTGAGGCCTGATTTTGTCAATGGTCTATATAAGCTTGACAGGTAGCAATCCCATGGAAGGGGTCTGCAGAGTTGGCTGACAAGGCAACTGAGAGGAGCAAAGCTCAGAGTATGATAAGAGCGATGGTCAGATAGACATGGGGTCTCCTGGTGGGTTATCAGTTTCTCTAAACCTCTGGCGGATCATGGGTCAGCCTGATATGGGTGGGAGACAACTGCTGGACAGTCCAGGCAGAGCTCTGGTTGGAGGGGTCTCTCCCTTGACTGGGCGATCGATCCGCTGCTCTGGTAAGTTGTCTTCACTCAGGAATGATGGATCCAGGAATTCAGCTCGGTAACTTTAAAACTTATGGGAGAAGTTAGTATGACAAGATAAAGTCCCTTCCAGGTAGGTTGAAGGGGTTCTTTCCCAGTTTTTTTTTGTTTTGTTTTGTTTTCATACATAATCTTCTGGTTTCTTTAGGTTTCCCCTCCCATCTATTTAATGGAGTCGGTTTTACCATATAGTCTCCAAAGGGAGAAAAAAGATTTTATCCTGGCCCTAGGGGTACAGCATACCCACAGGAGTGCTATGGAAAGAATGTTCAGGGTAGACTAGTTTACTGACATGAATTAGCCATAGCCTGTTTGAGGGTCCAGTTCATGTGTTCTACTTTTTCTGAACTCTGGGACCAATAGACCATGTATAAGTTCCGTTGGATACCTAGGGCCCTAGCTATCTATTGTAGTACATCTGCTATGAATCCTGGGCCATTGTCTGATTCTATAGTTAATTACATCCCCTGTCAAGGGATAATGTCTTTTAGCAGTGTCTTGGTTACTTCCTGGTCTTTTCTGTACAGAGAATGTGCAGATAAGAGATATCTATCTCCTCTGCTAGATCCTATCTCAGTAAAGTCTATCTTTAAATCATTAAAGGGAGTCTGGCCACAGCATTAAATTCCTGTTGATCCAACAGGACCCTGTCTGGCATTGTTCTGTGCATAAGGATGCAGCTCTGTCATTAAGCAGTTGGGTAACAAGGGTTCTAGAGCAGTTTTTCTAGGTGGGTAAGTTCATGCTGCTGAAAGATTATCCGGTGTTGTCCTGGCATAGATTCTGTGATCTGGGTGTGCTCACCATTCTTCCTCTGTCAGATTAGCATGAATCTTGACAGTACTGTCTATTTCTTAGCCATCTTTTCTTTCAGATGCCCCTTGCGACATATGGCTGTTGCTTTCTTGGGCTTTCAAACTACCTCTGGTAGGTGTAAGATCTCTTCTTTATTTTAATTTCTTCTCCTTCTGCTGTTGAAAGTTATTTTCTTATAGTTTCATGTACAATGCTGAGTGGCAAGGGCACAGTGCCAGTCTGGCATAGAGGTTGATGCATTTATTCTTGCTGAGTTTTAATGCCCTGACTAGGGCCCATAGTTCTACATTCTGGGCTGAACATTCCTCAGACAAGGCTTTCGCCTATACAGTCTCTAGTCCGATACAAATGCATACCCAGTGTGCCTCTGTCAGTGACCTCCTGCAATGAAAGGGAAGATGAGGGTGCAGGCCGCTGAGAATCATGCCATCCATTCTGCCCATTGCCTTGCTTTATACCTGCAGGATGGTGAAGTTCTCCAGCATGTTGTCTACCATGTACTTCTCAGGCAGGTGCTTCAGCTTGTGGATGGAGTTGATCATGTACTCAGAGTGGGGACCAGTGGATGAAGCAGGAGAAGTGGCCGTTCTCATAACGGGTGTACTCTGTCTCCATTTTCTCCATCGCCTGCTTCCCAAAAGAGCAGACCATTGTGGAACAGGTGAGTCTCATGTTCTTGGGCCTCTCATATTGGCTGTAGATGCCGTGGAAGGAGTTGCCTTCATCTTCAATGTTGGTGTTGCGGTTTGCCCAGAACTTCACAAGGAAAAGGGCATTGGAAGGTCCCCGTTCAAATTGCTCTTTGAGTTTACCCTTCTTCTTCTGGAATTTGTTATAGATCTGGTGGATGTCCAGGGCTTCAAGTTAGGGGTCACTGTAGCTCAGGCTTGACTGGTCCATGTGCAAGAACAGGTGCTTGTTGTACATATCAGGGTCTTGCTGCTGCTCCAAGAAGGCAGAGAACTTCACATTCAGAGTTTGGAGCTGGCCACATTGCGGCCTTGCCACGGAGGTGCCAGGGGCGCCGGGGTGGGTTCTGGAAGAGATTTAAACCCTTGCAGAGACAACAAAGGCTGGACAGCGTAGGTTTATTGATGGCATGGGTTTATTGAGAGAAAGATTTTACATCATGGGGTGTTCCAGCTTGGCCAGGCAAAGCTCCTTGCTAAAACTTCTGAGACTGCTGGATAGCCTGGGCTTATATGCTTGACTCTTTAGGAGACAGGTCCACGTTGGTGACGGAGGTCACCAGGGGGACAGGACAGTCCGAAGCCATGCTGCCCACCCTGTGGAGCAGGGACACACGCTCCTGCATGCAGCCCGCAGACAGGCAGACCTCTGCGTCATGGTCCCAGCACTCTTCAATAGTCACATAGAGCTGGGCCAGGCCTGGTTGCTTCAGCCAGTGATCCTTGACAGCAGGCCGTATCTTCTTGTGCACCACTGCTGCTGCAGCTCCTCCAGGGATGGGTGCTGGCCGATCCCCTCAAAGGGCAGTGTGTACTCGTCTACTGGCCCGTCAGCAGCCTTGCAGCAGGACGTGAGCTCCCCTAGCACCAGCCCCATGGCGTACATGTCAATGCACAGGAAGGCGTCTCTCTGGAAGTTGATGGTGTCCTCGAGCACCTCAGGGCCATGTACCATCGTGTCCCCATCTGCTTGTGGGTTCTTTTTCTTCAGTGGCTTCCCCAGTTCAAAGCGAACATCCAAGCCAAAGTCAGACAGCACAGCCATGAGGTCCCTCTTCAACAGCACATTCTTGCTCTTGAAGTCCCTGTGGGTGATGGACGGCTTGTGGCCCTCCTCACGGCACCCGGGGATGTCCTTGTGCAGGTACAACAGGCCTCTGGATGAGCCACAGCTCCACCTTGAGGTTTGAGCCCTGCTTCTCGGTGGCAATGAACTGCAGTAGGTTCTCATCCTTCATACCAGGGGTGCTGAAGTTCTCCCGCTCACTCTGCCATGACTGCTTGTCCTGCAGAGGGAAGACCTTAACAGCCACAAAGTCTTTCCTGAGCTGTGCCTTCCACACGCAGCCGAAGCGCCCCTGAGTCTTGATCTCCAGCAGCTGCAGCGGCTTTAGGCCCACCAAAGGGGAGAGGGTGCAGGGCCAGGGTCCTCATGGATGTTCACGTGGCTGTAGGGGGGGTTTGTGATGGTGGTACATCCAGAAAACCAGCAGGAGGAGGAGGGAGAGGCCCCCGATGGGCACTAGTGAATATGCCAGCACCGTGAACAGTGTGGGGGGCTTCAGAGCCCCCAGCCTCAGGCAAGTGCGTGAAGCGCTCATTGCAGGAGTTGCCTTCACAGCAGCAGAAATACACCTGCAGGTTCTCCTCAGTGGCCACTCACTCCTGTCTTTTGTAGCAGTTGAAATCATCCAGCCAGCAGCCCTTCTTGACCAGCTCCATGGTGCCCGAGCTGTTGTGTCAGGAGGCGTAGCAGTGTAGCCACTTCTGCTCACCCTCGAAGCGCTCGCAGCCGCTCTGGTTGGTGGGCTCCAGCTCCCAGTCGGCGCTGTAGTAGGCACACTCCCGCGTCTCCACCTCGCTGCACCAGGAGCCCATGCACAGCGATCCCCTGAGGAGGGCGAGGGCCGCCCAGGGCGTCATGCTTTGGGAGCTGCTGGGCAGGATCTGCTTTAAACCGGCCCCTCCACTAGGCTGTGCTGAGGGCAAAGGCTGTTCCAGAGACCCCAAGGCCATCAGGGTGTCAGGTTGTCACTCGAGACAACTTTTGCAGAGGCAGCGCCAGCTTCAGTGTATAGGCACAGATGAGGGGCAGGCCTGGCCTTCAGAGCACCCAAGGGCACCCCTATGAGCGACACCTGCAGTTTACCCAGACAGCCCGAAGGCCCACTGGGCAGCAGAAGCCCTGGAAGCAATGATCTCAGCTCTAGCTCTCCTGGGCACCAGACTGGACTTGGTGCCTGGGTTTGCCAGGCCCTCCCTGCAGGTCTTGGCTCCCTCTCCATGGCTTAACTGAGGCACGGTGTGATGCTATTTTATGTCCCTTGACACTCATGAGCGTGATGAGAGTGGGGAGCTTTAACACCTAGGTTTTGTCCCAATGCAGGTTTGTCTGCCTCTACTTCCCTTTCTGACTCGTTAAATCACTAGTAACACAGAACTGGACCCACAGAGGCTCAACCTGGGCATCTTCCAATCACTGGTCTAGTATATGGAAAAACCGAGCAGGGTGGCCTGGGTTTCCCGTCACAACTTTGTAAAGAGTTCTCACTGTGGAGAAGATTTAAGGTCCCTTTAATTTACAAAGTGCGGAGTCTTTTGGGATCCAGTTTAACCGCATAATTACTTGAGGATGCCTGCAAGGCTTACAAGTATTTCTAAAAGAAAGGGTTTTTTTGTTTGCTTGCCGCTGGCCAAGGTGCTGCGGTGTGCAGAACCAAGGTCCCGAAGGCATTTCGGTTCAGGAGGGGAACGGTCAGTGGGAGGCTCTCCCTCTGTCCCCCGCCCAAGGGCGCCCCACCGCAGGTACATCCCCCAGGCAGCGTGGCTGGGGCGCTGAGAACCCGCGCCAGAGACCAGACTCGCCCGGCTAGGGCTGAGGGAGGAGGGAGGCCTGGGTGCGAACAGGCGTGCACACGCCCAGTCTCACCACTGCCACAGGCCCAGAACCCTGGCCACACAACCCCCCGCTCCCCGGCTACCCTCGCCTGCCTTCCTGGCGCCTCCGCGCCCCTCCCCCAGACCTGTCATGGTCTCCAGCCGCAGCCACCGGCCACCCGCACGCCCACTGCAAGGCTTAGAGCCAGCGCTGGCTCAGCCTGCCTGACTCCCTGGCCCCTCCCAGCCCCATAGGCAGCGCTCACTGTCACTGCAGCAGAGGGGGAGCGGGTGTGTGGGGAGAGGGCCTGGGGAGTCAGGTGGCCAGGCACTCAGGGAGCACTGAAGCGACCCACGCCAGCCTGCAGCGAGAGCCTGGCCTGCAGGGCTGCTGCCTTGTCGTCAGGCGCCAGTGCCTAGTCGCCAGGCAGGCAGGCGAGAGTGTCCTGGGCGAGGAGGGGCCCAACTCAGGCGAGCACTCACCCTTTTTTTGCACTTCAGCCTGAATGGACCCAGCCCTCATGTCAATCTTTATCGCAGAGTTACAGACTCGGCTTGTCCTTTTACATACAATCCACGACTGCAGGTTTAACTTAACTTCGCCAAGTTCTCCCAGAAGCATTCACACACAGCATACACACATTCACACACAGCTGTTTCCAGACCCTCTCTCCCCCTGCCCCCAGGAATCCCCGACTAAGAAACTGCTAGCAATCCCATCCTGACTGAGACTTCTGGGCTCATGGGAGGCGATCAATCTCCCCTTCTCGCCAGAGGGGCAGACTGATTTACCTTACCAGCTGCCGTTCAGGTGCCTGATGCCTGATCTTCCCTTTGAGAGTCTGGTAGGTTCCACAGTTCAGGGTCAATGGGACATGGGTGACCGTGGACCAACTAAACTCAGCAGGGAGCGCCTACCCACCCTGCCCTCCTTGTCTTCCGGGCCATGAACCAGGGCTTCTCCTCACCAGTGGTCCCAAAGACCAGCTCGATGGTTTCCCGGCCAACGCACCAAGTGTTATAGTTTTGGGGGAGAAACCAAGTGAGCACTCTTGGAAAGCATTTTAATCAGATTTATTGCACACTTGGTCTTGGCTGGGATTTCTTCCTCAAAGAGCTGAGCCCCAGTTTCTGCTTAGAACATGCTTATATAGGCTAGAGCAAACGCCGGAAGAGAGGGATGTAAATTAGGCGAAGAGATTTCAAGCTTGGGAAGTTTTTTGTCTGCTGGCAAGCAAGCTCAGGTTACAGGAGATGTCATGGCTTTTCTTTATAGTTGCTGGAAGTGGTAGGCAGGCCTTTTCCCACAGAGTCTTTCATGATTCAATCGCATATGGACAAATCTTAATGACTTTTACAACATATATATAGAGACAAACAGAAAACATACTTTCCATTTAAAATCATAAATCACATACCAGGTAAAACAATTAGGTATAGTACCTTTAAACCACTCATCACTTCTTAAAAGATCAACTTATATATATATTTCCCAACTTAATAAGTTTATATATGCCAATTAAGCTGAATTGATGGGGAGTTCTCAATTTTTTCTTTAATTTACAAGTAAATTTACCCTTATTTAAAAAATGTGCACATTACTAGATTTTATTTTTCTAAGAAGAAAATTTTGTTAGGAGGGTAGAGAATAACTCTGAATCATGAGATTGATAGGGAACGTTCACCCCAGAAAGGCCTGGGTGATACCATTTTGTGTATATGACATTTGGGCAGGAATCTCCATTGGCTTTTCGTCTCAGGGCTTGCTGGAAGCTGCAGAGGTAGGTCCTAGGCACTTTTCTCAGTCTCTTCTGATAATGAATTTCTAAACAGACTCTTTGCCTCCAGACTCTGAGTGAATGGCAACAGTGCCATGTTATGAATTCAGCCTCCAAGATGCAGCTACCCCCACACCCTCCTATAAATAGCAAAGAGTCCTCCCCACAGTGCTGGCTTACTCCTTTATTGAACCAGCCCACTTCAAAGTTCCAAAATAAACTCTTGGATATTCGAAGTGTTTTTCTGGGTCTCTCTTTCCATACTCCTAAACTGAACCCCAAATCCCCCCAAATCTTTGGGGGAAACCTAGCAGAGATCAAAATAACACTTTTTAAAGATGAAAGGTAGAACAGAGAGAAAAACATTTCATAACTGAAAATTAAAGAGGATGTTCTTTAATCTAAATGAGTTTTATTCACCGGGGAAGTTACTTTTTAAGTCAGAGATTTTTACTGCTTAGCATTCCCATTACAAAGGCTAGGTTCTGTTTAAAGGTAAAATGAGCCTCAGTTTCACAAAAGATGATCTTCGAAAGCTGTTTGAGGATTTGAAGCCAGATTTATTAATTTAATATTTAAAATGTAGTGTCCTGTTGATACATAGCTAGCCAGTTACCAGCAGAGTGCAGGGGAGGGAAACCCTGAGCCAGAAATTAATAAATCAATATAACTTTAACTCAACCATCAGCACAGACCCATAGCGGTACTAATCCAGTTTAACAAACCAAAAGACAGGAAACCACTACAATTAAGTTTAAATTACAGGTAAACTGCTAAGGCTCTAAGACTATGTGCCAAGGTACAAGACTACTAAAAGGAAATTAATCATAACAGAGCTGATACAGTACCTTCTAATCAATCTAAGAGGAGACCCCTGATGGGCGAGTAAAAAGGGTTATCCTGCCCTAGAACCCTTAACTGCAAGTTGGGGGCATGGGGGAAGTGAGCTTCTACACCCCTTGAAACAGATTTCTGCCCCCATTGTCTCTCCCTTTTTCAGAGAACTCACTCTCTCAGAAGTGCTGTTTTTTTCTCTCTCTAAATAGAACCTCTTTTGTTTTACCCCTGTGCTTTCACTTTCCTTCCTAACCGTACTCTGGAAAAATCCTCTTTCCGGAGACACAGGCTCCCACAATAACTGAGGAAACAGGTACACACACACATGTACCCGCTGCACTGCTGTTTTCTGGTCGATGGACATTTCCCTCCAATCTGTGTTGTGGTTTACAATTTAGGATTTCTAGGTCAAACTTCCCACAGTTTTCAAAATGCATCCCAGGGATATCAGCCACAAGTGATTGCTGATTTCCTCTTCATCAGAGAGGGTCAGAGCAAATCTGTGAGATGGGTGTCCCCTTTGCACTGATTTATTTTTTCCTGCCAGATCTAGAGATGTCTCCCTTGATCAGACTCTGGAATAGGTGCCACTTACCAGAAGTTACCAAGAGGACTGCCTCTGTGTCTTCTGCCCCTGACCTTTTGAAAAGGCAATAGCCAAAAAACGAAACTGTCAGTAGATGGGTGAACTTTTGTAGAAGGAAGGAAGCTACATCCCCAGTTTCTAGCTGCTGTGGACCAACAGTGGCCACCAAGCTATCAGGCGCCTGGCAGTCTAGACTGGCTGGAAGCTACTGACTAGATAAAAGGACTTATTCTTTTCACTTGAAAATAGAACCCTATGTGCATTTTGTAATCCTGTGTGTTGCCCAGGTGAGAAATTCACAAATGGATAACTGAATTCCGTTTGTAATTCCTGTTCTAATTCATACCTCCCCCTCTCATTCACCAATAAAATATACCCCAAAAGTACTTCGGGGCTCAGATTCTATACCTGGCCCGGCCGTAATAAAGCTGTCTTCACTACATCTAAAAGAGCACTGCTTGGATTTTGTCGGTTGAGAGAGAGCCGTAAAACTTTGTGGCATTTAGCCTTTATCCAGAGAGGACTCATTGGGCCTCAAGAAAGAGAACTCATCTCAGATATTTAGGAGGGACTTAGGCTTGAGTCAGAGACCAGCATGACTATTGACACGGAACCCTTGACAGTCATGGTCATCTTGCAGACCCACTACTTGCTGGGCTGCCCAAATCCGATATTGGCTCGTTTCTCCTTACATATCCTGAGTGATGAACAGGGGCATGGGTCTCTCCTGGATCTCCAGGCTGGCCTATTTTGGTAAAATATGTCAGCGGTGGGCTTCCAGAAAAGCCCAATGTCCAGGTTCTTTTGCATCCCTTGAGCCTGCCTCCTTTCAGAACACCCATTTCACATACATTCTTCTAGTCTCTCTTACTACCTGCAAAAATCCTCCAAATCTTGTCTTCACTTCATTCTTGAGCAATCATCTTAAAGACAGATTTATTTTTCTTAAGTTTTCTTACCAAAAAGAAAAGCTCATTTCCTTTGTACCCTTTCTATTTAGAAAACACACCTATTTCCCTTTTACTTCCTAAACCCTAAACCAGGGCAGTTTCCTTTAGGGACTGGAAAAGAAAAAAAAAATTGGCCAGTTGACATTTTCATTTCAAAGGGCCCATCTCTCCTTCTCAGAGTATCTACTCAATAGCCTATATTTGCAATTCAAAGGTTCTGCTTCTCCTTCCCAGAATGTGAGTCCTTTGGTTTCTGCAAGTCTCACCAAGCAAGCTTGCTAGACAAAGACCAGATGTCTGAGAGACCCAAAGGCTCCAGGAATTGGCCTGTCCCTTGTGCTCTACAACAGTTGCCCTGCAGAGCACATTTCTTTAGTCCTGGAATTATGCACCCTTGCTGTGTGGGAATGGACAGGCTCCAGTTCAAACCATTTCTCCCCAGCAAAACTCTCTAATCCAACTCTCAAATTCCCAGTCTCTTGAAAAGGCTATGACTACTCTCTCAGCCCGAATTGTTGACAAAGCACACTTCTCCATTCCCCAGGCCTCAGCCTTCTGAGATGGGAAGGAGCCTGAGAAAGACACAGTAAGCAAGGGGGGTAAAAAAGGGTCGGGGCTGGGTCTCTGACTTTGCAGCGAAAAATTTCCATGCCACCTTGTCACTTTTGATGTGGGCAAGGGTGAGCTGAGACACACTGATGAGACTCTGGGTTCATTCAGAAAGAATTCATGAAGAGAGCTGTTTGGTCAGGATCATACAGCAAGTTTATTAAAAGCAAAAATAGTGAGTTTAAGCTCCTTGAAGGCTATATATATATATATATATATATATATATATATATATATATATACACACATATATACATATATATATGAAGGGTGGGTGCTTCTCCCTTTGTGGGTGTGTCCAGGTTACCTAGCATGACTATCTAGGGGTGTGTCCTAGACCCAACTTGCTAAGATGGGGTCCTTGATCTTAGAAATCTCAGGTTTTGACAGGTAATTTTCTGCTCATACATATGCAAACTGCCTAATAGATTTTAATCTATACTGTCCTGTATCAAGTTTCCCTAAGTAAAGGAAACAATTTTGATCATATGCTAAGCTGTGTAACTATCTTTAAAACAAAGGGAGTCATGACAGCAGCAGAAGGCACAATAGGAATGAAATTTACACAGGTGGTTCCAGAAAAGGGATGAGAGTTTACCCACGGGCTGCCACATTACTGAGAGTCTGAGAGATTTCTTCAGACCCACCAACTCTGGGAACACAAAATGTAGCGCAGACAGTGGTAAGCAAAAAAAGTGAGATTTATTGAAGATAGTATACCCTTTAGTGGGTAGGATAAGGGCAGACCATATTCCAAGAGGGGAACAGGCCAAGAGAAGTTTTGGGCTAGATTTTTAAGGAATTTGTTTCCCTTATATCTGCCCAGAGGCATCGTTGGGTGGGACAAGGGTTTTGCTTAATCCTTTAGTAGTTCCCTTTTTAAACTGATTGGAGGACTTCAGATTGGCACCATTTCTCAGTCTTTCTCATAACCTTTTGATTAGAAGACTGCCTCAGTTCCCTTCCCCAATGTTTTCCTGCTCATGGCTGGCTCACTACCTACCATTAGCAGCACTTACCTCTTTGCCTAATTGATCTATTAGCTGGGGATTATTCTATTAACTGCATGTAACCTGATTTATATAACCAGTCATCTCTTACTGACATTTGAATTGTTATCAGATCCTTGTTATTACAAACTGCTGCTGTGAATATTCTTGCACATCTGTGTTGGTTCTTATTTGGGAATCTATCTGTAAAATGATAGTCCTGCAGTGAAGGGTTGAATCAGCTTTCTACTTTTTAAGATGTCATAGACATTTAAATTGCTTGAAAGGATTAAAAAGTCGTACTGATTCACACATAGTCCCATCAATGAAAAAAATGAGACTATCTGTTAACCAAAATCTTTCTAATTCTAACTGAATACTATCAACACTTTAAATTTGTGCTTCTGGTTTTGAATGCATTTATTGTGTTACAAATGATGTTGAATATCCTTCATTTGTTGTTGGTCATTTATATTTCATACTACCTGGTCAAATTCTTTTCTCATAAATATGTATTTTCTTTATTCTTATTAACTAATATACCTTCCTCATATATGAATAAAATTAGTCTATTGACAAAATCTCTGTAACTTATTTTTTGACATTGCTTGATGTGATTTTCTTTTTGTTATAAAAAATGACATTTATGATAACCAATTTGTTTATATTTTTGGCTTCTAGGTTTTATATTCTGATTACACAAGCCTTTCCAAGACAATAAAAAAAATTTCAGAATTTTCCCTTTGTACTTTATAGTTTATTATTAGGTTTAATGATCCATTGTAATTTCTTTTTGTATGATTTGAGTAAGGATTAGCATTGTTTCTCACCCACAGGGGCTAGAGTCTTATTTCAGTGATTTATTTAAAAATCTATCTTGACTGGATAAAGAAGCTGTGGTATAAGTACTCATTGGAATTCTATGCAGCTGTTGAATAAATATGAAATTGTTACTGGGCAGACAGGATGAGATGAGATAAGATAATTGAGACAAGATATTGACCGGTTTGTTTTACTCTCCCAATTCTTTAGTACTTTCCCTTGGATGGTAGTACCTTGTTCCTTGTGTCCCCGAAATAAAGGATTCATGTGAAGCACTCATAAGCGAAAAGAAGGATTTATTGCAGAGGAAGATTTAATGGTAGAAAAGTGACAGACTTGCCAGAGAAAGGAGAGTGTACCGATCAGTTTTATTTCAAGAGACAGTAACTTCTAGGAGAGCAGAATGGGCTGGACCCTTGTGGGCACAGCCACAGGTGTAAAAAGACAACACATTCTCAGAGAATGGACTACTCCAAGTGGGCTTAGACAGATGTGTATCTGAAGAAATAGTACATCCTCAGATGGGAGGAAGTGCCATCCCAAGCGGATTCAGCAGCCCGTGTATTCTTTCTGGGGACTTATATTCCCTACTTGTCCTTCCTTAGGCCTTCCCCTGGGGTGGATTTTGCTCCTGTCTTTCATGTTGATTGACATAACCAAACTCTTGCTGTGCTTGTTCTTTCCCAAGACTGCCTAAGAAAAACCCCATGGGGAGATTGTAGCCGGGGAGCCCAAATCACAGTGTTCATTTTATTATAATGATGTTGTAATGAGGGAAGTCAGCTAAGGACAGGGTTTTGGTCTTTATGTGCATGTGTCCCCATCCAGTTCCTATCAGCTTACGACTGGACTATCTGACCACCATGTCTGACTCCTAGGTTTTGACTGGTTGTGGCTCTGTGTCATTGTAATCAAGAGATAGCCTTTGGTTCCCCATCTAGTTCATGTCTGACTCAGTGGTCAGGAATGTCCTGGAGCTTGAAAGATGTCACTGGACTTGAAAGGATCTAATTGACTCAGTCTGTTAGGGACTTCCACCCAGGGCTCATATCTAGCAGGTGCTCTTTAATAAAATTCTTATCCAAATGAACAGACAAACATCAACAAAATTCACAGGATATAAGATGGTGGTTACCAGGGTGGGGTGGGAAGGAAGGAGGAAACAAGTTGAGGCAAAGGGCACTACACCGCTGGCGGTGGGTGTGGTGTGAGACTAGTGCAGACTGAGATGCATTTTCAATATCCTAAAATGAATTAAGCAATGTATACAAAGGAAATAATAAAATGATAAGTAAAAGAAATGATTTGATTTCTCACTGCATTGTAACGCCACTGTTACCGGAAACTTCATTCTCGTTTTACTTCGTTTTGTTTTTAAATAAAGTTTCATTAAGGTAACATTGGTTTTTTACATAAATTTCAGATGTATTGCATTATGATTCTACAGTTTATAAGTACATCAATATTACCGCCTTAAGTCTATTTTCCACCCATTACCTTACTATTGACTCCCTCTACCTAATTCACTCCCATTCTCATGTTTTGAATTTATTTCTGAACTCTACTTTGTTTGATTCAACTTTCTTTTGTTATCTAGGGAAAAAGAAGTATTTTAATTATGGTAGCTTCATTTTACATACAATATATATGTATATACTTACATATATTTTTCCCCCTTACCCCCAAAGAAAGATAGGTGCAGGCAGGAATGAAGGCAAGCAGGTAAGCAGGCAGACAGGCAAAGAGAGGAGGAAGAAGCATTTTATTTTTTTAGATTTTTATTTATTTGTTCACACTGGTCGTTTCCTTTTGACCCAGGACTTGAACCGGGGGATGTGTGGCCTACACTCATTCAGAGGCAATTGACCCAACCGCTACTCTACCAGAGTATACCATATAGTCCTAATTAATATAAATAATCTTTGCTTCATTGCTGTAAGTAATAGATGTTTCTGAAAGGTTGCATTAATCAATTTTTATAAAGCGTCTTCTTTTTCAAGTGAACCGGAAAAGGACTGTTGAAAAGAACTCTTCAGGGATCTTCTAGTAAGGCAGAGTCCTTTTATTTTTAAAGGAAAGGTACAGGCAGGAATGAAGGTGAACAGACGTGGGAAGAGAAAGGAGGAAGAAGCATTTATTTATTTAATTTTATTTTTCACATTAGTTTTCCCCCAGTCTCTGGTCTTGAACCCATTCTTGGGATATATGTAGACTGTGCCTGACCAAAGACCACAAACTTCACCACTAAGCCTCAGGACATGCCTGACAGAATCTTTTTGCAATTGCAAAATTTGTTTCTTCACGTATCTGTTTTGTGATTCAAGTTTGGAGAGAACAGCAGGGTCTCTTAAGAAGAGTCATATGTACCCATTAAAGTCTAACTGCATAAGGAGCACCAGTTTGGATTCTAAAGAAAAGATCAGTGCTTATTGGGGAACATTCTTCTTCCTCTACCAGCATCAGTTATTCATGAACATCTGGCCAATATGACCAGCAAAACAAATGATGTTCTAAGAAACCAGTTTATCTCCCTTACACAGGAAACTTGAATTGTGGGGACCGTCCAAGGGCAGGAAAAAGAGACTTGCCGAAGAAACTCTTTCTCACTATCTCTCCTTGCTGAATGCTGTGGTTTTTGGCACCAAGATCAAGGCACTTCTGTCGCACCCAACTGTTTACTGACATTTGCAGAGCCAACCTTTAGTGAGCGCCCCTCCACGCCTGACCCAGGACAGAGCTTTATAGATCTCATTGGATTCACTTTTATAACTTCTATTACATATGCCTATTTGATTTAATTTCATTTTTGAATGCAAAACAGTTTTGGGGTGACTGGACAGAGTAATGTAGAAATGCATAATCAGAAAGTGAAAACTCCACAAGACCACTCACAACGATAAACAACTCTGCAAATTTTTAAGCTTAATATTACTTTTTGAAACTATCTGTGTTAATTCTCACTACTTTTTAATGGTAGCTTCCTGTTCCATTGAGAAGACATATCACTTTTTTCTTTTTTTAAAATATGAGAGAAAAGAAGGGAGAAGAGAAAGAAGCATTTTCAAGGAAGGAGGAGGAAACATTTTTATTTATTTATTTTTGTTTGTCCACAACTTAGCCCAGGTCGGAGCCAGGGTCCTTGAGCCCCAGTCACTGACGTAGCTTCTGAGTCACCTTGGCATGACTGTACCACTTTTTTTTTAAAGGAAAGGTGCAGGTAGAAATGAAGGTGAGCAGAGGCAGACAGGAAGAGAGAGGAGGAAGAAGCATTTTATTTCATCTAACTGTTCATTTTGGTTGTATCCCCTCACCCCAGGATGTGAACCTAGGTCCTCAGGATGTGGACTGTGCTCTTAATCAGAGGTGGCTGATGAAACCGCTACTCCACCAGGGCAAGCCTGTGCCACTTCTTAATTAGCCATTTCCTCATTGATGGTCATTTCCAAATTCTAGCTATTACAACAATGCTAACAGAAACATCCTCCTATCTTTGTATATATCTCAAGGTTTTTCATAATAATCTACTGAAATGGAGTTTTTAGTTCAAAAATATTTAGAGGCAGATGTAAATATTTGTTATTGCAATATCATTTTGCAAAATGTTTATGTTTCACAAGACATTTTCCAGATACAGGTTCTTACGTCTTAGAAACTAAAGATGAAATTATCAGTTTCCTAAAGATGAGCTTTCACTCTTCCTTTATTTTGCTGTCAGATTTGTGCCACGTAATGTCCCAGTGAGTCAACTGCTATTTGCCTGACTCTGTGGTTCTTCACTCCCCAAAGGCTCCCAAGGTGCTGCTGGCAGATGACTGGTGGTCTCTCCTTGAGCCTCTGTGAATGCAGTCAGTCTGCTGTGCTGGACGAGGAGGTGACCTGACCTGGTTTGTTTTTTTCCTCAGATCAGAAGCTGTTGACCCATGGTGTCTTCCAGTCACAGCACACTCACTTCTTCATAGGTACTGGGGGGAAAGGGAGCAGGTATTCCTAATATGTATAGATCATAAAAAGTATGATTCTAAACAAAGGGCCTAAAAGTCTTGTTAGGGCTTACTGGGTATGACCTTCTTCGTTGAAGATGTTCCCTCTCTCTGGCAACAGGGCACACAACTGGCTTAGGAACAAGAGACAAAGCACATACTACACATCCCATTGACTTCAGAGGGAGAGTCCATTTGTAGGAGATTTTCCTGGGGGTCAATCATGTATCTGGGTCATATCTTGAATCTTATGGATTCAAAAGCCTATGACAGGAAAGTAAACATGCAAAAGAATGAAAATGGATTCTTGAAACTGTACATAAAAATTAACTAAAATGGATTGTACACAACACAATAATAATAAATAAATAAATAAAACCAAATAATCCAATTAAGGGAGCTAGTACCTAAAGAAACATTTTTCAAAGACATGAATGACCAAGAGGTACATGAAACATCACTAGTCAGCAGAGAAATGCAAATCGAACTACAGTGTGATGTCATTGCATACCTGTTAGAATGGATATTATCAAAAAGGCAAGAGATAACAAATGCTAGGAAGGAGGTGGAGAAAAGGGAGTCTGTGTACATTGCTGATGAGATTGTAAACTGGTGTAGCCACTATGGGAAACAGTATGGAGATTCTACCCAAAAAATTAAAAACAGGTATGCTTTGCAGAGTAGTAGATTAAGTCAGCTGCCTCTGGCCAAGAGTACAGTACACATTAATCCCAAGGACCCAGGTTTGCATCTAGGGCTGGAGGAGAAACCAAGATATACGACTAAAATAAAAATGAGTGAAATGCTTCTTTCTGCCTGCTTGCCTACTCACCTCCATTCCTGCTTGCAGCTTCCCTGAAAAAAAATTTTTTTAATTAAAAATAAAACTATCATATGATCCAGCAATTCTACTTCTGGGAATACATCTGAAAGAAATGAAAACACTCTGCTGAAGAAATATCTGCACATTCATGTTCATAGCAACATTATTTATAATGACCAAGAAATGGAAATAATCTAATACTCCCCGATGGATGAATGAATAAAGAAGTTGTGATATGTATGGTTGTGTACATATATATAAATACATATAATGGAATATAATTATTTCATAAAAAGGAAATCCCGGTCATTTATGGATAGACTTTGAGAGCATTTGCTAAGTGAAGTAAGTCAGACATAAAAAGACATACTGTCTGATCTCACTTATGTGAAATTTAAAAAACAAGGCAACAGAAGCCAAGCTCATAGACACAGAGAACAGAATGGTATTCATTGGAGGTGAGGGATGGGAGGTGGCAGAACTAGATGAAGATGGACAAAAGATGAAAATTTCCAGTTATAAGGTAAACAGGTGTCTGGGATGTGACACACAACATGATGACGATGGCTAACCCTGCTATACGGTATATTTGAAAATTGTTTAGAGAGTAGATTCTATGAATTCTAATCACAAGGAAAAAACTTGTTTCTTCTTATGTATCTGTATAAGATGATAAATGTTATTTTACTAAGTAAGCATTTCAAAATATATTAAGTTGAGTCATTATATTGTATTCCTTAAATTTATACTGTACTGGGTGTCAATTGTATCTCTAACACTGAGAAAAAAACATTTAAAAGATGGATCATAGATCTTCATGTAAGAGCTAAAACTATAAAACTCTTAGAAAAAAATATAGAAGGAAGCTTCATGGTATTGGATATGGTAATGATTTCTTGGGTATGACACCAAATCACAGATGACAAAAGAAACAATGAAGAAATTGGGCATCATATAAAAGCTCTAAATGACAAAATAAATAGAATATAAGAAAATAATTTTAAATCATATATCTGGTAAGGGCTTAATGTTCAGAAAATCTACATTACTCTTACAAATCAAGAACAAAAATAAAACCTGATTAAAAAATGGGGAAAGGACTTGAATAGACATTTATCTACCAAAGATACATAAATGACCAAAGCACATGAAGATACTCAGCATTACTAATTATTTTGGAAATTCAAATAAGACCAAAAGCTATCCATTAAGATAGCTTTAGAAAAGAAGGAGCAGAGGGAGAGAGGGAGGGAAGGAGGAAGGGAGGAAGGAAAGACAAATGTTGGTAGGGATGTGGAAAAATTGGAGGGCTTGTACACTGTTGGTGAGATACGTGTAAAATTGTGGAGCCACAATAGAAAAAGTTTTGTAGTTCCTCAAAAAATTAGAAAATAGTGTTATATGATCCAACAATCCCACTTCTTTATATGTACCCAAATAGTTAAAAGCAAGAACTCGAAGAAATCTTTATACACCCAGATTCATAGTACCATCATCAGCAATAGCCAAATCGTGGAAGCAGCCTCAGTGTCCATTGACAACTGAATAAATGAATAAAATGTGGTATATGAAGACACCTTGGTGATTTGGTGGAGGGCGAGGTGTGTTGACATAACATCTAAGCCACAGGGAACCTATACATAGGAAGTTATTTTAATGTGCAGAATAATTACTAGAATAAAAATATGATAGAAAAACAAAAAAATGTGGTATATATACAATGGAATATTGTTCATTCTCAAAGAAGGTAATTCTGACACAAGCTACAACATGCACTAGAGAACACTATGCCGAGTGACATACGTCAGTCAGGAAAAGACAAATCATGTATGTTTCATTTACATGAGGTATCTAGAGTAGTCAAACCCATAGAGACAGGAGGGGGCTGGAAGTCACCAGAGTCTAGAAACAGAGGGAAGCATCGTGTAGTGGGCACAGGTGCAGGAGGTGGAGAGGCTGGGGCTGGTTGGTGGTGCTAGTTTCACACAGCGTGAGTGCACGCACTGCCACTGAGTGGCACACTTGAAAGTGGTTACAAAGGAAAATTTTATGTTATGTGTGTTTTACAAATAAAAAAAACACATTTTTTATTACCATGCTCGTTTTCTAACTTTGTTTCACAAAAATGTGCCCCATAGACACATTTTCCTAAAAGTTCAGATTCCTGGGCTTCATCCAAACCTATGGAATCAGATTCAAGGAAGAAGTGCCCACGAATCAGCCTTTTGGCAAGGTTAGATGATTCCTATCCCACCAGATTGAGACTACTTTGCTCCACACAAGAGTCCAGCCAGGAGAACACGACACTTTTTTTTTTATTACAGTGACTATTGAACACATTAAAATCATTTTCTATGTATAGGCTTCCCGCTTCTTAATTATATTGCAACACACCATGCCCTCCACCAAATCACCAAGTGTTCTTCCCCATTGTTAAATAGGCTCCATCATCATTTGTCCCGCCCCGCCCCATTCCCTTGTGGTCACCTAGTTCTGTTGCCAACGTTTCAGGGTTGGTTATGCTTCATCTGTTCCTTTATTTTGTCTATTCACATTCCTCCTATGAGTGAGGTCATCTGGTATCTATCTTTCTTCTTTTGACTTGTTTCACTTAGCAGCAATTCACTTTTTAACACACCACCATCTGTGCAGTAAAAGTGAGAGCTGAGAATTTGAAAACAATTGAGACACAAAGTCATCT
This sequence comes from Solenodon paradoxus, assembly GCA_004363575.1. NCBI lineage: Eukaryota > Metazoa > Chordata > Mammalia > Eulipotyphla > Solenodontidae > Solenodon > Solenodon paradoxus. The sequence goes on from RJWH01000252.1 coordinate 29,267, forward strand.
TACTTTTGCAGTATGGACAGGGTCTGCCAAAAGCTAGTTTCCAGCTGTCACAGTCCTTACCTGGATCCTCAGGACGCTGCTTATAGCTCAGGTCTCAGAAAACAGCACGTCTGTACATAGGCCTGGTCCTGACATGAGGTCAGACTCTCTACCAAGTGGGGGGGTAATAGCTGCCTCACTGGGTTGATGTGAGGATGAAATAAGAAATACAAAGTCTGCTTTAAAGTAGTATATAAACATAAATGATTATTACCTTGTATATATTGCAAGATGATCACCATATGTCTAGCTAACATCCATCATCACTGATGTGACCTGGTGGAGTAGCGGTTAGGTCAATCTCCTTGGAAAGAGTGCAGGCCACATACACCTGGGTTCAAGTCCCGGGTGCGCAAAGCAAACAGTGTGAATAACTAAATAAAAATAAAATAAAATACATCTTCTTTCTCTCTTCCTGCCTGGCCGCCTGCTTGCCTTTGTTTCTGCCTGCAACTTTCCTTAAAAAAAAAAAAAAGAAGAAATGCATCACCACACATAGTTAGACTTTTTTTTTCTTGTGATAAGAACTTTTAAGATCTCTTAGCAACTTTCAAATATGCAATATAGTGTCCTTGACTGTGTTCACCATGCTGCACATTCTATTCTGATTTTATGTTCTGAGCACCAGTCCACTTGGTTCCTGGCCATACAACTTGTCTCAATTAAACTCAGTCCACTGATCTGACTCAGCCTGGAACCAAAATGACCTTATGCAGGGCTATAAGCCACTGAACAAACAATTCCGTATGAAGTCCCACTAGTTGTCCTTCTGTCACGTTAACTAGCAGTGATTATTATTAATCTCCACATAACTCAGGCAGCGGTGAGACATGACAACCCCAGAGATGTGCCGGGGCTCTGAGAAGAGAGAAGGCCGTGCCTGGTCGACCCGTTATTGTCAGCAAGCGTGGTTCCACGGCGGACACGTGGAAATGAACATGGGGTGTGTCCAGTCCCCAGTATCCCTCAGCAAACCTTTGATCCCACGGAGCCTCCCAGCAGGGATGAGGGAACACCATTAACAGATGCAAACTGATAGATAAGCCAGAGGCCATGTTGGACTGTGGGCAGCAGCAGCAGCAGCAGATACTACAGGAAGTGAGGACAAGACCCTGACCAGGCAGAACGACTGACATCTTGTGACGGGACACAGATGGCAGCATGGCCCAGAATGCTCTCCACCCCCACAGAACTCAGCCACAAATAATTTTCCAACCACAGAGAATTTTCATTATACCTTCATTATTTCTTACAGGGGCCCTATCTCCTTGATCTATCCATTTGACACCATTGACTTCAACAGCTCTGACTTTTATTATTTTTGATGCAGAGCGCTGCTGACAGAGGAGGCTTACTAACAAGAGTATTGAACACTTGCAATACTGGTTCTCTTCAAAATTTTAATTGCTTTTACTGCCAGAAATTTTTCTCCCAATTGCAGGGATGATGCTCTAAATTGTTCTTGTTTTGCATGAATACTTTCTATATTTTATCATACTAATGACCCTCATCATCACAGTATCTGTAAATCAGCTGTCTGACCTAAACTTGAACACCAAACATACCAAACAATTCCACCGAATCTCTTTCTCGTCTAACAGGATTATTGACAAGGCTTTTACCCCTATTGCTTAGTTGCATATGGGTTTATGTTTCCATACAAACTCCACCATAGTCTCCTGAAAATGACTGAGACGTTCTATTTTTGCATTTGTTTTGAGTGTGTTCCTAGTTGTTTGCTGAAACAAATTTATGCTAATTGCTTACAATCTTAGCCAGGAAATTCTAACATCTCTGTCATCTTGGTCTTGACATCTATTATCTTTTTTTTTTTCACTCAGTTTGAGATCTTTCTGGGTCTTGGTACGAGTGATTTTTGATAGAAACATGGACATTTTGGGTCTTATATTATGAGACTGGATACTTCTGTAATTAAATATTTTATTGACTGTATTTGACATCTCTGGATCCTTTTTTTTACATCTCTGGATCCTTTTTAAAGCCTTGCGTTTTAACTTAGTATCTCTGATACTCCCTCTGTCAGAGGAAGGGTGCCTCATTACAGCCAGGAGAAGTTAGGAGTGGACTGGCCATATTTCCTTGAGATATAAATGGGACGTTGGAATGGCAAATACAGGACAGGCTCATGCACTGGTAACTAAGGGTGATATGGGAAAAATAGCATGATATGTAAAATGTAGAAGCTGATGACTAACCATAGGAAAATTGTTAGCAACCAGAACCTTAGGCTCACTACTCCCTTGTATTAGATGTCATCTTCATTCACTTGAAGGACAGACAGAAACAATGAAGCTATATCCAGGAAGATATGAAAGAAGTTGAGAAATAGTCATAAGACTGCTGACATGCTGCTGAAGTAAAACTTAACTCATGGTCACCGCCTGGACGAAAACTGGACTTCAAAAATACAGAAGATAAGGCTGTGCTACCATTATAAAAATAACTGACTCCTTCCCCTAAGAAGGTCTGCAGTCTTTAAGGCATGAGCTGCTGTGGTCTTCTGTGCCTTGCAAAGCAATAAACTTTATGTCTTTATCCAATCAGACTTTGTCTCCTCATTCCTGATTTGGCCCCAAGGCGCAGAGACCATTTTCGGTAACAAGGGGAGGGGAGGAGACGGAGGAATCCCAGCAGACACAGAGCAACCAGGCCAGCAGCAAGTACTATGTGATTCTGATGGTTATCACATAGTTATGATGTGTGGTCTGGTGGGACTTTATGCAAATGTTCAAGGCTGATGCAAGAAATTTGGGCACCTTAGGTAAAAACCAAATTTGGCACCCAATAAGTCTCGCTCTAGATGTCCTGCCTAGAACACATGCTGCTTTAACCATCCTAGTGCCAGAAATGTCTGATGACCCCCACAGTGCTAGAGAGAGCCCGCACATATCTATGGCTCGACCATGTTGCAGTGTTCTGCTCCCTTTGAAGAAACAGGTGCATGGGGTGGTGAAGAACCCTCTTCCCAGGTGACTCCTATTTCCTCACAGCAGGCGGGAACAGCAGTAGCTCCCTGCAGTCAGCTCCTGCAAGGGCCAGACAGGGCTAAAGGGGCAGCTGCTTTGGGGCCCTCAACAGACAGGATCCTGGGAAACTCAACTGCCCCTTTTGCCCCACATTAAAGATGATCCTGGTTTATTGAAAATGGGGCAAAACTGACATTTATATTAAAACTATGGGACGATCAGTTAACAGAAAAAAAAAAAACAGTACTGTCCCATTTAAAATGCTGCATATGGTCAGCCTACAGAGACGTGCAGGTTTCTCTCTTGGCCAGTGTTGACACCTGAGGGTGGGGGCTTGTCATTGCTGCTGGGCGGGGTGGAAGTTCCGGTTCTCTATGTGTTCCCTGTTGAGGGGGTAGCTTTATTACCATGGATGCTGGAGAAAGTCCCTGTTCTTTATTCGGCTCCAAGAGGGAGGGGTAGAGTATGTCCTTCCAGCCTGGGGGTGGGGGGATGGAAGTCTAGGGTGCTCTTCAGCCTTCGCTGGTACGGGCGGGCGTCAAGTCGCAGTTTCTTCGCGATATTGGTCTAGACAGAGGTATTGTCTACACGTTTTCTTGTTAGGGTGCTCCTTTTCTGGTGCTTTGGCTCGAGAAAGCGGGATGGGGGTCGGGGAGAGAGAGAGAGAATGGAGACAGAGAGAGAAGAACTTCTTATTGGTATTTTCTGGTGCTCACTTCTTCACTTCCAAGTCTGGGATATATGTGGGGGAAAATAAATCAAGCCAGGGACTGCACCCCCATATTGCTCCTTGGGTCTCTTGGTCCCTAGCATCTTCTTAAGTTTGTTTTATATCTAATGTTGGGGTTTCTAGTTGTACTTAGCAAAAAGTACTCCATTGATCATCTACTCCATCATCCCAGAAGCAGAATGTTATTTATCCATTTTAACTATTGCCTGTGTGGGATGGCTCTTCATCAGCAAGAGTTACAGCAACATGAATTCAAGTATATGAGGTTTGTAAAAATCTCTCATGGCTTAATGTCTGCATCATTCATTAAGCAATAAAATTATAAGGAAATTCATCATAGTGCGATTTGTGTGAGGATTATGAACATTACTACAGATAATTTTACAAAATTTTGCCTTTTCCTCCTATTACTTTAATTGAATCAAACTTGTAGCTAAAGCTTCTTTAATTTAATCAAGCATTACTATTTGGTAGGTCCATATTTAATTAAAGTTCTTTCTAATTATATAGAACCATTATTATATAATGTAGCTTAGGTATACATAATTTTCATTAGAGTAAACCGCCTTTTATATATAAACATAACCACATAAATTCACATATACCTCTCCTCTACTTCTATAACTGAACCCTAAAGTCTTTCTTGGGCATGAGTACTATAAATACAATTTAAATTAAATGTTGGAGTGTGATTTTACTAAGAAGCTCACAACTTCTTTTTTTTTTTTGAAGAAACATCTTTATTTTATTTTTATTTAGTTGTGCACACTGGTTGTCTCCCCTCTAGAACCAGTATTCAAACCCGGGGGTGTGTGGCCTGCTCCGTCGGAGGCAATTCAACTGTGGCTCCATCAGGGCATGCCAGAAGCTCACGTCTTATATACTAAGAAAGATTTTAAGAATTTCTAATTCATGTTACTTGTGTAACAGTGGGTTGCTTTGTTGGTTTGTTGGTTTTAGGTTTTAGATAATGCTTGATTGTGGGAATCAAGAGCTCCCCCAGCTGACTAGGTAATTTTGGTCTGAAAAACAAGACAAGCCCAGTAAAGAGATCTAATAGCAATTTAATGGGGTAACTAACATACAAGGGTCCTCTAACTGGAGCTAAGACAATCACACCCATCTTCAAACTAAAGTGTCTTCTTATTCCCCCCTCTTGCATGTGTTTATCTTATTTAACTAAGTAAAAGATTCATATAGGCATGCCCTGGTGGAGAAGTGGTTTGATCAGCTGCCTTCCACCAAGAGCACAGTGTACATACAGCCCAAGGACCCAGGTTCATGTTCCAGGGCCAGCGTGAACAAACAGGATGAACAACTAAATGAAGTGCTTCTTCCTCCTCTCTCTTCCAGCCTGTTTCTGCTCACTTGCATTCCTGCCTGCACTGTTCCTACGAAAAAAAGAGAGATTAATGTAATCGTCTTGGCCCAGTATTCTGAAATTGTTCTTTGAGACTTTGCCCTTCTAAAGATTACATAGAAATTACTAGATTTGGGGGTGTAGGGAGGAATGAGTCACGAGTTACATGGAAGAGGGCAGTCAGCCATTGGGGGTCTAGGATGGTGCAGTTCATAGTGGAGTTGAGTGATTCTATTCTATTTAAATAATGGTAGTTATTTTTCATTTTAGGAGACAAAAACTTGATGACACTCCAAATTAAAAAGTTTTAATATATTTATCGCTTTAACAGTAATGAACCTGATGAATACTTTCCCTCCACTATCCACACAAGTCATATCAATATTTCAACTATTTTAGAGTAATTATTCCATGTACATTTATAACCAAACTTGTCCTTGATCTTACACTTACTAACGCAGGTCAGATGACTACCATTTCAAGCCTGCATTGATCAATAACCCAAGTATTCAGGTTAATCATGAATGATAAATGATCATTTGATGATTATATTTCACTAATCTTTATTTCTACTGCCCATTTATTAATACGCTAAAATCTGAAATTCTCAAAATTGAGTACATACTTACTCAAATATCAGCAAATTACTTAAAAATTTTTCCCTCATTATGGTCACTATATAATATTACTCCTGTGTAGTTCCACAAAAACGGCCATTTGGATTAGACTTCCTTTTGGTGTCTGCTTTTCTTCCCACCTGCTCTGCTAGTCTGAGGGTGCAGTCAGTTTTATGGGAGCCCCACAATATTTTCAAAGTCTTTATTAACTAAGTTGTCATAGAAGTCATGTCATGCTATGAATTGGTTAATGATACAGTTATTAAAATACATGCAAACACAGTGTATTCTCACAGAGCTCTGCAATTGTGTTAAAAAAAAAATTAAGCTTTGAATGAGGGCCTTAAAAATCCATGATTATAATTAGCACTACCTCTCAAACTTTCAACTAATTTGAAAAATCACCCCTACTCTCTTACCCAATTAAAATTACCTGAAGAACTTCAAAAATTACCCAGGTTTGCCACCGGTCATGATCACCTTCTACCATTAACATTTACCTCATTCCAGGACAAGCATAGAAACAGGGCTTCCTTACGTTAATTTGAATCCAATATCTCTCAGAGCAAATAAAGCAAAATGAAACAAATAATTTAAACCTAAGCCTCTGTTTACGAATCCAGACAACACTACTTATGACAATCTTAGTGCTATGGGGAAAATATTTTTGAATAACAGTTTTTTTCAACTCTTGACCTACTAGGAGTCATAAAAATGTCACAAGTGGGCTTAGGACACAAATGTGTCCTGAGACATGGAGTCAGTCCAGGAAAGAATTCAGGGAGATGCTTGATGACAGCATGACAGGACAGGGAAAGTCTATTAGGAAAAGCACAGAGAGACTAACAGACTCTGTGGTTAGTAAAGCTACAAAAATGGAATAAGCTGAGGCTGGGTCGAAAACCTCCGGGGAATGGGATTTCAGATTGGGCGTTTCCCATGGTTCTGGTCTGTAAAGTGAGTGTGCGCTTCGTTATTATTAGATCTATGGAATAAAAAAAATCCTTTTCCCTGCAAGGACTGAGACTTTACTGCAGTTAGATAACTCCAGATAACTCCAGACCAGGGAGTCCTTTTCCTGGGCTCTTGAACCCAGGAACCAGAGGGTTGGGCCTCCATCTCCTCCCTCCTTTCCTAGATGACAGACAGCACCTGCTGATAACACTGATGACCCAATACTACTTTAGGGATGCCAGAGTGTAGACCTCGGCTCTTACGTGGCTCCTCGTAGGAGTAGGTTATATTTCTTCTTGGTGTCTGGACCTGCCGATGAACTAGGTGATGGGCTACAGTCTGCATGTAAGGGTGGTAAGAGGGAGAGAATTCTGAGGTCAGTTTTGGCTACTATAGTAAAACAGAAAGAAGGAATCATTGCAGAAATGGAAAATATTAACAAGATTTCTCACAGCCTTATTTCCTTTGAATATCTGTAGAGGGAATGAGAGCAGGAGTCCTGATATAAAAAATATTTACCAATTTTTATTGACTTTGTCAGGAGTCCCAGTTCTTGAAACAATGCAGCCTTTCTGGGGAACAAGCAATATCCAACCTTTTGGGATTCTCCTTAAATCTGTTGGGTGTAATTCTCCCTGTAAAGGAAGGTCATAGGAATATGTAGTTCCACAGAAAGGGCGATTTGGATTAGACTTCCTTTGGATGCTTGCCTTTCCTCCCATCTGCTCGGCTAGTCTGAGTCTGCACTCTGATGGGAACCCCACTGCATAGGGAAGAGCACTGAGTTCCGGACAGTGACTTTGGTGAGAGAGATAAAAGCATACTTTTAAACAGCAAAGCATAAAAAGAATTAACAGTGTTGTCAATTGGAGATGCTATTAAAGAAGCAAGGAGGGATCCTCAGTCTGTCTGCTGAATAGGGGCTCAGCGCTGGTGGGAGAGACAGAGCTAGAAAGATTGAATTCACAGGTACAGATCAGTGTTCTCCCCATGCCGGGCCAGCAAAAATGTTGCAAGTGGCCTTAGGGCAACAAAGCGTCTGAAGCACAGTCAGTCCAGAAAGAATTCAAGGAGATGACACATGAAAGCCTGGGTAAGTTTATCGGAAGAAGCACAGAGAGCTGAACAAAATCTCCCTGGGGGTAGTAAAGCTACACAAATGGAATCAGCCGAGTAGGGCCTTGTATCCCTATGGAATGGAATTTCCTGGTTATGGGTTGAAAAGGAAATTTCTTTTCTGTTAGCATGCCTGCTTGGACTGGGTGGTACTATCTCATTTTGGGTAGTACTGGCAGACCTTTAGCAAGCCTGCAGCTAGGGGGGATTAGTTAATCTCCTGCTGGTTTGTACACCTGCAACTTTTTCTCCTTGTTATCAAGTCACCCCCCTTTTCCCTATGCTGTCCTTCATCAATAATGCCAACTGAAATTACTCAACCCTACTTAAAAAGAAGCTATACAGGCACGCCTAAATGGCCAACAGCTCAGGCATTAAGCCCATGTAGTGTACATACAGCCCAAGGATCTAGGTTCATGGGGAGACAAGTAAAAACAACATGTAAATTAATAAAATGATAAAAATTTTCTTTCTCCTCTCTTCCTTCCTGCCTGCCTTCCTCTTTAAGAAAAACAAAAAAATAAAAAAAAAGAAGATATTCGGATGGAAAGCATTTGAAAAGATTTTCTGTATCATATGCCGCTAAGGAAATGAAAACTAAAACAATGAAATACAACCACACGCCTTTAGAATGGCCCAAATCCATAACACGGACAGAACCAAATGTTGTCAGAGATGTGGAGGGACAGGCTCAATGATTACTGATGGGTGCGTACAATGGTAAAACCATTTTAGAAGACAGTTCGGCATTTTATTACAAATTAAACTTGCTCTTACTTTGTGACATGATAGTCATGTTTCTTGGTATTTCCAAAATGAGTGAAGACCTGTAACCGCCCCATTCCCACCTCCAGGAACCCTAAACTGCACACAAGCCGATGCCCTGGCCAGCATGAAGGCTTCTTACTTGGAGGGCTCCGGGGTGCCTACTGCTTTTGCAATTAACTTTCTCTTTCCCTTCAGACTGTCAGCATTTGGATGAGTCTTCATTTCACTCTTGAGTGACAGTCTCAAGGACTCTTTCTACGGACATCATGAAGACCCAGCAGCCTTCTTAACCATGGTCTGCTCTTCAGAGCAGTTTCTAAGCTGAACTATAGAGAGCTCATGGCTGACTCACTACCTAGCACTTTTTTTTTTAGGAAAGGTGCAGATAGGAGTGAAGGTGAGCAGGCAGATAGGCAGGAAGAGAGACGAGGAAGAAGCACTTTATTTTATTTTTATTTAATTATTCATCTTGGTTGTTTCTCCTGGTCCCAGGTCTCAAACCTGTGTCCTAGTATGTATGCGAACTCTGCCTGCTGACCTTATCCACTAGGCAACATGGGTGTACCCATACATATCTTATTACATTTGGGGTTTTCTCTTATATAAAACATTTTGACAATGAATTCATGACTAAATACTCCACAGTCCCATGTAGCTTAAGGTAGCATCTGTTGGATAACATTTGTTGATTTTGTTTTAATGTAACCTTAACACACAGGAGAGGACATAAAGTATAAGGGTACATTCTGACATCACTCAGATCACATGGTATCTTATTAAATGAGAGATATGCTGCCATCCAGGTATGACTATACAAACCTATGAAATACAGTCTAAGAATTGTAAAATCTATAAATACTATTCACTTAATATTTATGAGACATAAAGTAAAAGAAATCTTTATCAAACGTAACATATAGTAAAGATATATAGATGGGCACACATGCACATGAGTGAGGTAAGTAAAAACTAGATATAAATGTAAAATTATATTAAGTGTAACACATACCTTCTTCTCTCCCTGAATTACCTAGTGCTATCAGCTTTAATAGCTTGTTAGACCACTCAAGAAAGATTAGTATAGGCAACTGAAATAGCTATCATGTATTAAGAGGTTATTTTTGAAGTATAAGAATGTTAAAATGATTAATGTGTAATGTAGTTTATTTACCTTGATTTTACATTTACATAAATTATCTGATTTTATGCTTCAATACAGGTACAGCTCACAAAAGTTTCCTGAGTTAATTTAACTTGCAATAAAACTGGGCAGTGAGCATGCCCAGAGGACTTTTACAAGACTATAAATATAGATATTGGACCTGATCCTATTGTTACTTATTAGCAAAACTACACACACAAACATCAAGAAACCAATAAGAAGGACCACTAGTTCACTGGAAACTGAAAGAACCTGGAACCAAAAACATCACACGGCAGCCCAACACCTCTTATTTGACCGTATCTCCATGGAATCAGGAGTGATTTTTTTTTTTTTTTACTCTTTCCAAAGAAAGGCATCTATTTTATATTTATGTTTTTTTCCATTAAGTAACTTGTATTTTGCACATTAAAAAAAGTCATTTGCATAGGTTCCTCATGTATGCCGGCTCCCCATTTACAGATATGTCAATACACCCTGCTCTCCATCAAATTAGCAAGTGTTCCTTATTACTGTCCAGTGGGCTCTGCAAGCACTTGCTGTACCGCTCCCCCCCTCCGCCCCGCACTGTCACGGTCCTTATTTGCAACCTCAGTTCTGTTGCAAATGTCCAAGGGTTGTTTTCGTTTCCTCTGTTCCTTTGTTTAGTCTATTCACATTCCACCTATGAGTGTGGCCATCTGGTATCTATTTTCATTCTTTTGAGTTATTTCACTTAGCATAATCCCCTCTTAGATTCGTCCATACTGTGTAGTATTCCATTGTATATATGCCAGATTCATCTGATGTTGGGCACTCAGGTAGTTTCTTGTTCTTAGCGCTTATGAATAGGGCTTCAATAAACATGGGGGTGCATAAATCTCAGTGAATTAGTGTTTTCATATCTTTTGAGTAAATACCCAAAAATGGGATGATGGGATCACATGGGATTTCCACATTCAACTTTTTGAGGCATCTTCACATTATTTCCCATAAGAGCTGCACAAATCTGCACTTCCACCAGCAGTGCAAAAGTGTTCCCTTTTCTCCACATCTTCAACAATATTTGTTGTTTCCATACTTTTGGATAATAGCCAGTCTCTCAGGTATAAGGTGCTATCTCATTGTTGTTTTGATTTGTATTTCCCTGATAGTCAGGGAGTAGGAACATCTTTTCATGTTCCTATTGGCCATCTGTATATTCTCTTTGGAAAAAGGTCTCTCCACTTCCTCTTGCCATTTTTTCAGTGTGTTAGGCTGGCCCAGAGGGACAAAATGGCGGCCGTATCAGGGAAAATGGCGGCTGACATCAAACTGAGGAATTGAAACCGACACCTGGAATCATAGAACCAAACCCCAACCTCCACGCATGAAGCCCGCGAAATTTTTTTTTGCTTAAAGAGCGAGCTTCCCTTTGCTCGGGCACGACTTCCCTGGCCCCCGTTCTGTGGACTGGAGAACCTCGCCCGGGTGCGCAAAGCCCAATAAAGCCCTGGCTATTCGACTTTTTGTCTGATTGGCATTCTTTCCTCGATGGAGCCTGGAGAAAAAAACCTTTCACAGTGTATTGCCTATTTTTCAGTTACTGAGTTTTATGAGTTCTTTGTATATTTTATATACTTAGCCCTTGTCAAAAATATTCAATGCAAATATCTTTTAGCATTTTTTATTTAAGAGCTGGTTTTGTGGTAATAAATTCCTTTATCTTTTGTTTATTAGAAAAGCTTTGTATCATTCTTTCAATTATAAATAATTATCTCACTGGGAGTAGTGTCCCAGGTTAAAAATCCTTTTATTCCCCAGTCTTTTGAATACATCATGCCATTCCCTCCTAGCTTATAGAGTTTCAGTTGAGAAATCCGCTGACAGTCTTATAGGGACTCCTTTACATGTGACTCATTTTTTTCTGGATTCTTTTAAGATTATTTATCTTGTATTGTTGTCATTTTGATGACAATGTGTCTAGGTGTAGATCTGCTTGAGTTTCTTTTATTTGGTACTCTTTAAATTGCCTGGGTCTGGAGGCTTGCTTCATTCTTCAGGTTAGGGAAGTTCTCAGTTATTATTTCTTCAAATACAGTTTCTTCCTCCTTTTCTCTCTTCTCCTTCTGGGGCCCCTGTGATGCAAATTTTATTTCTTTTAATGTTATCCCATAGATATCAAATTCTGTCTTCATTTCTTTTCATTCTTTTTATCTCTTTGCTGGTTTGCTTGAGTACGTTCCTCTGCCCTACCTTCTAGCTCACAGATTCTGTTTGAGGATTAATTTACCCTATTCATGAGTTCTTTGATAGATATAGTATTCTTCATTTCTTTGCTATCTTGCTTCATTTCTTCTCTTTCATTATTCCCTTTTTCTTCCTCTATTGTTTTCTTGATTTCCCTGAATGTATTTATCACTGTTGCCCTAAATTCATCCTCAGGTAGTTTACATATGTCTGTTATATTCAGATTTTCCACTGGGTTTTTTGTTGTTGTTGTTGTTATCCATTATTTCATGTATATTTCTTTGTGTATTTGTTCTGTTTGGCATTCTGCTTATGCTTCTGTGGATTAGTTTTCCCTGCACTGATGATCTTGTGTAGGGTATTGACTTGCACTGAGTAAGCCTGGATCTTGGTTTGGACACTGGGAATTCTTGAGTTTTGTGGTGTCACCACTGGTAGGATTTGTTGAAGTTCTTATGTGGACCCTCTATTGCTGCCCAAGAGTTTAGCCTATGAGGTTGGAGTTTGTGTGGGGTACACAGAGTCTTTCTCCAGTGTCCCAGCTTCGGCCCATAATGACCACCTTGCTGTTGGTCCACACGCAGCAATCAGACTGCAGTTTTGCCTCCACTCAAAGGACTATACTAGTGGGTAATATTGACAGTTTCTTCTTATGGAAGACTCTCTCCTTTTTTCTTTAAGCCTGGGAGCCGGGAGGGGAGAGGAGGGGGATTCCCCTAGCTGCCTTCTGATTATGGTGGCATCCAATGTAATTTGCTCATTGGGCCTCCCATTCAAATACCCAGGACTGGTCCTCCTTCCACCTAGCGCAAGATCCTCTCCCCCAGCTTTGTGTTCTGGTTCCACTGGGCAGGCTCTCCGCTGTTTTTGTGATGCCTTAGAGGGTAGGTTCTTCCCGCAGTTCCACCCCCTCTGTCATGACCTGAACCCCAACTCCAAATCTGTGGCGTGGCTCTGAAATCTGATGTTTTGGCCTACACTTTGTAGTCATGATTGCAGCCATGTCTCAATAGACTTTATGCCTGCTTTACCTCAGAGTTTGCTTCTGGAAAATAGGTCAATTCCTTGTTGCTCTGTGGGGAGGATGTGAATCATGCTCTTACCAGGTCTCCATCCTGATCAGAAGTGCCTTGGAATGATTTTTTTTTTTTTTTCAAAAGAAACATGTAAACAGGAATGAAGTTCCAGCAGAGACAGATAGAATGAAAGAGGAGGAAGAAGCACTTTTTATTTATTTATTTATTCATCTCATTTGTTGTTCATCTTGGTCACCTTCCCGCCCCTAGGCCCCAGGATGTCCACATGAGCACTTGGGATGTATGTGGACTGTGCTCAGTTGGAAGCAATAGAACTGTTATTTTATCAGGGCATGGGGGATGGAGGGGTGCATATTTTTTAAATAAATAAATGAGGGCTTGACTAAGCACTCTTAGAATGGTAATTTTCATCTTAGAAATTGAGTTAATCGACCTAAGTCAGTACTTCCTAGTGTAAAGCATGTCTAAGATTTCAAAAGTGAAGTTAAAATTCATCTAAATTGGGTGACCTAGTGGTGCTGTCCACTGGACAAAGTCCATGTAATCCCTAGATCCTCAGTTTAAGACTCAGGCCAGGGCAACCACCAAGATAAACAACTAAATAAAATAAAGAAAGTGCCTATTCTTCATGTCTCTTCCAGCCTGCTGGTTACCTTCATTGCTGCCTGCACCTTTCCTTTAAAGAAAAAATGAAAGCAAAAAAAAAAAAAAAAATTCAACTAATTTTGATGGCTCTAACTGAAATAACAATGGAAACACTTAGTTTTTTTCCAGTTTTTTTTTTTTTTGAGGGTGAATTTCAAGCATATAGAAAAGTTTAAAGAAGGGTACAATGAAAATCCACATACACTCCACCCAGAGTAAACAATCGCTCACATTTGTACTCTCTGTCTTCTAATCTCTTTCTTTCTAGAGAGATATGTGACAGAGACAGCATAGAAACAGAATCCCAGCAAGGTCAGGGACCTAACATTTGCTCAGGTAGCCCTGAATAAACGCACTCATAATAGCTATTACCAAGGTAACAGCCTAAAAACCCAACATCCCCTGAAAATCAAGTCAGTGAAACATGGGAACTATCTAGTTAAGAGAGAACTTAAGATTTGTGGTATTTTCGCTTGTCACAACTGAAGAGCCACAAGGCTTGTTCAAAAGCAAGTTACAGTCAGCAGAGTGATGGCCCCATTCTGTTTCAGCAGACGTGGAGACCCATATCTGTTTTGAGAGAGACCCTCTGCTGACTCCATACATTTAACCACATCCTGTGCCCGCATTATCTCTGCTGAACTTCCCATTCCCATCGTCCCTATTCTGGTCCCCATTCTTTTTCTCAAAAAAACCCAGCTCTTTTGACAGTTGTCGCTAATCCTATAAAGAGTGTACCAAGACCTAAGTCCAGTGGAATGCTCCCTTGGCAGTGAGCTTTCCTGGCCTGCACATGGGACAATAAAGCAGTGCCTCAGAGTGTATCAACTCCGTTGTCTCAGTCTCTTTCGCCATGGGTCTCTCAACAAAGTCCTCCTACCTCAAAAGCGGAGAAATTCAAGTTCTGACTAGTGATCTAATCACCTGTCTTTTGTCCCCAGACTAGACTTTATTTTAATTGTAAAAATCATGCCCAGGCTGGACATTTTAAGTGCTAATAAGATATGCAACTTATGAAATAGCATGGAGACCCAGGATGAAGGGCTGCATCTGAGACCAGAGAGATCAGAAAATCACCGAGAATTCATTTCCTTCACAGGTGAGGGTGGAACAAGGACACACCCCAACATTATAAAAAGACAAAACCATTTTACTACCAGTGAGAAGTGTATTCCCCTATTGCCTTCTTCCTTACATCATAGTGTGAGCAAATAAGTCTTTCTTGAATTCTTAAATATTGGCCTTTTGTCTTTTTCTAAATTCAGATTGCCAATGTGGGGGTCAAAGGAGATGTCCCCACCATTTCTCTGAGGTTCTTCACAATCTGGACAAATTAACACTAGGTATGATAAGAGAAAATCCCAGATTTAATTATAACATACTTATGGAGAATTTACAAGGTGGTAAATTGCTGGATCAGATCAATTATTTATATACTGTGTTGAGACATGGAAAGGGAACCTGGCGTCTCAGGGGAGAGAGGACAGGGTCTCCACGTAGTAAAGAGGAATGACTCATCTCTGTTACTCTAAAAGTATAGATAAATAGCTCCCCTTTCTACATTCTTCTAGAGAACAGGGGCCAGAAACCATTTCTCAATTAGTAGGAGAGTGGAGACCCAGAGAGTGGCAGATGCTTCTTTGACTAAGGGAAGAGATACAGGGTTAGAAGAATAGGAGCTTTCTCCTTTGTCTCTGGGGCTGTCCCTTACTGTCCTTGGTTCTTCATGTTATAGTTAGGCATGTACAGAACAATCTTGAGAAAATTTGGGATGTTATGCTTCAATCCCATCAGTTCCTCCCTCTGTGACTTATGGAAGTCACACACATCAATAGCTCAGGTGGTAGCTGTGAGGGAGAAGAATTAGGTTAGGCTTTAGTGGCAAGAATTCTGCAAAAAGAGAAAGAAGAAACACTAAGGTGATGATGAAAAAAGAAGAGAATAAATCAAAGCACATAACCCCACTTCCCATTAAACCAGTCTCCCACTCCTTGGACTAATAAAATGAATGATCTGGTGACACTATGTTAGTGTGAGAGCCCCCAAAGAGACCGGAACCTCAATCCAGGTTCTGGCACCTTGAATGTAGGATTAGCACACCAGGTGCAGCAGTCCAAAGATTAAGCAGGAAATGTATTGAAGCAAGCGAGAGCAAGATAGTATACTTCTCAAGGTGATGAGGAGCTGACTGGGTTTAAGAGGACACCGACACTATCTCATTTGAGGCGCACATTTTTGTAAAGGGGACCCCTTTGTTGTCCCTGACTGTTCCTGGCCTGGCACATTCCAGGGCGTTGCCTGGTGGGGATTTCCAGGTAAGAAGGGGAGATTTCTGGGGAAAGATTTTATTATCACAAAAAAATTTATTGTGCATGCTCCTTACCTATAATTCACTGTTATAAGGAGTTTAATGTATGAACCCACATACAATTCTATGTTAAGCAAATTATAATGAGGCAAAAATTACTCCAAGGTGGCTTCAGCAGTCAGTGTAGTTAGGCTGCATTTTTGGCTCCATTTCTTTGTTGCAAGAATGTCTGCGCTGCTCTCCCATTGGTCAGAATTGACCATTTCAGAATCTCGTCTGCTGAGGCATCCCCCCCATTTTTCTGTTCCAGGTCCTACCTAGGCTAACCTACCTAACAACTACCTGTCCTGTTTATGTAGAAGGAGCATTTTTCTCCAATGACTGGCACAAGTGCTTTTGCTGAGCAATTAGAATCCAGAGCAAGTCCAGAGATTCTGAAGCATCATAGAAGTTAGACTGTCAACTTCTGATTGCAAAGTTTTCATAGTGGTGTGGGACTCCTTTCTAACACCATGGAGACTTAGGATTGCTTTCTCCGGTTCAGAGTCTCTAAATCTTGGAAATAAGAAGTTCAGCTCAATAAAGGACTTAGAATCATGGTACACAAGTAGATTCTTCATAATTTCTTGATAGTTACATTTGTGTGGCACAATTTGATGAACAACGGAGCACAAGTTTGCAATTTAACTGGCATTTGGAGTGAAATGTCTGATGACAGAGAAAGCCAGCTATCCAAGTCCGTATCTTCCTGACCACTTGGGTGAAAAATTCTTTATATACTGTTGCCACATAGAATAAAGAGACCAGCATAGTTTAGGAAGAGGATCGGATTAGTAGCTGTCATTCTCAGTGCCTGTAATGTTCCAGAACCTTTGAAAAATTAGTTTCTATACATCTCCATTTCCATAGATTCCTGAGCACAAATCAGATTTCAAAAGAGCCCAGGCAGGCAGCTTTTAGCTTTAATCTGACAGTTATGGACCTCAGTCCTATTACTTAGCCAGGAAAGTCCAGATTTTTGATCCACTAATATAATCCATAGTGTGAGGCTGTCTTAACAAAGGCAAGCTGAGATACCCCAAGTTGTACAGGGTTAGTCCGCAACAAGACCTCTGGTGATTTGACACAGCTCTGTGCTGGAAGCTCTTCTGAAGTCCTCAGCAAGTTTGAAGATGCCACTTTGAAAGTAAAACTGCTGGGTTTGATTGCAACACAGTTCTAGTAGCGTGTCTATTTTCTAGGTACAGGGCATCACCTTCATCTGTTCCTTGTAACTAGATAATAACTAGTCCTTGGGTTCCTAAAGATATCTAGGGTTCAAGTAACTCACCAGAGTCACGTTTTCTAGCCGTGGAAGCAATACTTCACTATCCACACATCTTCCAGTGTTTATCCCCCAGCTACTCAAATCAGCAGGAACAAAAATGAGTTCAGGCTTAATTTTTTGTAAAAGGAAAGGTACAGGCAGGAATCAAGGCAAGCAGGCAGGAATAAAGAGGAGGAAGAAGTGCTTTATTTATTTTTATTTAATTATTCGCATTGGTCTCTCACTTTCGGACCTGGTTGGTCTCTCACTTTCGGACCTGGTTCATCAAACCCGAGACCTTGGGGTACACGTGGGACTGCTCTCAGGTGTACTAGACTGATAGGCCATCAGGCACACTGAATTTAGGTTCCTTTCAGACTCTCTAGATGCTGATATAGCCAAAAGCCCAACTCTTCCATTGATGGTTGGTGGACTGACAAAGGGTGTTTGGTCTGTCTGACTTGTTGAGAAAGAGGGTTAGTAAGTAAGACAGGTTGAAAAGATTTTATGGTGAAAAGCTTAAGGAGAGGCAAGACAGTCCGAGACCAGCAGCTCTAGCCAGCTTTCTAATAAGCACACAATGTTCACTTAGAGGAAAAAACATATTCCTACCCCTCACGTTTTGTAAACAGGAAAATACGGAGTTCTCAGAAGGGAGAGAAATGGTAGACAGGAGTGAGATTTCTTGCTCTGTGATCTTGGGAAAGCTGTCCACCTCATGTCATCAGCAGTTTCTGGAGTCTGGCAATTAACCCTAGGAATTCTTGTCTCAGATTTACCTATAGGGGTGGACTCCCGAAGTAAATTCTACATCAAGCAATAATAAGAATCATTTACAAGGAAACAAAAGAAAAACAAGGGTTAATCTCTGGGGTTCAGTTTATGAATCCAGTCTGAGTGAGGCCAGCCCAGATTTCAGATGTTGGGGTGGAAGTCTCTTCAGATGATAGATCCAGACAGGCTCTGGATCATGGGTTCTGCATTGCAGTTGGAATGGCATCTGATATTATCAGGGATTCAAAGAACAGTAACGACTCTCATCAAATTTTCCACCTGTAGTTTCCATGATTCCAGAAAAAGACAGTTACAAGTTTTCACATTCCGATGCTATCAAAGAAAAGTTGCACTTTTCTAGATTGCCTCAGGTTAATTCCTTGAAAGACAAAAGCATTGTCTTAACCTTTAAAGCATAAAAGAACTTACGAAGTTTTAAGTAAAAAACTCATAGAAATAATCATTCTCATTAGTTCATTCTGATCCATTTAAGTTTTGATCTTGATCCCTGTAATAGTTTTATGAATCTAGTTTTCCATAATTTCTGTAATTCCTTACCCAGTTGTTTTATGACAGACTTACCAAAGAGCTTTCCATGAATCAATCTGAACATGAAACTGTCAGTAAATAATGGCTTCTGTAAATGGCAAGTCTTTAATAATGACCATAAAGACCTGGTTATAACACAATTGACAAAATTTGCTTGATTTTACAGTCTGTAATGTTTGAAAATAGAATGATAAGTAAACATATTAGATTTTTTAAAGAATTTAATATATAACTCTTACAGCACACATGTCAATTATAAAACTTCCACATAAATATATGTTAAGATGATGGCAGTACTTTTAATTTTGAAGACGCTACCCAAAATATTTCACCATACCAAATGAACCTAATTTCTTTAATCTCTCTTTCTACAAAGAGAAAATAATTCCTTTATATGGAGTATAAGATTTTGCGTATATTTCTTAAAAAAATCTTTTTATTCTTTTAGGGCAGTATGGGAAGTTACGTTTTAAAATATAGTAATAAAACAATATTCAATTATCCATTTAGCCAAAGGCATATAGTTCTGATAAGACTCAGTTCTTACCTTCAGTTTTATCAGAGGCCTGGTAAAGATAACTTAGTTTTGAGACAAGTTCTTTTTTAGATAAATCTTTTAAACAATTTGCAATCTATTATCAAAAGTTAGCAATTTAAGAATACATTTTTCCTTTTAGTAGATGAAAGAAATTAACCTTTGATTTTACATAAATATATTATGTAGTTTAATTTTAAATAGATGTGATTTTATCCAGTCTGATTCCATTTTGGAGTAACCTATTTCACCTTAAAATTCACTTCCTCACACACATCTTAGTTTCTCTAGATACAGATATATTTCCCTTATTTTTTATTAAATTTCTTTCATTAATTAGAATTTTTAACCCTTAACACCTTAATTCTAAGCGATTGCAGATAAAACAAAATCACCATTGACTTTCCTAATATTTTTCTAGATCAGAGAAATCACAACTGATATGTTTACTTTCGGGGCAATTTCTCAAGGTGGCATAAACATGTGTTCATGAAGTCAAACCCTAAGTTTTCCTGCCAGAAGTTGATTTAAGTTCAGGATAATTTAAAAGTTTTAGTTAATTCTCATTATTTATACCTCAGTAGTTCTTTATAGTTTCAAGTTAATTAACATATTTTAGAGACTGATGAAATATATTGCTAGAGATTTTTAATTAAGCAATTTTTCTAATTGGGAAGTTCCAAATTGACATTTCTGGTGGGAAACTAAATATGGGGGTGAAGGCTTAGTAAAAATAGCTTCATCTTGGTCCTGTTGTTACTTCTCAAAATTTCATGAAATCAAACCAGTTATTTTTGTTAGCTGCTCAGCAAATTTCCACCCTTTAGTTCAGTAAAGCTTTAAGGTACTTTAACCCATAAATAAAAAGAAAACTGCTCAAGTAATACTAAAGAGAAACAATAGACCCAAAATGGAGTCAAATGATTTCACCAGGATTTAATATGCAAATCAGTTTGGAATAATTCTGAAATAAAATTTCATTGTTAATTCTGGAGTCCCATTTTGCATCAGACTACATTTTCCCTGCTGAAAGATTTATCCCATCTACATTCAAATACAAATTTTAAAGACTGTCTGTATAAGTTAAACCAAACAATCTGAGTTAGCTTTTTTAACCAAATATTTCCTCAATCATTTGAACTTAAACATTCAGCTTAATTTGTTATAGTCTGATTTAGCAATTTATGAAGGAGCCTTTCATGATCCAACAGCTTGTGAATAAAATTCTAACAATAAAATGTACTGTCTTTAACACATGTACATAAGGACAAATACACAAACAAATTCCTTCATTTTCATTTAAAATGATAGCCACATACCAGGTAAAATAAAACTCATAAATGAAATAATAATTGGAATAGTTATGGCAAAATAACTTCTCAGAGGTGCTTAGAATCTTAAATGCTATTTTTTTCTTTATTTCCTATCTCATCAGATAAGTTAAGGTTTAAGAGAAGAACTTGCCTTCTAAACTTCTAATTCAGATATCTTTCCTTTAATTTTAGGAAAATGTCTGAAAACATTCTATCATTCTCTGGATTTGTTCTCTAATTTGGCCAAAAGCATTTTCAAAACTCACCAAAGGAAAAAAGGACTTAGAGAAATTTTCCCAAGAGCTGGCAACAGAGTTATAACTTCAGAGTCCCATTCCCATTTATGTTTGACCACATTCTGATGCCAAGTCAAGTTCTGAGATCAAGGAAAGAAAAGACCTCATCTAACCCTATGGTTTTCTTTCTTATAAAAAGCAAATTTCAAAAGATGGATAGGAGGTGGTAGGACATAAGAAGACAAGACAAGGAGGCTTATTATCTCTCAAAATGTCTATTAACCCTCAAAGTATATTCTAGGGAAGACACCAGAGTTCTTATATATCCTGAAAGACTTTAAAACAACAATATAGTAAGTGTCTCATTTACTATCTTTTATCTGATCTTCTTTCTCTTTCTGTCTCTCTCTCTCCCCCCACCCCACCTCTCTCTCTCCACATCTGAAGATTTTCAGAAACTTAATCTCCTAATGGTCATTATAACTTTATGTCATCTTTGTTGCTATCTGCCTAGCAAAACAGGAATTTCTAAAATAAGGCTGTATTCTTTGATTCCTTAAGCTAATCAACATATTTTCCAACGTATTTTTCACAAGTGCCGACAAACCAAATTTAAATTGAGAGCTCTCTAAAAATTTTCTTTCAGTTTAGGTCATTCTACCTAAACTGACTCAACCAAACTAGTAAACATTTTAACTTAACCATAGATCGAAAAATTTTCTTCCAGTAACAAACAATACACATAAATGCGCCATGGCCAGATCTTACTTCCCTAAGAAAATTTAGAGAGACCAATTCTGAGAAAAGTTGGGGTGCCATGTTTTAATCTTATCACCAAATATCTGCATAAGGTAACAGATAGAGATGTAGCTGATAAACCAATCAACTGATAGGATAAAAGGTAGGCAGGTAGATGTACAGTTATATAACTTATGTTTTGCTATGTCATTTGCAATTAAATTGTAGACATTACAAATTGTAGACAGTTCATCCCTAAAGGTTCCAGCATGAGTCTTCTAAGAATAAGGACAATCTCCTGCATAATTATGGTACTGTTATCATACTTAAAAAAAGCTAGTTCATTCCATAATAACTTTTACGTACAATCCATATGAACATTTCCTAAATTACCCCAAGAATGTTTTCAATAGTTTTCCTAGCCTTGCAACTTCTTGCTACTGTGTTCTTCCCTTCCTCTAGCAGCATTCCCACCTCTTTCCTCTTAATGACCTTCAGTTTTGATGAGTTCCAGACATAGTCTGAATTCGCATAGATTTGTATAATTGGTCCCTTGATGTCCTCTAAGTTCCTTTTCCTCCCCTGTGAACTGGAAGAAGGTTTGCAGCTTTGATTGGACTCAGGTTAAGCACTTAGCAAGGAGACACTTGTGGGTAATATTTGTGTGCTTTTGTATCCCAGTAAGCGCATCCAGTCAGGTAGGCAAATATTTATGAGATTAATTTTGATCACTTAATTACAGTGGTGACCATTATAAACAAACATTTTCTCTGTGCAATTCATAATTAATCTGTGGATGGTACTTTGGTGCAGTTAAAATAGTCTGCTCAATAGCAATCTTTTACCTAATCATGGTAGCAAGTACCATGATAGAAACTGAATAAATGATCACACACGGGGGTGGGGGTGGTTGCAAATTTGTGCTTTCAGCAAAATGACTCTAGTGTATGAGAATTTAAAAGTTGAGACTGACAAGAATTAGATACTTTATAATGTTTCATCCTAAAATAACCAAGATTTTTTTTTTTGTCAGAGAACTATTAGACCATTGCTTAAAACTCAAATAATATGTGATGCTTACATCTTCCTGAGAGTCTGTTCTGTAATTGATATTCTCATGTTATCAGCTTCCTTACCCACTGTATCAGCAGAACTTACTCCAGTAGAAGTGTAAGCAAAAGGACAGTCAGAAAATCATTAGGAAAAGGTAGAGACTTGAGGTTAAGAACAAAGGGGCTACATTCTTTAGTTTGGAGGAGAGTGTTATCAAAGTCTCTATGGCGAAATAATCCAAAGAATAATTTTATAATTAGTAAAAGCAGTCTGCAAAGCACTCATAACCACTTTTTCTGTTTCCTCGATGAAGACTCTGTCATTGATAATATCATGTATTGTTGGAACTTGTAGAGGAAATGAGACAGAACATAATAAGTGGACAGAAAGGTAAATTGAATAAATGCAAGCATCTATCTGACATGGGGTGGTTTGGAGGACACTGATTACTTTGAACTCATCCTTTTCTCTTCTGACATCTAATTAAACTGTTTAACATTTCCTAAGTCATCCACGTTTGCTCACAGAAGTGAAGAAGCACTAGGGATTTTAAAAAGTACTCAAAGAAAATGACAAAGGAATTGCAAAAGTTACCAAAACTTACGTCTTTGGTATACAAATTTAACAGGAATTATTCACCCCAAATAGTATCAAATCCTGTAAGTAAATGAACAACTCATGAAAAATTAAGGAGTGAAATAACTTACATTGCAAAATAGTGAGAGGATTTATTTGAAGTGGGGAGAAGCCAACTCTGCCTAAAGACAATCATTTATTAAAATGAAATTTAAGTTAAATTTCAAAAACACTTTTAGTGATAATAACCTCATCTATTTTAATGAAAAAGAAAGGCATAGGTCTTTGAAAAAGAAATTTTTTTGTTAATAAGTAAAAATATAAAAAGACTCCTGCTAGACATCAGTGAAGGCATCAATTAAGTGACATAATTCCTATAATCAGGAAGCACTCTTTAAAAAATTACTAGCCTGGTGTATTTATTTATAGGATAACTTATGTAAGTTATAAATTAAAAAATCAAATTTCTTAGTACATCTTCATCTATTTGTTTATGTATTTATTTTATTTTTTAAGAGAAGAAGGAAGGGAGAGAAAAAGAACTATTTTAAGGAAGGAAGGAATAAAAAGGAAGAAGAAACGCTTTTATTTATTCATGTATTTCGAGTCTTCCTCATGACCCCAGGTCTCAAACCCAGGGGCTCGGGCTTTACACGGTCTACACCCCAGCTTCTTGAACCACGAGGGCGAGCCCAGTACACCTTTCACTTAAAAGAGATGTGGGTTAGAAGGCTGGAGAAGTGAGATGGGGTCAGACAGGGTAGGCTCTGCTTGGATTCTAAAGAGTTTGCACATTCTCCCACAGGTAGCAGGAGTCCTGTGAATGTTTTGAGCAAGGCATTAAAGAGGGCATCGCTGGGAGGTGATTGGGAGCAACTCTGAGAAATGATTCAGCTAACTTGGGGACATCCGATAGGGATCAGGCTCTGTGCAGGCTCGGGGAACATTCTTTCTCTCAGCCTTACAGTCATTCTGAAAAGTGAATTTTGTCCATTTTACACAGAGGAATAGGCTCAGTGAACACATAGCTCACCAAAGGCCACACTGATGGCAAATGATGTAACTAAGATTCAAAACAAGTGTGCTGACTTTGAAGTTGCTCCTTTACCCCAACTAGTGGCTGTGAGCAAGTATCACAATAGCTGGAAAGAGAAACCCTGGCTTGTGTGCCAAGGAACATGCTGACATAGCCTGGCACTGAGGACAGGGCTTTGCTGCTGTCTTTTAGGGAGAGTGGTGCAACTCGGGGATACTCCCCCAGCCACCCCCATCCCTTGCCATTTCCCTAGTTGGGTGACTGGAGAACAGTCGCCTTATCTTCACTGTAAACCTTGGTGTGGCAAAGGAATAACATGTGCTCTGAAGGCTTGGCACAGGACATACACTTAGCCTACACAAGACGGGAATTTCAGAGGTGAGGTGTTTGGCTCTGATCCTCAAATGTGTCATTAAAAAATTTTTCTACTCTCACTTCCTTCTTACCTATCCAAATAGCATCATCATTGGAAGTCTACCTGGCCAACTCTCACAGACTCTAGAAACAGGGCTGGGACATATACACATAAAGGAAAGAGAGGGGGAGCTGAGAATGTTTTCTGGACTCAGAATACAGCTGGATTCAGAATCCAGAAAAAATATTGCTTTAGAGGTTATTTAAAAAATGGAGTTTGGGTGAGTGACCATTTCTGGGTATGGTTGCGAAACCACTCCCTGATGATTCTCAGGTTTAAATGTGCATATGAATCACTTGGGGCTCTTCACAGAATAAAGATTCTGGTTAGTAGGTCTGGGGAGGGACCCAAAGTTTTCCCTTGGGTGCTGACACTGCCTGTCCACATCCACACTTGGAGTGAGGAGGAGTCAGACTGAGGGACAAACCTCTGTAAAATGGCCTCAGAAGATGCTGGCACCTTGCAAATGTGAAGAGCTAAGTCAAAGGCCTTGCACATATAATAGAATCTACTATCTGTTTAATTCAACACCTATTTATTGAGCACCTACCAAACGGCTGGCATCCATGAGAAGAAACAAAGAGACCTGTTCTTGCCAACTACTCTCTAGCTTTCAGGGTGGAAGGAAGGAGCTGAAATACTCAGCAATCAAGCGACCAAGTAAACTAGGCCTGGCGAGGGATGAGCTGGGGATGACTCCTGAGCAGGAATCTCTGGAATCTCTCTGGCTCCATGACCTCAGGCTTGAAGAGCCCTGGTGCTTGGGCTCCAGGTGGGAGATGATGAGATACCAGGACAAGGGAACCAGTCCACAAACACTAGACCACAAAGGCACACCCTTCTATCCCTAGAGAGCCAGTCTCTCTCTGGCTCCAAATTAACCGATGGGAACATGCCAGGACCTAGAGGGGCTCATTGCCCTCCCCACTGACCTACCAGGGTAACTGGCCAATGACATTTCCCCTTAGAATCCCTTTCCTCACCACGAAGGGCTTAACTGCCTTCCCCACAACTGTAAAAGTTCCGCCAAACTCTGAGAAATCCTAACAATCTCTAAGCCTTCCCCACTTGGTGCAGAGAGGCCACTGGCAATGGGACAGGAAGGGAAAGGCTGCCCAGGGCCGGGTCAAGAGAGTCAGCAGTGTGGAGAGAGCCCGCGGTCTAGCTCTGGGGTCTAGGCTGCTGGAGAGCACCCAGTGAGTGGAGGTTTGAATCTTGTCCGCCATTTAGAGGAAGCAGTGAATTTGGGCAAGCGTCCCCATCACGGAATGGGATTAATAACACCTGTCTCAATGCATTTTGGCAGAATGAGATTGTTTATGTAACTCTCTGAACAGTGACTGGAACACAGAAGCTTAGCGTAGCTTTTCAATTACCTGACTGAAGAACCACTGCATCATAACATTATTAGATTTCAGGTGTCTGTCATTTTAATCAACATGGGTGCATGACACGTAAGACCACCGCCACTCCAGTTCTTCCTTCCTCATACATCTGATCCATTCGACCCAACTTAATGCAGAGTCCTCTCCCACCTCTACTCTCAGGACAAACACCCAAACCTGATCATGACTGATAACTCCTCTGCGAGCTGCCCCGTTTCCTGCTCTAGTCTCATCACTGGCTCTTCCTGGTCTCCAGGCACGAATCCTCGTGATGGAAGGGTGCCTTGGCCACAACATGCACCCCCTTTCCAGCAGTGCCGCCTTCACCCCAACCCATGTGACAAATCCATACTTCTCTTGCTCCATGGAGCATAGCTGTGCCTCGTTCTCAGAGCTGGGCCTGTCCTAATATCCCCCAGCAAGAGTGATGATTCTGTTTCACCACAATGCCCCAGGTGCTTGCTTTACCTGCATTCCAGGACAGGGCTCGGCAAAGGACATCCCAGGGGCCAAATACAGCTCACTACTTTGTTAATAAAGTTTCACCAGAACACAGTCACACTTATTTGCTTTCACATGGCTACTTTCTTGCCACCATGACTGAGTTGTGAAGTTGTGACAGAGATCCTTGTCATTTGCCTACATTTGACTGTAGAAAAACTTTGCCAGCTGCCTTCACTGGTACATGCTTGTCTTCCCTCATTAGACTGTTAGCTGCTCGCCTCTGTATCCCCAGCATGGAGCACCCTGCCTGGTACACAGCAAGAATTCAGCGAATGTCCAGGAATCATAGATCGAGGATAGACATCAATGAATGTCTGTGTTTCCTTCTCTCTTCCTCATCTCTAGGCAAGGTGAGGACCTACCATGTGGCTTGAATTTAGAGACATAGGATTTGTTTGCTCAAAATGAAATTCCTAGATCCCAGAAAGTATATCAGAATGAAATTGTGAAATAAAGTAGCTTATTCGGGTCATGAAAAACTTGATCGTAAATCAGAGATTCACTCTTCCTGCCAAGTGTTCCCGAAGATGATTCCTGGGACAGCCCAGAACCATGAACAGACTCTGTGGACAGGAGAACAGCAGGGACACCAAGTGGAAGTGTGTCTACCTGCTTCTGTGTCAGGAAGATTTATAGTCATGTTTCGTAGAGAGAAAATAAGTGATCGAATCAGTTTGTCATGAAGTGATGATGACCTCATGCACTAATTTGACTGTGGCTTTTAGGAAGGGCCCTCCTGAACTTTCTTCCAATAGACAGCATCTCTTACTCTGTAGCCTTTTTAGTTTCCTCTGAGTCCATTTCTTTGGAGCAGGAAGGTTTAGTTTGTGGTTGTAGAGAGAGCGCTGGGCTGGGTCAGAGAATCCAGAATCTCAGTTCAGCCACAAGGGGTTGAGCGACTCTAGCTCCAGAGGTGTGACAGCACTAAAGGTAAGGTCACCAAGTGAAACCTAAGGCTTCTTCAAGTGCTAGAATTCTGCAAAGCTCAGTTCTTCTCCCTTTGCCTTTGGGAGCCCAAGGTTGCCTTCTCATTCATGGGAATAAGACACAAGGATCTCAGTAGAGAGAAACTGGTGTGTGATCTCAAGAGGTAACACCATGTGGCCACTGTTTTGTCTTGCCTGTACTCATTTCTGCCTCTTCTAGTAACAGACCCCACAACGCAAGCCATGGGGGCAGACACAGGCTCCAAGCTGGGCTTTCACTTTTTTCTTTGCTAAGGGGCTGTAAGAATCTGAGCCTGAAGCTATAAGCTGAGTTTCCCAAAGCATCTAGAGGAGCTGTCAGCAGAAAAAAGGGGAGAGATGGTGAACAAAGACCAAGACCAAGGCTGGCTACCCCTTAGGCCAGCTTACTGGTCACTTAGGCCAGTATCTTCTACTCAGGGCACTTCATGGGGCCCACCCCTTGCCAGTGTAGAGAGTCCTGGCCCTTCACCACCCTGCAGGTGCTGCCGCCCCTGAGCCCAGTGTGCTTGCCCATCTAGTCTCTTCCTGTTCTCTGGGAGACTCATCGGGGAGCTGTCTTTATTGTCGCACTGTGATGACATCAACCTGGAATCAGGCTGATGAAATTCTGTTTTTTTCAGGACTTGTATAACACTGGGCAAGTGACATCATCAGCCTGTGTCTCTGACCCCTCATCTACAAAATGAGGACATACAGCACCTACCTCACAGACTGAATACATGGATGTGCATGTGCAGGGAGCTAGCCCTGAAAGAGGGAGCCACCAGTCCTCGCTGTCATAATGCGATACTTCATTTAATAAACTATAAAAAGCGTTGCTTTTATAGTTAGGTCAAGGTAGGCAGTGACAGCGACAACGTGAGCACTTGACAAGGGGAGTGTCAGTAGACTCTATTGGTTCTGGAAGTGACAGGGCCTTCGAGCCAATCATCTGTCTCCATGTCATCATGCGGGCACGACAAATCTACGTGGCATCACAGACCCACATATTTGCAGATGGCAGAGTTACTCCCAGACCTAAAACTACGAGGAAACAAAAATAGGGGTTCCTGGGCTCTGGAGTGTTCTTTCCAATAAGGGGTGTGTGTGTGTGTATGTGTGTGTGTGTGTGTGTGTGTGTGTGTGTGTGTGTGTGTGTGTGTGTGTGCGCTGATGGGCAGTGACCTTGCTTTGACTCTGTCGTGTTGAGGAAGTGTGGGCATTGTTTGAAACACATCCTCCTTTCAGCATGCAAGAGCATGAGTACACAAAGAAACAACCTTGTTGAATATTTTTGTACAACTTGCCACTGGTGGATAGGCCCACTTCAGATGTATTTTCTGTGTTGCTTTATCTTGAATCATTTATAGGAATTCAGCTCGCTACCATTCCTGTTTAGAGAAACACAAGTGCTTAAAGGAAATGGTCCCACAGAGCCTTTCTGGCCCTCTGCTTTGGGCCCCAGGACGGTCAGCCCAACAGCACAAGCCCAGAGTGGCTCGGACACAATCCCTGAGATTGGGTGACCTGGAGGGAGTGCACATCCTCCCATTTTCCCTTGCCCTGACCTTCCTCCCCAGGGAAGATAACTAACAGGCTTGCACACATTGTTTCACAGATGACTGACCCTCCAAACCCCTCAGAAAGCAGGAGTGCTGGGATTCATTCCCATTCAATGGATGACAAAAATAACCTCTGTCCGGTCATAATGTGATCTCCAGATCTGTAGGTGCTAAGATGGACTTGTGGAACCTCGGGCAGATGTGTTCCAGATGTGCCTGCTTAGTCCACTTGCCTCCCATCTGCTCTCATCTGGAAAGCGGAGTCCCTGGGCTGGTGCCCTGGCAACAGGCAGGGCTGCTCTCCAGGGGGGTGACACAGCAGCCACCATATCCTCCCTCAGCACCAGCTGGGGGACCTGCCACCACTGAGGGCTCACAGTCCATGGGAGTGCCATCTGCAGGGCCAACTTCAATGGCTCTGGCAAGGGCATGCCTTTGGCACCTCTGGGAATGGAAAAAGAGTGATGTGTCCTAGGCCCGACAGGGCGGAGGCAGCTGGGAGGCCAAAGCTCCATGGCAGCTGCAGCTTCTTGGTGTCCATGCCCGTCCCTGACCAGGAAGCTACTCTGAGGGGGCCCGACTGGGGTTGGGAGCTGAGAGGCCCTGGAGGAGACCCAGGGGTGGTGGCAGGAATCGGAGAAGGGGGTTTCTATTCCATTGGCGAGGAAGACAAGCTGGAGGAAATGTTACAGGCAGTGTCAGGAACATTGCGGAGATGAGAGCCCAGCCTTGAGCACAGGGAGGGCACGGGGGTGGCATATGCGACAGGAAGCCACTTGGCATGCGAACCCACCACAGCAGGATCCCTTCTGACCAACACGCCATGAGTGTCTGCTTCTGATGTGGCGTGGGTTCTGCTGCTAGCCCGACAGACAAAACATCAACAAACTTCATCCTCATTGAACTGATTCCTACAAGAGGTTTAGGCCGGGTTCTCTGCCCACTGACCGATGGTCGAGAGGAAAAGGCCCCTCTGCTGCGTGGGGTCCTGGCCAGAGCCCAGATTTTATTTGGGTTAACCTGTTGGGCTCTCTCATTCACCAGGGAGCAATTCTGTAGCCATGAGCAAGCCTTCTCTGGGCCTCTGCATCCTGCTCTGTGAATTGAGAACCACACCTCTGTCCCTCACAGGACATCACACTGTGATCAGATATCTGAAAGAACTTGGTAAAAGACAAGCACGAGATCATGTCAGTTAGCCACACTGGAGTGTCTGCCAGGCAGGTCCACAGTGGAAACATCTGACCTACTGTTTGCATCTCCTTCCTGTCTCTGTCATCTCGCCCAATAGTCGCCGGCCTCTGGATGTCACCACTGCGCCTTACCGGCCACATCGTCAACACCACGGTGCAGGAGTCATTCCTGCCTTCCTCGATGACGAGATTACCTTCCCCTCTCCCAACAAGCCACCTACTGTCCCAGCTTCGTGTTGTGCCCCCAAGGACTTCTAAGTTCTTCCTCCAGAGCGAATCTCCTCTGTACTTAACACACCTGCCCCCCGATCCCCATGCCCTCTGCCAGCCTGGACTCAAGGATCCTCTATACCATGGTCCCCACTAACATGCTGAAAACTCTTACTCATATTCTGGACCTGGCCCTCTCGACATTCTCCCGAGGGGCTCACCTACTCCCTGGGCTTCGTTAAACTGAAATGAGAGGCAATCAAGTGTTCAGGATCAAAGAATTGTAATTCAAGGTGCACAGTTTCAGCTAGAAACCTAAAAAGTGCCCAAGATGGGATAAGTACTGGGGTTTTTTATGTGAAGGCAACTGGAAGATGAGTTAAATGGTTAAAGAAGAGTTCATTACTGTTAACAGACTTATACTATTCTTGGCTATCCATATTGGTTACTGATTGTATTCCCCCAGCGAAAGTCTCTGTGATCAGGATGTCTGTTCTCCTGCTGATTTCTCAAACAGCAATTCTTGAAACCATTGCTGTTTGGCTCAATCCAAAAGTCTCTTGACCGGACACAATGGGCAAATTTTCCACCAGGACATCCCTGACCCTATTTTAAAATGTCTCCACTTATGTCTATTCTTCAGTTTCAAATGTTATTTCAGAGCAATTGTCTTCCAAATCTTCCGCTCAAACCTCTCCTGTGCTGTTGAATCTTTGAGGAGTGTGTGTTTTTAAAAAGCTGACCTGATAGTGCTTTTGTAACCTGATTTATTTCTTCAGGTTTCACAGTAATTCCATTAATCCAAATGGTAATTTGAGAAGGAACAGGGAGGGGACTGTGCCCAGGTCTTTATTTTAGATCAGAGAATAGATTACGCAGATTATTTATATCACAAGAGCTTGTTCAGTGCTCTGTGTTCTGGCAATTTCCCTCGTTTTTAATAAAAACTGTGACCTGAACCAACAGGGTGAGATATGACAAGTTGACATTAAAAAGTGACTGAAGTCTTCAATCTAAAATCAGGCAGGAAACCCTGTGCCCCATAGATAAAGGAAGGTTGGGGAAATTTTTTATCTCGGTTTATGCAGAGTACTGCAATCCCCTCATGGGCAGAGGCGGTGAGGTGATGAACAGTTCGGTAAAGATGAGGTATAAGTGCATCTCATAAAATACGCACCACTTCCCTGGGAGGAGGGGGCAGTGGAAATCGTAATCACTGGTCAAAAATGCTTGACTCAGGAAGAAGGCGGCTGGTGCAGGGAGTCCTGTGATGCGGTAGGGGAAGGTGGGGCCAGAGTAAACATCCATTTCCTATCACCCTGATAATGTTCGGGCCCCAGCTAGTGACCAGAACTTGCGGGGCCTCCCTGCGTAAGTCGCCCAGATCCGGATGAGCTCATCACTAAGGTGAGGCGGGGTTGGTGACTCTCCCTGGGCCCTGTTCCTGGACGCAGCAAGACACTCACACTTAGGGGCCAGCATGGGGTGATCTGCGTCCATGTGGTTTTGGTTATCGCTGCTGCTGCTTTGAAACATAAATGACGAGAAAGGCTGAAAGGAACAAATCAAGCACTTCGCATGAGGCCACCAGATTGGTGTCACTAGGTACAGAGGATAAGGACAAAGACAAGTCATCAGTCTCAAATCTAAAAGAGGACGCAGCAGCTACCCTAGGACAGGGAAGCCACTTCTTAGTGTCCTCAGAGTTAAAGTGAAGGGATTGAAAGAACTCAGTATTCCTAAACTTTAATGACACACAGGCACTTTAAACTCATAAAATGCTTATAAAATATCTACTCTTAGGTGGACCTGCCTGATATAAGTCGATGGCAATAGATGCTTTCATAGCCATAATGGCTGCGCCCAGCCCATTGTTTGCAGCTTATGTGTGACATGTGCACATAAATATAACACGTTGACCCTTGAACAACTCGGGTTAGGAGCAACAGCCCCCTTGAATTAAAAAATATGAGTATAATGTTTTTCTGACAGGAGGGATGATCTTCATGTGGAGATAGTTAGTGTTTTAAGCGGATACAGCACTTGTGCTCACCTTTATAACCACAGAGAGTGGCTGTGAAATCTTACAGAAACGCAATTAATTTTATGCCTTCATTGTTATGATTTAATGCTCCATCTTTAAGTGTATTTATATTTCTCTAGACTTCAAATGGCATTCATGTACAGTCTATAAGTGTGTGCAGAAGTTTTGATGGCATAACTTTTGTAATGGATTTGAGTATATTTTGTGGTAGTAAATGATACGGTAATAAATGATAATACATGTATTAACATATATTTTATGCATTCATGACATACCTAACTTTAAATTTCTGTTTTATATTTCTAGGTGACACAGTTGATCTGTGAGTTTTTCAAATTGCTGCAAATCTCCAAAAGTGTCCAATGTATTGATTGAAAAAAATCCATGTATAAGTGGACCCATGCAATTTAAGCTCATTGTTCAAGGGTCAGCTATATTATACTTTTATAATATCAGAAGTGGTTAAATTTTACATTTTCGAGTAAATATTTTTTCAATTAGTAGATTTTTTTGGAGGTTTTTTGTTGTTGTTGTTGTTGTTTTTTGTTTTAAGGGAAGGTGCAGACAGGAATGAAGGAAGTAGACAGGCAGGAAGAGAGAGGCAGAAGAAGCACTTTATTTTACTTATTTATTTTACTTAGTTGATCATCTTAATTGTTCCTGCCAACTCTAAGAAGTGAACTGGGTCCCTGAGATATGTGGAGACTACTTACTACCAGACAGACTTAACCACTAAACCACCAGGGTGTGACAGCAACATTATTTTTTAAAGAGAAGTTTCAGGTTTACAGAAAATTGAAACATAAAGTAAAGCATTTTCCCATATATACTTTTTTCCCCCTACTCCACCCTCAGGAATTCCCCTGTTTTCTTGCATTTAGTATCAATATAGTTTTTAAAAGAAGCATTGTTTTTAGCACTTTTTTTCCATATGTGTGTAAATTGTTTTGTTAGACTACAGTGTGAGAAAATCTGAGGCAGGTGCTTTTTGAAGTCCTTTTTGGCATCCCTGACAAAAGAGTCAGCACCTTTCTCCTGCCAAGCCTTTCCATGTGGCGCTGAATAATAGGAAAAGAGAAAGCTACAAGAAATGTTTCTAGAATGGCTTACTAAATCAACCACAGCATGTCATTTGACTTGAGGCATCTTCTCTCCCATGTTTTCAAATTTGACCCACACAATAATCAAATATGAGTGAGTTTCTTGCTCTCATTTGAAACGCGCAGACACTAAAGCACAAGGCAAACTGGCCCAGTCACACAGCCGCCAATTTGGAGAGAGAGGAATAAACTGCCTGATTTATGGCCTCAGGCTCCCCAGGATCCAGCCCAGTTGGCCCCATGAAGTCACCACTCCTGTGAGACTAACACTTGCCTCAAAGCTTGATAAGAGCCACTTTAGAATCAAGGAAAGAGAGAGTTCTCCTTGAGAGAATCTGGAAGGTCAGCCTGAGAAACTCGATTCCCTCCACCAAGGAATTGAGTAAAAATGAGATTGTGTGCAACAAGAGTTTGAATATATTTATAGGTAACTCTGTAAAAGATTAAGGAAAATTCCTAATCTTCTGACACACTGTCCCATGCCTTTCTAGTGCCTGTGACAGAGAGAAACACTGCACATACCCAGACTAGACTAGTGTGGAGATGGGACTCTTTTAAATGAAGCCATTTAACAGTATCTCGAAGCATGCCCTGGTGGAGTAGTGGTTTGGTCCCCCACCTCAGTCAAAGTACAGTCCACATATATTCCAAGGATGTGGGTTCACATCCTGGGCAGAATAAAGTGATTCTTCCTCTTCTCTCCTCCGGACTGCCAGCCTACTCACCTTCATTCCTACCTGCGCATTTCCTTTTTTTTAAAAAAAGTATCTCAAAAGGAATTGAAATAAAATTCACAGCAAATGACAACATTCCAACACTCACTTTTCTCTCTCAATCTCAATCCACACACATATGTGGTCTTTCGTTAGTATTACAGTTCATCTACAAATTCGTTCTCTATTTCTTTTAGCTAAGGTCATTATCACAATGGCAACGCAAAGCGCACTATGCTGAGTCCCCTAAATTTGAACATAGACTATTTTCAGTCTTTAGATAGTCAAAATATTGTTGTGTACATGCCATTTTCTTGAATGGGAATTTAAAAGACTTATTTCACTTGGCAAAATATTCCTAAACTGAATGATGACTCTCAGAGAATGACCCCTTTTGGCAATAATGTCAAACTTACAGAAGAATTGCAAGATAACTACAAAGGTCTCCTGCACCACCAGGTGAATGATTCTTAAGGAGACCAACCATTTATAAGGGCCCTTCCTGGCCTTCAGTCTCTTATTTGATGGTGCATGGTGTTTGTGTGGAATTCTGATCACTGGTGCTGCTAAGCAACGAGAGTCTCTATTCTGGACGTGTGTCTCAGTCACACTGCCTTCAAAGTCATCATGATATGGACCTATCCCCTGAGAAAACAGATGTCTACCAAATTAAATTACCTTAGATGGTGCATAAAAGTTTTCTGTCTTCTGACCCCAAACCATTTTGTCATAAGCCTCTTATTCATTGCTCTTTTCCCCGAGGTTCCACAGACGTCACACCATTTCTTCAAAACTGAGTGGTATTGGGAGCTGTCCTTGCTCCTGCTCCAAGCCTCTGTTCTTGGCACGATAAGGGTCCCACTGGTGACTCATGCATTCTTCGGGGGTGGAGCCCACCGCAGAAAGGGTGCCCGGTGGATAGCCCTGGAGGAGTACTTCATCTAGTTTCCTTGTGCCTACATTGTCGTATTCTCTGGGTCTGCATTTTGTTTCTCTTCCTTGAAAGCAAAGGGCTTTGATACAATTTTCCCAGGATGTAATTTCACCAAGATTTATTTTCTTTAATTTTTTTTTTCCCCATAGAGATCCCTTGACTAAAAATCAAAGCTCCCATTGTCACTGAATCAGCCTCCCTACACCTACCTCCTCCTTTTCAGGCTTCCCTGGAGTCTGTGAAAGGGAAAACAATCTTGTATTTAGTAGGGACACAAAGCCCCAGTTCCTCGCACCAGATAATGAACTGGTCTGAGTCATTTGGATGTATTTCAGCAAAGTTCAAGTCACCTGCTGGTGACCTCAAAACCCTCTCCTCCCAAGTCTCCTGTGCTTGATCCTGTGCCCTCTCTCCCTCAAGACCCCAGACCCAAGGACCACACCAGGGGCCAGAAGAATGCCCTTCCCCTCTGGAGACAGCGAAGGTTAACAGATCAAATTTATATTTTTACCAGGAACTTGCTTCTAAAAGTGAAATTGTAAGCATCCTGATGGTGGTGGAAGGACTCTCCTGGCCCCTTGCCCCCACCCCCTGCCCCTCGTCTCTACTACATTCATTGCCCAGGTGTTAGGAACCAATACCCAGACAGCAATCTCTGCGTGACCCAAGGATTTAAATGTGATCGTTCAGAGTGAATCATTCTCTACAGGAGTTTACCATCCTTTCACCCATCCTGAAACATCATGCTAAAAAGCTTCTGACGCCATCATGGCATCCACGTTACAGGAAATTTGGCAGGTCTCCATAGGCCCATGTTCGTCCCATGTTCCATCTCCAGTGTTCTGTAGGTAACTCCACCCCCCTGGCTCCATTCTACAGTGGCCATCAGTGGAGGAAGTATAGCCAGTGATAAAATGTGGTCTAACAGCTTGACTTTGACCATGACTGCTTTACTCTTCTGACCTCAGAATCAGCTCTCTTGGCTCATGAAATATGAGCATATTTAGGATCAGAATGTATGGACTCTGGCTTCTCCTTGAATAGCTGATCATCCTGCAGTTTCCTCTGCCCGCCTCCTGCTCCCTCGCCTGGCACGTTATGGCTCAGCTAGCCAACAACCCATAATACCAGGTGCCACACACTGAGCTTTGTGCAGTGCCAGGAATCTCTCTCTGTAATCCGCACAGGACCTGCAGATTCGAAAGCTCAGCATAATTGAAACTCTTGGCTGAGGTCATATCCGCATTACTGGTATAGCTGATTCAAACCTAAGCCTTTCCTCTAAGCCAAGATGCTTTTCCTTATCAATTTTCTACAACACATTAACAACCACACAGGATGCCTATTTCCAGAAACATTTAAATTCTTTTATTGTAGTAATTATTCTATACGTTAAAATAATTTTCTGTGTATAGGCTCCCCATTTCTTAGATCAATTTCAACACACCCTGCCCTCCACCAAATCACTAAGTGTTCTTCCCCACTGTCCAGTGGGCTCCACTACCGTTTGCCCCCGCCCGTCCCCTTCCCTTTTGGTGACCTCAGTTCTGTTGCAAATGTTTTAGTCTTGGTTATTTTTCATCTGTTTCTCTGTTTTGTCTACTCACATTCCACCTATGAGTGAGGTCATCTGGTATCTATCGTTCCAGAAGTATTTACATTTAAGAGCAAACACTAGAATACTGAAAATCCCCCCTCAGTGTAAAGGGCGGTTGACTGGCTTGTGCAAGAATTTCAGGTAAATTTGAGCAGATCAGTTTAGGAAGGCTCCTAACCCCACCCTACCCACCAGGACCCCTTACTGGTTTTATTCCACAGTCCTATCCAGAGACTACTGGCATGGAAAAGACCCCTACCCTTTGCTTTTCAGAGAAGGCCAATGGTGTCCCCGAGGTTACAGAGCTGGGGAGCAGCAGGCAAATGTCTGATGATTCCAGCTGGACATTTTCCACTGCCTGCCATAGGCGAGTCCCAACCACCCCATTCATATGCAGACCCCTGCTTTCCCTCTGGATAGAGGACAGCTAATCACCTGTCCAGTGCCTCCAACCTCTCCAAAGGGGGCAGAATACTGCTGCAGATTCCAGAAGAACCTCAGTTCCTCTGGTGTGGGTTTAGAACTATAAACATGCCTTTTCAGGATAGGGGCTTAGAGTCAGCAGAGCCTGAGGGTCCTTTAAGATCTTTGAGAATAAGATCGATTCTAAGGAAAGATGATTTTCAGGTTCCTGCCGTCCAACTCCCAAATTCCTGTGATTCGATGACATCAAGACCGTGAATAATCAGGCTGGCGCGGCGCCAGGCAGGCTGCTTCCATCAAGAACTTCCTCCCCCTCTTTGTATAAACAGGCCCGCCCCTGCTGGGCTCCCTGCGGTCCTGTCCACTGGGCATCCTACTGCTACAGAGAAACCCGCCCACCCAGGGCCACGGACCCCACCCCCTGGCTTGAAATTTAAAGGACGTTAGAGCTGTGCAGGGAGGTTGAGCGAGATCCGGCCAGAGCCCAGGGCTGAAGGGAAAGCCAGCGGCTCAAGAGGTGGCGGTAAGTTGAATCCCGCGCCTCTCTGGCCGCGGTCTCCTCTTCTCCATCCTTAAAGTCGGCCAAACTGAGCCAATGGAAGGGTGGCTCAAGGAAGGGGTGACTTTGTAATTCAGAGGACTAGCTAGAATCTGCGTCCGAAGGAAATTTCTTTTCGTGTGGGCATTTAATTGGGATGGGCTGAAGCGTTTTGGTGGGGATGGTCCCTGGAAGAGACAGGACTGGAGTGGTTGTTTGTTGGAGAAGAAATCTCAGCTTGCAGAGTGAAAGGAAAGTGAAAAGGATTTTACAGACGCGCTCTGCACTAGACAATGGGAGCATCTCATGACTAAGGGCATAATTGGAAAATCAGCCCCTGGGGCTACAGGGATGTGGGAGCTGGAGGGGTCGAGGGGGAGGGGTGTATGTCTCCCTCCCTCTCTCAATGAGCCCAGGAAAATGGGCTATGCTGGGGTGCAGAGTGACTTCGCTCCAGAGCAGGATCAACTAGGCGGCAATACTGGCCAAGAGAGGAGGAGACTTTCAGAGAAAAGCTGCTGCTCTGCTCCCAGGCACCTCACAGGCCCCCCTTCAAACTGGTCAGTCTGGCTCTTTTGTCCAGTGTGCAAGTGTGAGGTTCCCTTTAAAGATATTTCAGTTGCAGGGGAAAACAGCATTGATGCCTTATTCCTGAAGCACGCTGCAGGAAGCATATCAAGGCTCTCTCAATTTTCACTGTTATTATCTTTATTTTCCTAACCTCACTAGAAGGGAAGGGGCAAGGAGGAAACACGATGAGCTCCCAGGTGACTAATGGTAACCCAAATGCACAGAAGTGTGATGAGATGGTTTATTTGATGATCAAGTTGGGATAATAATGGTGGTCTCCACAGACTGATGACAGAAATATATTATGTGTGTCCATGTGCAATTCCATAAAGAAGTTCTACAAATGCAGCTGTTAAAGGGACTTCCTAGCAATTCTTGCCTGCGGGTTGGAAGACTCATCAATGAAATCTGGACACTGACTTGACCAGAATCATTATTTGATGGTCAGTGTGAGCCACAGGATGAGTGTTTCCTGTGAGAACAGAATCAGGCTCAGGGCACCCTCGGTGCACCATGAAAATGGAAAAAGAAATGACTCTGTTTTATCCATCAATTTATTCTACCTTCAGCATTCTCAGAGACACCAGCCTACAATGTCTAGATCTTGTCAGGAGAAAATAATAGCTACCTTCTGCCCGAAGGTTTGGTCTGTCCAAACCCCCAGGACCATCTCAGTTTATTATGTGATGGCTCTTATTAGATTCTTCTGTGTCTGGGCTGCTCTCTTGTCTCATCGTGGGCCTGGGCCAGATCAT
The DNA here is from genome assembly GCA_004363575.1 of Solenodon paradoxus. NCBI lineage: Eukaryota > Metazoa > Chordata > Mammalia > Eulipotyphla > Solenodontidae > Solenodon > Solenodon paradoxus. The sequence goes on from RJWH01000252.1 coordinate 68,204, forward strand.
GCAGCCAGGGAGTGGCCGAGGAAGGCAAAGATCTTGTGTTCACTGAGGCAGGACTCTGAGCTTTTATTTCCCTGGTGCCTAATATGTTGATGAGCAGAGCTGATGAGCAGTAAGTTTCAAACTGCTGTAATTAGCGGTCCAGCCACTAATGGATGATGCGACTTGACTTGAAGTCTAACGCTTTTGTGAGGGGCCAAAGCAACAGAGCATTTGGGGAAACTTTCAGTCCCTGTGAGACCTGTTCTGGTTGTGATGTTTTTATAGCATTTGAGGGGCCCTCAGACCAGGAACAACCATTTGCAAGGATCAGCACTAGCTTCAGGATTTCTAGCTTCTGGAGTGTAGGCAGGTTATTTTTATCAGAAGACTGAGCTGGTTTTTAAAAGGGGTCATTAGCTCCAGTCAAAATTCAAAATTCACATACTTCTTGGAGATACCTAACTTCTGATTGTGACTTGAAATACTCTGTTTCCCTTGACTTGTTAGCATTGTGTACCTGCAGTCTTAGAATAAAACCTATTTTCTGTAATTTTTAACTTCTATTCTGATCAGATGGCTGGAATGGGCAACAGGTAAGTAGAAACTTCTGTTGATTCCTTCTTTGGGACTTTTGTTTTACATGAAGAAAAATTTTGTCCATACTCTCAGGTTATAAACATCATCCTAGTCAACTGGCTCACAAACCTATGTGGCGAATCTCAAATCGAACCAGATAAAAGAGGGAGGATGATTTTGACTCGTAAAATGTTAGAAAGAGTCTTAGAGATCATCTGCCCTGGTTGACCTCCCAGTCTAGCTCCACGGTCTCCTGATAGGACCACAGTTACCCATGACATGTAAAGATACCACGTTTTCTCTGTACATTTCACTGTCCTGCCTGAGCATAGACTTCTGTAGAAGAGGTGAAGGGACAGATAAACCTAAATCTTGGTCACCTGAAAAATAAGAACTATGACAGAGAATGGATGAGGTGCTGGGCACAAAGCGGGTGTTTCATCAACATTTTTTGAAGGATGACTCAAGTTATTTCAGGTACTGATCATGACTATCCAGGAAATGCTAACCAGTTGTTCTTCCTAGAGAACTAATACAGTTGAGAGTCCTTCACAGCTGCCTGGCACTATCCACGCCCATGGCTGTGATCCAAGGGTGACTCTTGGCCAACAGACCCAACCAAGATGCACAGGGTGGTTCTCTGATGCTCCTGACCCAGACACCTGTGATCACATGAAGTTTGTTGGGGGATTACAAGGTCTTATTTCACCTGAGGCACTTTAAGGTCAAGTTGAACAGACACTGGGAGACCTTTATGTTAAGTTCCTTTTCTGTTTGCTGTCTAGTCACAAACATTCTGTTAGTTGACAACTAAGCATTAGGGAATTCAGGCTGGACTCCTACTCCAAAGTTTCCCACATCCTTAGAATTCTGGGACTTTGCAAATCACACTTTCTCCAAGGAACACCCTCTAAGGGAGAACCTGAAGTCTGTGACTTAAATGCTATGACCCAGGGAAAAGTGTGCCTGTGGCGGAGAAAGGGTTGTGGCCTCTCTTACCTGGGCCCCCAGCAATGGACACCTCTTGAAGGATGCTCTATCAGGAATATACCTCATTGCCTGGCTAATTCCTACTTTTGTTCAACAAATACCTTATATAGTATGGATTCCAGCTTAACCAGCCCCCACCTCAACAAGTGTGAGTTCTATGTCCCTCCCTGACTTTACAGTAGGGCTCTTCCTTTACATCGCCACCCACCACCTGCATGCCACAGAGCTGGTCACAACGCACTGTGTTTGTCTAGCTACTGGTCTGTCCCATTTTTTTTTAAAGCTGGCGTGATTGAGGCTAGAGCATATGTGTCTTTCAGAGTCTGTGTCTGGGGCCTGATTGATTTCAATAAAGGTTTGATGTTGAAAACATGGAGTGAGCAAACAAACACCTGTGAATTCAAAAAAGGAGGAAGGTAGATTGAGCTGGGACTTGCAGTGATTGGGATGGGGGGTCTGGTGGACACAGAGGATAGTTCCAAGCAAGTTTCAAGCCCCTTTGTTGGAGACATTTCCAGGAGCACATTGACACTAGCTGATTTCTAGAAGGTGTGATTCAGGTGAAGCTGAGCGCCGAAACCTAGCATGCATAATCTACCAGAGACAGCTCACCGGCCACTTTACTCTGCTGGCTAATCACATTTGTCATGGCCACAGAAAAGAGAAATGTGTTTTATTTTGCCTCCTTGTAGCTGAACTGCAGAGAGAACGAGAAGGTTGGGGTTTTATTTTTCTTGGAAGTCCCTGTTTCCGTACTTTTCTCGTGTCAAACCTCCGTGTGGTCTGCAGGGGGCGGGCCTCATTGGTGTGACGGCTTTGTCTTCTGACAACTCAGCGGCTAAGTTCGGCTTCCTTGAGATTCCAGAGTAGCACTGGCATGTGTGGTGTAAACAGGCCTGGGAAAAGCAAACAAGTAAACAGATGAAAAGCAGGATAAAAGATGCCACCCTGGCTCCTGTCAATACTGATCAGTACGTGTGGATGAAGGGTATGACATTTCCTATCAGCTGTAAAGAATGGGGTTACAGCTCATCCCACGGTGTTCAGGCCGCCTAAGAGCAGTGTTTGCTCTCAACCTCAAGTGTGACGCGGACCCTGCAGAACTCGGCAGCTTCAGTTATTGCTCCCGGGAGAAGCTGCCAACTTAGTGTTCCTGTTCCTGAAGGACCCTTGTGACAGCAGGTGTGGGCCACCCTACTGTGCACCAGCCGCAGAGGGCCTTTGCCTGCTTCTTCTCTAGTTGCCACCACAATTCAGCAAGGAGGAAATCACCAGCCCAATAAAAAACACACACGTAAGGGTGGTGCCCACAAGTGGCAGAGGCTCCCCCCCTCAACAGTACAATGCTTGGTAGGTTATTGGGGTGTGGGTGGGGGCACTCAAACACTTTTCTAAGTTAATGGTAATGGTATTCCCAGACCCCCAAGATAACCTACCCAGTTGAACCAATAAGAACGTTCGACTTTCAGATTGCGGGGGAAACCTGTAGTCTGAAACTGAGACCCTAAGAAGCTGTGTTTCTTGCATTATGAAATGCTGCTCCTATCAAATAGCAACTCAGAGCGTATCAACCCGGCACAGCCCAGCATCAGGACACAGCAGCAATAGTGGGAAGGAGGCCAGGTTTTCCCTAGAACTGGTCACCCAGGTGTCAGTGCCAGCTCCACTTCTTACTGGGTGCATGACCTTCGGGCAAGTCCTTTACACACTTTGGAAGCTTTTTTTTATGTAACATCTAGATAATACACCACCTTTGATGATGTAAACGCGTTTTGTAAATTCTATACTTTCCATGTGGTACTCAAATATCCGTTGGCTAAGAGGAATGAATCCACACACATTTCTCAGAAATCTATTCTAAGGTCACTTTCATGTTAGTTCAGTAAAATCCGGACGCATCTGCATAATGATACAATGAAAAGCTTCTGATCATTTTTTCTTGATCCCAGTATGGTGAAATCTGGCGGGAGACCGAAGAATTATAAAGTCTTTGTGCATTTAATGATCTTGCTGTGATGTTTGTTTTAGGGAGTGGACGGAACATGAGGAACTACCATCATTGCCTAACAAGACACGCTTTAGATTAACATTAGATTGCAGAGCTTGTTTAGAGTCAGACTTGGGGGTTAACATTTAATTGCACTGACTAGGTGAGTCAGCTTTTGCCAACTGAAGCGTGTTTTTCTTCACAAGGATCAAAAGTTTATTAGGAAAGTGTTATTTTTGCTTTTAACGTGGGAAGAGAGAAGATGAACTTCTGTTTTCCTAGACCCATGACTGTCACTCCTTTAGTGCCTGGAGATAAACAGGATTACCTGGCAGAAGGTGGAGAGTTTAGGAGGTGACAATGCTCAGTACAGGCTGTTCTGAGCAACCAGGTTGATATCATATACCTTAGCTACAGGTCATATGCTTATATGTTGAGGACACTTGGGAGAGAATTCTGCCCTAAGTAACTGGGTAAAGATGAATGAGAGGAAAGGGTGGACCAGATCAAAGGAGTATTCTATTCTATGACCTCATTCTAATTGATCTTATTAGTTAAGAAGCAGACTCTTCTTCTCGGGTCCACTAGTTATAGAAGAGTTCAAGAAAAAAAGAAAGAAATGTCAGCACATAGAAAATACCCTTTTTGAAAAGTTTGTAATCGCTGATTTGATGGCTGGCAGTTTTGTGAAATGGCCTCTATAAAAAGCAGGACCTCTATCCATGGGGTCAGAGCCACTAGGCTAACAGCTCCTACCCTGGGATTACCTATGTCCCAGACAAAGGAGAATTTTTCTGGGAGCTCCCCTCCCCCTTTCCAAGGCCTGGTTCCTCCTCTCATCTCACCTTGTTCTGAGTCTCGTGACATGAAGTTGTGGTTCCCTGGTGCTGAGACCATGTCTTTTCTAATTTGTCGGCATCCATTCTGGGCCTAGGTGGTTGGGGGATGATGGAAAGAGGCTGCTGTTTGCTTTAAAGTGAGTCATTTTAGGGTATGCTTGGAGACTGACTGTCTTGCTTAGATTTCCAGAGAGAAGCTTTACAAAGCAATAGTAACCCAAGAATCTCCTTTAACAGAGATTGAGCAAACCTTGCACAGGGTGTAAAATTTGGTAATAGTGTCCATTTACTCTTACAGCTTCCATTCGCCTCTAGTTTGCTCATGTTTCTGTCTTTTTTCTTGCTGGCAAGAGTAGGCACTATATGTTCTTGAGTTCTGTAACATTTGGGGCAATTGCACTCTATACCCAGAGTTAGAGAACTTGATGCATTGCTCGACTGTATGTGTGCTGTTCCTTTATTGAAAATCACTTTATAGCTTGTAGTGGAGTTTAAGTAAAAGCACTTATACCTGTTTGTAAATGTTTCGCTATTTATATAGCATGTGCACCCTCGTGATAACATTTGTTCTGACAACAGTGAAAACCACAGAAGGTTAACCCTGGAGGAAACCTTGAGAATCTGGCCCACTTGGTTTTGAGTCTCTGGGAGCAGATTGTATGTCTCAAAATAAAAAATAGAAAGGTCTTTTAGAAGGCACACCTTACTATTATTCAGTCATTTTGGTCTTCTGTGAATGAGTGTATCACATCCTTTCCTAAAAGCAAACTTTTATGGAGGAAGATGGAGAAGGTGGGAGGTCAGGCAGGGAAAGAGGAAATGATGCCAGGGCCAGAGTGATAGCATCGAGGACACTGGACCAACCTCTCTCCAGGCCTTTTCTTTGGCTGTCCTGCTGTCACCTGCAGCTTCCCTGAATCCAAACTCAAGCCATTGATCACTGATGTCCAGTCACTCAACATCCTCCACATTGCCACCGCAGAAAGCAACACTGAGGTGCAGACTGGTGTAATCACTGATTTCTTAACCCAAGCGACATGCACTGTTGACTCGGGGAGAGTAGCCCCTCCCTGGTTACCATTGTTCCATTTTCCCCGGAGCAGTCATCATTCATTTCAGAGAGGCCAACACGCAGTCTCTGGCTGCAGCCAGCAGGCCCCAACCTAACTTCCAGGTAGGAAGGTCAAAGATGCAAACTGAGACCGCCGCCCCCCAGAGCTGCAGGCTATATGCTGCACGGGGATGCCTGCCCACGCATCCCTGAAATCCAGGCCACACTTGATTTGCCAAATCATGCATCCTGTTTTTTCTCATCTGCACAAGTTCTTTGTCAAATCGCCAAGTCCTGTGTCTGCCAAACTCGATTCACCAGAGAGGATACTATTTGCAAATCTGCAAAAGCTGACTTTGTATGCTAGAGTGGGCCTGTTGGGTTGAGGGATGGGACCTTGGGACCACAGGTCTTGTAACCTTTCCACACTGCTCTCATCCTGGGATACCGCAGTGATTCCGGGACTCTAGTCCCAGAAAGGTGATATCTCTCTCTTTTCCCTCCCTCCCTTCCTCCCTTTCTTCATACTTTAATCCCCACCCCCATCCTTCTCTTGCTCCCTTGCTTTTCTTTTGGTTCTTTGATTCTGGGAAAGCATTAAACATAGCAAAAGGAAGAAAACCATAACAACAACGGCAAGTCCTTGTGTTTGGAAAATGAACCTCCAAAAGACTCCTACACTTAGTCCTCAAATCTCATCTCCCACTCTGGCCTTGGTGCTTCTCCCTTGGCGGGGAGGCTGTGGTCTAAGAAGATGGCGTCTTAAGGCCCCAGGGACCCTGTGCCTGAGCCCACATTTCTGTCCTTCACTTTGTTCTTTGTCCAAGGCTGCCCCCAGACCTCCACACCCACCTCTTTAACAAAGGCAAAACAAAGACACATTTTCCCCTTCTTTTTTCTCATCTTGGGACTGACTGTGCTGTTAAGTCTGCTGATGGGGTGACTCATTTCTTTGTCATTTGCTTATCCCATTTGGCCTGTCCAGTGGCTCTCAAGGCCTCTGTGCAGTGAAGACAGAGCTGTCATGTTGTTTGTATAAGGCTCATGGCCCAGGAAGGCCAGAATGGCAGTGGAAGATAAGGACTGGCCGAAAGGGGGACAGTCTCCAATTTCCCCAGGAGCAGAAGACAAGACTGCGTTCCTTTCTGCTTAATGCAGATGCTCTGGTTGCAAAAGGGTTCAACATACCGCAGCTGTCGGAGGCTTTGCATTAAGCCCTAGGTCACCCTCAGCTGAGTTACCCTCCCCGTCCTGCTCCCTTCCATTTTCCAGGGATTGCAAACTCATTCCTACTTCACTGATCACTTTGCAGTTCTTCAGTGTCTAGAATTATATTCCATTTGGCAGAACCCTGAGTTGTTGAAATAAAACAGCTCTTGGCAGCATCCAGAGAAAAGACTAAACCAATCCCCTGGGCTTGGGTGGGAGGGGTGGAAGAAAGGGTCGATGATTTGGCATGAAGATGAACAAGAGCTAAGTACCTGCCCCTCACTCATTGACTCACTTATTGTTCCTTTACTCAAGCATTGTCTCATTCAGGATTTCTTCCCAGAATCCTGACAGTTAGAGGTCCCTCAAGTCTTGGCTACAGTACTAAAGGTGGAATCATCTATACACCCATGAAAATGATTCACATCAGGAAAAGGAGGGGGATGTGTTTAGGAAGATCCATTCTAAAGGGCTATAAGGGATCAACTTTAGGACTGGGATTCAAAGAGAATTTTGAAAAGGTTGAGAAAGGGGAACTTTGAAGAAAGTTGAGAAAATCTGGAGAAATTTTTGTGATCAGAAGATCCCTGAGCATTATTATTTTGAGCCCAACTCCCTATTAATTTTACCTGAAACGGCCTGAGAAAAACGTCCCAAAGAATACACCCCATGCTGCCCAGAAAAGAGCCTTGGGCATGCCAGGTTAGCAAGGCCTGGCACCTGGGCTTTTTACTGTTTCCTTCCTGATGGGGAAGGGAGGTATGCAGGTTGGCAGGACCACCCTGAGCCCAGGCTTTGTGTTTTCTTGCTGGAGTCACCTGACCAGACCCTCCTGCCCTCCTCTCTGCTGGAACCAGAAGCTCCAGAAGAATCAGAATAGAATCCGAAGGGCGTCCCATCCTCCATCCTTGCCCTGAAGGGAGCTTGTGGCCTTGTTCCAAGAGGGCTGGTCTTCGCCAACCGCAGAGTTCTTTACAAAGAAACAAAGGAGTCAGGGGCAGGAGGGCAAGCTGGGAAGCTCTGAACTGCCAGCACCCTTAGGACCTTTGGGGTAAGAGGGAGTGAGGGGACCAGAAGTTGTTGTGACTGAAAGGAGATGAGTCAAGGGAAGAAATACCCTGATTTAATTCTTGCGGATGAAGGAGTGAGTGCACTTGCCAGACCTCAAAATAACACCCCGACCAGCTAACCTAATTTAAACCTTTGAGGGCAAGACCACTGGGGAAAACCTCTTGAAAACCGGGAATTTGGGGTCCAGGAAGATCTGAGTCTAATGACCAAAACCAGATGCCTCTGCTTCTTTCTGCAAATCTACATTTTGCAGGACCTGTCCTCAGAGAGACAGACATTCCAGTGGAGCACTGGGAGGGGCTGAGGGCCATCTGGAGGAGCCTTTCCTCTGCAGGAAAGGAGACTGAGTGAGTGGAAGAGTTGAGACATTACAGGGAGGCTGGCTCTGTGGTGTGCTGGCAAGAAAATCCCCATGGTTTTCTCTGAAAAAGTCAGAGAGAGGCCATTGCTGTTGCTCTATCAAGTCACCCAGAGCAGGAATTCACTCTGAGGGAACCAAGCCAGAGCTCAGCTGCCCCAGGCTGCCAAAGCACCAGAGACTCTTGGGGCAAAACCACCTTCCAGAAACCTTCAGTGGGTGAAGGGATAGAGGGTGGTCTCTGCAGACAGTGGAATCTTGTTCATCCTTAAAAAGAAGGGAGATTCAGACACATGCTTCAACACGGAGCACGTGAAACACGTCAGTCATGACAGAGCAATGACTGTGGGATTCCCCTGAGACGAGGTCTCGGAATGTCACACTTGTAGAAAGTAGAATGGCGCTTGCCCGGGCAGTGGGGAGGCATCGTTTAGTGGCACAGAGCTTCGATGTGGAAGAAGAAGACGCTCTGCGCACGGATGGTGGCCAGGGCTGGACAACAGTGTGCTTCATGCCACTGAGCTCTGCACCTAGAAATGATCAAACAGCAAATTCTGTCTTGTGCATTTTAATTTTACTGCAATAGAAAACAGACACAATTAAAAAACAACAATAACTACCCAACACCACCAAAAAACCATGCCCCGACACTGGCACAACATTTCCTGCAGTGGACGCTGAGCTGGTGGGATCGGGCCAGGTTAACTGCAGGCTCTCAGACTTTGCCGTAGTCTTTCGTTTCTCACTTCACACGATTAAACTTTCCCCCTCTTCTTCCAGAAGTTACGGGACACTCTGAAGAATTCATGACGAAAATGAGGACAGATCTGCTGTGTGTGCTATTGCTGTACAGAGCGGTCTTCGCGTGGCCCAGCCAGGTAGGGCATACCCAGGAACCGGGGGTGGTGTCAGGGGCAGATGTGAAGGGACAGTCAGTGGAGCCTCAGGACACACCTGAACACCCTCCCCCCGGGTGGAGGATGTGGGGAGCCGGCTCTGCAGCCGAGGCACTTATTTTGACTTGAGTAAGCAATTCTTCCTTCCATTCCCTGCCTCCAACCGCCTTCCTTAGAACCTTTGTTAAAGAAAGTGCTTGGGATAATCCCTAGTGTGCTTAGAAAAAAGACCAGGCCCAGGCTGTGAGCCAGGGCAGTAGGTAAGCTGTTCTAGAGCCGCTGCTCACCGTATGCACCGGTAAAAGGTCTGCAATGAGCCATGAAAACGCCCTTCAGCCACGCAGCGCCCGAGCCTGGTGGAGCAACAGTGGAGCTGCAGGGCTGTACAGAAGGGCATCCGCCATGGCTCCGTGCAGGATCTCCATGCCGCTCTCCAACATGGCAGTACTGACCACATGCGGTTGCTGAATTTACAGCTACCTACAAATAAATACTCAGTTCAGTCTCACGACCACATTTCTAGTGTTTGGTTACCATGTGTGCCTACTGACCACCGCACTGGACAGCAGAGACAGTAAACATTTTTTCATACTTTAGAATATTCTTTTGGATTGAGCTCATCTAGATGGGGAGGAAGAAGTAGACAAGGAGACAAGAAGTGGACAGTCCACCTGAGGTCACTTCCTGGAGGGGCGCTCTGAGCAGGTGCCTCTGACTGGCAGGTTCTTGGGTGGTCTTCTGGTTTGACTACCTTTGTCCTCAAGATTCCCATAGTGAGATGATCTTTTCTGTTGCTGGTTGCTTTGCAGGAGATCCACACACGGTTCAAAAGAGGAGCCAGATCTTACCGAGGTAGGAGGAGCTGGGGCGGAAGGGGCAGCACCAGGGTTTATAGGTTTCAGGGCTCAGGGTGCTTTGGTTTCTGTCGGGGGTTTATCTTCCACTGTGAACTGCTAACATGAGCTATGTGAGGCAACTGCAGAGATGCCGGCATCACCGTCCATCACCATGCCCGGAGAGTCAGTTTCTGAGAGGGCAGGCATCCGTGTGCTCTCAAGCAGACAGGCGATCAGTGAGTCACGGATCTGGTGGGGCCTTTGAGCTCAGACACCAAAGTTCTGTCACACAGATGAGAAAACGGAGTGACGTGCCCAACGCCACACTGCTGCTGAGTCACAGATGTCTCGGTCCTCCAGCTTTTCCTGGGCTATGATCTCCATCCCATCAGATTCCATGCAGTAGCTCTGTTAATGAACTTTGTTGGTAAAACAGGTATAGTGAACCTGAGTTCTCTCACGGGAGTGGGGCGGGAAGACTTTCTACCAGACCATGTCTAGAGTTGCCTCTAAGGAACATTCCCCGAGGAACATTCCCATCAAGATTTCAAGAATACTAAGTACTCACAGTCAGTCAGAACGTCTTGACTCTGATTTGAAGAACTTTAGGCCCAGCTTCAGGCCCCAAATTACTAGTCTGGAGCCCTCCTCTCTCTCCTCCTTCTTGACCTAATTCCTTTGGTTCTGGAAGACTGTGCAACACCACTTTTTTCAAGTGGAAGTTTCTCCAGTGAGTCACACCTTAACTCTTATGCTCTCAGTGAATAGCAAAGTTTCCTGACCACGCAGACCCTCAAAGGGACAACAGCGTGATTTACAACAAAGAGATATTGCTTCTTTAATTAACTAAAGTTAAAGATATTTTTAAAATTGGCTTTCTGGTTTGTAAACAAAGAGCGTAATCATATTAATGAAAGAACTTCATCTTTTTTTTTTTTTTAGCATATCAAAAATGCTAATGGCAGTAGCCCGTTTTCTAACTAAAACGTCTTTGCATGAGTCCAGAAACAGTCAGTCTCCGTGGATCACACACTCTCAGGCCGCGCACCACAGATGTGTGTTTCTGGTGAAAGGAAATGAAAAATTAGAGTGTTACTTAGTAAATGTATTTTGACAGATACATTCTGTCACTAGGGGTCCACTGAAGGAAAACCAATAAAAGGAGACTTTGGCGACCAAATATTAGGTATTTGTTTTCCTCCAGTGAAGAGCAAGAAAGGAATACAGAATGGAGCCTCTTGGAGCCAGCCAGGGCTTTCTCTCACAGGATGGGCTTGGGGGTCAGTTTTGGCCCGTGTGCCCTCACGAGGCCGTCTGTCTTTCCTACAGTGTCCTGCAGAGACGAGCAAACACAGACGGTGTACTGGCAGCACCAGACGTGGCTGCGACTGGTGCTCAGAGGCAGCCGGGTGGAGTACTGCCGGTGCAATGGTGGCCGCTCGCAGTGTCACTCAGTGCCCATCAAAAGTACGTATCGGTGTCAAGCGAGGCCCCAGCCTCGGGGTCTCGTGTTTGGGGCCCAAACCCTGTCTTTCACAGTGCCGGGTGTGTTCAAATCCCTAAGCAGAGATTCCCAGCTCTAGCTGCCTAAGGCAGGAGGGAAGGTGCTGAGCACAAAAGGGAGCAAGGCCGTGTGATGTCAGGCAGGCGCCTTTGCAGAAGCCTCAGTTTTCCTGGGCATAAAATGGACAGAATAATGGTACATACTTCATGGTTTGCTGTGAGGATTAAATGAGTTGATTTTTGTAGACCATTTGCAACAGTGCCTGGCAGGTTAAGAGTGCTCTTAAAAGGCTGACTTACATTATTCTGGGAGCGGCTTTGAAGATAATTAGGGGTGCCCTTGTTTACCTTTGACAGGTTGCAGTGAACCGAGGTGCTTTAACGGGGGGACGTGCCGACAGGCTCTCTACTTCTCAGACTTTGTCTGCCAGTGCCCTGAAGGATTTGTTGGGAAACGCTGTGAAATAGGTGAGTGGTGGGGGTGCGCATGAGCGGGATGAAGTCCAACCCCCAACGTGACCCAGCAGGGACAGGGCATATATGGTGACAGGGGCCCGAGTTGTGGTGGCTCCCCAGGGGCTGCATAGGAAACCAGAGTGCTGGGCCCACCGAGCAGAACGTTCGCGTAACTCTGGAGTCTGGCCCTGCACCTGCCAGCTGGGCGACCCCAGCACCTCCGGGCCTTTTGCACACAGTAGCTTCAGTGGCTGGTCCCCCCACAGGTTTGGGGTGATGGTGGAACGGGTGTGAGAAGCAATGACATTAAATGACAGGGGGGCTTCCCACCTAAGGGTCATGTGTCCCACTTTCAATCAGATGCCAGGGCCACGTGCTACAAGGACCAGGGGCTCACCTACAGGGGCACGTGGAGCACAGCGGAGAGCGGGGCTGAATGCGTCAACTGGAACAGCAGTGCGCTGGTCCTGAAGTCCTACAGCGGGCGCAGGCCAGACGCCGTCAGGCTGGGCCTCGGGAACCACAACTACTGCAGGTGAGAGACCTTCTTCTGGCCCAGAGGTGGCTCTTTGGTGAGAAGCCGTTCAGTCGGGGTTCTCCAGAGACCCGTGAGGATAGATAAGGAGATTTATGTTAAGGCATTGGCTCACGAGACTGTGGGGCCTGGCAGACCAGCAAGCTGGAAACTCAGGGGTGGGAGCAGAAGTCCTTTTCAGCTTTTGCTGATAAGGCCATCTACTCATTTATGACACATCCACAGTGCTGAAGAAAATCTCCTTGACTTAAAGTCAGCTGACTGCAGATGATAACCACAGCCAGACTCCTATCTTAGCACCTAGATTAGTGTGGTTAAACAGCTGGGCAGGCTAATCCAGCTCAGTTGACACAAAGTTTACCATCACAGTCGCTCCTTGTCAGCTCTTCCCCATCTCCTGAACCCACACGTAATCTCCAGATAAGGACAGTTACTAAATTCTCTTTGCCCTCACATGACACAATTATCTTGTGTACCACCCCAAACACACTACTTCCCTGGCGGATGGGGCAAAGTCCGCAGGTCTGAGAAGAGGGCTTAATTTTTTACGTCTTCTGACCTTCCTTGGCCGATCTTCCAGAAACCCAGATCAAGACTCGAAGCCCTGGTGCTATGTCTTCAAGGCAGGGAGTTATAGCTCGGAGTTCTGTAGCACACCCGTCTGCTCCAAGGGTAAGTGTAGCCCCTGCCTTCCCTGGGGCGCCCTGGGGAGAAGACTCTAGAAGGACAAGGTTGAGAGCCCTACAACTGAGGAGACAAAGGAGTAGGCTGGCGGTTCCTACTAGAAGTAAGCAAGTCAAGAGACTCAGGACCTCACCCAGGCACGGCCTCTAATTAGCTGTTTATTTGACCTTGAGCTGAACTCCTTACCCTTGGACTCTGTTTCCTCATCTTTGGAGAAGCTGGGACTAGATCAGTGGCTTCCTGTTCTTTTGAGAATGAACAAGATGATTGTTTTTGTAATCAATGAGCCTATTCCTCAATCTCCCTCTCACTCTTGCTCTCATTTTAATGTGAGAACATTTCCCAGACTTAAAAAATATTAAGTTGCAAAATGTAACTTTGAGTTTAGTGAAACTTTCACAAGTAATTTTATCACAATAGTATGAAAATTGTATTTTAATGTTAAAAATGATAACTGCAGAACTAATGTGCATTCAGTCTACAGCTAATGCTGAGATATCTGTGAATCTGAGGACTCTTCACAGCAGCTCCTCAGCGTCTTCCCACCCTCTGGATACTGGTTTAAATTGGAGCTCTTGTCTAAGTGACCTTAACGATCCCTTCTAATTATGCTATTTATGCACTTTCAAAGAGAGAGAAGAGAGCAAAATGGAGTAAAAAGGTGAAAATAGGTAGCGCTCAAAGATTCAGACTCCTCCTTTCCAGGCCCAGCAAATCCTTCAGGGCACTGGCAGACAAATCTGAGAAATTGGGGTCTTCTGACATGTCCCTGCACTGAAGCACCCCATACCCTGCAGCCTGTCAAGTATAAACAAGGAAACCCCTAATTACTTTCAAAGCAGCTCCCGGAGTAATCACCACTAGTGGAACACAGCACCCTTTCCTGCTGAACCTGAACCCCCAGTCTCTCTACACATAGTTCTCTAGGAAGCCACATTCAGTTGCTGGACGTTGGCAAAGAGATGAAAGCCAAGTGTCATCTCAATGAAGGGGCTTGAAGGAGAGAAAAGAGATGGGTGGGGTGGTATCGTGCCCCTCTTCTGGCAGGTCCCTGACCAACCGCTCCCCTTCAAACCCACTGCAAACCCCATTTGCCTGTTTTCAATTGATTTTGTTTCAGTTTGAGATTTCTTTTATTCCAGGAAAAAATGAAGACTGTTATATCGATAAGGGGGTAACATATCGCGGCACCCACAGATCCACAGCTTCTGGTGCCTCCTGCCTCCCGTGGAATTCCAGGCTGCTTCTTGGCAAGAGTTACACAGCATGGAGAGTGAATGCCCAGGCACTGGGCCTGGGCAAACACAATTACTGCCGGTAGGAGCGCAGGGCCCGAGGATTCGCGTCCTGGCAGAGGGTGGGGCGTGGGCCGTGAGAAGGTGCCTGAAGTTATATGGAAGACCCATTGTATGGGAAGGAACCACAAATATTCTCTCGTTCAACAAGTCATTTACTAGAAAATACCTATTAGGGAGAGCCCCAGTTAAGAGGTACTGTGTCCCCTGGTCATTTTGTTTTTCTCACACAGCACCTTTATTCCAAAGATTTGTAGTTTTTTCCCAGCTCAGTTCATGGTCCCTCCCAACATCACCCCTATGGAATGAGAACGTATGTTGCTTCAGAAGGTGACGTTACAGGTCGTGGTATATGACAGAGCCACATCCTGAATGTAGGATCCTGCCTCCCAGCTCACCGACTCACTGAGCCTCCTTCTCCTCTTGCCTGACCTATGATGTGATTGGAGATGTGACTGAAGACCTTACATTTCTTGTCATCCAGGAATCCAGATGGGGATGATAAGCCTTGGTGCCATGTGCGGAAGGACTACAAGCTGACGTGGGAATACTGTGACGTGCCCCAGTGCTGTAAGGCCTGGCCCTCGGCCACCTCCCTCTGCCCAGTCACACTTCTTGACCACTTCCCTCTGCCCCGTGTCCAGACTGCGTGACTGCCAGATTGTCAGGAAGGACAGGCGTTGTGGGGAGGGGTTGCCATGGCTGAAGCAATAGTGCGGGGTAACACTCAGATAGGTGTCTACTTCCCACGTGTGAGGGTGACAGGGAAGGTCAAAAGGAAAGAAAGGAGCATACCAATCTCTCTTTGAAATCAGCAGATTTTCAGGTTTCTAGGCGCCTAATGATCATGATGGTGATAGTGATGAATATGAGGTAAGAATAGCTTCCTAGATAATAAACAAGGCCACAAGAGGTAGACTTCCTATCTCCACTTACTTGATTTGAAAACACTCTCTTTAAAGTCATGTGGCCCACCCAAGATCACTGGACTCTGAGGGAGACTTAGGGTCTGATCCCAGGACATCTGATTCTAACTAAGTCTTGTATAACAGATCTGCAAATAATGTTTCATTCAATATGGCTTTATTGTAACTTCGATGAGAAAAAAGTCTCAGCTCACATTGAACAAAATGAACTTTTTTAAGGAACTGGCTTTATTTTATATCGTTTTGCTTAAAGTCACAGTTTCCAAGAACCTATTAAAGATGTTTTGTGAAGTACTTTTACTGTGACCTCTTCACCTTTCTCACAGGACCTATAGCACAAGGGGGAACTAGATTAGGGATGGGGATGGAGCATAGAGAAAAAACTCAAGTTGCCACACTCAGTAATAAAATAAAACTACTTGGTTCTTGTGAGTGCACAGATCAACTGGAATGTTCCTTAAAGGACATAGAGTCTAACTGGGAAGTTAAGACACAAGCCATCACAACCGAAGTCATGGATGTGAGTCCCATGAGCAGCAGCAGTTGGTTGGCTCAGCGCTCAGTGGGCTGGGGTGTTAGGAAAGCTTTGCGAAAAAGTTAAGATTCCATCTTGGCCTTGAAAGATGGGTAAGGCTGAGTAGACAGGAAAGAAATGGGGTAGATAGATACTCTTAGGAAGTTATAATGCTTCATTCTTTCTTAAGCCAAGAAGCGGTTATAGGAGAAAAACTAAAATTAATAAAGCGTCACAGAAAGATCCCATTTTAGAGTCAGACAGATCGGAGTTCTAATCCAGGGCCATTTTGACCTTGGGCAAAAATTTTGCCATCTGCCTCGCTGAAGTTCAGTGTCATGAGGGTTAAAGATAACGTATATACTGCAATTGGCATGGACTATGGTGTTTATACCACAGAAGACGGTTACATGACTGCCAACCTGGAGAATCGCAATAAGCGTGTAGAAACTTGGGCTTCTAGAGACCAAGATGGGTGCTCACCTTAACACGACTGGTCTGACCTCCCTGTTCTGTCCTTTCCTCTTCCAGCTACATGTGGCTTGAGAAAATACAAGCAGCCTCAATTTCGCATTAAGGGAGGCCTCTATACGGACATCGCCTCACACCCGTGGCAGGCTGCCATCTTTGCCAAGAACAGGAGGTCGCCGGGAGAGAGGTTTTTGTGTGGAGGAATACTGATCAGTTCCTGCTGGGTGCTGTCTGCTGCCCACTGCTTCGAGGAGAGGTAACGTCTTAGAAAATTCAGTCAGTTTTTCTACGCTAAGGCCTTGAAACCAGGCCTGTTAGAGGAATTCTCAGCGTAAGAAGAGTGTCCTAAGACTGTGTCTCCATTAGATTTCTTCCCAACCACCTTAAAGTGGTCTTGGGCAGAACACAGCGCTTGGTGCCCGGAGAAGAGGAGCAGAAGTTTGAAGTAGAAAAATATATCCTCCATAAGGAGTTTGATTACAACACTTACGACAATGACATTGGTGAGATGTTCTTTCTGTTCTAGTTCCAACTCCAGGTGACACACCCACCCCCACAGGCATGCGACCCTTGCCCTCTGCCTCACCTTCCACCCCTGAAATCAGTAGCAGCTCCTCACAGTTTTTCTTCCTTCATCTCCCTTCCAGCACTGCTGCAGCTAAAATCGGATTCGCTCGACTGTGCCAGGGAGAGTGACACTGTGCGCACCATCTGTCTCCCTGAGGCTGATCTGCAGCTGCCCGACTGGACAGAATGTGAGCTGTCTGGCTATGGCAAGCACGAGGCGTGTAAGTGGCAGGAAGTCTCGGCCCCAACCTGCCCACCTGCAGGGTGGCAGGGGACGCAGTTGGTGTTCAAACACAAAGGTGGTCATGATAGCAGCGTTTGCCCCGGGCCCTGAACGTAGGCATGTTTCCTGTCTGGGGGAAAAGCAATTTTCTGTCTTCACTATTTCACAGGGTCACCATCCAGGTCAAGAAAGGTCAGCATAAGATTTCAAGAAGGTTCTAGAAAGTGGAGCATAGTAATTAAGGGTGAGGGTTACTGACCTCTCCAGTCATGTTGATCCCTGATTTCTATTTTACATGCTTCAAGACGCAGTCTCCTCATTGCTAAGACAGGGACGGAAATAGCCATCTCCTTGGATGATGAAGCTAGAGGTATTAGGTTAGACCACTGGTTCTCAGTGTACCCTGGTGGAGCAATAGTTAGGTCAATTGCCTCTGGAGGACGCAGCCTATGTACCCCTGGGTTTGAGTGCTGGGTCGGGAAAAACGGCCAATGCGAACAACTAAAATGAAAATAAAATTGCGTGATTCTCCTCTCTCCTGCTTGCCTGCCTACTCACCTTCGTTCCTGCCTGTACCTTTTCTTTAAAAAAAAAAACAAACCAAACCAGTGGTTCTCAACTGGGGTGATTTTGTCCCCCAAGAGACATTTGTAGTCTATAGGCATTTTTTCAGTGAACAGAAGCAAGGGATGTTGTCAACCATCTACAATACACAGGGAAGCCCCCTATCCCCAATCATCTGGTCCAAAATGGGCTGCTACTGAGAAACCCTAGGTTTGACATTATAAAAAAACAGTACTGGCAATATCATAGACGTTCAGCCTAGTATGTGTAAAGGCTTGATAAATGCTATATGTTATTTAGAAATCTGACTATCCTTCCAAGGATCTACACATAGCTTTCCTGGAAAGAATCCGACACACTTCCCTCCTGTCTTCCAGCTTCTCCCTTCTATTCTGAGCGGCTGAAGGAGGCTCATGTCAGACTGTACCCAGCCAGCCGCTGCACATCACAGCATTTGCAGAACAAGACTGTCACAAACAACATGCTGTGTGCTGGAGACACACGGAGTGGAGGGAACCACGCCAACCTGCATGACGCCTGCCAGGTAAGCATGAGCCTCTCCACACAGTCCATGATGGGGGAATGCTCCTTCCCCAGCAGCTTCTTAACCAGGTAGAAAAGTTATACCCAGGATAGAGTAATTTCACCAGGGTGATGTGCTGATCATTCTAGGTGTGGCTTCAGAAAAGTAATAGGATCAAGAGCAAAGTTACCCAAACTTGAGAAATCTAAATTGCAGGAAATTTCTAGTGTCCATATAGGAAGCATCACCTAGTACAGGATTTCCTGTAAGCCCGGAATGGATAAAGCAGTAGAAATGAAGAACTTCTTGACTCTTGTAGGTGCTGGAGAGCTGAAGTCTGCTTTGTAGAGGGAGGAACAAAAACTTACTGGGAAGTAGATGTGGGTGATTTGTGAGAACTATGTTTCCAAAACTCATACTCAGGCCTAATACCCTGGAAAAGCAAACTATGTCAGGCTCTCTGTGTCAGCACCCTTATCAAAATTAGCACTTCTATTTCACACTAACAAGACACTAGGGTTTGGGACACAGAACAGTCTACATTATTAGGACCTAAATCAAGTCAGAGCTGTGAATACTTAGACATGTTCCTGCCAGAGTGGACCAATCTCTAGCGAGGGGCTGGATTGAAAGACTAGAAAGAAGTGCTCAGGTTCTCTCATTAAAAACTTAATGAGTTTCTTTCTTAGAAGGCAACACTGAAAATTTTGCCTCGGTTCCTTAAGCCTCTGGTCTCTTTTTGAATGGTTTCCTCAGAAACTTCACCTTTGTCACCTAACTCAACAGTCATAAAAAGGTTCTATGCAAAGTTATCTAATTATAAAAGTGTCAGGTTGAAAACAAAAAATCATTTGGATTCTATAAGACAATCAGAGTCAGCAATTACCAAACAATTACCAAATATTTCATTGTTCTTTGGGCTTCTCATGCTTTCTCCCAGTTAATTTCCAATTCCAAGGTACACAGTACAAACCCTATTTTATAGATACGAATACTGAAGTACAGTTAACCTGGGGCATGGTAGAGATAAGGCCGGGGTTGAGGTCTGAAATGTCTGAGCAGTTGTCTTAATTCTACATTATGATGCACATAGCCTGATTCTCAAAGGGATTAAGATAACTGAGGCTCACAGCTGTGGCTCAGGTGGTTGAGGCTGCTAAGGTGCAGACCATGTAATTCCCGAAGACCCAGGTTCAAAACCTGGGGCCAAGGGAGAAAAACAAACCAAAATGATAATTGAACTAAGCACTTTGAAAAATTCAATTAACGCTGCAAATATTAACCCTAACTCCCCCCATTCCCCACTAGCATGCATGTTTTACAAACAGCTAAGATGCTCTCTCTTTTGCAGGGTGACTCAGGAGGCCCCTTGGTGTGCATGAAGGACAACCAAATGACTTTGGTTGGCATCATCAGTTGGGGCCTGGGCTGTGGGCAGAAAGACATTCCAGGCGTATATACCAAGGTTACTAACTACCTAAACTGGATTCAAGATAATATGCGGCCATGACCGAAAACACCAAACCCTGAAATCAAGGACCCTCTGCGTCCTCTTCAGAAGACATACCAAGGTGGCGTGCTTCATCCAGATTTTTCCAGGAGCTGCCACACAGGGGATTGAGGGGATAACTGGTAGGAGAGGGACAGGATATAGTTTCACAGGTACTTCCTATTTTGGAAGCTTTCCAGGGTTCAAGTCTGCACTCAGAATGTACTTTCAAACAGGAAGACATCCCTGCCAGCCCCTCAGGAAGCACCAGCATCTAGGGCAGGAGAGAAGAGGACAGGAGGCCACCCTCCTCATCTGTCAACATGAGCGGCTTGGCGAGGGAAGCACGAGACAAAACATGTCTTGAATAGTTAAAAAAACAAAACTAGATTTTTTTAAGAAAGAAGGATTGCTTTAGAAATAGAATGTCTATTTACAGTGACAAAGAAGCCTACAGAAGCTGGCTGGCTTAAAGTCATCTTTTCAATCGAGTCTTTGGCTTCCCCTTTCGCCTCTCTCCAGTTCTTGAAAGGAATCTCTATTGTGAACAGTGTAAATCCTTTTTCTTTATAAGCTTTATAATAGAAGAGGAGAGTTGTATCTTTTTAATAACGGATAAACTAGGCATTAGCATATTACATGAAATTACTGGAGTTCTTTGTTGTCACGACCCTGTACGATACTGTACTAAGTTGATATATTTTCCACAGATTTTTCCCAACTCAGAGAAATTGTTTTGTTACGTATTTAGTATCCCACAGCTTATTTATTCATATTAAAATAATTTTTTAAAATCACTTGGACTTTTATTTCATTCATTCAACACGTATGGAATACCTGCTGTGCATACAGCACTATGCTAGGTGATGTGGACAGCAAGCAGGGGTCAGAATGGAGTTGCTGGTTTGATGGGATTTTAGAGAAATAACAAGGCTGAATAGAGATGGGACACGAAACAGCAGAGAGAAACTTTTACCAGAATTCAGGAAATTTCAGGGACTCCTAAGGAAAAAATCGAAAGGTTTGTTAGTTTCCCCAAATTCTGGAGGTCCTGGTCCTATCAAGGTTGAGCTTTCAAAAAGTGGGCACGACTCGGACTAGAGAACGGGTCTGGGAAAAAACATTCTCGAGGCAAGGAATTTCGCCGCGTGAACACAGATGTGAAGAGCAAGAAAGGCAGTTTGAGTGTGGGTCGTAGTCTGTCTGGAGTTCATGAAGAAAGCAGAGCAGGCAGCAGGGGGACTCCCAGGCAGGAACCACAGTGGTAGGGACAATCCACGGGAGCAGGGAGGCTGCAGCTGCCTTTCCTAAGAGTGCAACAGCGTTGGTTCAGACTAGACGCTAGTATTGCCCCCCACCCCCACCCCCTTATTTTGCTTCCCTGTTCATCAGAGTGAACACCCAGAGCGGCCCACACAAGTGTTGCTTCAGTGAAGCTGCTTTCTGCTTCTTAGATACTTTCTGGACTAATCTGGAGGCCACACTCCTGCCACCGCCTGAGTTTCATGGTCCTGGACATCCCAGATCCAGAACAGCCTGATGATGCACCGCTTAGCGCTGCGTACATGCTGGCAGGTTTTCGAGAAAAGGTAGTTGGACAGGTCTTTTATCTCTTGAGGTTGTCAGAACTTCTTAGATCAGAGGGTCTTAGAAGAATAGCAGCTTCAACTCACAAAAGAGGCTCTATAGTGAGGGGCACTATCCCGAAAATGCTCAAGTCCCTGGGCAGAAAGGCAGATCACAGAAACTTAAAGTCACAAATTTCTTGACTAAGACTTGCTGACTTACAAGTTCCACTGTGCAAGTGGCAGATCTTAGATGCTCATCTCAGCCATTTCAGAAAAACACTGCTTTAGTCCAGTTACAGCAAGCAGCTTTCTCTCCCTTCCCCTTGCACAGCAAGCCTTTCTTCAGATCATCAGGTCAATTAAATGAACTGAAGCAGTAAGGCCTCCTGGAATAGAAATGCAAAGTTAAAAGGTCCCAGCATTCCTTTTCCTAAAGTCCTGGAAACCACAGACTGGATGAAGAATTGCCCAGAAGAGCCCCCTCACTGAGCTACAAGGGCAGAGGCCCAGCCCTGCCAGATAGATTCATTTGAATTAGAATACAGTGCATTTCACCCAGTGTGGGTTAGGATATTCAGCATAAAATGTCTGGAATTTGTCAGGAGGAGATAATGATTACAAGGGGAAATTAAATAGCATTTCCTCATTATCCCCAGCTGGTTAATAAAACAAATAGATGCTAATTGACCTAAAGAACAAGAAAGATTATCAGGTAGCTGTGCAATTAGTTTTAATAGGTGAAGAACTAGAGAAGAAACTTGGATGATTGACGTGGCTTTCCTAGAACGCCATTTTAAGATCTTAACTGTTTTTCAGAGTCATGAACTTTTGGTTCATTTAACTTTAAGGGTCAAAGACACATTCAGTCCCCAATCCTTAGGTTCTTGGGGAAAGTTTGCATTTCAAATGCAATTTCCCTTTTAAAATTCTAACAAAAAATATCAATCGCATTGCTGGCATAGAGCTGCCACCTACTGGCCATCAAGGAAAGTACAAGTATTACAAAATTTCCCAGGACACACCACAGAGCCAAGACAGCAGACCAAAGGATAAGAGATATTAACAAAGACTAAGAGACAGGATGGAGTATTAACAAACATTAAGTACTTGTGATTAGTAAACAGCAGTCTTAGTCTTACTGGCCATGAGGCATTGACAGAAAAAAATCAGTACAGACACCAGTATCTACACTTTACTAAGACTCCCAAGTTTCATCTTCCAAGAAACCTCTACTACAATTAAGCTGTCTAGGATCTTGAAACTATTTCATGCCTGAGTTAACGAGCCCAAGAAGAAGATCAAGTAAATGAGAAAGCACCAGGTAGACAGCAGCAGCATGTTTTTGTCTTTTACTCATTGCGGGAAGATAGTGCTGTATCTGGACCTACGTTCTAACAACCTCAAACACGATTCTAATACTGATGTTCTGTATCTTCCAAAGGCGACTAGAGCATCAAACTATACATATGGCTTTAAGTCTGCTGGTTAAAAAGTAAAAAAGTAGCAAGATCCATGGACTTTTTTCTTACTGTTTCTATTGAGACACACATGGCATAGTGTTCTTAGTCCTAGTAACAAAACACTGAAGATACAGAGGACCAGTACAACTCAGCTTTATTAAAGACTTAAACAGAGAAGGTACTTCTGCACGTGTTAAGCACACATGGAACCGAACAGCTCTGCTGAAACACCCTGCACTATTGAGGTGAACACATGGTGGGGTGGCAGCAACACCATTCCACTGCAATCCAGAGGTGTTACACAGATGTGAGAGCTACTTCACATGCAGATCTGCAGGTCCCATACCCTGGATATTGTATTTCTACTTAAGCTTTTCCTCTTGAAATTACGATACATGGCCCTGGAAGAAATAAAACAGCTGGACTTATAAACCTAAAGATATCAGGGACCACAATTGGTGATTTCCTGTGACTCAGGAAATCTTACCATCCTTTGAGAAGGAGACACATCTGGTTGTACACAGCACAATGTATCCTAGCAAAAACCACAAAGCAACATTATTCTGCAGCAAAAAAAGTCCAGGAAGTAGGAAGATAAAAGCAGGACAAAAATTGCTGAAGTATTTAGAAACATGGCATTAGAGGAAAGCTGTAGGGATTGGAGTGTATAGATCAAAATCTCTCTCCATGCATGAAGCAGAGCATAATATCACTGCTTAAGCTGTAATTAAAACACAAAACCAAAACAACCCACCTTTCTTATTTAAGTGGGTAACAGACACATTGAACTAGGCTAACAGTTGCCCACTGGGAAAATCTGAGGTACTTCCGAAGGTTCCATGTTTCTTAAAATGTGTTGGACAAGATCAACACAGCCCTTCTTCCTACATTAGTTTTATTCAAAGATTTACGGGAGTTCCTTTGCCTTAAAACAAACAAAACAGGTAAATATCTATTCTGAATAAGTGCACTATAGAGTATAAAACAAAAGACAAAGGAAATTACTGAGCAGCTTCAAGGATCAACCACGCCCTCAGTAGTAAGCATTTTTTTTTCCCTTCGGGTCACCAATGTTAAAGTTTCAGACAGAAAGGCTAAGACTCCAGTACTAGTCCAGCTCTGACGAATGTAAACAAGGGTTCAGTGGGTTACAGCTGTGGTACATCTTCATGAGGAATGAGTTAGCCATCTTTACTCCAATACTAGGACGCAGGAAATGTGCCTGCCCTGGCAGTTATGGTATCCACAACAGGAGAAAATCTGGGGAATTCTGTAAAGTGAACAGAATTGTTTAGGGTTGGGGAAAAAGACATTTCAGGCAACCACCAGGAGGAAGAGGACCGGCCACCTTCTCACTGAAGATGACAGACTAAGTGCTAAAGACAAGTTATAGTTTAGTAGTTTAGAAAACTGCTCAGCTATCTTCAGAGCCTTTCAGGGAAAATCTGATTCAACTGTGTTTTCGATATTAATAGTGGACTCAAATTTAGAAAGTCTCCCATTCATTTTTAGAAGAACAATTTTATATTTATATATATATTTATATAAAAGGAGAGAGATCAGAAAGAAACAAACTCAACTCTATTCTTTCCAACCCTTTCCAAGCTCCACTTGCGCTTGATTGCTTTTCTTACCACTTCACTTTAGCATATATCCTCATACTTTTTAAAAACACTGTCTCTCTTTCTTCTCCCTCATGGGATCAGATCCTTAACTGGCCTTTCCTTAACTAACATTCATTTTTCTTCCAAGTTTTCTTTTTTTCTTTCCACCTTAAAAAACAAAAACAAAGACATCTTTCATTGGCTTTAGATAATTAAAGCCAAGCAAGTAATGAATGCTAGTCTTGTCCCATGGTAACCACATAAAAATAGTAAAATATGGTATCAAGTATCTCTACCCTCCACTGCACATCTCTTCTTTGAGAACTGAACTGGTGCTGACTCTGTTTCAGTTCTGTCCGGTTCTCCCTGGTAACCCTTTTCTCCCCTGATTTGTTCCGTGGCACTGAAGGCGAAGGAAAATAGGGAGCAGGTAGGTCCAGGAGGGGACTGACCTAGGAGACAGTCTATTTTTCACTTTAAGACAAGTAAGAAATGAAAAATTGTGTGTGACGCTCTCTTTGGAAAACTCTCCCTTCAGGTGCGAACTTGGAACTTTCCAGCTTTGGTCATGTATTTTATGCCCTTAAAGGGTTTGTACTTTTCTCCATACATATCCAGACGATTCACTTTGAGTCCTGGAGGGAAGAGTAAGACATAAGCATTATTCAAAAGAAGCAGGCAGCGTAACTATTTCAGTGAAAAAAGGATGATACACTTTATCTAAAAGATATAGCTTATTATAACAATGAACCAGAAAAACGCATTCATTTAATTACAGCACATATATGAAGTTGATGGATTCTTCACTCTTAGTACACAGCTGATTAAAAAACTGGCCCAATACTATACTAGCCAAGACATAGAAACAACACCTAAGTGATAAAATGGATAATACAATACTCAGTATGTATACACAATGGAATACTACTTAGCTACAAAAAGATAAAATCTTGTTATTGTGACACCACGGATGGAACTAGAGGGGATTGTGCTTAGTGAGCTAAGTCAGAAGGGGAAAGACAAATACCAGATGATCTCACCCATATTGTAAATATAAAGAAGCAAGTGATAAACAAAACAAAACAAAAAGTAACCCTTGGACACTGACAACAGAACTGAGGTTACCAGCAAGGGGAATGGGGGTGGGAGCAAAGGGTAGTGGGGTCCACTGTTCCGTGGGGGAAGACTATTAGAAATCTGGTGACAAGTGTGGTGTGTTAGCATATATTTGTTGAAGAGTGAACCTGCACAGTTAAAACTTGTATCAAAGATATCTCAATTAAACTGAAGTAAAGGGAAAAAAAAAAAAAGACCACTGGATGTTTGTCTCAAGTTATTGAACTAAATACAGAAATTAAAACGAAAAAAATTAATGAATAATAAGTGAATACATAATGAAAAATAATAAATACTCCCTAAATATCTTCAATACAGTAAGCAAAAATGTTTTATATAGTACAGAGTTTTAAAGATTATTAAGTATCTTAAGATGAAAAGGCTGGCGCATCCTGGTAGAGCAGTGGCTTGGTCATCCTCAGCCAGAGCAGTCCACATACATCCCAAGGACCCGGGTTTCCACCAGGGACCAAGGGCAACAACCAAGATGAACAATTAAATTAAATAAAGTGCTTCCTCCTGCCTGCCTTTACTAGGCTTAACTCCTGCCTGCACCTTTCCTTTAAAACTTTTTTAAAAATAAATTTAAAAAATTTGTTTTAAAGATGAAAGAGCTTAGAATTTAAATAAACTCTAATCACTTAAACTAAGCGAAGTCTATAGAAAAAGAAAAATAGGAACTTCGTGTAAAGCCGAAAAGTTATCTACCTATCTACTCTATAAGGCTGGTCTAAAAGGTAAATAAAAAGCACATGAAAAGAGTTTGAAACAGTGCCTACCACATAGTAGATGCCCAGTAAGTAGTAATTATTATTACTATCACCCTAGGGTAGGTATAAACTACAGTGACTTACTTGGATACGTCCAAAAGTTTCAACTGATAATAAGAACAAACACAAAAGTCTTCCGAAATTGGGCAAAAGGAGAGGAAATTATTCTTTTCAGTTACTGGCTGAGACTGTAGATACTTCTAGAATGAAAATCTTAGGCACCTCAAATGAACAAGAATGACTCAGTAACTGCCTGTGAACACTTCCATATCTCAATATTGTTTCTCTCTCATTTGTTCATTACACACTTACTCAGGTCACGTAAGGCAATGTCAAAGTACAGATTAAAAACTCTCCCCAGACATGTGCCAGGAAAGGTTTTACTGAAGATCACTTACTCTCAGGCAATGAAAGCAAACTTTGTAAACAGAAGTCATCAGAAGGCTTTCTGATATGATCTGGGCCTTTTAATTGGAGAAAGCCATTTCTGTTCTCCTCCAGCCACCCACACTGTGGGTCACTCACCAGAAATGGCCAGCTGCTGGATCTTAAACTGCAGGTTAATGGTGGGGTTCTCATCTGGTTTGGAAGCTCCAGCCTGAAGACTCATGGTGCCCTTTAAACTTGGCAGCTTTTGGGGATTTATTTTTCCTACATCCCAGGACAGTATCTTCAAATTAAAAACAAACAAACGAACAAAATGGAAACAGAGAAGTTACAGTAGAACCCTTCATTTGAGGTGCTGAGCCCTAAACTCAGGGCATTTAGTCACAATATTACAAGCTGTCTCTCCAGTGTTTTTTAAGAGAGCATAGTATTTGCTACCACCAGTTAGTTATCTCATGGAAAAAACAACAGCCCTTTGATTAATCCTCTTTTCAAACAAGGTTTAGAGTCCATGTAGATAGCTCCTATAATTATTTCTGTTTAACATGAGCAAAATGCCCTGCTTATTCTCTTACCTTGGTAACTGGGTCAAATGTGTGTGTCCCCTGAGACGGAGTGAGGCTCATATTCAGGACCCCTTTGGGCATCTGGCTGGTGACAATCACTCCCTCAATGGTCTTTCCCATGGTCTGCTTAGGTCCCACTGTTATTTCAAAACGTCCTAATGAACTACTGTCCCGGAAATTGATGCTATGTTTGACATACACTGGAATTGCCACCAGACTGGAAGAGAGAGAGACCCAAAACGCATTTAATTAATGCCTGAGAAACACATCTCCCTTTTCACAATCCTTCTGCCCGCCTTGGCAGCTTTTCATCCCTTACTTACTTCCTTACTCCTTATTTTAAAAAAAGTAAACGCAAGCATGCGCACACACACACAACCTGGCAAGCTTTCCACGTTTTTTCTGTAATGCTAATAAGATGCCATCTACTAAGTAAACTAAGTCTTCTAATGACTTCTAATGACTGAATATCAACAAAGAGAAGGAATATATACTAAGCCTAATCTAAGAAATAGATTATGAACAAAATTTAGGAGTTACCATTGTTCTGATTTTACTTTGTGACATGTGACCAATGATTACTTATACTTCACAATTCAAGGACCTTTTATAATTTCTGAGTGACCCCTTTGATCTTTAGAGAAACCCTGTGACATAGGGCATGTTTTCATGACTTGATAGAAGAGGAAATAGAGAAATCACAATTACTAGAAGGTAGCAACAGCTGAACACTTTCTGTGTGCTATTCTTAGATCTTTTCCAAAACTGCCTTATTTCCAGTCACACGAGAAAGTGCTGGTGGCTCTCCGTCTGAGTACTTGTACAGTATACCTGCTACTAAGGCATTCAAAAGCTTTGGTGCCATCCTAAGACAATGTTCAGGACCAAAAATGACTGCTGGGCAGCTTTTCAGAGCACAATTTAATGCTCTTTTTGGGTCAAGGGTTTGAATACAGGTGTAACTCAGATTCCAATTTGGGGAAAAAAGATCTTATTTAGACACTTAACAAAAATAACAGTGGTAAACATATTGAGCACTTATTTTGTTCTCTTGTTTAATCCTCATAAGAGGCACTTTCATGCTTTCATTTTACAGATAAGAAAACAAAGAAAGGTTAAGCAACTCACGTGAGGTTACCCAATAAGTATAGAAGATGGAAATGAACCCAAGTAACTCCAGAGCCTGAGCTCTAATCACTACAGATATTGTTTACACACACACACACACACACACACACACACACACACACACACACACACACACACACAGATTCCAATCTTAATTATAAGGGCTGCTTACTTCTGTGCACTGACATGGTAAGAAAGCAGGCGAAAGTTTCCATCAGGAGGGATAAAGGAAAGGATCCGCTCAGATTCCCAGCGCTTGAACCGAACACAAGGATGGAAGCTGACATCATCCAGCAACCTGGGGTTCTATAGTTACAGGTAGAGAAGAAAAGGCAAGAGGTAGGAATTAAATGGTCATGTTTCTTTCAGGAAAGTAACTTAGAGGCTTTAAAACACACACACACACACTCTCTCTCTCTACTTATAGAAAACTGAAGCCTGATATAAGCTTTATGGGTATCCCTATTTCTTCTTGTTCTACTACATTCTCACCAATCTTTGCAGAAGTATTTCATTCCCCTTCCCCAGAACTCAATCTCTGGCCCAGGATTTTACCATGAAGGAAAGTGTAAGGTCTGGCATTCCGGTCAGCTTGACACAAGCATCAATCACACCTTGGATCTCAGCAGTAATTGTGGAACCTGAAACAGGAAGAAGACAAAAAGAAAACTTTTCGGACCTTCGCAACTAACTTAATTCCTCTTTCTCCCCTCCTTTAACTTTCTCTTTTTCTTGCCAACTTATTTCCTTTCTCTCTCTCTCTCTCTCTCTCTCTCTCTCTCTCTCTCTCTCTCTCTCTCTCTCTCTCTCTCTCTCTCTCTCTTCTTTTCTGCAATCCATCCATCCAATTCCTCTACCCAAGCCATGTGTCCATGCTTCCAAACATTTATCAACTGCATATCAAGTATAAGACACTATGATAAATTAATGGGGCTAAAAGATTAATGAGATAATTATTAGCCTAAAGGAGTTTTCAATCTAGTACCAGAATCAAACAGAACATCATTTAACCAATGGTTCAGAAAATTTCATTCAGAAACTACTCTCCCTAAGGTCACCAGTGAGTTTTGCTATTTAATCAAATGTACACTTTGCCATTTGTCCTACAGGATCTCTCACTGTTGATGACTTCTTCCTTTTCAAAATGTTCGCTTCTTCTAATTTCTCCTAGTTTTCTATTTTATTCAGCTCTTCTTCCACATGCCTTTTGAGGATTTCCTTCTTTACACAGCCTTTAAATGTCCACATTTTATCAAAGCTGAGCTCCTTTTTGTTTTTTTTTTTACTCCCCTTGAATTACTTTACCTACTTCCCAAGACTTCAATTTTCATTTATAATCAATTATTTCCTACTTCTTTATTCTAGTTCAGTGTCACTCCTGCCAATTGGACAACTCCACTTCAATGTACTTAGGCACTTCAAACTCTACATGTCAAAAGGGTAAATTCATTCTTAGTGCCTGGATCTGCTCCTATTTTCCATATCTTCATGCTGCTGCCATTTACCCAATTGCTCAAGCCGGAATAGATGTGTCTTTGACTACATCTTCTAATCCATACCCGATCAACTATCGTTTCCTCTCTTTTCCTTCTACCCCTCAAATCTATTCACTCCTCTTCATCCTCACTACCATTATGAACAACTGTATATTGTACCTGGATTATCAGCAACAGCCTCCTGCTTTCCTCACCTTCGGTCTTACTCTGCTGTCAGCCATTTTTTGCACTGCAGCCACTGACATTTGTAGTTTAACAAATCTGATCAAATTACTCTCCAATCTGGGCGCACCCTGGTGACTTAGTGGTTTATTCCACTATGGCGCAGTCCATATACATCCCAAGGTGCCCAGGTCAGGGGCGGGGGGAAACAACCAAGATGAACAACTAAATAAAACAGGTCTTCCTCCTCTCTTTTCCTGCCTGCCTGTCCACTCACCTTCATTCCTGCCTGTACCCTTCCTTTAAAAAAAAAAAAAATTATCACCCAACTTAAACTCCTCAATTGTTCTGAACTTCTTTATCCATTCATCTGACACTGGGCATTTAGGTAGTTAAAGATAAAGAAGATGTGGCATATATACACAATGGAATACTATAGAGTCCTTAGAAAAGATGAAATTCTGTCATTTGAATCATCGTGGATGGCTCTAGAGGGGATTATGCTAAGTGAAATAAGTCAAAAGAAGAAATATAGATACCAGATGACCTCACTCATAGGTGCAATGTGAACAGACAGAACGAAGGACACTTGCAACAGAACTGAGGTTATCAACAGGGAACTGGATGGGAGGCGGTGGTGGGGGGAGGAGCAAGTGTGGTGGGGCCCACTGGACAACGTTGAAGAACAGTTGGTGATGCGGTGGAGGGCAGAGTGTGCTGATATACACTGAGGACTGGAGAAATTGCACATACGGATAACCTACACAAATGAGTGTAATTGAATTTGTAAAACAAAAGTTACTGCAATAAAATACTAAAAAAATTGCTGCAATCTATCCTCAAAACGTTGCACAAGGCTCTTTATGATCTAGTCATACAGGGATTTTTTTGTTGTTGTTTTACTTTTTCTGAGGCAAAAGTTAATCGTAAAATGCAAATACCTTAGATGTATAGCTCGAAGAAATTTAAAATATGTACACACCGTAATACACCCTACATCCAGATGTGGCATCTCTTCAGCATCCTAATGCTTTCCTGATGTCATCCCGGTTAACCCACACACCTGAAATTCTGACTGCTGGTACATTAACTTGCACATGTTTTTAAACTTCATACAAATGTAATCCCACTGTATATTATCTTATGCATCTGACTTTTTTACTCGACACTGAAATTTGTTGATGTTATTGGGTGTATCAGTAGTTCATTCTTTTTCACAACTGTATATAGTATGTGGCCACATAAACCTTCATTTGTCCTTTCTATTTTAACTGATAGACATTTGAGTTATTTCCAGTTAGGAGCTAATATGAAAAACAGTTATGCCTTAGTTTTAAAGCTTTATCAGTTAGTTTTCTCTTTTTATACCTTTCAGTCCAGTCATACAGAACTTCTTTATTTCCCAAGAGAAAACTCTTCTTAAAGTGCTCCCAAATCCATGCAGGTCTTAATGTCTACTCTTTCTGACAAAGCATAAACATTATGATCACCATTCTGCATACACTGCTCACGGTGAGTGGGGTATCTCTCTTATGTTCCAACTTGTTACCTTTCTCTCTCCCTTACTAGACCTTAATTAATAATCTTCTGCAGCCATAGACTATGCCTTAATTATCACCAAATGCTCACGATCCAGCACTGTGCTAGATACAACACAACAGGTTTTCAATAAACATTTGTTGAATGAATCAGGTAACTAATACAAAGAGAATGTTCTACAAATTTCTAAGTTCTAGGATATCCAGTCAGACTAACCTAATTCAGAATGGATAGAAAAGAAGATGCCCTGAATTTTAATGATTACAACTTTAATTTTGCCACCAGAATTGGGAGGTAAATACTTCAAAAGAAATCTAATCAACAAGAGTTTAATTTGGTGAGGCTTTTTTCAAGAGGATAAGATGGATAAAACCAGTAAAAGTGTGAGGTAAGTACTGATCTGCATCATAATACATTTTATTGATTTTTCTAGCTTATTGAGATAATTAACAAGTGAAAGTGTATGTACTTAAGGTGTACAACAACTTGATGTTTTGATGTTTGTATATACTCTGAAATGATTATTACGATCTGGCAAATTAATGTATCTATCACCTCACATAGCTACTTTTTTGTTGTTGGTGGTGGAGATGAGAGCACTTAAGATCTACCCTTTCTGCAAATTTCAAGTATGCAATACACATGTCAGGTGACAGATGAATTGTGTGCATGTGTCCATGTATACTTATCTCACATTTTCTTCATTCATCCACTGACAGATATTTAGGTTGTTTCTATATATTAGCTATTGTGAACAATGCTGCATGAACATGGCAGTACACATAACTCAACCCTGATTTTAGTCCCTTTGGATAGATCCAGAAGGGGAATTGCTGGATGGTAGCTCTATTTTCAATGTTGTGGAACCTTCATACTGTTTTCCATAGCATCCATACCAATTTACCTTGCCAATGAAGGATTCCCTTTTTCCACATACTCATCTTGTTTCTCTCTTGTCTTTTTAGTAATAACAATTCTAACATTCTAACAGGTGTGAGTTTTTTAGTTTAACAATCCCATTTGTTATTTTTACTCTCATTGCCTTTGCTTTTGGCGTCATATCCAAAATATCATTGCCCAGACCATCATGTCTTGGTGGTTCAGGGGTTAAGTCTGCTAGGAGTGGTCACCTTACATCCCCAAAGACCCGGATTTACAGCCTAGAGCTGGGGGGAACAACCAAAATGAACCACTAAACAAAATAAAGTGCTTCTTCTTCTCTCTCTCTGCCTGCCTGCCTATTCTACTTTATCCCTGCCTATACACTTCCTTAAAAAGAGAGAAAGAAAAAAGCTCTTGCCCAGACCAATGTCAAGAAGTGTTTTCCCTGCTTTCTTCTAGTACTTTTATGATTTCAGGTCTTATGTTTAACTCTTCAATTGATTTTGAGTTGATTTTTGTTCCTAGTGTGAGACACGGGTTCAATCTTCACATGTGGGTACCCAATTTTTCCAACACCATTTAATGACACCACTTTTTCACTACAGTATGTTCTTGACACTCTTGGCAAAGATCAGCTGAAGAAATTAAGATAAATGTGTGAATTTATTTCCAGGCTCTCTACTGTCTTTCATTGGTCCATCTCTGTTTTTATGGCAGTGCTGTATTATTTTGATTATTATAGTTTTGTAATATATTTTTAAATCAGGAAGCATCTCAAGGTTTATTCTTACACAAGACTGCTTTGGCTATTTGGGGATCTCTGTGGTTCCACATAAATTTTATAATTGTTTTTTCTATTCCTGTAAAGAATGCCATTGGTTTTGATGAGGATAGTATTACATCTGTAGATCACTTTCAATATTATGAACATTTTAACAATACTAATTTTTCTAATCCATGAACACAGACTGTCTTTCCATTTATCTGTGTCTCCTTTAATCTCTTCATCGACATTTTATAATTTTTACTGTATAAGTCTTTCACACCACTTTGGTTAAGTTTATTCCTAAATATGTTATTATTTTTGTTGCTATTATAAAATGGAAATTTTCTTAATTCCCTCTTTAAATAGTTCATTGTTTGTGTACAGAAATGCCACTGACTCTTGTATGTTGATTTTATTTCCTGAAAATTGATGGAATTTATTAGTTCTGACAGTTTTTTGTTGAATCTTTAGGGGTATTTAGATACATGGTCATATCATCTGTACCATAACATTTAAGTCCACTCCCAGTACCTAGTACAGTGCCCAACACAGGTAGGCACTACGTTAATGGGAGGATAATTGAATGGGAGATAATTCTGATATTAGCAAACATTATGTGAAAGAGACCTCTTTTTACTTTCACAGTTACTAGAACAGATATAAAGCACCTACCTGATTTATCTATGATGGCATCAATCTCTTCAATCACATCAAAATAGGCCTCATTGTTGGTATATTTCACCCCAGTCCGTCGCCAAGGCACTACAGAGAGCTGCCCAGTAGGAAGCTGGTCACCCACATTGGTGCTTCCTAAGATAGTAAATGTTATTGTAATTTAATTCTAATTTGCTAATTAGATGTAACCAATTGTCTAATAATAATAGAACGTGTCCCTAGAAGTTTCTATGCTTCCACTATTTGTGCATTTATTGAAGCATTTTCAAAAATAGTTTTCCTTACTTCTATATGGATAACTAGTCTATTTTTAAAATGTGTTGGTGCATCCAGGTGGAGGAGTGGTTATGTCTGCCTCCTCCAGCTGAGCATAGTCCACATACATCCCAAGGACCCATTACCTGGGGGCTGGGGGGTCAGTGTGAATAATCAAGATGAACAACTAAATAAAATAAAGTATGTCTTCCTCCTCTCTCTTCCTGCCTGCTTGTCTACTTGCCTTCATTCAGGCCTGTACCTTTCCTTTAGAAAAGAACAAAAAACATGTTGCCATCTGCTCTGCCATCCCAAGTAAAATAAAGGTTATAAAAGTTATCTGAGAAACAGATACCATATTTTAGTTTTGAAAGTAATCTGAACTTGGTCTCTCAAATTCCACAATAGCTTGCAGTTTAAATAATGTATTGACTTTCAGTAGGGATGGTAATCTATATATTGATATAAATTTTTCATGGGTAAAAGCAGTATTCTAGTTTGAGGTAGGTTCTTTGGTATATTTTACACTAGGATTGAAACAATGCAATCTCTCTCATACCAATAATGAAACTTCGGAAAACAATATAAATTAGATCTTTCCTTGTCTTTAGAGTTGTAAATCAATTGACTTGTTTTCCCGCAAAGGAAATAAAAAATATTTTTTAATTCAAAGCTTCTACAGTGAAATTCTGAAATACTATCACTAATTTAAAATCTATTTCCTCCTTATATATCCTAGATCTCTTTAATCTAAAGAAAGTAACATTAAACATACACATATAATCATGTTTAGAAAACCTTTCAGCTTTTCAAAAGTCTTTTTCCGATATCTTTTTCTGGATTTTAGTAAAATTCAGAAAAATTACCTAATAGCATTCATAAATGGTTAAAGCGCTAACAAAACTGTTAAGGTTTAAAAGGAACCCAGAGGTGCACCCTGCTGGCCTTCAGTTTAATACACTAGGCATAGTCCACAAATATCCCAAGGTACCCCCGTCACGCGCTGGGGCAGGGGAGGAGGGCTTGGGAGGATGACAACCAAGATTAACAACTAATAAAAAGCTTCTTCCTCCTCTCTCTTCCTGCCTGCTTGTTTTCATTCCTTCCTGTACCTTTGTCTTTTTCGATTAAACATAAAAATAAATAAAAGGAGGTCAGAATATTGAAAAATAAGTATTTGTTTTCTTAAGAAGAGGCAATATGCATTAAAACATCAAGCTATCATAAGTAAACAGTAATAAGGCAGGAAAGCCTAAATAGATCAAGAATCCATAATGACTTAGAACAAGATAAAAATATCACTTTTTTAAAAGAGGAATTAAAAAAAATAGTGCTAAGAAAATGAACTGACAATTTTAGAAAAATAAACACAGAAACAAACCTTATAATGTGTATACCAAGATAATTTCCAAATAGATCAAAGAAATAAACCCCAAATTAAAATCATGAAAGAACTTGAAGAAAATATACTTTGAAAAGAATACCTTCCCTTCTCTGAGATCAAGAAGAGCCTCTCCTATATTTTCTTCCAACAATTATAATTTTTTTTCTGTTTAATTTTTTAACTCAACTGGAGTTTATGTACAGAATAAGTAAAGTGACTTTTTTCTATATCAAAGCTAGCTGTCCCAACACAACATATTTAACAACTGGCCCCTGGTCCACTGATTTGATACATGACCACATCTATCTATACCAAATTCCTATAAAAGGGGCTATTTCTGAACTTTCTACTTTATTCCTATCATTTGTCTATTATGGCTCCAATACCAGATTTTTTAAAATTACCTACACTTCATAATATAGCTCGTATCAGAGAGGTCAGAATTTTTCTCTTGCTCTTTTTAAAAATGGTTATTTTCAAAAGTGTTTTGGCTCTTAGAGAATATCTATTCTGAGTTTCGTCTCATGTACTATATGAACTTACTATGTCTTGCTATTTGACAGGACCAATCCTTCTAAACCCTTGTCATTTTTTTTCAAAATTATCCTGCCTATTCTTGCATATATAAACTTTTTTAATATGCATTTTTCACTCAGTTTGTCAATTCCAGGAAAACCCTTGTTTCTATATTAAACAAGACCCAAAACATAAAACCTTAAAGAAGCAGAATCATTAATCTGACTAAATTAAAAAAAAAATGATGTAAACACCACCATGAACACTGTTAATGAAAACGACAGTGTAAAAAAAAGTCTGCAACACCACATAAAATATATATAAAACACTGCTTACAAACTATTTCATCATATACGACATTAATCTCCTTAGAAAAGACAAGATGATACATCAATATGTCAAAAGTGTTATTAAAGCGTTATTTTCACATTCTTGTGCTTTTCTGTATTTATGACATTTCTTCTGTCATCAGAAAAAGTATTTCTAAAGGAGAACATTTCATTCTGTGATTGAAATCAAGGTATTTTCTGCATTACGGAAGTTATTATATTTCAAGTCACACTCGAAGAGTATAAAGAGCAAACTTAAAGTAACTGGACATTTGCTCCCCGAAGACTAGCACTCAAAACAGTGCACATCACCAGACAAAGCCACACCTAGGTGGTGGCAGCTTTCTGTGGGTGTCCTGTCTCCATACCTGTTATGGTGTTGACAACTGTTCGAAGGATAGTGGGAGGCTTTATCAGTTCTTTAAGGATGTTTGACTCAGTTGCCAATGGAAAGCCATTGTCCAGCATCTCTTCCAGGACCTCGTAAACCACGACCACATTGTCTTTGATCACTGGCTCTGAACAGACTCCAAAATAATCCTGGTGAAAATGCAATATGTACATTTACCACTCGGAGATTGTAGTAAGTGAACAAAAATGTTTCTAGAGAAAAGAATCTAGTCCTGTCCATCTGTTTACTCGCTGTTCCTGGAATATTTTACTATGAGGGAATGAAACATAAGCACAGTTCCCTTAGGTAGCCCAGCCTGGTAGAAAGAACACTGAACTAACTGGTTTATAGTACTAGACACTACTAACCTCTTTTATAAACCAGGTTAAATCATTTAACCTCTTTGGGCTAATGTATTCAACTAGATAAAACGTGCAGAATAAAAAAGGAATCTCTAAATGAGTCGCAGGGATATAATACACAGCATGGTGACGGTAGTTAATGACAATGAATTACATATTTAGGGGTTACTAACAGTGTATATCTTAAAAGTTATCATCATAAGAAAACAAATTTTCTAACTATATACTATGACTGCAGTGGTGATCACTGACTGTGTAAACAAATATAGTCATTATGTTGTACACCTAAAACAAATTTATATGTTAATTATCTCAATTAAAAAACCCAAACCAAATTTAGGCTATTATATGTGTAAGAATAAGAATTTGAAAGAAGTGTGCAAAGTAATATACTTGAGAGGACAAACACTGTGCAAAAAATGAGCAAAGGACTAAGAAAGCAAACACTTCAACACCTGAACAAATTTTAACTTCCTTAGTAATAAAAATGAGTGTGCAATGCAAAATGATATGGTTAAATTGTCAAATTGCCAAAGTTAAAAAAATTAATAATAATTTGGTTGACTAGATGCTTCATAGAAATTGCTACTGAATATAAATTGCTCTAACTTTTTTAAGGCAATCTGGCAGTGTATTAAAGGCCTTAGAATGTGTACACCATTCTTTTCACATTGCAGGAGGTGATGTCTCACTATCTTACCACTTCTTTGACACACAGTACTTTTACAATATTCTCCTCAAATTATGACATCCAAATTATGTCATCTCAATTACTGATGACATCCAAAATTGAACACAGACTCCAGATGTGAACTAAAAGACATCAGAAAGTGTGAGAGCACTTTGGAGTCAGGAATGCCTTTCTAAAACAAAATAATTTATTCTTAAAAAATAAGGGTTTAAGGGGGGAAAGGTTATGTAATTCCTTCCCAAAAGAAAAATAAATAAGACACATGACTAGAGTTTATAAATCAGAAGTAATATGAACTGAGCAGATAGAAGACAAGAATTCTTAAGTATGACAAAGTAGTATAGCTTCTGTCACGGTCTAGCACTAAAAGAAAAATCAATGCAGTCAGAGAACACATATCGAATAAGATACTAAAATTAGGATGTATCCATTTACTTTCAACAAATGATTCAAAAATGACAATCTTTGAAGTGGACTTCCAAATGATCACCCCTACTGTTCTCCCAAAGTCCTTAGTGGTTTCAAGTAGATTAAACCATTTTTCTAACTTCCTATCTTGTAATTAGTTACATAATATGGTTATAGTGATATGATGCAGATCCTGAGTTTCAATAATAGGAATGTTAAACTTAGAATGGGGTAAAGTATATAAGTGGAAAACATAACAAGGCACAGCGAGAGTATAGCTATGGGATTCTTCTAGTTCCTCCACATAACTATTAGTCTTTTCTTTCTTCCTTTCTTACCATTTTTTTTTTTTAATTTACTTGTTCATCCTGGGTTATTCTCCTCAGCTCTGATATGCAAACCTGGGTCCCTGGGATGCATGTGGATTAGGCCCAGCCTGAGGCAGTGGGGCTAACTGCTATTCCACCAGGACATGCCATCTTTTTTTTAACTACCCGTCCCCAGGTCCTGAACCTATGTCCACATAGCCTGAATCTTAGCCGCCCAAGTCAGAGGGGGTGTATCAATTTTTAGCTTTTTACTGTGTGAAAGAACCATATGCCACATAAGTGGAACTCCAGAACAGTACTACCATAAAGTATCAGGGAAAAAATTTATAAAATATATTCTAATGCTCTTGGGATGAAAACTGAGCTAAACATGTGATGCAGATATGAGTGCAAATGAAAAGACTCTTTGTCTTCATTTTTTAATTTTTATTATAACATCTGGGTCCTCATTCTTTTCCAATTCCACAATTTCTGTATTCATGCGATCAATTCCAGACCTCACATGACATAGAAATTAAGCCAAAGAGCCCTTGCTTCTCATTTCTCATTTGAATACTATAAATAACCTTAACAGTTAAGAAGTTGAACAATTCTTTTGGGGAGAGAATTCCACTATCTGAATACAGAGTCTGCAATTGAAAATAATGTAGTTAATAATGGTTATTAGCAGGCTAAATATTTATTAAATGCTTATTTAAAAAAATCCTAAACTCTGATTTGTGAACCAAGAGTAGAACAATTCCAGTCCAAAACTAAAATGACTGCACATAAAGCAGAGTGGCCTTCGCATGCAACAGATTCAAAGGTATTCAATTTGTCATTTTAGATGCAGTCAATTCAAAAATGGAAACAAGACTCTTAGCTGACAGGACAGGGAATGAGCAATGTCAGAGCTTTTAGTTTTTAAAAAGTTCCTTAACTGAGTCTGAATGCAATGGAAAGAGGACTATAGACTCTTAATAATTTACATATATGAACCTCTTCACATTCACTTACCTGAAATGTGTCTACTACCCGGTGAAGGAACTCAATGACAAATAGAGGAGGGACCTCTGTCTGGATTACAGCCACAAAAAAGATCTTGTGGCGGTAAACACTTAAGAGATAGTGGTGAGGGGTAGGGATCACTGGAGGTACATTTTCTGCCTCAGTAGCTCTCTCTTGCGCCTCAAAAAAGTAATCACAAACAGAACGGCTGACCACACTTTTCCAATGCTTCTCCAGGAAAATATCTCCAGAAGAGTTGATTAAGAAAAGACTATGAATCATGGTGGAGTTTATCAGCGAGAGTGGAGTCTTTCTCAGTCTGAAGCCTCAGGAATCTGCAGATTGTCAAACCTAAAAACAAAAGAAACTGTGGTCAATTCTATCCAACCAGAAGGTTTTCCCCACCTTTTCTAGCAATTCAAGTATCACCCATCTTTCAAACTAGGCTCAGGTCTTGATTTCTCTACATCTTGAGCCTGAAGTATACCCCCCTAGAATTCCTACAGTTATCGTCATTGGACTGTCAATCATACACTACCCAGTTATCTTTACTACTGCTGATTGAGAATCATTTAAAATTCTACTTAATTTTTGTATGCCTGTTTTCTCAACTGCACTAGAAGCT
This sequence comes from Solenodon paradoxus, assembly GCA_004363575.1. Lineage (NCBI taxonomy): Eukaryota > Metazoa > Chordata > Mammalia > Eulipotyphla > Solenodontidae > Solenodon > Solenodon paradoxus. The sequence goes on from RJWH01000252.1 coordinate 108,142, forward strand.
CCTTGAAAAACACAAAGACCATGCCTTGTTTTTTGTTGCTTCACTGCATACAAGGGGCTTCACAGAATAGTAAGAGTTTCATTTATTTAACTACAAGTCACATATAGCTAAGAGATATTTATGATTGTGCAGTCTTCTAAGATAGTCATTAGCCAAATGAGGCCACGTAGCACTTGAAATATGGTAAGATCTATGCTATGAGTGTAAGATACCAGATTTTGAAGGCTGTGGTATACAAGATAATATAAAATAACTTGCCATAACTTAATATTTATAATCAATATTCAATATTTAATATTTATTAAATTAGACTCATTGTTTAAATATATCAAAATACTATTAAATATTAAAACAATTTAATCTCATTTTTTGCATATGATTGCTGGAAATGTAAAACTACATATAGTTCTACGAAACTAATGTATCTATTGGGCAGCTTTGTTCAACGAAAGGAAACCCATCATTGTAGTCTTGATTCAGTCCTCATTCTTGGAGTACTTGTTATATACAAGTCTGGGCGTTGGATGCCTTTAAAAAAAAAAAAAATCCCTCTGGGTCCTCAAGAGCGGCATTGCTAAGGTATCAGTCCCTAGGATGGGACGCTGTACTGGATCCCAGTGGTCAAATGGCAAAGGCCTTCTGGACTTAGTGCCGCAGGACGAGATTAACCCCGCTGTGGACAAGACGGCCAGAGCCGGGGGAAGCGGAAGGTGGCTGGGATCCGGAGCAGAAGCGCCTGCCCAAGTGGATTATTTTTGCGCTGCTCTCTGCCTGGTAGCGGCGAGCTAGGGATGATGGAGGCCTTTTGGGATGGGGATTGGACAAGAGGCGGATTTAAAGTGCGCACACCTTTGGGGATGAGTAGGGTCCCGTTGCCCAGGCCTGGCTAGTTTGCGCATATGTGTTGCCATGGCAACGGAGCCCCTTCCTGCCTCAGCCACCCCGCCGGAGCGGACCACCCGCCAGCCCGGTACTAGGTCCCTCACCTCTCCTCGCTGCAATCCCGCAGCTGAGAGGGTCTGTCCGATGGCGTCCCGTGACTCTGTCCCTGCCCTGCAAGCCCAGCCTTTCCTTCCCGCACCCTAGCCTCTCCGCTTCAGCCCGCTGCGGTGCGCGCCACCTCCCACCACCTCCCCCCCCCACCCCCACCCCGACCCCGGACCCGGGTCCTCAACGCTCCTCACCCGGCCTCTCTCCGCTGCGCCCACAGTTCCCAGGCGCGAACAAGCCCCGCCTTCTCCGGGCCCCCGCGCGCGCGCACCGGCTGCTGCTCGCCCGCTGACTGGCTGGCCCGAAGACCTCGCGCCAGCACCGCCCACGACCAAGAGCTGAAGGCCGCTGATTGGGCACTGACTATTTGCTCCTTCCCTCTGATTGATCACTGTCAGAGTTGGTTCTAGTCGGGGCTTCAGTAATATGTGATTGGTTCATTTCTATGGCTTCGAGCTCTGATTGGCTGTCGTGAATAGTCTGTGGGCCGTTAGGCCTCTAGCCACCCAGTCACAAAGGGTGGGGACAACTGTCACTGCCACCTGCAGGACCAGAATACGCTTTGAGGAGGAGGCTAAAAAGTGTGATATCCAGGGCAGGATTGATCTAATTGCATGTCATAATTCTCATGGGTGGTAATAATATTCTCCATGAGATCAGTGCGTCCACGAGGACATTATACTTTTCCATATATGTTACCTGAGTGAGTAAGGTGAGTAGCCTATAGAGAGTTCTGCACCTGGATTCAGGCCTCTTCCAGCCCCAGCCAGAATGCCACCTGCTTGACCTTGGACAAAGCACTTAACCTTTCAGAATCTCAGTCACCAGATCTGAAAGTGAGGGATTTCAGCAAGTCTCTTTCCAAATTTGTACTGGAACGCTAAGCACTTTGACACTATTTCGAATTGATCCAGAAAGCATGAAGTAGAAATCAGAAGACAAGGTTCAACTTCGGTTTAACTAAAAACGTGTTATTAAATTAGATGAAGTGCCCGTGTTCAATGAAATGGTAAACTGTGGTGACGTCCACCTACACTAGGAAGGTATCACTGTGGGCTTCAGTTTTCTCTTTGGTAAAACAGAATATGAGTAGCAACTGCTCCATGCATAGAACCACGATAAAAGCTTATTGAAGATGGTGTATATTGTTCTTTGCCATATTTGCAGATAGTTGGCTCATTTTGAACTAAGTAAAAGAGAAAACTCAAAATCAAAATGACTGAATGATGTGGCATCATATGAGCAGCTCTGGTGCCAGATTGTCTGAGTTTGAATTCTATCCCACAGGTACTAGCTGTGTGACCTTGAGAAAGACCTTAACTTCTTCAAGTTCCTCACTTGTGGACATGAATAGTACCTACTTTGTAGAGTTGTTGTGAGGATTGAGTTAGCAAAGTGCTCTTGATTACTATTGTCTAAGAAGAAACACAAGATACAATTACACATGGTTACTAAGCAATGTGTTTAAGGTCCAGAAATGCATTTACTGCAGCGGACATTTCTAATCCATTCATTTAATTAAATTTACCGAGAGCCTTCCATGATCAAACCCTGCGCTGAGTGCTGGGCGCTGGGGCTGCTGCAATGACAGATATCACAGGCATGGTCTCAGTCATGGAATCTAGATGGTAAGACAAATAAGTAATTACAAGAGCAGGTGACGAGCAAGGAGCGCACGGTGGGGTGGTGAACTGGTGAAGAGGGTTGACCTAGAGTCAGGGAAGTCTTTCTAAACTGAAACCTGAAAGAAGAATATGGATTCCATTGAGGTGAAAGGAGAGAGAGGAATACCTTGTAGAAGGATCAGAGTTGAGTACAATTGAGTTAGAATGGAAGAAAAAGTGCAGACTTTCAGTGCTTTTGACCATAACTGGATTATAAGCTCTTTGAGAATCATAGTGTGTAAACTCAGTGCCCTATATGCATTCAGGCATCTATCAAATTACCATTTATGGAGTATGTAATACCTCTTGGACATTTGGGATACAAAGAAAATTAAAGCATGTCTTCTGAGGTTCGGGGGGCAGACTCAGAGGAAAAGACCAGCTCCTTTTAAAAAATCAAAACTGGTTCCATTGAAGGACAGGCTGACCATATGTCCCGTTTTAAACGAGACAATACCTTTTGTTTTCATATTTCCTGACTGTCAATTTTGTTGTTTTTAATAAACCAGGATCATCTGTAATGATGGGCAACAGAAGCAGTTGAGTGGCCCCGGGGCCCAGACTATTGAGGATAATAAAAAGGAAATGTAGGAAGAGTAATATGCAACAAACAACATAAGCTCACAAGCTATGATAAAACTGGGCTACCTTGGGATGTAACCTGCTTCCAGGTGCAGACGTTCAGACTTTTCCTGTAATTCCTCTTACTCAGGAGTCCTAGCAAAACCATCTCAATTTCCTGAATTCTAAGCCATACCTGCCAAGGAGAAGGAGCAACTCCTTGCAGCCTCAGGCTGGTTTCCTGATTCCAGTCTTCTGAGGGAAGTATTTATTGTACCAAATGGCCCCCTTTCCTAGATGATCAACCCAGAACATCTAACCATGAGGCCCTACTCAGGGCCATGGTCATATTATGGCTTATTACTAGACTCCTTCATTCTCTCTTTATGCTCTTTACCTACATGACCTCATAGGTGTAAGTACTCTTTTAATAAAGAGACCTACATGTCCAAGTAACCACTTGGCATCTTCACTTAGGCACATCTGTCATCTTAACAGGTCAAAAAGGATCTTGAGTTTCCTTCCTAAACTGTTCCTCCACCTGCCCAATACCATCTCCAGGTTGCCCAACTTAATAAATGACATCGCTACGCATTAAACTACTCATATCCCTGAGCTGTCTTTAAGGCCTCCTTTGCCTTTCCCTCCATTTAATCCAAAAACAAATCATATTAATCCTGTCACTAAAGTACGTCAGGAATCCACTCTCTGTCCAACTTCACTGTCAGTGAAGTTGACAGTTCCTAATCCAGGCCATCACTGCCTCTGGCCTGAAAGACTATAGGCACCTCCAGACTAACCTCCCAGTTCCACTCTTGCTCCATCCCTTCAGTCCTTTATCCATACAGCAGCAAAAATGAGCTTTTGAAACCCTGAATAGGATGCGTTCTGGTGGACTAGCGGTTCGATCAGTTGTTTGCGGCTGGCACAGTCCACATATATCCCAGACCCGGGGCTTGCCTCCAGGGGTCGGTGGGGTGGAATGTTTATGATGTACAACTAAATAAGATAGTGCTTCTTCCTCTTCTTCCTGCCTCCCTGCCTCTGCTCACCTTCATTCCTGCCTACACCTTTCCTTAAAAGTAAAGAATTCTTCAGTGCCTTCCCATGACATTAAATCCAAATGCCCTTACCACATTGCTATAGACTGAATTTTTGTCTCCACTTAAAATTCCTATGTTCAATTGGAAAACCCAATGGGATGGTATTTGGAGATGAGGTCTTTGGGAGTATTGGGGAGGTCATGAGAATATTGACTTCATGAAAGGGATTAGCCACTATCTCTTATAAAAGAGATTCCATAGAGCAACCTTGCGGCTCTACCATGTAAGCACACAGAAACACAACAGCTGTCTATGAACTCGGAGGCAAAATTTCACTAGAAACAGAATCTACCACACCTTTATCTTGGCCTGCTCCACCTCCAAATGTGTGAGAAATGTGTTTGTTGTTTAAGTTACCTGATCTATGGTATTTTTGTTATAGCACCCCCCTCTTTTGTTATAGCACATCTCTTTCATCTCCGCAACCCAAATGAATCTCTTTACTGTCCCCTCCCCCACCCCACCTGCCTCTGGGCTCTAGAACATGCTCTTTCCTCAGCTAGCCTCTTTTGTTTCTCTTCACATAGAGAATTCCCTTTCTTCCTTTACATTTCTTCTTAAGTCAACTCAGGAAATCTTCAATTACCCCCTCAGCTACCTTTACCATAGTCCTTCCTCCCCTCATCTTCCTCTTTGAACCTGGACTGTTCTCTAGTTTTATCGACACCCTCCACGGCTTGCCATTACTGCATTTATTTCTCTGTCTTTTCTTGTTAGTCCCCTGTAGAGACAATGTGCTTTGAGGGCAGGCACTATATCTGCGCTGCTTATCCATGTAGCCATTGTCTAGCACTGTGTCTGGCACCCGAGAGGTCTCAGTAAATGTCAGCACATAAAGAGATTGCTCTAACCACCTCCTGTTCACCCCATTGGTGAAGGAAGGAACCCCACCCTAAATACTATGAAATGACTGAACATGTTATCTGATACCAGACAGATGAAATCAACAGTGGTATACAGTGACACAGGCCACACAGCCCAGGGGAGGAGGATACTGCAGAGGGCCACCTGAGGATTGCAGCCTGGAATCCATGAGACTGCAGGGGCTATGGGGGCAAGTTCAGTAGGGACCAGAGAGTGAGATCACCTTGGGTCCTGAGGCACTATGTAACTGGCTTGTTTGTACAATTTTGAAGGCTGATTGGAAGGTGAAATCATTAATTCGAGCAGTGCGTGGGGTCCAACTGGTCCAACTAATAGCAGAACCCACCAGGAAGGGAGGCCTTTCTGCTGGTGGGAGTGTGTATTTGATGAGAGAGAGAAACTCGTGATGAGGCCTTTGGGCCTGGTGATGCTTAAATATATCAAGGCGGCACTTGAAGTTGTAGTTCTTACAATACTTGGACCTAGCCTCTGGACAAGAGGCACATAGATATAGTAGCCACAGTTAAGGAGTGGGGGCAGGAGAATATCTTATTACCTGATTAAATGAATGAATGATTATTATGCTGTAAGTCCTGTGATGATATATCTAAAGGCTGTATGAGCAACTAGTAAGTGCTCAAAAAAGATCATTCAGTAAAACTGAATTCCAAGCCTATTTTGTTCACGTTTTAAATAGGAGTCAGTGGGGATTATATTGAGCTGCAAATCACAAAAAATCCAAATAACCCTGACTCAAACAGAATAGAGGTTGGTTTACTTTTCTCTCACTTTGTAAGAAGTCAAAATGCAGGAAACCCAGGGCCAGAATGGCAGTTTCACAACAAAGATTCAGGCTCCTCTTGGCTTGCCAGTCTCCCATTTTCAGGATGGCAGTTACATACCAATGCTCACAATATCGCTGCTGTGGCTCCAGTCACAAAACTATATTCCAGGCAGAAAGAAGGAGCAAAGGTAAAGAAAAAATGGTCATGAGCCAATAGAGTCAATTGCCTTTAATGAGCTTTTCCTGAAGTCCCATTTGTGCTTTACTGTGCAGAACTGAGCTACAGAAGTCCTGGGAATTTTTTAAATTTTTTTGTTGAACACATTACTACCCACACTCCCAAATGAGAAATAAGAATCCATTAATAACGAAGACAGGAAAATGAATATTGGATAGGCACCTAACAGGAATTTCCTCCAAAATGTATTCAGTACTGTTGGTGAAGTAAAGAGCCTGGAATGTAAAGAAACATTTTCAGAATATCACTATTTATTTAGATAAAAAATAGTCTCCAAGAGGGTAAAACAAAACCCCAAACCAAAACCCAAACCCAAACCCTCGGCTTTGCAAATATTTGTTTCCCACATGCCAGACACTGTTGCTTCCTGTTTACCAAAAGTGATCCTAGTGAAGGTAAGCAAAAACCACACCATGGTACTTCAGTCACCTGTTGAACTTCCTTTACTTTTGTCATATTGTTAGCATTCACAAAGTTTTGAAAATGTCCTAAAACTTTAATTCAAAGACTACTAGTAAAAAGACTCAATGAGATCTAAAACAGTTATTCTCAACACTTCTCCCTCTAGCATCTAGCCTTGAGTAGTACTTTTTAAAGAGCACGCTCATGTTCCCCACTCAGACTCCTAAAGTGTCTTTTTTTTTCCTCCAGAATAGCTCAACACATCCAGTTTTATGCTCTCTCATTCTCTTCCTCTCTACACAGGATTCACAAGCATCTGTATTTTTCTCTTCACAGCATCCTTTATCTTTCTTGATCCTGTTTTTTCCTCTCAGCACTGTAGCTTTAAAATTTTTTTTCTACGTAGGTCTCAAAAACACCATCTGTTACCATGTTAGGACCTTGGTCCAGGGGCAAAATTCTCCAAACCCCAAATCCTAGACATATAGTCAAAGATTTTTTTTTCCTAATTGAGCTTCTTTAAAAAAAAAAACATATAAAATGTCTTCCACAGACATTAAGTAAATCGCATTTAGGTATTTATTCAAGATAATAAGAAACTTAAAAAAAAATTCAATAATACACTTGGATGAAAAACGGTCTGAGAAAAATACAGGTCGTGTTTGCACAACTGAGTGGCCTCTTTAGCCAGAAGACATCTCGCTGTTGGAGTGCGAGATCCTAAAACAGTCAACCAGTGGTCCTCAATCTAAGGATCAGTACCCGATGCTAAACGTCCCTGGCAATGACGCCGGGGCAGAGGTGGTAATAGCGCTTCGCTACAGAAGGTGGAGCTGTTGGGTGCAAGGGGAGGATCGAATGGCGTTGGGGCTCCCAGTGCAGAGTTGAGAAAAAGAAACCCGGGGTTCCAAAGAGGACTGGAGACTTGGCACTGGAGAATGAGGCTTCTAGTGTCTCAGAGAGTTTGCGGGACGGGCAGAAAAGCGTTGGGAAGAGTGAGTCCTAGAGGAAACGTTTGGGTGCGCCGCTGGCGCCAGTCTTCGGGGCACCTTCTGGGGCCAGGGCGCAGCGCGCGGAGAAAAGTTGTCGCGCGCAGAGAAAGGGATGGCGATGAAAACCCAATGTCTTTTATCCTCCGGAGACAAAGAGGTGCCTTCTTTCGACAACAGCTGCCAGTGCCACACACGCCATACGGCGGGATCGGGGGAGGGGAGCCCCGGAGCGTCGGCGGCTGCCCTGTTCCGACGCTCAATAGAGAGGTGGTCGTCATGGTGACGAGTCGCACTGCTTCGAGGAGACTGAAAGGCCCCATTGTTCTGGGCTCTGCCCGGGCGGTGCCGGTGTCTACTAAACACCTTCAACACCTCCTCGGGTTCAGGAGGAGGGCTGGCCGGTCCTGGGAGGCAGCCCGCGGAGGGCAGAGCAGGATCGCACACAACGTATCGCGACCCGAGCTGCAGAAGAAGAAGCCACTGGCGCGCAGCAGTCCTTCGTCCCACGCACGCACGCACGCACGCACGTACGTACGTACCAACGGGACACGTGCGCGTCTGGATCACAGCCCCGAAGTAGTTACTAAGTCTCTGGGTCCCTCTCAGGTCTGAGCACGAAGGGCTGCAGACTCCGGATCGCTAGGCTGCCCTATACTTGCTGCGTTCTGAGGTCTCGGGAATCACTTCTCAGTCGCGTTGGAAGTAAAAAGAGTGCAGAGATCATAGCATAAAGACGAAAAGTACAAGACAGGATGGCACTCTTGCTGGCAGGCTCAAACAGTTGAAAATAACCTAAAAGTTCGCCTTGGGGGGCTGGTTAAATAATGAAATGCTTCTTTGCTGCTGTTTCAAAAAATGCAAGATGGGTTTTATATGCAGAGGTATGGAAATTTCCGGGTATATTCTAAGCACCAAAGCCAGGTGCAGTGAGTAACTTGCGTATGTGTAACAGATCAGTGTTTGTGTGCTGGCTTCTCTGGATATGGTTGCTTCTTAGGAGCTCCACTGGGCAAATTTGTACCTTTTGTACCATACAAACCATGTGAAAAAAAATCATTGAAAAAGAACTTTAAAATTGCATTTGCTCTACCACTATCCGATGAGATTTGGAACTCTCGGTAAGGCATCTGAGCTCTTCTGTTTTAATACTTCAAGAAACATTAATTAAAAAATACATATACCAACAAATGCCATTAACTCACAGATATTTAAAGGTAGTCACAATGGCATGTCAAGCAGGAAAATACAAATATCTGGGAGACAACTGACGTGTGAGGAGATCACCGTATACTCCATCCGTTGTATCAAATCGATCACAGGACCTTCCAGTGAAACGAAGATGACATTAGGGATATTTTCCGACTTACAAATGTCACTACAGCGTGTGAAGTGAACTGCTGAATACATATGTCATGGATATTCTTTCTACGTGGATAAAAGTTAAAACCATCACTTAGCAATGATTTACTGACTAACGAGAATGAGTTAAAATTTAGTGACCATTTGCTGTGTGCCTTACTGAACACAGTGCAGGTTCTCTTAATCTTTCAAAGAAAACATTTGCCGGTTTTACAAATGAAGAGTCATGTAGACCTGTTCTCCAGTTTACCTAATATCACATAGTTATAAAAAGCAGGGGGCTGGACTGACTTCCCATCTGATGGACTCGAAAATCTGTATTAACATCTACTGGAGATGATGTTTCTTTATAAACGACAATGAAAATAAAGGCTCAGAAGGTCTCTCTAATGCTTGGTTCCATAGCTTGAAGAAAATATATATGTAAATGTTGAGTTAGACTCTGCTCGAGGGAACACCCTTTTCAGCAGTGTTGTGGGCCTGTGAATGTTTAACTCTTGCTCTACTTGGATGTGCAGAGTACATGTGAAGCCTTTGTATTGTGTGTAACCAATGTCATCTTTATTTAGGTATCTACATGTAAAGTTTAGTTGGAACACAGATGTACTCACTCCTGGATGTATGTCTATGGCTCCTATGGTCTATGGTGACCATGGCTGCTGAGCCCTTGCAAGAGAGACAGTATGGGCTACAAAGACTGAAATACTATTTGGCCCTCTATAGAAAAGGTTTACTGCTCCTTGGTCTAGAATGAAGATTGTGCACTCAGAAAAGCCTATGAGGGAAGAACTTTTCTAATGTAAAGATACTAATTCCATTCTAAAAGTGTTATTTTCAGATTCACCCAAGTATTCTGCTCCTATCTAATATTGTATAATCAAGGTTGTCCCAAAGGGCTTCAACATGGAGAAAATGACACCAGTTCTTACAGAATAACAATAGTATAAGTCTTGCTATAGGTTTCTTTCTGCCGTGATGCTTTTTTTATTTCCTGTAAGAAGTTAGTTCACTGATCACAGCACACATCACTTTACTTTGGAGGCTATTTAACCAAAGATTTTCCAGGAAAAAAAAAAAAAAGGAGGATATATAATGCTTTGTTAAGATGAAGCAATTGTTATAAGTTGAAATATAACTCTTGTGATACTACATACAGTAATTAGAACCAGCTTTGAGAGGTGGTTATGATTTTTTCCCTTAGCTTTCAAAGAATTGTGCTCCTTTGTCTTTTAAAAAGCTTTAGTGGTTCTAGAAAACGCGAAGACGTTTGTAAGCATTTGTAGGAGAGAGCATTGTGCTATCAGAGGGGACAGTTGCTGCTAATCTTAGAGTTGAACTTGTAGGAAAATCAATGTTGAGGGGCAGTGTCAGTTATCCCCACCCCACATCCAATCACTGTCCCTCTGACCTTCCAGCCCAGGGCAGTGGCAGCTGCTCCCTCCTTGCACAACCAGAAAGTTTTGCCTATGGACAGCACCTGCTTTAAAGAGCCAAAACCTGTAGGTGTCTTTAGGCAGCCAGCCAGCCAGATGACTTTGAAATTGTGTTTCTTTTAGCTGGGAAGATGTCTCCAGGAACTCCTCCACCCTCCTAACACCTGGCCTGTGGTGGCTTGTATAAAGCACTCATGGAATTAGCCACAGTACAGAACTCTCATGAAGCACTGGACTTACCAGTAGAAACAGAATACTATGCAATTATAGCAGCGCTATCATTCCATTCAACATCCCTCAGAATCTTAGGCAATTAGTAATTCTAGTTAATAAAAGTTCACTTCTGGCTGTAGAATCTAGATAGTGGTTAATGGGTAGTGACTATAAATTTCTTTCCAGCTTTCTGCGTGTGTGAACTTTTTTCTCCTTAGATGTTGAGGGACATTTGACTCTGACTTGAAAGCTCCCTTTTCTCCAATTCTTTGAGAAACAAAATCAGACTAATAATAGAGGAAACAGAATCTCATTTAAAAACATATCCCCCCCAAAAAAAAACCCCTCACTTCAATTAAGATCATAATTCTATGAATAATAAAATTATAGAATGAGATTCAGAAGCGAAAATAATTTTAATGGGCTTTTCCTAAACTTGAAAACACTTTGGAAAAAGTAGAACATTTTCTAATCATTTCCAATATTCTTCTTTAGTTATCAGAGAATGGTAATACCACTATTTGTGTGCATGAGTAGAATGTTCTTTCTTAATTATATATTATTTTAAATGTATTTGTTTCTAAATCCCAAATTGCCTTCTTTGTAGGTTTTCATTTATCAAAAGTTTCTAAAGAAACTTAACCCAGTGTAAATGTCAGTCTTTTCTGTCTTTTCTCTCATCTCTTTCATAAGTATCACAGGCATTTCTTTCCACAGCTGTCAAACTACCCACCAGCTTCTACTTAATCTCTGAGTCTTTTCAGCACACAAACAAGTAAATAGAAAAGAATATGAAGTAACTAATGAACATTGTACATTTAATTAGATTTAATGAATTTTCGTAACTTATAATCTAACCCCACACAAACAAACATACCTGCCAAGGGTCATGAACCCTGGTCCTTGGAATTTGCATTGTTCACACCCAAGTCGTCTCAGCCATCTGAGCCACAAGGCTACACCTAAAAGAGTTGTTGTTTTATTTTAACTTTTCTTTATGGAATTATTATGTGGCAGTAAATTTGAAGACCTAGATGAAATGTATAATAATTTCCAGGAGGAATATAAATGATAGAAAGTGACCCTAGAAAAATTGGAAAGTTTAAATGATCCATTACCATAGAAGAAATTAAAATAATTAAACATCTTCCATTAGAAAAAGAGGAAAATTAAAACTAGTATTAATATATTTGGGGAGATAAAAAAGAATTCACTGAATGAGAATAGACTAAATATGTAAACGGATCAACTAAGAACAAAAACTAAGAACTCTTAGGAACTTAAAATATTGTAATCTAAGCAATAAGCAATATATATGTATATATACACACAAATTATTGTTAATCTCAAGAAAAACAGCATTGTATAAGACAAGAAATATCACAATATATTACTTGACTTAATAGCGATAAGACATATATATATATATATATATATATATATTTAAACATTTGGAAGGGTAAGTATCGAAATCTCCCAGATACTATAGAAGAAAAAAAAAAAGACAAAAAGTAGAGAACAGAGAAGAGAAAATATAGGAAAAATAGAAAACCAATGCAGGAAGTTTAATATCTTATGAATAGGAATGCTACAGAGACTAGAGAAAATGGAGGAAAAAAGTAAAATCCAATAAATATCCCAGTAACAAAGTGCCTGAGTATTTAAATTGAAAAGACTCATCGAGTACTCAATTCACAACAAGAAAAAGAAACATCTTAAATCCACATGGCTTTGTAAAAAAGGAGAAAATGGAGGATGGGGAGGAGAATTGATAGTGCAATGGTAATGGATTGTTTAAACTTTCTGTTTTCTCTGGGTTTTTTTTTTTTTTAATCATTTGTATTCTGCCTAGTGCATTAGACTAGGAGTGAAATAGTGAGAAGGACTCCTATACTTCTATAAAGAATAAAAGAGTTATTTGGGTACATAGAAATCTGAGCAAACAAAAAGTCGTTGTTAACTTCAAGAGAAATGGAGCACTGTATAAGAAAGGAAATATCACAGTGTATTACTCAACTTGTCAGTGTAACATCTTAATATCCAGAATATATATAAGAAACTTCTACAACTCTGCAGCAAAAAACAACTGAATATTCTAAAATGGGCAGAGATTTGACTAGACATTTCTCTAGAGATGACATACAAGTGGCCAACAAGTATATAAAAGATGTTCAGCATCATTAATTATCAAAGAAATGCAAATCCAAACCACAATGAGATAGCACCTCACATCCACTGGAGTGGCTACTATTGAAAAAGTAAAACAAGTATTGCTAAGGACAATGGAAAAATTTGCACAGTTGGTTAGAATGTAAAATAGTGTGGCCACTAAGGAAAACTGTATGCAGAGTCTTCAAAAAGTTAAAAATAGAAATAACCATTTAATCAAGCAAATTCACTTCTTTGTATACACTCAGAAAAATAAAAAACAGGGACTTGAGATAATTGCGTACACATATTTATAGCATTACAATAGCCAAAAGTTGAAACTAACTCAAATGTACATCAACAGATGTATGAATATACACAAAATAACATGTAAAATGTAAAATGTAACATATCCATTTAGAAAAAGAAATAAACCGATGATTGCTTTTTTGAACTGAGACCATCTGTCTTCAAGTCTAGCTACTTCATAGTAGGTATATGTGTGATAAGGTACTTTTCATTAATGAAATATATTTGTGGTCACTTGGTCTCATACTTACATGTGGGATTTTAAGAAATATTGAATGAATTGAGGTATTATATAAGTACTGATATAAACGCCCTTGGAAGTAAGTTCAGGATCTTCAAAAGGGTGGTAGCCCAACAAGGTAGAAGGTAAACGATGGAAGTACAAATTACTGAGCTGGAAGGTATGCAGCCATAGATGCCATACACCACTCATGAGGTTTAAAAATTCATCCATATCTGTGAATGCTGATTTTTCTCTAGATGAGGAGGACCCACACCTCTTCAAACCTAGTTACACAGGTTGAGTTACTTTTGTGTAGTCCCGTGAAGCATGCTGTGCCTCACTTTGATGTATCTTCTACTAAGTCAACAGAGTGTGTGGCCTTGCATGTACATGCAGATAGACTCATCTTCTTGTCTTGTTGCTAAGGGACATGACTTGTGTCACCTCCGAAGGAATCTGTGCATCATGAAGAGCATTAATTGAACAAGGAATCCTAAATTTTATGGGATCCCCAAACATTACACTGGACACCCAAAAAGTCAGAGCAAGGACAAGATTAAGAAGGGGGGAGCTTTTGTCAGGTTCATTTCTGGCAACACAAAGGAACTGCCTGTTAGTAGAAGAGAGAGAGCTGCAGCAAATGCCCCTGCAACTTTGCTCACAGGTGGTTGCTGTTCAGCAGGACAAAGTTGTACCTGGTGTTAGTTGGCAGGGTCAGAGCTCTGTTGGTGAGAATCCAGTGTATCTGCTCTCCAGAAGACAGCAGAGGAGCAGGCATGGAGGTCTGCCACGAGGTCAGAGAGGATGTTTTGCAGGGCTCATTCCTGCTTTTTCCCTGGTCTACTGCCACCTCATGTGACCCAACAGGCTAATTAACTCATAAGCATTTTTTTTTTGTATTGTCCTTTCCTCTCCATTTCCACCACAAAAGCCATTAGTCATTTCTCTTCTGCTTTATTGCAAATATCACTTTAACTGATCTCTTGGCCACCGTTTATATCTCACTAATTAATCTTCCACAATCCCCTGAGCACTCACTCCACTCCCTGAAATCCTTCAACAAAATTCCATTGGGTGTCTACAATGGAATCTAAACTTCCACTTTTAATCAAATTTTTTTCCTAATTATATACTAATTATACAAAGTGGATAACATAGATAAGCACAAAGATAAAGTTGAAATTCCCCTATAACTTGTAATACCCAAAGGTAGTAACTGCAAATATTTGGCTATATAATATGAATGTTCTCTGGAAACCATTTAGATCACTTTACCATGGATAGTAAAGGGCTGAGTAAGCATGTGATTCTCCATGTTAGTCTCCTTTGGAGATCCTGGTGCATTCCAGTCCTTAAGGTACCTCAGCGACAGGTATCCACAGAAGAACAGTTTCCTGGTCCATCCACTGAACATCACCAGCCCCACCACCCATGTGCTGACACAGAGTGGAAAGGACATTCTTCCCCTATCCTCTGGGATGACGCACTCACTGGGTCCCAAAGAAAATTTCTTGTGTTCAGAATCACCAAGTCTGGTGAGATGGGATAGACACCACACCATTCTCTCACGTCCTTTTCAAGTTCCTCTATGCACTCGGGCACCCAGAATGCAAACAGACAGAAGGGGACACCCCACCGACTATATAACATCAAAACTTCTTCCTTCAGGAAAAACCCCACCAAATCTCCCCAGTATATAATAGCAAACACTTAGATTGTGCTTTCTATGTACTAGATGCAATTCTAAGCACATTTCATATATTAGCTCCTATAATTCAAAACAATCCTATAAGATAGGCATTAATGTGCTTCCACTTTTCAGATGAGGAAATTGAGGCATAGAGAGATTAAGGCACTGGCCTGAGGCCTCATACTAGTTTGTCTCAGAGCCTAGAAAATCTGCCTTCGTGCTCTTCATCTTAGGACTTATTGGTTCAGAAAACAGCAATCTAGTTTGACATTGACTGGGGTACCATCTTACAGTTAATTCTCCTTCTAGCTTTTTCTTAATTCATAGATGCACAACCATATACCCAAAGCTCTCAACATTGTAGGTAGGGTGAGTTGACCCCAACTTGTACAGCCTTGTACAGCCTCCTTTATCCTTACTCTCCACCACCCATCCTTGAAACCATGGAGCCCTCCCAAAATCCTCCAGCTCTCACGGGCCTCTGCCTTTGTGCTTCACTGCTCCCTTCTGTATTGCTGACCCTGGCTCATCTTCCCAGTCCTGATCTAGGTGCTCTGTGGTCTCAGGGTTTCCCAAACTTCTCCAGGCAATGGGAAGCTCCCTCCTTCCCACTCTGATGCCTTAAACTCTGCTAGAGACCTACCCACGGCATTAGAGTTCTCTGTGTATATGTTTGGCTTCCTATAGGACTGTGAGCCTCTGGGAGGCAGGTGCTTTGTTTTATTTCCGTAGGGCCCACCATATCATCAACTCACTCATTTAAACAAACTCTAACTTTTACCTTTATTGTATTTTTCAACAGCTTCCTAAAAGTTGTGATTTCCTTGCTTTCTTGGTCATGGATTCCAATCTTTAACACCTTCAACCTAGGTCTTTTTTCCTAGTTAAATGTATACATTCTCCTTTCTCTCCACAACCTCTGCTTCTTCTCCTGCACAGAACTTTTTAAAAAATGGAGCATACAGACTGAAAATAAATAAACCTAAAAATGCAAATTGATTGAGAAACTGTCCAACTCCATCCACCCTCTGGGTTCACCTTTTATGGTGAACAGGCAAGCTAATTTAAAATCACTATTGCTTCGAGGGTGGAATCTTTGGCCTGTTCATGCCCATCAGAATCTTTCCTGCTGAATCCTGAGGAAATGCCATCAGGGAATTTACCTGCACCAAACTCTATTCACATTAACAATAGTGCTTCACTCTTAAATAATACAATGCAAGGTTCACATGTAAGGTTCGCCTGAGGCCCCCTGACTTGGACATGCATGATCTAATGAGTAACTCCTCTAAATCAGATGTTACTCTTGACTAAAAGACACCTAGACATAGCATGGCCTAATGGGCTTTAAATCATAAATACAAGATTCTATTCTCTAGAATAATGGTCAAAGTCACTCAGTGTAGTTTAGCTTTGTATGGAAACTCTACAAGTCTGGAACAAGACACCCTGACATTCTCACTTCTCTTGAAACTCCTGCACCTTTGCTTGGGTCAGATGCAGACATGAGGTTAGCAGTGCCTCTCCCATTGTCACCCACCATGGAGTCTTGCTCCCACCTCTCTGCCTCTGGACTGTCTTCCCCTCTCTGGGCAGATTCCTACTTAAAAGTCATTGCTGTCTGCATTATTTAACATTTTCTGCTTTGACATACTTACTGCTCTTGTCTTCTTTCCTTGTTTAATCAAAATAATAAAACCCAACCTGTTTACACCACACACATATAAGACAACTATCATTTGATGAATGTTATCTTATGCCTAAAACTGTGGGAATGTGCATTTTGTAATTACTACAGAATTCTAAAGGGTAAGCATATTAATCTTACATTTGAGGAAACTGAGGCTCAGGAAGCACAAACTTTCTCAGGGTCACAAAATTAGTAAATGTCAGAATAGAAATCGGACCCCAAAACTAACTCAAAACTCACAGTTTATGTTTTGTTTATCATTTTTATATGTGACAAATTAATGTCCATCAAATACAATCTGTAATGTTGAAATGTATGTCCTTAGGACTTATAAAGATTATAAAAATTCTTTGAAGAAGAGTTACTCAAATTATTATGTATAGCCAGACTGGAGATTTTTCCTCTATAGGCTTAGCTGCTCTTTGACCTCTAATCAGAAGTATCTCCATGATTTGGGGGGAAGGCTGCTCCCCAACTCTCTTGGTGGACAGTTAGGGAATGTGTGTGTGTGTGAATATACATATGTACACATACACATATGTACATTCACATCTGTATATGTTTATATATTGAAAATTATGAGCTCATACCAAGCCTCTAATTCATTCTAATTTTCTCCCTTTCTATTTTGTAGTTCCCTCTTCTCAGAATGAGAATACTTCCCATTTTCCTCAATGTATTTACCTTCTGAATTAACCTCACTCTGTGCAGTTTCCTGTCACTAACACCCACACCATGCAAATATCCTCCTTACCTTACCACAATTGTGACATCAAGTTCCAGCCTTCTACATAGGTATTTATCTTGCTCGGTCCCACTCATAGTTTTTAGACTGAATAATCAGGAGGGGAAGGAGGAATGAAAGCTGATAGATGTCTCTGCTTAACTTTCTGAACATCTGGTATACACTTACAACTCTTTTATCCTTGTCTGCTGATTCTGGTATCTATGTCAGCTCTGCATCAGTATTGATTGATTGACTGATCTCCTTATCATGAGTCTTATTTTCCATCTTTGCATGACCAGTAATTTTTCTATTAAATGTCAGACAATGTAAATTTTACCTTGTTGGGCGCAGGATATTTTTGTATTGTCAATATTCTTGTTTTGGGATATAGTTAAATTTGTTGGAAACAGTTTGATCTTTTGGGTCTTACTTTTATGATTTCTCAGGAGGATCTGGAGCAGTTTAAGTCTAATCATTCTTCACAACTGAGGCCAAACCCTTCTGAATATTCTACCCAGTGTCCATGACTCAGCAGGCTTCTGCTCTGGCTGGCAGACACAGTCTGGGTCCCGTGTAAGCACCAGGCGATGGTAATCTTTCATTCTTTGGGGTGGTTCTTCCCCACTCCCCCAAATAGTTTCCTCATGTCTATGGGTGGCTCAGCACTCAGCTGAAGATTCCAGAAGAACACTCTGTACATCTCTGGCATTCTCTCTGTATCCTGTGTCCTCTTTGGACCTCCTGAAAACTCTAGCTGGCTTGGTCCTCCCCAATCCCAGCCTCATGCACTTGACCCAGGGAGTTCACTGGGTTTCCTTGACTCCACCCGCCTGTTCCATGGCCTGGGAACTCTCTCAAAACAGTCACCTGAGACAATTGTATCGTTCACCTCATTTGTTTCCTCTCTCATAGGGATCACTGTCCATTGCCTGATTGGACTCTAGTATCTTGTAAACCAGTGTTTCATGCATTCTGTCTGCGTTTGTCCACGCTGTTGTTTCAGGCAGGAGAGAAAATCTGGTTTCTATTACTCTGTGGTGGGTGGAAATGAAGTAGTAGCAATACACTGTCTTTTTAAAGGAAAGGCGCAGGCAGGAATGAAGGCGAGTAATCAGGCAGGCAGGAAGAGAGAGGAGGAAGAAGCACTTTATTTTTATGTAGTTGTTCATCTTGGTTATTCCCTCTGGCCCTGGGGACACAAACCTGTGTCCGTGCAATGTATGTGGACTGTGTTTCTCCAGAAGCAGTGGTTAACTGCTACTCCACCAGGCACATCAGCAATATATATGTATAGAGCGAGAGAGAAAGAGAGAGAGGAAAAACACTTTTCAAAAATTCTTACACTCTTAACCCTCCATATATTTCTCAATTGAGATTCCATGCCAACAACAGGTATGCTAAAGGTCCCATAATGTTTCAAAGTTATGAGATTATGAAATGATCCTAAGAGATAAGAAATGGCTTCTCCTAACCTCATTAAAGAGTAGTGGTTAAAAGTATTCCATGGCACATCCTGGAGGAGCGTTGGGTTCTCTGCCTCCGGGAGGCGCAGTTCACATGCATCCCAAGGACCTGGGTTTGTGCCTGGCCTGGAGGTGGGCAGAGAACAACCAAGATGAACAACTAAATAAAATAAGGTGCTTCTTCCTCCTCACCCTTCCTGTCTGCTTGTCTGGTCACCTTCATCCCTGTCTGCACTTTTCCTTAAAAAAAAGGTACTCCTGACTCCATTTCTGAGGGTTAGATAAACATACTATTAAAAACCAGTTTAATTATCTTACTGATTATCCACAATATAAGTATAACTATACTTAAGTGTTTTGGCAATATATATAATCCTACCCTTAAAGAACTTTCAGTTTCTCAGGGAGACAAGGCATTTATACATATTAATTGAAATTGTTGGGTAGCCTTGTAATATTCAGATAACTAGAACAGTGATAAAATCCTATGCGCCAGAATTTATCTTCTTCCTGATAATGGAACTGATAGTGTTTGGCTTTCCCCCTCTCCATACAAGAGTTACAAAGTAATTCCTCTAAAATAGATTAACATTCTTATCTTGCCTGGTTCATTTAGCAAGAACAAAAATTTACATGTTGTGGCCGGGCAGAGTGAGTCTCTCAATACTTACCTTTTTACCGCTTTTTCAGGGTGCCTTATTGTATTGAAAAATAGGACGAATAAAATGACCTTTCCCAGACATCCTTGCAGTTTGAGGTCTAGTGTGATTTAGGTTTCACCAACCAGTTGCCTTGCTGCAAGAAATGAATTTGAAACTACATAGGGAGATAGGTCCAGGCATTCAGTTTGAAGTGTGCTTTCCACCAGTGGGTGTGGCTCCCAGCGGGCAGGCGTAGCTCTCATGCGTAGGCGTGGCTTTGAGCTGACTGTTCAGTGCAGTCTCTGATTCTCAGAACTTCCTTAAGGCCGCCTGCGCCTGGAAATAACAAGCCGGGAGCAGCTTCCTGAACTGCTTGCAAAGGCTAAGATGATGATGTTCTAGAACAGTGGTTCTCAACCAGGAACTATTCTGTGCCCGAGGGCCACTTAGCCAAGACTGGAGACATTTTTGATGGTCATGTCTTAGGGGGTGCCATCAGAACTAGAGGGCAGAAGACAAGAGATGCTGCTTACATCCTGCCATGCTTAGGTCAGCCCCTTCGACAAAGAAAAATGTCCAAAATGTCAAGTATCTGTCCAAGAGCCTGAATTTGCGATGATGGTGTCCTGGTGTCCTGGTGTCCTGGTGTCCGCAGCTCTCAATCATGACAAAGTCGTCATACCCTCAGAGGGTCACATATTTTTCCCTTTTTATGCTAGATTTATTCCCGAAGCATAGGCTTTTGTTTCTGTTTCTTCTGGGACTTTTTTTCCTTCTGTGCCATCTGCTCTTTGGGTTTAGGAACAAACTGTTCTTTTTCAGTAAGGACTATTTTAACGTGGTAGGAGGAGTTTATGTAAGGTGACTCCAACCAGGAGCTCTGCCCACCTGGTGGAGTATCTCGGGGGCTTTGTGCACCTGGGTAAGCTCAATAACCAGAGAATTCACACCTAAGTCCTCATATTCAGCACTCCTCTGTATATTTTTAAGTGTGTGCAACAAACATTTTGTAAGACCTGGCCACACCTACCAACCACACCACTGTACCCATGGAACGCTAATGGCAGGCACTGCTTTTATAAGGTAATGTCTTTCAGAGACTTGGGACATTTTCCAAGATGCACATCCTCCATCCTGGGCATTTTCACAGGTATTGAAATGAACACAAAGATTTGAACCTCTTGATTTGCACCATTTGGGCTGAAGTTCAGGGGTAAGTGAGTAGTGAACCATTTTCAGCAATTACCTTTTGGGAAGAACAGAGGGTCACCTCTGCAGAGTCGTTCTGAGAATCATTCCCAAAGGTCCAGTCTAAAACCTGCTTTTCTAACCCCTCAACTAAATTTGTAAGCTCCTAACTCCTTGGATTAAATTCTTTTTGTGTCTTAGATACCCAGAAGTTTCTAATCTGCTCTTGAACCCTGATACACATGCTGTTGTATGAACTGATCCCATGTGATCCCGCCACTGAAAACAATGCATGAGATGTAATTTTGTGATAACAAACCAGGAGAACTTTCAAGCTCTTGTATATTTGTTTAACCTTCTCCTTTTCTTTTACCCATAGGGATGTCTGTTGTTCTGTCTGTAGACCCATGTGTTGCTTGCTCCAAGGATTTTATGATACTGCAAAGTATGTGCAGAAAATGAGAAGATGAAAGGAGCCTTTTGTGATTGATAAGGATATAAATACCAGCAAGGCATTTTAAAACATAAGCTAACAAACAAGAATTCACTGTGGGCTGGAGAGCCCATAAAAGGCTCACTGGAGGAGCATGGCACAGTGTTGAGTACATGGACTCTGATCTAGAGTAGGTGTGTGTGCTCAAATCTTAATGTTCTACCCTTGATGAGCTTGGTTAGCTTCATCTATAAACTGGCAGTGGATAACAGTCCTTATGTCACAGGGATGTGCAGACTGAAGTAATGAATATAGGCAAAGAAGTTAAACAGTGTGTATGCATAGTGGTACTATTTAAGAGTTTGTTAAATGAAATATAAGTGGAAGTAGAACTTTAGCTGGCTGGGATGACTAATGATGAATAAGTGGAGACATTTCTGAGGTAGGGAGAAGAATCGCAAGACTAGAGGCCAGGAAGGAAATTGGCTGGATTGTTGTGCACACCAAGTGTTGAGAAGCAGTGACAAAGTGTTGGCACAGGAAGGAAAGGGCATGAGTGGAGAGTCTTAAATATCTTCCTAAATAGGCTGGGTGAGCTTTTACCTATAAAGCAGTGGGAAACTGCTGGAAGATATTCAGCCAGAAGGTGATATGAAGAAAGTGAAGGGCACTCTGAGGGTAATTTTTTTTCTTGACATCCTACACCTTTATGCAACCTGACACACCCACGAGCCATTTGCCAACTAGCTTATTAAAGGACACTTGGAACATTGGTAAGTTCTCATGGCAGCCATCCGGTCTTTCTCTGCTCCAGGTTTCTGTCTCTCCCTAGACAGCTTCAGTAGTCCCTGCAGAAAGAGAAGAAAAGTTTGGAAACTCTATTAACTTTAATAAATGTTGGTCTTTAAATATATTGAAGTGATTCTGTAAGATTCTGTTTTAGTTTAAAATTATTCGTGTCTGTTGACTGTTGACTGATTTCTTTTTTTTCTTTAATGTCGCTGTTAAATCTTTAGAAGACCTGGCTCAGTTGCCCACGGTCAGCCATTAGTGTCATTCCCATAAGCACAGGCACTTCGAGTGATGAATGAAGCATGAGCTGTTATGTTTTTCTTTCTTTCCTATTTGATGGGAGGAGAGGGGTGTTTTAGGCGAACTAATCAAAATCAGGGTCGTTCCACATTTCTTTGTACTCCGTATGAAGTCAGTGGCCTTCAGAAATGTCACTAGAAATATCTAGAAAATCAACTACAGAGTTCTTTGTGGATGGATAGAAATCACTGTTTTCAATGGAAACCAAGGCCTTGACACTTCTTGTTAATCTTTCTATGTATCTCTGTCATCTAGCTTTCCCACTCCTCAAACTTCCAATACATTCTTCCCAAACCTGTGTCTCATCTCAAGAATCTATCCCTCTCAGCATAGGAAGTTACCTCCCACTCCAGAGAGAAAATTGAGATTATGAAGTGTGGAACCTCTGAATGACCTGCCCAGATACCAACTAACTTCTCTCCAAGGAATTTCTTCTTCCCTCTAACGCTAATCCTTCTTTTTGTGATTTGGAGAAATTTCCTCTTATCAACTCAGAGATCTGGAGTCTCTGTACTCCTTCTCTTGCCTCTCAACATGAAGACACATTCAACTCTTAGCCATCTTACAAAAATCAACACAAAATAAAATACAATCCATTTGACCCTTAATATACTTCTAGTTATTGACCCTTCTTCTGCCTTTCAGAGCCAAACTACTAAAGTGATAGTCTAGTGCATTGTATTCAATTCTAAAGAGCATTGACTGCTATTTATTAAACACTTACTTTGTATCAGATTATTTCTAGACACTTTTCAATCTCAAAATCAATACTACAAAGTATGGCTATGGCTCCCATATTTTATGAATGAGATAACAGGCTCAAAGACATAGAAGTGTCTTTTGGATTTAAACAGCCAAAATGTGAGAGAATCGGATGGAAACTCAAATCTATTTGAATACAATTCATGTTGTTTTCAATCTGTCAGTGCTTCTCAAAACTGGCAGGACATCTGAGTCATCTAGAGACTTTAAAAATTTCAATTTTAGGTCCCAGTCCAAATCTAACAAATCATACTTTCTTCATGAAGAGCCCAGGGCTCCATAGGTTTAAAGCTCTCTGGGTGCATCTGATACAGCTGGTTTGACATGGGTCTTTCCTACACAGCCTCTCATGCACATGTTCCTAAACTCATGCCAGTTTGGCTTCTAAAATTGCTCCCAGAGACCTCCTTATGACTATAAGGAGGTCACCTACAGGACACCTTCTAACCTTTCCCTTGCTTGACTTCCTAATGGCCTGTGACAAGCTGACCCATTTTTAAGTTTCTTTGGTTTCCCAAGTACCATAGTCTACTCTTGGATTTCTTTCCTTCTTTCTGATCTTTCCTTCTTTGTCATTGTCTTCTCTGTGATCTGGCCAACTCCTAAATTTTGACACTCCTCACCTTGGTTTCTGACCTCACCCTTTTTTCACCCTAAACATTGTATTTGGGTGATCTCATCCACTCCCAAAGATCTAATTGCTGTTTATATATTAATGACTCCCAAACTGGTATTTCTAGCCTGACTCTTGGCTGTTGGATCTGTAAGTCCACATATGAGAAATAATGTGGCTTGATTTAGCTAATTTCTATATTTTTGTGAAAATAATAGATTATACTACAGATGTTTGCTAAGTAGTGTGCTAGGCATTGTACTAAACATTTTGCATTTATTATCACATTTAATCCTCAGAATAACCATATGACATTGGTATTATCAGTTATTCCCATTTTACAAATGGTGATCTGAAATCTAGAGGTAACCAATCTGTTCAGGTCACTCAGCTAATTAGTTGCAGAGTAGATTCTCAGTTTCAGGTTTGTCTGACTCCAGAGCTTCTGTTTTTAATTGTAGCATTCTGTGTATTAATTAGTATTGAATTCTAGTGGTATATATAATGGAATATCTAAATAAGTGGATCAAACAAGATACAGATTTCTTTCTTTTCATGTAAAGGAAGCTCAGATTTAGGCAGCCCTGGGCTGCTACGGCAGTTCTGCAATCGTCAGAAACTCAAGCTTCTTCTATATTTTTGATCTAATATTTTAACTTGTGACTTCCATCCTTAAGGTTGCTACATGGTTCAAAATGGCTCCTGGAACCCAAACTCCCATGTCAGAATTCCGGAAAGCAAGAAGATCTACTAAGTAAAAGGGTCTGTTAGGATCTGTTACTCTTTTGAGGAAATACCCTGCTAGTTCTATTCAGTAACTTGTCTTTACATCTCATTGATCGTCTCTCTAGATTAAAGACATACTAGAATATGTCACCTTAAGGGTACATTTTGCTGTCCAGAATATAGTTTTGCCATTTTATCTATTGTATTATTTCTTTTGTTGACATTGCTCTATGCTTCTTGGGCTACTGAATTGTATATTTCACACCACATCCACCACTAGAGCTCTAATGCCATTTACCACCACCTTAATAACTCCTTCTTTCCCTTGTTCCTTCTGTCTTCTTCCTCCTTGGTAGCCACAGTCTTGCATCTTGTGTATTTTGTTGAGATTTGTCTCTTTGTTTTGTGTTTCTTTACATTCCACAAATGAGTAGAACCATTCTGCACATCTCTTTTTTTCTCTGGCTTATGTTGCTAGTCTAATCACTTTCAGTTTCACCCATCTGTGTATTAATTAGTATTGGATTCTAGTGGTATATATAATGGAACATCTAAATAAGTGGATCAAACTAGATACAGGTTTATTTCTTTTCACGTTAAGGAAGCTCGGAGGCAAGCAGCCCTGGGCCGGTTGTTACAAAAGGTACAATTAATCTTTTTTTTTTTTTTTTTTTTTTTTAATAACTGCATAGTATTCCATTGAATGCATACACCCCTGCTTCTTTATCCAGAGTCATCTGGTGACTGGGTTTAGGTTGTTTGCATGTCTTGGCTATTGTAAATTGTGTTGCCATGAACGTAAGGGAGCATATATTTTTTTCTGATTAGTGTATTTGTATTCTTTGGGTGTATGCCTAGAAATGGGATTGATGGATTGAATGGTTTCTTATGGTATTTTTGTTTTTTATTTATTTATTTTTTTTTTAGGATTCTCCAAACTATTTGCAAAGAGGAAGAAGAAAAATGGAGGAATTATACTCCCCAACTATACTACAGAGCAATTATCATCAAAATAATATAGTATTGGAACAAAAACAGACACAAAGATAGTGGAATAAAAATGAGAGCCCAGAAATAAAACTACATTTATATGGGCAGTTAATCCATGACAAAGGAGCCAAGAGGAAGGAAATTTCTTAAACAAATGGTGCTGAGAAAACTGGACAGCCACCTGCAAAAAAAAAATGAAGATAGATTGCTGAATGGTGCCAGACACAGAAATTAAGTGAAAATGGATCAAAGACTTAGATGGAAGATGTAAAACACACAGAGGAAAATGTAGAAAAAAGCACTCTGTGATATCGACCTCAGAGATGTTTTTGGGGCAGTAACATATACAACATAGTACTAAAGCAAAACTGAACAGCTGGGACTACCTAAAACTAAATTGTCTGTACTGTGAAAGAAACCACCACTGAAACAGAAAGGCAGCCCAGAAAATGGAAAATATTTGTACAGCATACATCAGATGAGAACTTAATCTCCAAAATATGTGAAGAACTTGTACACCTTAACAACAAAAAAGCAAACAACTCAAAAATGGCAGAAGAATTAAACATATTTTTAGAGAAGATACAGAGAGGCCTACAGACACATGAAAAATGCTCTACATCTCTCATCATCACAGAAATGCAAATAAAAACCCAGTGAGATGTCATCTCACACCAGTGAGAATGGCCTATATCCAAAAGTCTAGAAACAACAAGCTTTATCATTTCCTAAAACACACCAGAAGACATTTTTGTATTTTAGGTTCATTAAAATGAAATGTAATGTACTACAATGCTTTTGACTTATGAGACTACCTTAGAAATTATAAAAAATTGAATTTTATAAACAAGAGTGAGAAAATTGAAATAAAAGGGAGTAGTACTGTATAAAGTCTTCACCTTACTATTTTATTTGGCAAGAGATTAATTTTTCCCTACATACAAATATTGATATTTTTCCAAGAATATGCTACATGAGTAGCTCTTACCTTTTATAAATTTTTAACTAATTTTGAATTCGCATGTTAATGAATTTTATTAAGTAGCATAACTACAGAAGAACTGCCTCTAGAATCTATGAATAGTAATAGTGGTTGGGTTTCTATAGTTTCCAGTGTCCACCATTTAGGGACTTCTGAGAAAGCAGCAATCCCAATCTCTCCATTCCCCACCCCCTCATTGTGACTTATTTAAATGGTGAGTTGGGAAGAAGTAATTGGGCAGGAACTGTGAAGATATATGCAATCTGGAAATCTGTAATTACTAACTGCTTTCAATCTATGTGCATTTATTATTACTGATATATTTGGATTTATTTCTTTACCTGAAAAAAAGATTAAATATTTAAAAATCTCTGTGCTTTTGCCCTTTACTAGTTTCTCATTTTGCCAGCACATATCTTAACCAGTTTTTCAAAGTCTCTTTCTCTTTCGTGTCTGGGCTTCATTCTTTGAAATTCTTCCAGAATGAACCTTTAATTCAGTGTATAAACTGTTTCCATAAGCTGCTTAATTTTCTGCTTTCTCCAGTATTTTATTATGACAGATATGTTGAAAGAATTTTACACTAAGCTGCCATTTACTATATGTTACCACATATCTACCCATGCATCACTCTATTCATTCATCAAACCAACTCTTCTGTGCATATCAAAGTAATAATTTGCAGTATCTTCACACTTACCCCTAATTTTTCCAATAGGTATTTACTTTTTATTCTTATATTTTTCATTTCTAGAATGTTCTTTGTCCTTTTTCATATCTTTCTGGTCATTTCTGATTTTTTATCTGATTTTTTTATTTAGTGGATTAGACTTATTTATAGCTAAGTCTGTCATTAAAAATACAGAATGCCAAGTTAAATATGAATTTCAGGCAAACAACACAATTTTAGTGTGTTATCCCAAATATTGTTAATGAATTTTATTAAGTAGCATAACTACAGAAGAACTGCCTCTAGAATCTATGAATAGTAAAAGTGGTTGGGTTTCTATAGTTTCTATAGTTTCCCAAATGTTGCACGGGACCCAGTTATATTTTTTTATTACTTATCTGAAATTCAAATTAATTTGACACCGTGTATTTTATCGGGGAATTATCTGATAAATCCTTTGTCTGAAATTGTTCTAAGATTTATTCATTTGTTTTGCTGAATCTTACTCATGCTGACTCATCTCTTTGTGTGTTTTGTGATTTGGGGTGGTTAGTTCATCTTCCAGGAACGTTGTCTTTGCTACCACCAGGTGTCTTGACGACACGATAGAGCTGGCCCACTTTAGATTAAAATTCTCAGCTGGCAGTTTTCTGACTCATGCAGAGTGAAAGGTTGGACTGAGAACCACCATAAAAACCTATTGTCTACAAAATGTCAGGAAGGGGTTTTCTATTCTTTTTTAAAGAAACATCTGTGTTAAATAGTGTGAAAACAATCATTGCAGTCTGCCTCTTCTAAGTTCACCATCATGGCAGAGTCCTGGTTTTGTTTTGGGGTGGGCAGTAGGGTGCTCCCCATTCAACACAGAACTAGTGCCTCATTCCAGGAGCCCTGGGAAGAGGGTCCAGTCGTCATACTGCAGTGTCAGTGTTTATACCCTACCTTCAAGGATTTCTGTGCTGGTTTGTTCTTGGTATCAAAGGAATTCCACCCAAATTCTTCAGACGCATACACTTATTTCAATGAGTGCTTTGTTGGTTTCGGGGATGTTTTATAGACCTTCCACGCAGTCGTATTGCAGGTAACCTGTGTTCTGTATTCCTCAAAAGGTCTTTTGATTTTATAACACTAACAAGTTGCTTCAGGTGTTGTTAGATTTACATATCTAAATCAGACAGCTTCTGTCGGATTCTTAAAGTGTCTGCAACTGGAATGACCAACTTCACCAGTTCAGTGCACATATAAAAGTTACATTCTTTTAAAATTCCAAGTAACCCACCTTATTGGAGGAACAACTGGAGTCCCTGATTTGACCCACTGGAATCCCATCTCCACTACTGCAGAACCCACTTCCTGGCTGGGGTTTCCCAGATATATGCTCTTTACTTCATAGTCAAATTCTCTGCCCTCGCTCCTCAGACTCACCCACAGGGCCTGGATGGCTGGTCAGGAGGGCTGTCCAGCCCCCTGCCCATCTGACAATTATTTTGCCATCCTGATAATCTAGTCTGGGTTTAGGCTCAGATTCTCCCTCCTGCATAGTAAACGAGTATCTGAGGGCACAGGAGAGTTTTTGCTGATGGAAGACCTCAGATAGGCCTGACTCAATACAGCTGAAATATCCTGACATTGTACCTTAAGAGGAGAGGAATGTGTACACGAGGATCTCAATCCTAAAATCACCTAAAGAAGTCTTGGTCTTGATACAAAATGTCTTTTCTCCTGGGCATCATAGCAAAGAGTGCCACTGCTCACTGCCATATCCTTACCCCAGAGCAAAAAATGCCTAATTAAGTCAATCTACTCAAATGTTCCAGGAAAAAGGCAATTTTAAAAATTTACTCCCAAAATGAGGGAACTTAGGATCTCTAGTACTAGATATCAAATCAGATGGAAACTTCATTGGTGGTTTATCTTAAAAAAGTGTATAACTGTGATACGCTTGGTGAATTAGTGGTTAAGGCCACTGGGCATAGTTCACAAATATGTCAAGGACCCAGGTTTGAGACCTGGGGCTGATGGGAACAACCAGGATGAACAACTAGTAGAATTAAAATTAGCAGAATTGAGAGCAAAAACCATTAAATCTTTCCTATATATGTAGGTAAAGCATTTAATAAAATACACTACCCTTCATGATCAAAGTGCTTGACAAAAATAAGAATAGAATTTCCTCAACCTGATAAAGGGCATCTAAAAAATTCATAGCTATCATGTTTAATAGTTAAAGACTGTCAGCAACAAGACAAAGATGTCTGCTTTCATCACATCTATTTAACTGGATGTTTTAATTAGGGAAATTAGACAAGAAAAAGAAGTAGAAGGCATCTAGATTGGAAAAGAAGTAAATTTATCCCTATTTATAGATGACATGATCTTGTATATAGAAAATCCTAAGGAATTCATTAAAAACTACTAGAGCTGATAAAGAATTCAGTATATTTGCAGGATATGAGCTCAATGTACAAAAGTCAATTGTCATTTTACAATTAGTGATGAACATCACAAAAATGAAATTAAGAAAGCAATTCCATGTAGAATAACATAAAAAGAATAAAATACTTTTATATAAATTTAATGAAAGATGTAAGAATACTAAAAACTATAAACCATTTTTGAAATAAATTTAATAAAATCTCAATAAATGAAAAGACCCCTCATGTTTATGGGTAGAATGACAATACTATTATGATGGCAATAATCCCCATATGAATCTATTCAATCTCTGTCAAAAATTAAAGCTAGCTTCTTTGCAAAATTAATAAACTGATCCTAAAATTCACATGGAAATCAAGAGACCCACAAGAGTCAAAAATAATCTTACAAAATAACAAAACCGCAGGACTCCTATCTTCTAATTTTTAAAATTCATTTAAACATTCAGTAATCAGGATGGTATGGTACTAGTATACAGATAGATATATTGATACATGGAATAGAATCCTGAATCTAGAAATAAACCCTTACATGTGTGGTCAGTTGGGTTTAAATGAAGGTGACAAAACAATTTAATAAAGAAAGAATAGTTTTTTCAGCAAATGGTGCTGAGAAAACTGGATAACCTCAGTGAAAGAATGAATACTTATTCCATATTACACACCAACAAATAGCAAGATGGGTTAAAGATCTAATGCAAAAAAGCTAAAATTACAAAACTCCTAAATTAAACAATAGAAGTAGATCTTCAAGACTGTGAGTAAGACAATGATTTCTTAGATACATAAAAAACACAAGCAATAGTTTGGTCTATGTGAGAATTTAAAACTTTTGTGCTGCTAATGTTACTATTAAGGAAGTGAAAAAACGACTTGAAAATTGCTAAGAGAAAGATTTTAGACCTTTTCACCTCACACACAAAAATATAAATATGTGAGGCGATAGATGTTACCAACCTTATTGTGCTATTCATTTCTCAGTGTAAACATATATCAAATCATCACATTACAAACCTTAACCATGTGCATTATATGTCACTTATATCTCAATAAACCTGGAGAGAAATGAAATTGAAAAGACAATCCACAAAGTTATCACAAAGAAAATATTTGCAAATAATATACCTGGTTGTATTCAGAAAAAAAAAATCTTCAAATTCAAAAATGAAAAGACACTCCAATTTTACAGCGGGCAAATGGTTTGAACAGGTATTTCTCCAAACAAGACATACAAATTCATCTTTAAGCACATGATATCATTACTCATTAGGGAAATCAAAACCACAATAAGATTCTGCTTTACACACACTAAGATGGTTAAATTAAAAAGGCGAACAATAACATTTTTTGGTGAGAATGTGGAGAAATTGCAAGCCTCGTAGGCTGTGCTGAAGATACATATATGGAAGCCTTTCCCCAACACCGTCATGAAGCTGAAGCTACGAGCTCCACCCATGTGATCAGAACTTCCTATCACCTTCTTTGTACTCCACACTTAATCATGAATAGACAACAAAAGAGACAAGATAGATACAAAACAAAGGGTAAAAAGTACAACTTAGAAAAACGGGGCACATGCAAGGAAAAAAAAAACTATTACTATTAGTTTGAGAGAAATAAGAAAAGTGTACATTCATGAAATTAGGAGAAAAATTAAGAAAATGAACAGAGGGACTTCCTGAAGATGGCAGCTGAGGTTGTTTGTTGCTAGTGTCTGAGGAAAACAACCGGACTTTTTCTGGAGGTGACACTAGCAGGGAGGTCTGTAGCAGCTCAGGAAAAGTGGCGACTGCATTGGACAATCTATAACAGGAATGGCATACATCAAGGAGCTAGAAGGTAAGTGTGAGAGACACGTATGTGTTACAGCAGCAGGCAGAGGCTTCTGCAGCTATAGCAGTAATGGGGCCCAAGCCTAGGGTGACTCCCAGGGAGGGAGGAGCAAAGATTGCTGGTGACATGGACACTTGTCTTGAGAGACGCCCAAAGAGAAGAGGTTTGGCTCAGGCCCCCAACCCCACAGGTTAGAGACACAGCAAGGAGGACAGTGGAAAGAAAGGTAACCGTCATCCCCCAGCCCCCAGATGGGCTCCATCAGAGAGGAGCTCCAGGAGCACATGGTGTGAACTGCTGGACCCAGTTCTGGAGGCTCGAGAGGAGGGTTGATCCTGGTGATACCAGTGGAAATGGGTTCCCCACTCTTACCAGAACCCAAAACAAAAGTTCCCCATCTCCCCCAGCCGATCTGTCCCCCAGCCAGCAGCCATCCTCCACTCCTGACATAGCAAAAGACATCTATGGAAGACTGCCAGGATAAAAAAATAAAACAAAATCAAACTGTCACCTGCCAAAAGGACAGCTCAGCAATAAGAACTCATCATAAGAAAAAATATAACACAATACACTTCGAAATCTCAAGATATTATGGAAACACAAGAAAATGACAGCTCATCAAAATAATTGTGAAGGCATGAATGATTGTTTCTTTTTAATGGCTAAAGAATTCAAAGTTAAAATCATAAAGAAACTCGAAGAGATTTAAAAAACTCAGAAAAACAAGTCATTGTGTTCAAACATATAATTAAGGTACAGAAGGCAGAAATTGAAACTTTTACAAAAGATATTAACAGAGATCCAGGAAGTAAATAATTCAATAAAAGAGATCCAGGATACCAAAGAAAGTTATGGAAACATATTTGCCTACTGGGGAAAAGATCAGTGACCTGGAAAACAGAAATGTAGAAAGGAGTCACATGGAAGAAGAGAGAGATATTAAATGTAAAAAGAAAAAAAAATAGGAAGAAACACTCAGAGAACTATATGACACCATTAGGAAAGACAACATAAGAAAACAGATATCCCAGAAAGTGAAGAGAAAGAGAAGGAAACAGAGAATGTAGTCACAGAAATAATTGCTAAAAACTTTCCAAACCTGGGGAAGGAAATGACATATGTCAATGAAGCCAAAAGAAGACCCAGTTATCTAAATGCAAAAAGACTAACAGCAAGGCATATAATTGTGAAACCGTCAAAGTCCAAGACAAAGAAAGGATTTTAAAGGTGACCAGGATTAAAAAGCAAGTATATAAAGTTACCACCATCAGGCTATTGTGAGACTTATCAACAAACCCTGCAGGAGAAAATGGAATAATGTTTTCAAAATATTCCAAGAAAAAAATTGCCAGCTAAGAATACTATATCCATCAAAACTCTCTCTTAGATTTGAAGAAGAAATAAAGATTTTTTCCCTGACAACCAAAAACTGAAAGAATTTGCTGCAATGAAACCTCTCCTACGAGAAATGTTAAAAGAGGCTTTCCTCTCTAAATCAAAGAGAAGAAACTTAGCAAACACTGAAACACAATAATAAATACATATAAAACCAAAAATCAAAATAGCAGTACCAAGTCCTCAAATATCAATAATCACTCTGAATGTAAATGAACTAAACTTACAAATTAAAAGGTACAGAGTGGTTAGATGGATTGAAGAACAAAACCTACCTATATACTGTTTACGAGAAATTCACCCAAGATCTAGAGACAGAGACTTAAACTGAAGGGATGGAGAAAGTCACTTCAAGACAATGGTGAATCTAAAAAAGCAGTGGCTGCTATTATCATCTCAGATAAAATAAACTTCCAGCAAAAAAGGTAACAAAAGATAGATGGTTATTATGTAATGACAGAGGGAATAATACAACAGGAAAGCATAAGACTTATTAACATATATGCACCCAGTAAAGGAACACCCAAATGTATCAAGCAAATATTAAGAGATCTAAAGAGAGACATTTATAGCAACACATTAATAGTAGAGGACTTTAACATCTCACTCTCAGTAAAAGATCATCCAGACAGAAAATCAATAAAGAAATAATAGCTTTAAACACAATTAGAAGAGATGGACTTACATCCCAAGGACCTGGATTCAAGTCCTGGGGCTGAAGAGATGACGTACAAATAAAGTTTCTTCTTCCTCTCTCCTCTTGTCTACCTGCCTACTCACCCTCATTTCTACCTGCACCTTTCCTTAAAAAAAAAACAAAAACAAAACAAAACAAAAAAAAACCCCACATGATCATCTCAATAGAGGCAGAAAAAGGATCAGGCAAGAGTCAGCACAACTTTATGTTAAAAACTCTTTAAAATGAGTATAGATGGAATACACCTCAACATATTAAAGACTGTATATAACAACCCCACAGCCAACATCACACTCAATGGTGGCAAACTGAAAGATTTCCTCTAAGATCAGGAACAAGGTTATGGTGTCCACTCCCATCACTACCATTTAATATAGTGTTGGAAGTCCTGGCTAGTGTTATCAGACAAGCAAAAGATATAAAAGATATCCAAATTAGAAAGGAATAAGTGAAAATACCACTATTTGCGGATGACTGATAATATATGGAGAGAACCCTAAAGACTCAAGTAAAATGCTCCTATAAATAATAAATACAGTAAAGTGGCAGGCTATAAAGTTAATATTCAAAAATCAATTTCATTCTATATGCAAGAAATGAAATTACTGAAAGAGGCCTCGGGAAAACAACCCCATTTACAATTGCATCAAAAATAATGAGATATCTTAAAGAATAAACAAACTTAACCAAAGAAGTGAAAGACCTATATTTTGAAAATTCTAAGACATTGTTATAAGAAGTAGATGACATAAAGAAATGCAAAGACACTCCATGCTCATGGATTAGAAGAATTAACATAGTTAAAATAGCCATATTATCCAAAACTATACATAGATTTAATGCTATCCCCATCAAAGTTCCAAAGATATTCTTCACAGAAATAGAAACAATTATGAAATTTATTTGGGATTATAAGAGATCTTACATAGCAAAAACAACCTCAAGGAAAATGGACAAAAATGGAGGTGTCATCTCCCTGTTTTCAAACTCTACTACAAAGCAATAATAAAATCAGCATATTAGCATAAAAACAGACATAAAGATCAATGGAACCGAATTAAGAGTCCGTAAATAAACCCACGTATATATGGACAACTAATCTTTGACAAAGGAGCCAGAGGCTTACAATGACAGTCTCTTCAATAAATAGTATTGGGAAGCCTGGACAGCCACATGCAAAATGTTGAAACTAGACGACTACATAATACCATTACAAAATTAATTCAAAGTAGATTAAAGACTTACATGTATGGCTGGAAACCATAAAATACATAGAAGAAAACATGGGAAAAACTCTGCTGGACATTGACCTAAGAGATGACTTTGGGAACTTGACTCCAAGAGCAAAGGAAATAAAACCCAAAATGACAAATAGGATTCTATAAAACTAAAAAGTTTTTGCACAGTGAAAGAAATCTCATCAAAACAAAAACACAACCTACTGAACGGGAGAGGATATTTTGCACATCATGTATGAAACAAGGGATTTGATATACAAAATATATAAAGAACTCATAAAACTTAACAGAAAAACTAATAAACCAATTAAAAATGGGTGGATGATCTTAATACACACTTCTCTAAAGAAGACATACAAAGGCATATAAAAAGATGTTCTACCTTTTTTTTAATTAGAGAAATGCAAATCAAAACAACAATGTGATAACCACTTTACATTGGTTATTATCCCATGGAAACGAAAAGTGCTGGAGAGGATGTGGAGACAAGGGAACTCTTAGACACTGTTGGTGAGAGTGTAAACCCACTCCCATTATGGAAAACACTATGGAGAGCCCTCAAAAAAATGAGAATGGAAATTCCATATGATCTTTATTCCTCTTCTGGGTACTTACCCTGAAAACACTTATTTTCAGATATATGCACCCCTGCATTCATTACAGTTATTTGCAATAGCCAAGAACCAGAAACAACCTAAATGCCCATTGACAGATGAGTAGATAAAGAATTTGTGGTGTATATACACAATGGAATATTACTTAGTTACCGGAAAGATGAAATCCTGTTATTTGCAGCAACATGGATGAACCAAGAGTTAATTTTGCTTTTTGAGATAAACCAGAAAGGGGAAAGACAGACATCATATTATCATATGTGGTGTATAGAGAAACCAGTCAAACAAATGAACTAAATCAAACAGAAATAGACTTTAAAAATTGAACTAAATAAACATCAATAGACTTCTAGTCAAATGAAGCAAATTAGTGGTAGCAAGAAGAGAAGGGAGAGGAGGGGGCAAATGGGGTAAAGGAGATTCATATAGTGAAGGGAAAAATGAAATAGTGGTGAACTTACTATTATATACAGATGTTGATTTACTATGATGTATACCTTAAATTTAGTGAATGTTATATAACAAATGCACTATTCCTTTGATAAAATTAATTAAAACTGAAATTAAAAGAAAATACATATACCCTAAAACTTGAAGAGAAAAAGAAAACAATCTTTGGAAATTAAAAACATGCTAGTGGAAATGAAGAGCTTAAAGTATTGGAGAATAAATTTAGGAAAATTTATATAAAGTAGAGAAAAAAGACAAAGAGAGAAAATTAGAGGCAAAGCTAAGAAAATAATAAGCTCTGTTCAGAGGTTCCAAAACCCAAACATTAGGAGGTGCAGAAGAAAAAGACATAAAGATGCAGAAATCAGTACTTGAAATAATTCAGAATAATTTCTCAGAATTGAAGAGCAAATTGCTTAATTAAAAACTCTACTGATTGACATTCAGAAACCTGAGTTTTTCTGTCATCTGTAGTTGAGGAACAGTTATCCAGAGGTGTAGAGTTGGCACAACTAATGAAAAAAGACTTACACTAAGGTATAGTACTGTGAAATTTTAGAACAGTGGGAACAAAGAAGACTCTACAAGCTTCTAGAGACAGAGGGGGCAGAACTGGAATCTTTTTCAACAAAGTGTTAGGAAAACTGGACAACCATGCAAAAGAATGAAATTGGAGCACTTTTTAACACAAAATTAATTCAGTATGGATTAAAGAATTGCATGTAAGAACAGAAGCTATAAAATATACAAAATCAAATACATTTCATGATGTCATCCTTAGAGGAATCTGAGTACTCAAGTCCAATGGCAATAAAAGAAAAAATAAACAAATGGGATTATATCAAACTGCAAAGTTTTTGTGTAGAGAAAGAAATTACAACTTGAATAAAAAGACATCCTACTGAATGGACAAAGAAAATCATTCATCATACATGGGGTTAACATCCAAGACATGCAAGAACATATATGGCCTAGCAGCTAAGGCACTAGACATAGTCCACATATAATCCAGTGTCTCAGGTTTGAGACCCTGGGTGGGGGATCAACCAAGATGTACAACTAAATAAAATAAATAAATGTTTCTTCTTCCTCCTCTCTCTTCCAGACTGCCTGACTACTTACCTTCATCCCTGCCTTAACCTCTCCTTTAAAAAAATAAAATACATTTAAAAAAACTACAAAATGAACATGTACAACCCAAGAACAATAACAAAAATACCCCAAATAATCCAACCAAAAAATGGACAGAAGCTCTGAATAGACACCTCTCTAAAGGGGATATACACATGGCCAACAGGCATCTGAAAAGATACTTTTCATCACTTATATTAGAGAAATGCACATCAAAATAATACTATCACCTAATGCCTGTGAGAACAGGTGTGTGTGTGAGAAAGAGACAGAGACAGATAAAGATAGACAGAGATGTGCTTGTAGATATTCATTGTATTATTATTGTTTATTCTATGAATTGTACATGCTTTATATTATTTATCTTTATATTCTATTATTTTATATTTGTATTATTTATCAGTAAATCTATTTCATAACTTATCTGTATATTTCATAACAAAATTTCTTTCTAAAAAGAGTAAGTAAAATCATGAGCATTTTGCTCAAAAATCTTTTTTCTAAATCAAGGACTTTTGGATACTGGCAGATTAATTTAAAGTATTTTTCCAAATGTGCAAATAGTCCTTCTAAAATCAATTTCTGAATGCTCAAGTAATTCCATATGATTGGAGGAAGGATGAATGCAACAGAGTACAGGAGATGTATTTCTAGAGGCAGATCATGTCAGATCATGAAGGGCCCTATATGCTAAAATAATTCTGGCCTGCAGGGAGGTCTCTAACAAAACCCAGACAAGGACTAAGAACGCGTGGCTAGTGATTTCCCCTACTCCAGCTTTTCTTCGTCAGTGTGTCTGGGGCCAGATCAGGATGCACTACGGAGCTCCAGCAACATAATATGCAAGCACACAGGAAATGTTCCAGGACCTTTGAGTGGGTAAGTGTCTTTTTGAAAAACAACCCTTGGTCTGCCACTGGGCTTTGGTAGAGATTGAACACCTGGCCCTTCTACATCAAGACACCATGTAACCTGAGCTGCTGTACATGGACCAGGTGTTACTGGTCCAGTTACCCGTTAAACTGCTCCTGCACAGAGGTACTATTATCAAAAGGAGAAATACTTATTGTAAATTTGGGTTCAATTTCCTGTTGTCCTCCTTTTAGTATCATCATTCAGGGGCTTGTATGTATGAAAGCAGTGGGGACTATACTGCTAAAGTACTCCCAAGTAATATTATCTCTAATCAAGAAAAGCAATCCACACTAAAAGAAGAATGGGTCTATCTTCTCAGGGTTCACTGATCTTACCACGTACTCAATCAGCCAACTGAAGCTCGTTACCTTTAAGAGTAGTAGAATAGCTTATTATCATCAGGTGGGAACAATAATGTCTCAGAGACAAAGCAGGAAAAGAACTTTCCATTTAGAATGGAAAGATGCATATGCAAGCAGAAGCATGTAGATACAAGACATATTTGAGATATTGCTGGTAACTCAGGAAGGCAGACAATGGGCATGGCCAGAACATGGGCTTAGGAGATAAACTCTGTATGTCTCACTGAGAAGCATGAACTTTCTTCCCAAGGTCATAGGTCCCAAAAGAAGACTACCATATGAGAGTGAAAGGAACCAGCCCAATGTACACATTGGAGGGAGACTCATCCTTCTGCCTTCCACAAAGTTTGCCATCACCCTCACAATTCATAGTATGCATAATTGGTTGTTTCAGCCTATGTCCACAAGTCCTTTAATACTCTTCCATGGGAGCATCCCCTTCCCCTTGAGTGCAGGTTGGATATGGTGAGTGGCTTCTAACTATACAGTATAGAATAAAATGATAGAAACTTTACTGTGAAGGCACTCCCTTTACTAAGCCACTAAGGTCTATATCACTAGACAAATTAATACTGTGTAGGCCCTGACATGGTACAATGAGAAGGACACATAGTCTCTGAGGAATTCGTCCCAAAAGCTGAGCAAAGAGTATACAGGAATTCTCTGCACTACCTTGCAAGTACTCTGTAAATCAAACATTATTTCAGGAAGCTCCTAGTACATCTGGGAGCAGTCCTACATACATCACAAGGTCCTGGGTTCAAGACCTGGGACTGGGGTGTGGGTGGCGGAGCAACCAATGTGAACAACTAAATAAAAATGAAAATAAAGTGCTTCTTTTACCTGTCTCTTCCTGCTTACCTACCTCGATTCCTGCCTGCATCTTTCCTTAAAAAATTATTTTAAAAGATGAAAAGTGATTTCAAAATGGGAAGTAAAAATTGATAGTATTTTGAAATCTTAAAAAAGAGACAATATGGCGTGCCCTGATAGAGTAGTGGTTGGGTTCTTCCTGCCTGCCTGCCTACTCACCTTCATTTCTACCTGCACATTTCCTTTGGAAAAAAAATAACATACATAAAAAAAAATCTAGTATATCATAAAACAGGCATCATAGTTAAAATGTTCTAGGATACTTATACTATTCAAGATGTTAAAGATATTTAACTTTAGACTTTGACAAGTATACCTGTTAAAATTTCTGGTATTACCACTAAAAGATGGATATTTGTCATCCAAATCATCAAGTTTTATAATACCTGTTAAAATTTCTGGTATTACCACTAAAAGAAGGATATTTGTCATCCAAATCATCAAGTTTTATAAATCTAAAAACATCCAAAATAAGACAAGAGAGCACATAAAATAAACGTAGAAAAGACAGGCTAAATAAAAACCACAAAATAGTAGAAGCAAATTCAAATTCAAAAAAATCTAAATGTTCTAGTTAAGAAAAATATTAAACTATATTTTTATTGTTTAACAAATTTTATTTATAACATTATATAGATTTCAGATGTACCACATTATAATTTAACACCCATTATTCTACTATTTTGTTCATATAGTTTGCTTTGCTCATTTAGGTTCCTTATCATCTACATATGAGTAGGGCACACGGTGTTTGATTTTACCCATCTGACTTATTTCACTTAACATAATAACTTCTGTGTCCATTATATTGTTGCAAAAGGCAAGATTTCAGTTTTTAATATCTGAGTAGCATTCCATTGTGAACATATACCACAAGTTTTATAATTTTTACTGAAGTAATATCACATATAACATTTTATGTTTCTGGTGTGCACCATTATATATCAACATCTTTATATGACACAACTTTGTCCGTTCATCTGTCAATTGGCATTAGGATTGTTTCCAAATTTTACCTATTGCAAATAATGCTGCGATGAACATAGGAGTGCATATATATCTTTGAATTTGTGCTTTCGTATTTTTTTGATACTCAGAAGTAGACTAGCTGGATCATATGGTATTTCTAGTCTTAATTTTTTGAGGAATCGCCATACTGTTTTCCATAGTAGCTGCACCATTTTAC
This sequence comes from Solenodon paradoxus, assembly GCA_004363575.1. Lineage (NCBI taxonomy): Eukaryota > Metazoa > Chordata > Mammalia > Eulipotyphla > Solenodontidae > Solenodon > Solenodon paradoxus. The sequence goes on from RJWH01000252.1 coordinate 148,221, forward strand.
ATTCTCCCCCAACAGTATATGAAGATTCCATTTTCTCTACAACCTCATCAACATTTGTTTATCTGTATATATATCTGTCTATCTGTTTGTCTATCTACCTATTTATCTATCTCTCTAATTTACAAGAAAGGTACAGGCAGTAAAGAAGGGAAGAAGGAGGACAAAACAGGTGGGAGGAAGCAGCACTTTTTAAAATTTATTTTTTATTGTAGTAATAATTCTACACATTAAGATAATTTCCTATGTATAAGTTCCCCATTTCTTATAAATATTTCAACACACCATGCCCTCCACCAAATCACCAAGTGTTCTTCTCCATTGTCCAGTGGGCTCCACCACCATTTGCCCCTGTCTGCCCCATTCCTTTCTGGTAACCTCAGTTCTGTTGCAAATGTTTCAAGGTTAGTTATGTTTCATCTGTTACTTTGTTTTGTCTATTCATATTCCACCTATGAGTAGGGTCATCTGGTATCTATCATTCTGAAGAAGCACTTTATTTTTATTTAGTTGTTCACCTTGGTTATTTGCCCCCCACTCCTGGCCCCGAGTTTTAAAGCCAGGACCTTGGGATGTGTGTGGGACTGCTCCCAAGGTATATTAGAGTATTAGACCACTTGGTCATCAGGGTGTGCCCGTTTTTCTTTTATCTTTTTGAGAAAAGTCATTGCCATAGGTGTGAAATGGCATTTCTTTGTGGTTTTGCTTTGCATTTCCCTAATAACAAATGACGACCCTTTTCTTATATCTATCAGCCATCTGTGTGTTTTCTTTGGGGAAGTGTCTATTTAGATCCTTTGCCCATTTAAAACTTTGTTTTCAAATTTCGTTGTTGAACTGTATGAATTATTTATATATTTTGGATAGTAACCCTTTGTCAGATATATGATTTGCAATTATCTCTCATTCAATATGTTCTCTTTTTTGATGTTCCTTTCATGGTGCAGAACCTTTTAAATTGGATGTTACCCCATTTATTAATTTCTGCATTTGCTTCCCAAAAATATATATTTAAAGAATCAAAATATAAGGTAGCTTACACGAGACATCTCTAAGACATAAGGATACAGAAAGTTGAAAGAAAAGGAGTACAGCAGGTGAAAACTAACCAGAAGAAAGCTAACACAAGAACAAATAATGTAAAATGCAATACTGGAAGTAACAACGATTACAATATAACGGTAAAAAGTTTCAATTCCCTAGAATGATATTTAAATGTATATACAGTGAATAAAATAGACCTTAGTCACATACAAATTTTTAAACTTTGAGAGCTTTTCAAAGGAAAATAATAATAATAGATTTTATATTACTCTTGATTATAGATAAGTCGAGTAGGATAAAAACATCAGAAGGAGACAACATTTGAAGAACACAATTAAGAAGCTTGATCCAAAAGCCATATATAGAGAATTATTTCCAATCTCATTCTTTTTTCAAGCACAGTGAAATATTTGTAAAACTGATCACATGCACTAGGCTACAAAGTAGTTCACAACACATTTTCTTTTTAGAGGAAGGAAGGCAGAGAGGAAAGAAGAAGAATAATTTTTAAACATTAATTTGTTTCTGTTTGTTTTTTTCCCTACCCCTGCACTGTGAACCCACATCCTTGGGCTTTACATTTACCAGCCGTTTCAGAGCCTGAGCCACAAGGGCACACTAACAAGTTTTCGAAGGATTACTATCATGTTGATTATGCTTTTTATAATTCAACTAAGTTAGGAATGAATATGATTCTCAACTCTGAAAAACATTTAGAATTTGAAGATGATGAAAATATCACATACCAAAATTCAGTAGTGTTATCTTTTTTTTTTTTTTTTTTTTTTTTTTTTTTTTTTTTTTTTTTTTTTTTTTTTTTTTTTTTTTTTTTTTTTTTTTTTTTTACGGAAAAGTGCAGGCAGGAATGAAAGAAGAGAGAGGAGGAAGAATCATTTTATTTATTTTTATTTAGTTGTTCACAACAGTTGTTCCCTGCCCCACCCCTCCATTCCCAACCCTGGAATCGAGCTAGGGATAAGTGGCCTGCACTCGTTGGGAGGCAATTGACCTAACTGCTATTCCAGCAGGGTGCATTGTGTTATATTCTTACATTAGAAAATAAAAGAAAAGATGAAAGGAAATATGCTCAGTAACCACTTTGACATAGAAAAATAATAAAGTTAAAGAAAATAGAAGAAATATTAATGATAAAAATCAAAATTAAGGAAATAAAAAATAAAAATGAGACAGAGAAGATCAGCAAAGGTAGATTTTTTAAAAAATAGTTATACAACTGATGAAATTTTGCCAATAATATTCAAGAAAAAAAGTGAGAAAGCAAAAAAAAAAAACTAAGAAGAAAACATAGAGGTACTTCAGAAGTCACCTAGATTATAAAAGGATGTGCTAAATAATTTCCTGAAAGTGAAATGGATACAATCTTAGAAAATGTTATGAAACATTTACAAATACAGAAAAAACATAATAATCTTACAACTATTAAGAAATTGAATTAGTACATTTTGCCACCAAGAAAACATTTGATCTGGATGATTTGGTTAGTGGATTTTCCCAAGTATTTAAAAGAATGAATAATCCCATTTTATGAAACTATTGTAGAAAATAGAAAAAGGAAGTCTTCATTCTTGTTTTTTGAGGCCAGCATAACTGTGACACCAAACAAGGAAGAATAATGCAAAGAAATTCAAGGAAAATTATAGATCGGATTCACTTATGGACACAATCACACAAATCCTGAAAAAAGAAATTTATCAATACATGCAATCCCGCTCTTTGTAAAAATAAATAATTAAATAAATACAATGAAGATAAAATAGCTAGAACAACTTAGATTTGTCCCAGGAATGCAAAGTTGATTTAACATTAGAAAATAATCATTACCATTCATTACCTTCAGAAATGAAAGTTAAAAAAATAAACAATCTTGTCACTAGTTGCAAGAAAAGTATTTGACAAAATTTAGCACTTGGTAATGTTAAAAACTCTCAGCAATATGGAAATAAATGGGAAGTTCTTTATCCTCCTAAAGAGCATCTTCAAAAACAACAGCAAATATCCTCAATTTGACAGCATTCCTTTTGTAAGAAGCAAGACAAGGGTACCAAATATCACCTTACAAATGATAAAAGAAAGAATTGATACATTTATGTAAATTCATAATAGGAGCGTCTGTTGCCTAAGAGACACCTTCAGGAAAAGTGAAATTACAACCTAAATACTAAGAGAAACAATATACAACATCTCTAACTGACGTGTATCAGTAACCAAAATACAAAAATATAAGCAATCCAGTAGAAAAACAGGCAAAAGATTAGAACAAGAATGTCACAGGAAAAACAAATGGCCAATAAACATAATGGTGGGGGGGAAGTCAATCTCACTAGTCATCAAGGAAATGCAACTAAAAATAGTACAAATAAAAACAATACTAAAAAGAGCTAAAATTTATAGTGTACTTATTGTATAACAGATTATTTTAATGTTATAGCTATCATATCTTTTATTAGAATTTTTAATTGAAGTAACATTGCACTGTAACAGTATATAGATTTCAGGTGTGCATCATTATAGATCAGCATTTATATATACTTCATTAAATTCACCACTAATAGCCCAATTCTATCCATCATATAAGTGATCCCTTTAATACCATTTGCTACCTTTCTCCCCCTTCCTGTCTGATATTTTGTCTTATAGTATAAGCATTCATTTTTGTTTTATTTAGCTTATTAATTTGTTTGGCTTAGTAACTTTTAAAAATCTAACACCAATACTGCATTTAAGATAGGCATTAGTGCCATTTACTGGTATGCCCTGCATGAGAAATCTTAGCCTTAAAAGTGAGGAAGTATATATATAACTCCTTTAACCTTGCTCTTTTTCAAAGTTGTCTGACTATCTTAAGTCTTTTGTAGTTCCACTAGAATTTTAGAATGTGCTTGTCACGATCTATAAATGAAGTCTGCTGTGATTATGATTGCAATTGCACTGAATCTGTAAATAAATTTGGGAATAATTGACATCTTAACAATATTGAGTTTTCCATGCCAAAAATGAGTTATATCTTTCCATCTTCTTTGGTCTTTTAAAAATTTCTCTCAGCAACATCTTGCAGTATTCAGTGAACAGATCTTGCACATCTTCTGTCAGATTTATCCCTAAATATTTTCTATTTTTGGTGTTGGTTGTTCACCTTAATTCAGGGCTAGGAACCCAGGTCCTTGAGCTTTTAAAATTTTTTATATTAAAAAATTTTTATTGCTGTAACTTTGATTTTACACATAAAAATAAACTCATATGTTCAGTTTCCCTATTCCTAAGATATATGTCAACACACCCTGCCCTCCACAAAATCACCAAGTGTTTTTCACCATTGTCCAGTGGGGTACATTACTACTTGTCCTTCTCCCCACCTCAACCCATTTCCTATTGGTAACCTCAGTTCTATTGCAAGTGTCTGAGGGTTGGTTTTGTTTCATCCATCCCTTCATTGTTTTATAATCACATTCAACCTATGAGTGAGGTCATCTGGTATCTATCTTTCATCTTTTTGATTTATTTCACTTAGCATAATCTCCTCTAATAACATTCATGTTGATTCATATGATAGGATTTCATCTCTTCTAAGTGCTGTGTAGTATTCCATTGTGTATACATACCACATTTTCTTTATCCACTCACATGATGTTGGGTACTTAGGCAGTTTCCAGTTCTTAGCTATTGTGAATAAGGCTGCAAATTAACATGGGGGTTCATGTTTCTACAAATGAGTATTTTTGTATTTTTTGGCTAGATACCCAGAAGTGGGATGGCAGGATCATCTGGAATTTCCATCTTCAACTATTTGAGGAAACTCCATACTGTTTTCCAAAGGGGTTACACCAATTTGCAGTCCCACCAACATTGCAAAAGTGTTCACTTTTCTCCACATCCTCACTAGCATTTGTTTCCAGACTTTTGGATAGTAGTCAGTCTTTCAGGTGTAAGCTCGTTGTTGTTTTGATTTGCATTTTCCTGATAGCCAGAGAGTAGGAACATCTTGTTGGCCATCTGTGTATCCTCTTCAGAAAAATGTTTCTCCAATTCCTCTTCCCATTTTTTCATTGGATTACCTGTTTTTATGTTATTGAATTTTATGAGTTTGTTGTTTATTTTGGATATTAAGCCCTTGTCAGAAATATGGACTGCAAATATCTTTTCCAATTAGTAGGTTGTCTTTTTGTTTTGGTCATGTTTTCTTTCACTATGAAGAAGCTTTTTAGTTTGATGTAGTCCCAATTGTTTATTTTTTATTTCCCTTAATGCTGGAGTTGAGTCCCCAAAGACCTTCTAAGGCTAATGTCATGGAATATCTTTTCTATGTTGTCTTCCAAGAATTATATGGTTTCGAGTCGTAATTCCAAGTCTCTAGTCTATTTTGAGTTAATTTTTGTGAATGGTGTTAAAGCATGGTCTAGCTTCATTCTTTTGCATGTGGCTGTCCAGTTTTCCCAACATCACTTATTGAAGAGATTTTTCCTTCTCCATTGTATGCTTTTGGCTCCTTTGTCATAGATTAACTGAGACTGTATGTGAATAGTTTCGTTTCTGGTGATTCAGTTCTATTCCACCGGTCTGTGCCTCTGTTATTATTCCAGTACCATACCATTTTGATCACTATCGCTTTGTAGTATAGCTCAATGTCTGGGAGTTACCCCTCCAGATTTTTGTTAGAATTGCTTTGGATATTCAGATTTTTTGTTGTTGCATACAAAGTTTAAGATTTTTTCTTCTATTTAATGGGGATTGTATTAAATCTGTATATTGCTTTAGGTAGATGACCATTGTAATGATGTTGATTCTTCCCAACCATGAGCAGGGGATATCTTTCCATCTCTTTGTATCCTCCTCTATTTCTTTTAAGAAGAACTTGTAGATTTCATTGTGCAGGTCTCTTACTTCCTTATCTTAAGTATATGCCAAGATATTTAGTTCTCTTTAAACAGTGTGATTTTCTTGATTTCATTTTCTCCTAGTGTGTTGTGTATAAAAATGCAACAGATTTAGTGCATTGATTTTGTAGCCTGTCACTTTACTGTATCTGTTGATGAGTTCTATAGGATTTTTTTGACAGTTCTCAGGGTTTTCAATATATGTAATCATGTCATCTGCAAAGAATCATAGTTTTACTTCTTTTCTAATTTGGATTCCTTTTATTTCCTTTTCTTGACTAATTGATCTGGCTAAGACCTCCAGTATGATGCTAAATAGCAGTGAGTAGCCTTGCCTTCTGATCTTAGAGGAAATGCTTTCAATTTTTTACCATCAACTTTGATGTTTGTTGTGGGTTTGTTATATATGGTCTTTATTTTTTTGAGGTATGTAACTTGTAGTCCCATTTTATGGAAGATTTTACCCTAAATTGTTTTTGGATCTTGTCAAAAGCTTTCTCTGCATCTATTGATATGATCGTGTGGCTTTTCTCCTTGCTCTTGTTGATACAGCGTATGACATTAATAGATTTACATACGCTGAATCATCCTTGCATCCCTGGGATAAATCCCATTTGGTCATGATGGGTGATCTTTTTGATACATTGTTAGATTCAGTTTGCTTATATTTTATTGAGAATTTTTATATCTACATTCATTAGAAATAATGGTTTATAATTTTCTTTCTTAGTGATGTCTCTATCAGCTTTTGGTATCAGTGTGATGTTGGCCTCATAAAAAGTATTGGGAGTGATTCCTGTTCTTCAATATTTTGGAAGAGTTTGAGAAGAATAGGTATTAATCCTTCTCTGAAGTTTTGATAAAACTTATTACCAAAGCCATCTGATCCTGGGCTTTTATTTTTTGAGAGACTTCTGATTACCTCTTCAATTTCTTTGCTTGTGATTGTTCTGTTCAGGTTTTCCAGTTCTTCCAAGTTCAATCTTGATAGACTGCCTTGGGCTTTTTATGGGCTAAGCCACTGGGGCACTCCTGATTGGACTGCTTTTACTTTTGATTTTTTTGTATTTTGCACCCTTGATAAACATTAATTTATTGTTGGTAGAGTCTATAGGATTCAGATAAACAACAATTTCATTCATGAATAAGCAGTTTTCTCTCATCCCGATCTGGGTTCCTTTTAATTTCCTCCCTGATTAATCAAGGTAGAATCTAGAGCATGATGTTGACTAGAAGTGATGACCTCAGACACCTTTACCTTGATCACATCTTCAAGGGAAGTATTAGTCTTTTATCATTAAAAATGTTATTTGTAGATTTTTAATTAATGCCCTTTGACAGTGTGAGAAAGTCCCCTTCTATTCTTAATTTGCTGAGTTTATTTTAAAATCAGAAATGGAGGTTGGTTTTTTCAATGCTTTTTTTCTATTGATATAATCATATGAATTTTTTTTAGTGCTTATTAGTGTTTATTAATAAATTTTATCAATTTATTTCCCAAATGTTAAAACTGCCTTGCATTTCTTATATATTATGAACCTCTCTCTTTATATATGTATACACATATACACACACATCTATCTATCTATGGTCAGATTTAACTTACTAAAAAGTTTAAAAGAATTTTTGTATCTATGAAGGGAATTTCTTACCTAGTAACACTTACGTTGGTGTTAGAAATAGAATGCTGGCATCAGCAAGTGAGGTGGACAAATATTCCATCCCCTGAAATTTTCTGCAAGTATTTATGTAGAATTGGTTTTATTGATTTATTGTTTATAGAATTTACTAGTAAAATATATATGCCTGCAAATCTAGGTGGAAGGTTTTTAAATACAAATTCCATTGCTTTAATAACTACAGGCTTATTCAAGTTATTTTCCTCTTGTGTTACTTTTAATAGATTGTATCCTTCAAGGATATTTAAAATTAATTTTGAATTGCTAAATGTATTAGTATAAAATTGCTCATAAATTATTTAAATGTCTAGAGAATCTATGGCTATGTCTTTCTTTTCAATCTTTATATTGCTAATTCATATTTTCTTTCATTTTCCTGGTCAGTCTTAAAGTTTAATTAATTCTATTAATCTTTATTAATTGAAATGATTTTTCAGTTGATGAACGTTTCTCTATTGCTTTTCTGATTTCCATTTCCTTGAGAACAGCCCTTTATTATTTACTCTCTTTTGCTTTACTATGGAGGTTATTTGCTCTTCTTTTTCTAATTTTTCTTAAAGGGAAAGATACATGTAGGAATGAAAGTGAACAGGCAGGCAGGCAGGAAGAGAGAGGAGAAAGATGCACTTTATTTTATTCTGCTGTTCATGATTACTTGTTTTCTCTATCCCTGGGTCTTAGACCAGAGACTTTGGGATGTATGTAGATTGCATCTGGTTTAAACCTCTAGGCCACCAGGGCATGCCTCTAATTACTTAATGAAGAAGTCTATTGAATTGTTTTGAAACATTTATTCTCTCCTAATATAACCACTTAAAGTTCTAAATTTCCATCTAAGCATTTATTTAGCTATACTCTACACATTTTGATAATTTTTCATTTTCGTTAACTAAGACATGATTTCTCTTATAACTTCTTTGATCAATGTATTGGGTGATTAACAAATTCTTGGGTGACTTTCTGGATAAACCGCTATAATTAATATCCAGATTATTTCATTTTGGCCAGAGATAATAGTTATCATAATTTTGGTCTCAATTAATTGAAATTTGTTTTATGACCACGGATATTTTCGATTTTGGTGAATTTTTGTGTGTACTGACAGAGAAGTGGATGATTCTGCTGTTGGAGGCAATGCTCTATAAATTACAATTAGTTAACAATATTGTTCAAGTAATCTATATAATAAATCATCTTGCTATTGGTTTTTATCAATTGATATGAGTTGAAAATATTTCACTGTAATTATAGATTTATCTATTTTCTTTTTCATTTCTATGAATTTTTGCTTTTATACTCTGAAGGTCTGTTATTACTTATAGGTGTAATTATGATCAGTATGTCCTCTTAATGAATTGGCTTTCTTATCATTCTGAAATACCTTTTTATTTCTGGTAATATTCCCTGTTTTAATATACAACTTTTGATATTAATATATCTATACTAGATTTTTTTAATTAGAATTTTTTAAATTCTAACTTATTTGTATCTTTTTATTTAAAATTTCTTATAGACACTACATATTTGTTTCATGCTCTTATCCTTTGTGATAATCTCTCTTTGATTAGTTATACATTTATATGTAATATAATTTATAATGGTTAAGTCTACAGCTACCATTTTACTATAATTTTATATTTGTCTTATATATTCTTTGCCCTATTTTGCTTCTTTTCCTGTCTTCTGGATTGAGTAATTTTATTATGTTATTTCTAGTATTGACCTGTGTGATTATTAGTAGTAGTAGTAGTGGTTGTTCTAGAGTTTACAATATGCATCTTTAATTTACTACAGTCTACCTTCATACAACACTATGACACTATATGTGCAAGGTAAAACTTTGTAGCATTTACTCCCATTTCTCCAAACAACTCTATCATTCATTTCCTTCTACATAAGATTTAAACTTCACATGCATTCTTATTATTTAAAAAATAATCTGAGATTAAAACATTTTAAAAATTCACTTATACACATATTTCTCATTTCCAGTACTGAGTGCCTTTCTATAAATACAAATTTCCATCTAATAAAGGATATAGTCTTTCCTCTTTTGAAGAATTTTTTTTAGCATGTCTGGCAGTTCAGATGAGCTAGCGATGTCTTAGCTTTTTATTTTATTTGAAAAAGACTATTTTGCCCCACTTCTGAGGTCCTTTTTTTTTCTGACTACAGAATTACAGGTTGATTTTTTAAAAGTCTATCAGTAATCTAAAGACGTTTCTTCATTTTCTTCTTGATTGTATAGTTTATAACGACAAGTCTATGTAATTCTTATCTCTGTTCTTTTATAAGCAATACATCTTTTTTGTCTGGCAAACTGTTAACATTTCTCTATTTATCATTACTTTTCAGCAGTTTTACTATAATGTTCCTCAGTAAGGTAACACTTTTATTTATTCTGCTTGGTGTTCACTGAACTCCTTGAATTTCTGGTTTTTATTAAATTTGGAAATATTCTAGACAATTGTTCTTCAAATGTCTCTCCTAACCCATAATGTAGGGTTTATTCTTTCTTAATACTAAGATGATACCCTCCTGAGGAATCTAAATCCTAACAGAAGGTCTTTTGATGCTGGTTTCTAGAAACAGGCATTATTTCCATTCACATGGGAGGGAACTCTCAGAATTGTTTTACCTACCCTTATATGGTGTTTTCCCCTCCACTTAGTTTCTTCTCAGACAAACACAAAACAACAGTCATCCATAGAATCAAGAGGACCCCTCTGTATAAATCTAAGAATTCTATATATTTTCAGTTCCCCCCTTTCTGGTTCTCCTTTGTACAAATTTTAGTTTCCTTGGTTTCCCTCAGTTCTAATTTTTGTCTCAACTCAGCAATATTTTTGGACTCTGGACTCCCCCAGAGTCTGTCCTGTGGCCTGGAAACAGCCTCCAGTCAGTAGGCCTGGGAAATTAGGTGGACCATATGCTTCTTTTGTTTCAGTGATCACTGTCCTACACTGTGCATTGTTCAATGTCTGAAAACCATCATATATTTTGTCATGCTTTCTAATTATGTAAGAGACGAGGATAAATCCAGTTCTTATTACTCAATCGTTAAAGTAGAAATTCTCATTTGGAGTTTTTAAAAATACAGAGCCACATTCATCTCATTCTCAGAAACTCAGATTTCACAGGTCTGGTACAGAAAAAAACATTAAAAATTACTTAGATGATTCTGATATACAGGAAGAGTTGGAAAATGTATCCTGAAACCTCAGGCAAAGCCTTTTTCAGAATTCTGTTCATTAGAAAGAAGGCCAGATCTTTTTATTTAAAAAGCTTCCTGGTCCTGAAATAGGATGGGGGTACTTACAGTAATCCTACTAAGCCCAATGGTCTAGCTGAAAACAATAAGGAGATAATATAAAACATCTGTTTGAAGGTATCAGTGAGGCAACTAGGACTTGAGGACACAGTCTTAGAGAAGGGGAAACTTTACACAGAGGTGCAGCACCTTTGTCCCTCAGGAAAATTCTGGGCATCAGGCCAGAATCTGAGTTTTGGGACACAGCCAAGGAAGAGGCCTAAGAAGCAAAGATACCAGCAGGGATTTGGACAGTTACGTAAGGTTGTAGATACAAAACTTGAAGACCAAAGGGGCCAGCTTCCCAATGAGAAAGCATAGGTGAGACTGATACTCTGCCAGTTTCCCTCGTCATTGCCAAATTTTAATGATGCATGAGACAGAAGGTTAAGCCACCAAGTAGAGAACCTCTGAAAAGTGGAGAGTTCGTGTTTTATTTGTTGTTTTTCAGTTTCATATTTCTGAGGAAACAATGATTATGATAACACATAAAACGTGGTTGGAACACCTGGAGGGCTGTCCTATAGGAAGATCAGTAAAAAGAGGTGTATGAAGTCCAACTTTAAGTTAACCCAGTGTCAGATTGATCAGTCCTTATTGTAACTGTTTTGCAAAGGATGGGGTGAATGAAGGTATTATTCAGAGACTCTGTGATTTTTCATCCTTAATGTATGACAAACTATTAAAAATGACCAGGCAGGCCAATAGCCAAAAACCCCCAAAACAAACCAAATAACAACGACAACAACAAAACAAACAAAAAGGAAGCCCAAAACCCAACAGAAAGACTATACAATAGAAATAGACTCACAGAACACGTAGGTATTGTAATTACCAGAAAAAAATTTAAAATTTCTAGGATTAGTATGTTCAAGAAAGTATAGACAAAGGTTAGGAAAATAAATAAAAAGATGAAGAATTTCTCCAAATATCTTGGCGAACTCAACAGATAGATTTAAGAGACACTTTGGATAGATGAATAGAAAATATAACAGGCTCATAGACAAAGAAAGAGGCAAAATGATGATAGGAAATAGATGGTAATTAATAAAAACTGACATATATATATATATAATTGAAGTTTTAGAAGGAAAGAAATGAGAAGAGCTAGTGACCAAGAATTTTCTAAAACAGATACAAGACATCAAGGAATTCCATTAAAGGAACTTATCCTACTTTTGAAGGTAAGTCGGATGAATACAAAGAAAGTCACATATCACAGGAAAACTGTTGAAAACTAGAGAAAGGGCATACCCTGATGGAACAGTGGTTTGGTCAGCTGTGTTCTGCCAGTGTAGTCCACATAAATCTCAAGGATCCCCATTCACATCTGGGGCCAGGGTAACAACTAAGATGAACAACTAAATAAAATAAATTAAAACGCTTCTCCCTCCTCTCACTTTCTGCCTGCCTCTGCTTGCCTTCATTCCTGCCTGCACTTTTCCTTAAAAAAAAAAAAAAAAAAAACCAGAGGAAAAAAAAAAGAAAACCAGAGGAAAAAAAAATTCCAAAAAGAGCAAATGAAAAAAAGACATTACTTTCAAAAGAGTGACTAAGGAATGACAGAAGTCAGAAAACTGAGCAGACATCTTTAAAGTGCTGGGAAAAACTTGCCAAAGTAGAATGCCATACCTGGCAAAAACATGAAGGACAAAATACAGCTTTTCAGCAAACAAAAATGGGGAGAATTTGTCACCAGCAGTCCTGTGAACAGAAGACTTACTCAAACAGAAGGAAAAAAAGAGTCTAGACAGATGTACATCAATGCTATCGAAACAAGCAGCAACATAAAGGGCAAAAATATAGAGAAAGATAATGAATACTGACTACACAGAACAATGACTATAAAATCTTGTGTATGTGTGACAACAGTAAACACAAAGACAGAACATTCTTAGGGAAGAGATCAACATAATCATTTTATTAAAGAGTAGAAAGTCAAAGAAGCATGTTGTAATCTCTGACTTCTGAAAGAAGTTATAATTAATAAACTAATAGAGGTTAGTTTTATAATACAATGTTTTAATTCAAGAAAGATAATAAAGGATACAAATTAAGTGGGCAAAATAAATAAATAGTAGATGGCAGATATAAATCCAAATACAGCAGTAATTATATTAAATGTAAATGGATTAAAAAAACTCTCCCTGTTGAAACCTACTTTAGGCTGAACTGGACTCTACATAAAACATAGTTGACAATACAACTGAAAAATCAGGGATTCCTAGAGCAAAATGTGGAAGGGAAAAAGTAACTTAAGCTGTCAGTTCTGCCTGGCTGAATCCTGAGCAAAGTTTGAAGCGAGAAAAGCTGTCCTTTCAGTGCTGTAGATTGTTTTTTTTTAACATGCAAAGATGAGGACTTTAATCTGTCTTTGTTGCAAACCTTTTATTTTGAGAGACCTCCAGAGTGTGCCATCAAGTTATGCAAATGTAAAGCAAAGCCTTTTTGTGGAAGCTGCTTGAAAAGCTAAATTGTGCTTTGTTGTTGCAAATTGTTTTAAATTCTTGCTACTATGTGCTTAAACTCTAATTTGTCCCCCACCCCCAACAGGAAAGGCTGTGGTTGGTTTTCTTCCAAATTATCCAAAAATAAACACAACCCATCTTTGTATTTCTTTTGAAGACCACACACTGATCTCACATGAACAACTTTTTTTATTGATATAAAGTAGTTTTATCTTGCTCTTTAGGAAATAAAAACCTTTATCTTTTTTCCTAAAAGACCCCTCCCCCCAATTCCTCCTTGGGTGTATTATTATTATTATTATTATTATTTATTACAAATAGACCTCACTTTACCTGATAGCGAATCTGCTTTATCTAGGATGGAAAAATTTCTTACCAGATTAACTTGTTTTGTTAAATTTCTGTACTATTTTGGGAATGGAGCTTGGAAATAGGTGATGGAAGGGATTCAGTAAATCTCACCATGGCACACTTCTGTTAACTATGCGATTGAGTTGGTTGGACCACCATCTGAAAAGATAACCGTTTTAATATTATTGCTGACTGGGTACGGACAGTCTATGGTATAGAACAGTAAGGCTAAGGGTTCGAGTGGAGAACAGCTATAGAGATAGGGAAGTACAGGTTGACGTATATACAAGGCCAGCCTTGGGGGTAGAAACTCCACCTCTTCCTTAGTGGTTTAAAAATGCTTATTCGCCAGCAATTATTTTTTGAGTCGGCACTCCGTGTACAACACCATACCATTAGAGAAGCAAAGGCATGCAAGAAGAGTATGACTGGAAACATTAATACAACGTATGTAAGTGTCACGTCGAGTGGGAAAAAAGTAGAGAAAATGATCAGTACTAGAAAAGTTGAGACGAGGAAATAAAGGTGAATGTGAAGTCAGTGAAAGCGTGGTCTTCAGAAGATGGGGTAAAATAAGGAGACGTTGGGGGAGCACACTAGGTAGGGGGCAAACAAGTTAAAGGCACTGTGGACGGAAAACACTTCCACACAAAATTGTTAAGCATTTGGTTTGTCTTGTCATTTGTCATTTACTTGTCTTTCCAGGGAATGCAGAAAAATAAATGATGACCCAATCTCTACCTCCCGAGTTTAAATGAAAGAAGACAAAGAAACATATACGCAGCCATTAGAGGACAGGACAGACCGTGGAAGTGTGCCAGCTGGTGGTTCAGCCATAAATACTGATAGCAATCTCGCACGGGGGCAGAGAGAAGATGGGCTCTGGAGTACGGCAGATCTGGACTCCAAACTCGGAAGTGTGTGCATACTAGCTGTGTGACCTTGTACTAGTCACTCGACCCGAGTCCATGCTGTTGCCTATAAAATGGCCCTGGTGAGGTTCAGCAAGTCTTAGGTTTGGGAGAAGTAAGTCGCCGGGGTCGTGCCTTGAAACGAATCCCCCTTGTATTTCACCTACTCTTATCCTACGTAGGGTGGGATATGAAAGCAGTAAGGGCAAGAAGTAAGGAGGTGATTCCCTCCCGGGACGCGCCCCCTTCCCTCCTCCCCGAGTCCCCGACCTTAGGCTCCAGGAGAGTCACTGTGAAAGTTGAATGAGGGCGCAGAAGTGGGGCGGGAGGATTTGTTCACTGTAAACAGACGCCATCAGGAGTTCAGATCCCGTCTGGCGACCGGATTTCCGTGTTAAACTGAAGCCGCCCTACCCACGGGCTGTCCTTAGTTTCCCTAGCTGTGAAATGGGGATGCACCATCTCTTTTCCCGGGTATCCGCACGACCCAACCGCGGGAGAAAGGCTAGAGACGAGACCCCGGCTGCTGGCCTCCAGTCCCAGCAGGTCCTCCTCCCACTTTGGCTTTGGCCTTTTGTACCGGCCCCACGTGACCCACCCGCCAGGCTCTTCCCTTCTGCCCCGCCCCGCCCTCCGGCCTTTCCCGGCTCTCCCTCTAGCGCTTCCTGCTCCGCGGCCGCCCCGCCCGCGCTCCCTCGGGCCCAGCCCTCGCCTCCCGCCCGGCTGTTCCTGCTCCTCCCCCGGGCCGCCGTTCCCTCGCGACGCTTCCCCTCCCCCCGCGGCTGTTCCGCCGCCTCGCCTCCCCTCCCCCCGGCCGGAGCTCACTGTCTCCAAGATGGCGGCCGTGTCAGTTTGGGGCATCTCCGCGGTCCGGCCCGGGGCCCCGGGATCCCGGCCCTCTTCCCCCCAGGTAAGTAGGGGAGGGGCCGCTCCTGACCGCCCCGGGACGAAGCGCCCGAGACGTAGCCGCTCCGGGGCCGCTTCGCCGCCTTGCAGGGTCGGCGGGCCGCTGCAGGCCCTGCCGCGGCCTGCGCCGCCTCCCGCTGCTCTGCGCCAGGCCTCGGGCTGGGGCGCCGCGGCCGCCCCCTCGCGCCCGGCCGGCGCCCGGCTCCCGTGCTCCGCGCCCGCGCGCCGCCGGCCGGGCCCGCTCTGTGGCTCCGTGCCCCGCCGGGCCCCGTGCCCCGCCCGGCCCTAGCCCAGCCGAGGGGAGCCGGCGGCGGGCGGCGGGCAGCCAAGGCCGCGGAGCCTCGGGCTGGGCTGTGCCGAGGAGCCGCTCTCCCTCGGGGCGCGCCCACCGCCCGGCCCCACCCGCGCTGGCCGCTCGCCGCCCGGGCCAGCCCAGCGCCGGTGCCCGCGCTCCAGGCGCGCGGAGGTGCGAGAGGGGCTGAGGCGAAGAGCGGGGTGACAGGCTGGCGGTGTTGTGGTGTGGAGGAGGCAGCACGTGTGGTGTTGTGTCTGCCGGCTGTCAGCCCGGCGCTGCGCGGGGAGGCGGCGGGCTGCTGTCAGCCGTCGGCCGGCGCGGACCGAGCTGCCGGAGCTGTCAGGCCCCGGGGGCGCCCTCACGCCTCCTTCGGGCCGGCTTGGGGCTCGCGGGCGCTAGGGAGCGGGGGGCCGAGCTCTGGCGCTCTAACTCTTTCACGTGATTTCATTGTTAACTTAGTCCCGGGGCTGTAGTCTCTGCTGGGAGCGCGGCGCTGCCCGTGGGCGTGCTGCGGGCTGCGCGGGTCCAAGTTATTAAAGTTTCTCGCTCTTTCAAAAGAGCGCGCAGGAGTGTTTTGGGTGGGACTGGAGGCTGAGGACTATCAGAAGCTGGCAGTGCGTTCTCTCTAGCCGCCCGGTGCTTTCGCAGAATTAAAGTTCATGTCCTGGAGCGCTTTTCCCCCCCGAAGGACCTGAGTTCTGGGGGAGACCTGTCTGGGGGGAGACCTCGAGTGACAATTCTCTTACCTGCGGACTCCACGAGTTAGGATGTTCCTCACTTTCTAAGCCCAGATTGTAGTTTCCCATTTAGTTTACGGTTAATGTCTACGTAATGAACTTTCTTGGAGTAGTAATACTCTGATTTCTGTCCCCTGGAGACACTCATCAAAATGAAGACCAAATCTCTCAGGAGGCTTCCTTTTAGTCTGCTAATTTAGAAATGAGTCTTGACTGAGGTTTGAGTGTTTACTTGAACCTTTCTTTACTATCAAAATTAGTAATATTGCCTATCGCTTTTCTAATACCTTTTCGTTTTCCTTTTGATTTTAATGTCAGTCTTAAGGATAATTGAGAGCCGGTGTTTTAGAATTATTTATGTTGTAAACGCTCCTTAGAATAAAAGCAGCTCTAAAAAGCCCCAGAGTGAAGATAAATTTATTTTTAGAAGCAAAGAAGTTACTTAGATTCAAACCGTATTATTTTAGTGATTTTTAAAAATATTGGTCTCTGCCAGGTTCTTTTGTCTGTGAGTATAATATTGACTTTGGTCCTGGAAAGGCAATATATTTATGTGTGTGCTGTATTCATTAATGTTTATTTCAGGACATTAATAATGAATCTTGACGAGATAGTCTCTTTCAACTAGCTAACAGGCAATACATTTTTTTCTGTACAGTGCACTTGATATGTAGGGTGTGCATGTGAACTAAGTGATTCTGGGCCTTTCTCATTTCTAGTTTCTCTATCTGTAGATTAGTTATAAACATTTTGACAGCTGTTACTCCTAGTATACTGGATATTACTATTTTAGTTTGACCTAGGAGAAGCTATCAGTGTGTAAATAAAAAAATTGGAATGAAATTAGGTTATTTTAAAATTCTTTAAGCACTTTGACACTTGACTATTTTCTTTATTATTTTGTGTCCATTTAGAATGTTTAAGTAATATTGTGCTTAAAACATGAACTTAGTCTGTGTAAAATATTTGCTGCTGCTTTTAGTAAATGACAGCTAAAATTTTCTCAATGGATTTCTGCCTTATTGACTTTAGAATCAGTCTGAAAATCTGGAACGTTGAAAGATAAAAGATTTACTCTTACTTTCACTGCAGGATTCTTCTAATTCAGATACTCACTGAAGTGCTGAATAGTTTCTTGGGGAAAGATATCAAGGAAGAGTTTCAAATCATAGACTGGTGAGCATAGACTGGAGTACAGAATAGCCAGCACCCCTCTGGTTAGTTGTAGCCTAAGGTCATTTGTAGTACTTTTCATCTTCTTTCCTCATTGTATCCTAGGTATTCACCACCTTTTTTTTCCCCCCCTCTTTTTCTTTTAATACCAGTGGTTTTCAATTGTTTTGGAATTTTGGTAGAAAAATGTTAAAATTCATACAGGTGCTCAATAAACACTTGTTATTCGATTGTTTTAAAAGAGTAGAATGTGTCACAACTTTCAAACTTGACAGAAAACTGACCTTGTTTTAATTGTTTTTCAGGCATAAGATGAGCATATTTCTGCTGGGAATGAGATGTTCTTGAGTTCTTACAACTTTATGAAGAGACTCATGTTTGGTGCTATTAGAAATTTTTTTGGAAGTTTGAAGACAGTTCAAATAACAGGTTGTTTTGGCATCTAAAATAAAAGTGGGGAGGCATTTTATTTTGAAAGGAGGAAAGACTCAGGCCAGAAAACTTGTATGCTATGATTAACTGGTTCCCAGCCTCCGAGAATGTTGTTTTCCATGGTATAAAACTTACTCAGCATCAGGATAAGGGATAACGACTCTATGGATATACAGAATCCTTCACCATGGTAAAACTCGCTAACCCGCTGTATACGGAGTGGATTTTGGAGGCCATCAAAAAAGTGAAGAAGCAGAAACAGCGTCCTTCTGAAGAAAGGATATGCAATGCAGTGTCTTCATCCCATGGCTTGGATCGTAAAACTGTTCTAGAACAGTTGGAGTTGAGTGTTAAAGATGGAACAATTTTAAAAGTCTCAAATAAAGGACTCAATTCCTATAAAGATCCAGATAATCCTGGGCGAATAGCACTTCCAAAACCTCGAAACCATGGAAAATTGGATAATAAACAAAATGTAGATTGGAATAAACTTTTCAAGCGAGCACTTGACGGCTTGGCAGAGTCCGGAGGCTCAACTTTGAAAAGCATTGAACGTTTTTTAAAAGGTCAGAAGGATGTGTCTGTGTTATTTGGAGGCGGTGCTGCCTCTGGCTTTCACCAGCAGTTACGATTGGCTATTAAACGTGCAGTTGGCCATGGCAGACTTCTTAAAGATGGACCTCTTTATCGGCTCAACACTAAAGCAACCAATGTGGATGGGAAAGAGAGTTGTGAATCTCTTTCCTCTTTACCTCCAGTATCACTGCTTCCACATGAAAAAGATAAGGTAAGAATGCTATTTGCATCAGTGTTCATAGAGCTGATGATTTAGAATGCTACAAGTTATGTTTCTAGGAAGTTACATAGAAGTTACATTCAGGTTTTATTTTGGGAGACTTGTGGAAAGATCAGTTCAAAGTGTAGATTATTCATCTATTGGAAAGATCATAGATCAGAACTGAAAAGCAGTCTGGAACTTTAAAAATGTTACATAAATATACTTATAATACTTCACTGCTGGAGTTGAGGAGCCAAATATTGGAAACCTGAACTTGAAACAAGACTCTAAGAACCTGTCTTTTTTTCTTTTTTCCATTTTGTTTCGAATTATCTTTAGACAGGAATGTGAGTACTCCTGACTCATAGTAGTAGCTAAGCAAATTTAGGTATTCTTATTTCTATTCTAATTGTATGTAACATATTATTCTTTGCATGTGATGAAGTCTTAAATGTTATTCTCTATGTCAGCTATAACTTCATGGGTCAGGAATACAGTATCTTTTATTGGTAAAGTTTTGGGGAATTGGGAGTTTTGATACACACATAGATAGTACCGCTTACTCTGCTTTTTGTTTTATACTGTTATTTTGTGAAGGTATGTCCAAACAGTAAATTTTTACCCTTTAGTAAATATTCAGGGATAAAGAGAATTTTGTTAGTAGTTAGTTTTTACGTTAACTTGGTGCCTTGGCTGTAAATTTATTTCAAGTGCTCTTAATTGTAGTTGTGCAGAAAGTGTTAGTAGTTTAAGTTGCTATAGTCATATGGTCATTTTGCTTAAGACCATGGCTGTTTCTGGAATGAGAAGATTGTAAAGTTAATATTGAATGTATTTTAACATTTGAGATTTGATCTAGATTTATTACACCTGTAGATGTTTGTTTAAATAGCAATTGAAAATCAGCAGGATTTTTCCTTAAAGTTTTTAAAGATTTACTTTAGGGTTCAGTTTTTTTTCTTTCTGTGAATTTTGAAGTAGAAACAGTACTATTATTATCCTAAAGTAATTCTAAGAGAGTCATGAATTGATAGAGAATCCCATTTATAAAATAGTTCTGTATTGTTTGGGCATTTATTAAGAGTGGTATTAAAATTTTAAGGTGGACATATAGCTAAAATGTTTCATTTGTGATTCAGTGCTATAAGAACTATTTGTTGATCATATGTGGTTAAAAGAAAAGTGATTGATTATGACAATAGTATAGCAAATGGTCTATAGATGAACTGCATAGAACAGGAAATAATTTATAGTTTAGAATGAATTTAGTGTCATGTTCTGAATTTTGTATTATTTCTTGTTAGAACATGTAGGTGTTTTTGTTTTTATAATAATTTCCCTTGCTTGAATTACTTTAATTTAAAAAAATTAAGTCAAGCATAAGCTGTCACTTGTGCATATTTTTAAAAAGCAATCAATGTCATATAATTTAGGACAAATCTGAGTCCTTACCCTAGGATTTTACTTTTGAAAAGGACCTTGGGAACTGTCTAATTTTACAATACTTATTTTGCAGCTGAGATGAGAACTTTGCATTAAAAAAAAGAGTTTAATCCAGTAGAGCTCTGCTGATTTGCTATGGTTAGAAATATCTCTTTTATTACATAATTTGAATATTTAGTATTTTTAGCCAAAGAAAGTTTAAAGTATACATTTTGGAAAATTGAGTTTCGCTGAGTAGTCTTCTTTGCATGTGGGTTGGTCTGATTGGAAAACTAATGTCCTGGTAATAGCTACAAAATTAGAGTTGATTATTTTTATATATTTTTATATATTTTAAAATGGATCTTATTTTCAATAGTGAATTTCCTGAGTAACTTTCCTCAAAAATAATACTCAGTCAAAAATCATTATATGGTGATAGTAGAATGAAGAATTATTCCTCCCTTGAATAGATATGTCTGT
Organism: Solenodon paradoxus; assembly: GCA_004363575.1. Lineage (NCBI taxonomy): Eukaryota > Metazoa > Chordata > Mammalia > Eulipotyphla > Solenodontidae > Solenodon > Solenodon paradoxus. The sequence continues at coordinate 169,099 of RJWH01000252.1, forward strand.
TCTTTTTATTATATTTTAACCACTTCCCTTTCTCTCTTTTAAACTATCTGGTCAATTCCTCTGTGAAACTGATTGGTTTGCTGTTATGAATCTAGATATTTTCAAAAAAATTGTCAGAGTATATTGTGATGGAGAGAGGAAAGTGTAGACAAGGATTAGTTTCCCTTTTAAGTATTAATTCTGCAAGTAGTTGTTGAGTACCTGCTGTTGACCAGACACTCTGTTTAGTCCTGAAATAACTTGGAACTGAAATGGGGTTATCTTCTGGAAAGCAAATATATTTGTTGAGCTAGTCAACTCTGAAGTGAGAGATGAAATGAGGTACTTTGTGGAATGACCTGAGCACTTTCCTCTTTTTGAGGGGGTGGGGCAGAGAGACAGAAAGCTTTTGGAAAGAACTGTGTTAGAGTTTCAGCAGCTGAGTGATTTTTGTTCTATTCAGTGTTCAGTGATATCAGTTGTGCAGAAATACTTTTAAGAGTTTCTGTGAAAACACATTTCACATATCTGTGAAAACACATTAAGTGTTTTCAGATAGGTAAGTATGCGAATCTGTGAAATACTGTGATTTAAAAGTTTTATCCTTGTTATAAGGGAAATTTTTGAGTTGATTTTACGTGTAATAATTTATGGTGGTTTATTTTAACTTGATGTGTTTACAGTGTGTCAAGCAATACTTTAAGGCTGTACATATATGAACTCTTGAAGTTCTCATATAGCTTTATGATGTAGGTTTTGTTATTTCATAGATGGAGAAACTGATATAAAAAATTCAGTAACTTCTGAAAGTCATAAAGATATTCAGTGACAGAGCTAGGATTTGAACTCTGAGTCTTTGTACCAGCTATACCCGCTATTTCTTGGAAGTTGTTATGTCCAATACCTGTCACTGGATTCAATTACACCACTGTCAGCGATCTTGGTGTTAACTTCATAGCACATTCTCTGATTATGAAAAGATATTTTCCCTCCTTTTACTGTTTATGTCCCTTTTTTATCTTTCCATCATAGCATGGATTCTCAAATCAACTTTGAACCAGTGATAAGAATGTATCAGAAACCAAAGATTATGAATGATCTAGTTTTGTGTCCTTAAGGTCCATTAAAAAAAAAGTTTTGTTTACATGATTTTTTTTTTCTTAAAGATAGACTGTGCTTATTTTCATTTCGGTTATCACTAGATTTTTCTGATTTGCAGTTTGGGATTAGTTGCATGGCTGTAATAGAGTGCTTTCATTTGGGACAAAGTATTGCTTTCCTTTGAATTGTGGGATATATGTGAGGTGATAGTGTGTAATTGACTTAAATATCAATTTCTTCCTTGCAAGTTTCTTTCTTTTTGAAGTATAAATATCATTGTAAGATAAGTTGTTCATTTATACCATTTATTCATTATTCAGCAAGCATTTAGATGTCTACTATGAATAACGCATTAGCGTTTAGGTCCTTTTGGATATTAAGCCAGACAGTGTACGGATGGGAAACAAATAATTTGGAAACTTTTTTGAAATATATTTTTTATTTTTTTTATATTTTACATTTTTCATAGTAATTAGGCATCATGAATCTCAGATGTTTCTTGGGTGAAGCTGATCATTAGAGATTGTGATGATTCATTGAAAAAATAATTTTAAACTGAGTCTTGGAAGGATCTTTTTCCCTTTCAGGAATAATTTTCACCTTCTGGGTTCGCTTCACAGAATAATTTACTTACATATGCATAGTTTATGGTCTATGTTACTAGTACAGAAAACTCTACTCTTTTATGGTACCCAGCTAAATCATTAACATGTTTTTTTTGTGCAGTAGTATTATGGAACACAATTATAATTTGCTTAAGGATTTCAATTGGTAAGGGAAGAGATGGTATTGTCAATTAATGTTATTGTCTTACCAAGCTATGTTACCTGAAACAGAAAGACCAAGATCATCTTTAGATTTTTATATGTTATATCTTCATATAGTAAACTCTTTATAGAGTCCAAATTATTTAGTGTTACTGGAATTTGGCATTTTAAATTCATGGAATAAGTAGTGCTTTGATAGGAACTTAGATTTTTGGTGTAGAAATACTTATTAAAATGGAAATATGTTTTCAAGTTACCAATGATAAATTTTTATTTTGTTATTTGGAAAGGGTCTTAAAATTGTTTCACATTTTATATGGTAGAATAATGATGTTATAAAAGCATTTATAAATGTAATCTTGGTAATTTCAACTTTGCATATATTGTTGCTCTGATACTTTATAGTAACTGTTCATTGTATTTAAGTTCAGGAATGTGTTGGCTGCTTGAGAGAATTGTTGTTCCCTTAAAAAAACAAAACAGAAAACAATAACCAAAATACCGTCCCAAAGTAAAGACAGCTACAAAAGAGTTGAGGAGACAAATTAGTAGTAAATCAGTGGAAAAAAATTCTCAATTTAAAGTGTATAATTTCTTACGAGAACATGCAAGCCAATTGTATTTTATAATGTATAATCACAAGTTTTAATTCTTACACCGTGGAGGAGGGAATGGAGGAATAACAACTGTATCAGTTGTTAAGTAAAGATTGTTTTACAGAATATTATACTAGCCATATGCAGGTGACTTTATTTTTCAAGTAATAGCAAGGATCCAGTGACATGAATCATTTAGATTTGGTAATGTTGCCAAGTTTACAACTGACTCAACTCAATAATTATATTTTCTATTTTTTACATTATACGTGTGTGTGTGTGTGTGTGTGTGTGTGTGTGTGAGTTTAAATGTTCTGGGCTCTAAGGAGAAGCTGGCTAGAAATAAAAAAATGTTAGTCACAAGTCACTGAAGTGGATTAAGTATAAATGTGGTTAGGAATTGACTTTGTCCCAGTGGATTTGTTCCTGTTTAACAAAACAAAGCCCAGATTTAAAAATAAAGTCAGAAATATATTTGTAATGCAATATTTGTTAAAAATTGACAATAGTGCAGTATTTTTTTTGTCTTCTGGTTAGCCTATTAACTCTGTTTTGGTAATTTTCAGCCTGTGACACACCCTGAAAGAAAACTTCAACTACAAAAGTGATCTTTGGTTTAGTTATTGCTACTCAAAGCCCTTATACCCAGTCAATACAACCTAGACATTTTTCTTATATTTACTTACACTTTATTTTTTCTTGGGCTAATTCCTAATAAATTAATGAACTAAAATCAAATAAATTAAGGAAGATATCAGTTACTACAAATTACCTCCAGAACAGAAATCTGGAAGATCTAACTAACCATCTTGATCTCTTTTTTTTCTTTGGCCTCTGTCAGTAGGATAAGAGAATGTAAGTAGTTACTTACAGAAACCTATTAATAGTTAACATTGTTAAGGGCTAATGATGTCTGGGTACTGTTATGAGTACTTTAACAAATATTTTCTTGCTGAAATCTCAAAAACATTTTACATGATTAAGTTTTATAAGCATAATATATTTCTGTAATAGCTATATATAATACAAGTTTTTATTATGGCTTATAAAATGCCAAATGGAAAATTAATGTATGCAAAATATATTATCTTCTTATTATTGATGTCTTTTATTTAGATCATTCTGACACATGGACTAGGATTTTATTTTGTACTATACTTATCTATAATGCTATGTAGATGAATAGATAATGGGAATTGTTTGATGAAAGGGTATAAGACTCTCCTTGACAGATTGTTTTTCTCTCTTTAAAATATCGGAAAAAGTATGCCTTTACTTTAACTTGGTTTTTAGCTATATGAGAGGACTGTATCTGGGTGTCAAGTGTGCTGGTTAAAGAATTAAACACTTATTTCCTAGTGAACTGATTAAAAAAAAATTAAAGAAGCAAATGTAACATACATTTTTTTTTAAAGGTAAGATGCAGGCAGGAAGAGAGGAGGAAGAAGCACTTTCTCTTGTTCACATTGCTTGTCTTCCTCTGCCCTGGGTCTTTAACCCAGGACTTTGGTATGTATGTGGGACTGCTCCCAGGGTGTACTAGACCACTAAGATAGGAGGGCATACCTGTAACATCTATATTTTAAAGAAACAGGTGAATGGTAAGAGCCTCATTATCCTAAAGTTGTTTACCAACTGGCTACTCAGGGTGGAGTTCGTTCACAAAGTATCTGCGGCAGATAAATTAGACCAGTAGCTATTTCACCCATCTGCTTTTCTCAGCTGGAGTAGGCTTAGGACTCAACTGTAGCTGGTTCCCAGGAAAACCTAGTTGATTGTGTTTTACTCCTTTGACAAGAGAGTCATAGTTCCCAACAGATGGCTTTTATCACATTGTACATAACTCTATAAATTCGCGTCCAAAGAATTACTTTCAACTTCGTTAGGGAACAGGTGATGAAGCAGTTTGTAATATGTCACTCATTTATTAAGGGTTGAAATTAAGCATAGAGATTACAATGGTGTAGCACTTTGATTTACAGAATGTCATTTTGGATCAAAATAGTTTTTAACTGTCAGCAATTAAAATATCAAAGGCCTGCTAAGAAAAGATAAGTCTGACTATAGTATTGATTGAAGTATATTTTATAGTTCAATTGTATTATGTTTACAAAGTATAGATACAGTCTTAGAAAATAAAGTTGAATCTTATATTTTGTAGAATTTTGAGCCACTAGCTATCTTGGATACCAGTGATTATAATCTTACTTCACAGATAAACAGAGGGCCAAAGCTCGTCTTAAGTTTCTTGTTGAATGCCACACATTAAGTTCATCACGTCTAGGCAAAGTGTTTTGGCCTTTCTGGATTCTGTATTTTTTTTCAGAGACTGTAGTACAGCTGTATATTATCAGAGAGCAATGAGTACAAAATATGTAGTTAGAGCTTTAATGGAAACCATAGAATAAACCTGGTGTAGAGAGTTTTGTTTTTTTAAAATCACAAATACTTAACTCTGCTTGTTTTGGTTATTTGAAAGTTGAAGAATACTTTTTTTGGAAAAAGACTTTCTTATGGCCCAAATTAGAGGGATTGGAAAGTTGTTAAAAAATGTTTTTACCTAAATTTTAGAAGAATATAATGAACTATCTTAATGCTAGAAGGAAAAAATACTCAGGTTCTAGGGGAAAAAATGTCTAATTACAGTTAAGTCTCATTTTCATTGTCTGCAAAAACAAAGATAACATCTAATTGACTTGAATAAGTGGTTAGCATTTAAAATTCTGAAAACTGAGATAGAAAGGTACAAGCATTTTTATTAATGAAGTAATTCTCATTAAAGCTATGAAATATGGGTGGACTAGTTGGCACAGTTTATCACTCTTTGTTATTTATACATAGTATCTTAGTTGTGGGTGATGTCTAACACCAGTAAACAAACCTTACAGGGAAGGCAGCAGATAACAGATTGTGTTGATCTTTCTTGGGCAGTATGACTAACAGTTCATCTCAGCATTACTTTTACTTAGTCATACAATTATTTTAGTAAATACATTAGAGTAATGGCAAATAAAGGTTAAAGCTGGGGATTAGTTGTTTTTAAAATAATTGACAAGATTATTGGTAAAATTTGTTAAGGAGAAAATGACTTGATGGTGAGAAGAAAATCTGGCAGCTTGTAAAACTTAAAATCTTTGTATATGCAAATGAAGAGAGCTTTGCTGTGTACCTTTTGTGCAGAAGAGGTGGATTCCATGGATGGGGGTGGGGGTGTATTATGACATTTATTCTATAGGCTTTTTTTCTCCAGGGAATTCTGAACTGTAGTTGACCTAGAGAGCAGCTGATAAATGTTGGTTTTCCTTTTTTTCCTGTTTAGTAGAGTGCTGGGTTTTTTGGTCTTGGTATTTTTTTTTTTTTTTTTTGTCATGGACTATAGTGAAACATTTAATTCTTGGGTTTTCTAGAACATGTAACAGTATTCTCAGAAATATTACAATATTTGTGTATGTTGTGATGCCCACTTCAATAATTTCCTTCCTTTTTTTATTTAGCTCATCTTTAAATATCTGACTTAGTGTTTAGATCCTTTGTCACCATTTTTCTGTTTTAGTTGTTTTATTTCTCCTCATGTCTCTCAATTTTTCTTATATTCTATAACATAAATTTAAAGCTCTGTTCTTTCTAAAACAGTTGTTCTTGACACTAAACTCACTTTAAGAATTGCCTTAGGAACGTTAAAAACTAAACATCAAACCAGTTAAATTAGACTCTAGCTGTGGGGCCCAGGTTTCAGGTTTGTTTTATTTAAATCTCTGTGCACATCTTAATGTGCAGCTTGAGTTAAGAACCACTACTCTAACCTCAGAACCAGTATCTCTGTGATAGGAACTGACCCCAGGGAGTCAGGGGACAGAGGCAGCAGCTTCTTTTTACCTAATAATTGAGATTCAGACAGATCTATAAAGCAACATATTTTACACCTAGTTTCATGAACACATTTTTGACCCAAAACAGGACACTTCTGAAAACCTAAATTTTGTTTTACCCCATTCCCTCACCCTAACTGCTCTTGTACCTGTTCTTTTGTCTCCTGAAGATCTCATGTAGTTTGGAAAAGGTTCCCTATGTGATTCTGATAGGTGACACCTCCCATCACATAGTTTTCTTCTAATTGCTTAGGTTTATGGTTTATCACCTTAGTTCATTCTTGCTTTTCTCCTTTCTGCATCTCACTAGTAAACCTTAACCTTGAAATTAAGCCACCCATTTTGCCTCCCTGCTCCTAATGGGATATGAGACTATCATTTTGAAGAAATTTGTACAGAACATTTGGTGAGGCCACACTTAAAATTTGTGGCATCTAATCTCAGCTCCACTTGTCTATAGTCCGTTCTTCTCGCAGTAATTCAGTATTTTCTCTAAACCTTTTACTGTTCTCATTTTCAACACATTCTCATACCCTATTTCATAGAGAGAGTAGTATACAGCCATATGAGTTCACTAAAATTGTACCCTTCTCACACTAACCTAAATACATCGGTAGTGAACTTATTTTTACTCCCTTCGCTACTTTTTCATAGGATGTGAAAGAAGTGTTTTATCTAGAGCTCCTCAGTTAATGTGCAAGATCCTGTTCTCTCCTGTTTCAGGGGCTTGCTTCATCAGTAATGTCCCGTCTTTTCATTCCTTGCCCTGTAGCATGGAGAAGTCACTCTCATCAAAACTAGAGTAAAAAACAAACAAACAAAACCGCTCTTGAAATGTCTCTCCATCTACATTCTGGGTATCTTCACTTCATTTTTAAATGTCTTGAAAAAAAGTCTGTATTCTTCCAAATCTGTTACATTCTGATCTTTGACCCTAAAACACCATTTGAAACAGTTCCTGTGGACAGTTTTCAGTTTTTATCTTACCTGACCTCTCAACAGCATTTAGCACTGTTGACGCTCCTTTGATCTTAGGGATAATTCTTTTCCTAGATGTCTTCTCCCATCTTTCTGGTAATTTTCAGTTTACTGGCCTTTTTTTTTTTTTAACCTGTACATTACATATTTTTTTTCCTAATGCTAGGTCTCGAATCCATGTTCATTACTTTTATAACCTGTACTCTAGCCACCTGAGTTACAGGAGAATGCTTGATTTTTATTGTTTCAACCTACTTGAGTTATCTCTAGACTTATCTTCTCCATACTGATGGTTCTAAATTCATATCTTAATCCAGACTTCTCTTTTCGGCCCTGAACTTGTATATCCCACCATGTAGTGTGTTTTATCTCAGTCACTTCGAATTCATGATGACCCAGGTGTAATTTATCACTTTCTTTAGCATGTCCTTTTTTCCCTTACTGCAGTGAAAGGCATTGCCATTGACTGATTCCTAAAACAGAAATTTCCTAAAAAAGACATTGCCTGTACCTCATTTGCACCTCTTTTTGGATTCAGTTCCAATCCATCCTCAATCTTTTGTACTTCTTTGACACCTTTTAAAATTAATCTCTTCTCGGGCACACCCTGGTGGCCTAGAGGTCTAGTACACCCGAAGAGCCGTCCCACACACATCCCAATGGGGTTTTTGGGTTCAAGACCCAGTGTTGTGGGAAACAACCAATGTGAACAACTAAATAAAATTCTTCCTTCTCTAGCTTCATACTCACCTTCATTCCTGCCTTTACCTTTACCAAAAACATTTTTTTTTTAATCTCTCCTCCATTGCAACTGGTACTGTCTTAGTGTAGGGCCTCATCACTTGTCTCCTGGTTTATGTTAGTAGATTCCTCACTGATTTTCTCTTTTCCAGTATCATTGCCCTCCAGTTCACATTATTACCAAGAATGATCTTAGTAAGAAGCAGGCTAAGGACACAGGCTCAAACCAGACTATCTGGGTTTTGCATCTTATGTTGGCATTACTTGTTTTATGACTTTAGATAATTTACTGAATCTTTCTTGAACATTTCTTTCTATAATTGAGGATAATACAGTGCCTGTCTCATGAAGTGAAGATTTAATGAGTTAGTATATATACTGTTGTCAAATACAGCTTTGTACAAATAGAGTTGTTTCATATCTATGAACTGAGCAGCCACTAACCATATGTGACCCTTGAACTATGGAAATGTGACTAGTTGACTGAAAAGTGAAACTTTAATTTTGTCAGCTAATTGAAGTAGTGACACATGGCTAGTAGCTATTAGACAGTACTTTGGGCATAAGGTTCAGTGTTCTATAAATATTAACTATTACTACCATCTTTATAAAATAAGTCTTCTGCTTTAAATCCTCAGTACCAAATTTTATGACATAGTATATATTACTCTTAACTTCCTTTTTTATTCTTCAATCACTCTAAAGTTGACTACTGCTACCTATTCATATGTCCTTTTCAGTTCTAGTGGTTCTCAAACCATGATCTCCAGACTAGAAGTAGGAATGTTGTCTTCTGAAAACTTGTTTGAAATGAAAATTATTGGACTGTGTTCCAGAATGAGACCTACTGAACGAGATACTGGGTGTGGGGCCCAGTATGGTAATGAGCTCTACAGGTGATTCTGACACATACTGGGGTTTCCTGGCTAACACTGCATATTCCAGACTGCTAGTACTTCCTAAGATCCACCTTATTTTCTCTGGCTCCTGTGTTTTTCTCCTATTGGAATGACCATCCTTTCTTCTTTACCAATTAGTTCTTATTTATCCTTAAAGACTTAGTTTAGCCATACAGGTTTCATATAGAAAATAGAATGTTCATATTTGCTGTCTGTGATTTTCTAGGTAAATTTTTGGGGTCTTGGCGATGCAAAATTGTTTCCCATATATATGAATGATATTAGTTCCTTAACACCACTGAATAGCCTACTAAACCATAACAAATAGGAACATTCTACTTTTGGGTAATAGAAGAAATCTGCAATTGTATTCATTTCTTTCTTACCATCATCTTGCTTCTAGGCTGACTTAGTTCTTTCTCTTCACGCTCTTGATATCCTTTACATAGTTTTGTCATAGCCCATTTTATGCTGCATTCTTGCTTTGGCCTTTCTCTCCGACTAGACAGTGAATTTAGGATCTTGTTTTTCATTTTGTATCCTTGTCTATCTAGCACAATGTCTGGTATGTTTGCAAATATTTATTGGATATCTTCCTGGTGTCAGCACTGTGATTGGGTGAGTGAAGGAAAAAGTCTCTGTAATTAGCACAGAGAGTGGTAAGTTCTCTGATGGTGTAATGGTGCTGTAGAAATACAGAGGGAGAGGATGGGGAAAGTCTGGGAAGCCTTCTCAGAGGAAGTCATTTGTGAGAGTTTAGTGAAGTGTGGAGAAGCATATGGGTGGGGTGGGAAACAGCAGTTCCTGCAGAGGGAACAGCATGTCCAAAGGCCGAGAAGCAACACATTATAGACACATATTGTTTAATTGAATATGAATAAAAAGCCAAATTCATGTTAACTTGTTAGATTTTGATTTTGGAGTCACTGCTCTCTGCAGCAGACATTAGCATTTTATGTTTTTACATTTTATAAGCAGCTTTTATACTTGATACTATGTTTTCTCTGTATAGTTAAGATGTATCTTAGGGTTAGTTCAGCCTGCAAGATACATTTGTCTTTTAATTCATTCTCTCTATCCTTCTTCCTCTCTCTCCCCCCTCTCCCTTCTCCCTTCTCTCTCGCTCCCTTTTTCTTTTTAACTTTTAATGGTGGAAGGGTTTGATTTGTCTGAAGAATTATTCTACTTAGTGAGGAACCCAAGGGTGGCAGAGATACACACTGCATAGGAATAGGCCAAAATTTTAAATAAACAACTTCACACTTAGAGCTTTGACAAAGCCTATTAGTAAGAAGACTGGAAGGTGGCCAACATGACAACCACAACTTGTGTTACTTTTGTAGCTCCACTCTGCATTCCTCCTTTTTTTGTTCTTGTTGCTGTCATCCTAGGCTTCCTGTTGATTCTTTTAACCCTTCATTGTGGGAGCATCAAGGTTAATGTACTTGCAAGCTCCAACTTTTAGTTGCTGCAGAATGCCTACTTTCGTTTGAGTCCCTACGTAATTTTCAGTAAAAACTTACTTTTATGCTCTTTGAATGTTTTAAAAGTGGGTTGGCTTCACCATCTACTAACTTTGAAAGAATTATTAAAAATACAGTTATTGTCTAACAATGTCAACTGAATAAAAACTAGGAAAAAAAGGGAAGTAGTCTTTTCCCTACAAATATTGTGAAGTAATAACATGTTTCTTAAGTGTTTTCACAGATTAAAAATAATTTTGCTTTGCACATATTTTCTATTGACCTAACATAACACTTGTAGTAAGGTGGATAATCCAGGTGCTATGATGACCAGGTTTCACTTATGCACAATTCCATAATGTAATTAAGGGAATTAATGGAATTAGAGACTAGGTGTTTCTTAAACCCAGTATTCCTTCAGTCACATGAGGTTTCTTCTTGTTTATGAAAATGACAAACATTTAAAAAACTGGCTGCTTCTTTAGCATTTATTGCATAGATCCATTAAACCATTTATATGATTAACCTCTGTATTCAGTTGCTGACACTTTATTAGATGCTCAGAAAATGTGAATTAAAATTTTTTTAAAGGGAGGAAGGAAGGAGGAAGCAGCATTTCTTTTTAAGGGGAAAATACATTTATTTATTTAGATTTTTAACACTGATCCTAGGTTGCAAAGGGTCCTTGTGCATTACTTGGTTGCAAAATAGCATCTCAGCCGCCTGAGTTACAAAGGTTTACTGATTTTTTTTTTAAGTGTTAACTTTCTTAGTAAACTTAGAAGCTGAACCAGTTGTCCTTTTAAATTGATATCCTCTGTAGACTAAAAGAGATAAAATTTCATATTTGTTTTCAAATGTTTGATACCTCAGCAGAAAAGTGCCATTTACTACTTCCTTCAAGATATTGTTTGTTCTCTATTACCCATATATATCTTAAAAAGTTTAAGGAATTATGTTTTCCCAACAGATGATATATTCATTAGTATATAAAACTAAAAAAGTATGAGTTTTCACTGAAAAATATTCTAATTCCTATTCATCACTTCTCCCAGGAGCCATTGAGTTTTGTTTCTTTTCTACCTTCCAAAGAGAATCTGTATATAAGCAACCACCTTATATATGCATTTTCTACCTTTCCTCCCTGTCATAGTTGATAGCCTACTTTAGCATACTTTTTTTTCTCCCCCACATAAGATACATCTGAAAGTGTTTTCCATATCAGAAAGTGTTTTTCATACCAGAAGGCTTGGTGGTATTCCACTATATGGGTATACTATAATCTGTATAACTAGTCCTTTGCTTATGGACATATGTTTCCAATTTTTTTAATTGCAAACATTGTTCACTTGAATAACCTCCTTTGTATATTATTTTACCTATTAGTTCCTAGGAGTGGAATAATTGGGCAAAACAGTCTATTTCTTTGTAACTTTAATATTTCTGAATTTTTCTCTACAGAGATTCGTTGACTATATATAAGACTTGTTTATCTACACCCTTAAGCAACACAGTGTTACCAAGCTTTTTGATCTTTGGTAGTCTGATAAAGGAAAAATTAATATGTGTTTCTAACACTGTTTTTATTCTCATTGGTCTTTTTCTAGTCTAGATACAGAGACAACATTTGATCTGTATTTCTTAGGCTGTCTTAAACCTGATTACTTAAAAACGTCAATTCTTAGAGATAATCAGAAATTTGTTTAGTATTTTTTTTAAAAAGTTATATTGCTTTAAGAAATACCTAGGTCTTTTTGTTGAATCTGTCTTGTAAACTGTGGTCTCTCTTGGTAGATAGAAATCTACCAAGAGAAATCCTGTAGAATGAGCCCTGCATCCCCAAATAAAAATCATGCTCGGTGGAGTAGTAGTTTGGTCAGTCCACATACAGTCCCAGGACCCTGGTTCTCATCCTGGGACCAGGGTAACAACCAAGATGAATGACTAAATGATACAAATAAAATGCTTCTTTTTCCTCTCTCGTCCTGTCTGCCCACCTCTGTTTGCCTTCATTTTTGTCAGCAACTTTCTTTTAAAAAAATTTAAAAACTTAGCCTTTTACTTTTCTACTGATAGTAGAGAAATCCTATTTAGTATGTGATCTGGTATGTCCTGATTTGACAGTCTTTTTAAGTGCTCTTTATGTAACACTGTATTTCAATACCTATGTAATTTTGAATAAATATTGTGTTAGACGTTACAGTTAAGCATAACAACCCTTTAAGGAAAGTTATCTATTTTATAGATGAAACAAAGGCTCTTAAGAGGCGAAGTGATTTGCCTAAGGTTATATAGCCAAAGTATGTTTGCTAGAAAGAGATTAGTGGAATGGTCAAAAGAACAAAACACTATGATTTCTGAGTTGAGATAAACTGAAATTCTGTTAAATTAGTGAAGTCATTTAAATATTTTTGGAATTATTACAAAACTAATTCTGATTAGCTTAGAGTTAATATCAGACTATTTAAGAGCACGGACCTCAGCTTCATCATTTACTTATTTGATTTTTAATTTCTTTTACCCTCCATGAGTTTCAGCTTCCTTTTCTGTTAAAGATGGCTAGTAATAATACCTGTCACCAAATTCATAAAGGAACTAATGTTTTAAAGATTGCTTTGAAGTTTTACTTTCTAAAATAAACAGCTGGAAGTAGTGTCAATTCCCTCTCCTTTCTCCAGTAAACAAAACAACAAAACAAATCAATTTATTAGCCCACTAAATATTACCATCATATTTTGAAGCCCATTTGAAATTTTTATGAACACACAACAATTTCAACAGGCCATAGAAACAGATATCCACTTTGTTTAAAAGGCATTTTCCACATATTCTGTAATCCGTTTAATTTAGGATGGATGTTCTCTGGTCATATTGCTTTGGCATAGACAAAGTATTTGAACAATCTCTCCATTTGGCCCTAATTTTTGGTCAGTGTCTCTCTTTCCAGTAAAGAACAGCAACCAAAAAAACCTCATAAACAAAAAAATAAAATGTTCTCTTTTTAAAATTTTTCAAAATAGACTTTTATTTTGTGTCTTGAAACCCAAGATTAGGGTAAGGATGGAGCTGTTTTTCCCTGTGCAAAGTGATCTGGTCCATATTGGGAATCAAACTAATGACTTTAGTATAATTAAGCACATGTCGTATAGCACTGCTTCTCAAATTTTCATCTAGGAGTCTTGTTAAAATGCAATTTTAGGTCTTTGACTTCTGAAATTTTGCATTTCTAGCACCAAAAGTATCCTACTGCATGGGAAATACTTTATGAATATCAAGTTTCTATAGAAGTGAATCTGTTACTCATCTTTACATTAGATCTGGTTGTTTTAAGCTATATGCTTAATTCATTCAACTTTCCACTGAATGTCTTATGTTCTGGGCACTGTGCTAGGTACCGGAATTATAACAAGGTTCTCAGTCAAGTGGGGAAGCCAAGGAAATGGCAGTAAAGCATATGATATAGTGACGGAGCTCTGAGAATCTAAGTATAAGCATAGCTTTTAAAATTTTTATATTTTATGGAGGAAAAAAATTGTATTTAGAATTAGGCTGCTGAACTCAGTTTAGATGATCCCAATTTTGTTAGCAACATCCAAAGCAACATAGTCAGGAGCCAAACACATGCCGTCTTTTCTCAGGTCTGATTGGTGTTGACCTTGGCCACATCTGTGTTAGAGATGTGGCGCTTATTTTCCCCCGACGTCCCCAATGAATGCACATGTATTTGTTATCTTCTGTCTTCTTTGTGGCTGACTTGGTGGTCAGGGGACTTGATGGTCAAGCTTGTTTCTCCTGGGGGCTCCAAAGGCAGTCCCAATATCCTTGGAGCGACCGTGTCTTGGCCCATCAGAAGGCGGGTGACATGTGGATCTTCTTTTTTGTGTGTGTGACTGTGAAAGCCTTTCAATAAAGCTTTCTTGGTCTTCAAACTCTTTGTTTAGCTTTGGGAGGGACAGGGGTTTCTTTCTTCACTTCTTGTGCCATCTTCTTAAAAAGGGTTTCAAAAACTGCTTTTTAAAAAGAAGTATCATGAAGATAACTGGAACTAACTTGTCTAATACATTGACAGCTAGTTCCCAATTAGTGTAGAATGGAACACTGATTGAACTAATTGTTACTCTTAAACAGATATTGGCAAACTTGTTCTGTAAAGTGCCAGGTAGTGAACACTAAGGCTTTTCAGGTTATATATTCTGTTTCTTACTCAGTTGTGTGCAAAGCATCCATAGGTATGTGTAAATGAATGCCCATTTGTTCTGATTAGACTTTGCTTACAAATCAGGTGGTGTGCTGGACCCCTGCTCTAGAACACTAGCCTGGTATTACACTCAGTTGTAAGATATGCTAAAACTTATTTACAATTAAGTATTCATTGGCATTTGAATGTCATCTTGGAATGGGAGTTGCTTATGTAGGGAAACTGCTGAGAATGTATCATATATGTGACTATTATTTGTTGTTTTATTGGAAAGAGAAGGATAAAGAATTGCTCTATAATTTGTTTTTTAGAAAAAGGATTTTTAAAGGAAAGGTACAGGCAGGAATGAAGGTGAGCAGAGGCAGGCAGGAAGAGAGGAGGAAGAAGCATTTTACTTAGTTGTTCATCTTGGTTGTTCAGCCTGGACCCACTATGTGAACCCAGGTGCTTGGGATATATGTGGACTCTGTTGGCTGAAGGCAACTGAAAGAACTGCTACTCCACCAGGGCGTGCCTGCTTTAGAATTTTGGTTAGTACTCCTAAAGAACAGTATACATACCTATTTCACTCTTTTTCTATATAGATAAAGAAGTCATGATAGATAGAAGAGGTTAGGGAATCTTTTCAAAGCAATGCAGTGAAAAATTTCTGTAAATTGTTTTTTCTGATCAAAATTGAAAAATACGTACTTCCCAGACTAGAAGACAAGAGGCATCTTTGGGCACTTGAATCAGTTATCATTTAGGGTAATGAATAGATTTTGTGCTCTGGCATTTGCTTTCTGGTTTCAGTACCTAACTAGTTTTATGAACTTGGATGTCTTTGTATCTAATGTCTTTGCCCCTTAATTTTTCCAGGGGGTCATGTTACTACACACCACAATTTGGACACAACAAGAAGTACTGTATTTAATAGCACCTTGTATAGCACTGATAAATATCTTCTTGATTCCAGCCTGCCTTCACAGCAGTTTATTGTGTATTGAGGAAAATTCAGAAAAAGTGTTCTTGGCGCATTAGAACCTTAGCATTTTTTGTTGTTGTTGTTCCTTCTGGCCCTGTGCTTCCAACCTAGATCCTTGGGATGTATGTGGACTATGTCCAGTGGCCTTATGCTCTAGGCCGTCAGGGCGTGCCTAAACGTACAGTTGTGAGGCGTTAAGCACATTCACACTATTGTGAGCCAACCCTACTGTATGTCTCCAGATGTTTCTTGTCATCCTGGACTGACACTGTCCCAGCTAACACTCCCTCTCCTGCAGCCCCTGGCTCATGGGGGCGGGCCGGGGGGGAAATCTTAGCATTTTATTGGAGGTGGAAAAAGTAAAACAGGATCATTTTCAAACAAACATGAAACCATGCAATACCTCTTAAGAGGCAGGGTGTCTTAAGTAGGTAAGAAAAACAAGTAATTGTAGAACAAAAAAAAAGTCTTAGGAATTCTTTCAGTTCAGACCATCATTTTTACAGATGAGAAGTGATAAAATGACTTACCCTAAATGTTTATATTGTTTATATAGGTATGTAAAGAAAATATTTAATTTCCTCAGTTAACAAGTCGGATTAGGGATTTCTTTGTCTCTAATCTAAATTCATCATGTTTCATTTTAAGTCCCTATTAGCTTACTTTGTATATTTTAGGCACTTGGTAAATGTTGACTTATAATTTTCTGACCTCAACAGATAGAGTGACTATAGTTCTGATAGTAAATTATTTTGATTCCCTCAGTGTTGCCACTAGGAACAATTTTCAATGGTATTTTTGTAACTTTTTAGTAAACTAACTTGGATTTTTTTTTGCAGATTTTAGAGTTTACTCTTAGTCTTTTTGTACTGCATTGTTGAAGGGAAAGGTGACATTGACTACTGATGTGCCAAAAAAAAGCAGTTGCTATTTGGCACGTTTGAGCTTGCCTCCTGTATCTGTCCTCCATTGCCATAGTTCTTTCCTTTCTTGCCTTACTACAGTTGTCTTTCAGCTTCATTCATTCACTAAATGTTTAATGTTACATGACACATGGTAGGTATTGTTCTAAGTGTTAAGAGATTGAGCCGTGAACCAAATGGATCAGAACACCTACCTTCATGGAGCTTGCATTAGCAGACTATAGTACAGACTTTTGGAGCTCACTGCTATAGTTTTGTCTCATTGCTTTCTATAAAATATCATGTCCTCCTCTTGGTTAGAATTTTCAAGTCTATTGGATTTCTGTTGCCTTCTGGATAACTCTAGCCTTTATGCCACTTTGTCTCTTGCCATGCTCTTTTTAACCCTCTGTCTTCCAACATACTGCAACTTTGCATAGGCACCACACTCTCTTGCTTTCTGTTATTATGTATCTTTGCTTGAAGTGTCATTCTTTCAAATACTCCCCTAAACAAAACCAAAAACAGGTAATACTCCTCAGCCTCCTTTGACCTATCCATTATCATTACTGGCCTATTGAGATGACATTTTTCCTTTCTGATTGTGGCAAATATATTCTCGTAGCATATTAGCAAAGCTGATGCTATGACATTTTTCTGCCTGCTTTATAGTCTATTTATCTGACTCTCCTACTGGAATTAAAAGCAGGTACTGCTTTTAATATTGTAGTGTCTGTCAAAGGGCCTGGTAGATGGTTTGAAATATTCACTGATCAAATGGACAAAATGCCTGAATTTCTACTACCTCAGCTCTAGCAACCTGAGTTGAGAATGATGGACATTCATTCAGTAAAACTTTGAATTTGTGGAGTGCTTACTTCTATGTGCCAGATAACAGAGATAAAGAGATAGTTTGCTCTTAGATGAGTCAGCAGTAAGGCAGACAACTCACTTCATTTTCAGAACAGACTGTTACACAGACGCAGACACACAGCACACACACACACACATACAATAAAGTCTCTACCAAATATCCAAACATGCTGATGGTATCTTTTTAATGAAGTGATCTTTTAAACTACAGGAGAGAGACTAATAAAATGTGACAATCCATGAACTATTTTAGTATCATATAAGAAAGGAATATGAGTCTTGTGTGAAAACTTTTTTTAAGAAATCTGGCAAGATCAAGAAAGTGCCAGCATCCAAACTTGTAGAATGGAATCAGTAGCTTGGAAGAAAATTCTAAGGACCAGAGTTAAATAGTCTTTAAGAATTATTGCATCATTGTTACCAAGTGGTTCAAAAAATAATTCTCTTAAAAAAAAAAAAGACATCTCTGAATCAAAAAGTGATTTAGAAAAGATGAACTCTGAATTCAAAAAGGTGTAAAGATACTCAATTTCGCTTACATTTTTCTGTTTTATATGCATAAGATTGATAAATGGTAAAAATTTATGTCCAAGTAGAGCAGTTTTAATAAGTTTACATTAAATATTTAAGTAATATAAGAATTTGGCAAATAAAATATTGGAGCAAAATGAAAGTGTAGTATTTTTTTTTTGCATCCTCCAGATAATTTGGATAATTTACTAAAATACAAAATATATTTTGAGTAACAATTGCTCATTAAATATTATATTTACTATCTTTAAAAATGGGTAAGACTTGTAAGTATTCCCCTTCATCCCCCTTAATTGCTACAGGAATAAAGTTTTTACCTTAGCATGCCACCCTTGCAAGTGCATTCCTTGGATGCACATTTCTCTGTCAGCATTCCCCTTCTTTATGCTAGAGCTGTCTATTTCTATATGTTGTATTTCATCAGTGCTTTCCCCCCACCCCCATAAGTAATAGATTTAAATAGATTTTATCATTTTTATGGTAGTTCTCTGACTCGTGCAGGTTCCACTTTGACTGCATTTGTAATCATTAATCTCTCTGTTATGCTTATAAGATGTTAAAAACATTGTGTAGTTCATGTTGGTGTTTTCAATTCAAAGATATGCATATGTTAAACTACTCTTTTGAAATGGCTAGTTAAAATATAGTATATTTGTTATAAGGAAAAGGTTAATTAATCTTTGATTAATAGACCTTTCTGTTCATTTGTATTGCTCATTTGAAATACTAGTTTTAAAACAGAATGTAGAAGAGAGTTATTTCCCAGATTGTTTTCTTGCTGCTCCTATTCAGCAGCACTGGTTCCTGAGTGTGTGTTTTGAGAACTGAGCGATCTGTGGCACAGTAAGTTTGGGAAACAGTGCAGATGGACACTTCTCATAAGTCTATTAAAGGAATTGTGGAATCCCCACCTCTGCAGACGTCTTTAACTTTGTAACTGAACTTATGTGTATGCGAGAAGACAGTTGCCCTTCTCCCACTGCTTGTTGCTCATATGACCTGTTCAGGAAGCCCTTCTGTTAGGCTGTTCTGAATTGCTAATATTCTTTGAGATTTTAGCCTTTTGGTTGTTAATGGCAGTTAAGAGTCTAAGTTCCTTTATGTTTACAGTAAAACACCTGTGGGAGTTACAAAAAGAACCAGTCCATTTCAACTGGAAAAGTCTGAGTATAATGTTTATGAGCCAACTTCTTTGCTGTCTTTTTTTTTTTTTTTATTTTTAAGGAAAGGTGCAGTTAGGAATGAAGTTTGAGTAGGCAGACAGGAATAGAAAGGAGGAGGAATCACTTTATTTTTATTTAATTTTTCACCTTCCCCCTGGCCCTGGGTATTGAACCTGGACCTTGGTTTGTGTGTGGGACTGCTCCCAGGTGTTCCGCTTGGCCACCAGGGCATGGCTTCTTTGCTATCTTTTAGTTCAAATTTGATCTTTTAACATTAGTCTTGTTAGTTATTTTGGGTTATTAATGGACAGATTGACATTCAACTCAGTTCATGACATTGAAGAGATACTTAAAGCAAAATGATGAAATCAAATGCCTTTTTTAAAATAGAAAAGCTTTCATTTGAAGAAAAATACTCTAATATCTGTGTTTAATTTTGCCTTTATTACTTTCTGTACTGAGAGGATGCTAATATGTGGCTCGGGAGCTGAAATGAGTCTATAAAACTGTACAAGAAGTTATGAATTGGCATTGGAAGCCTTTTAGATCTACAAATTTGTTAGCAGCTTGAAGATAAAGTGTTTATCTTTATATTGCTTATAGGCAAATATTGTATTATGGGTGACAGTAACTTGTGTCTGAATTTAAGACAAGAAGATCTTTGTATTCAATTACAGAGTGTCTCCTGTGTGTCTGATACTGTTAATCGCTTTAGGTTGGCTATTAAATGCTATTGTGGTATCTGGAAATTTATATATTTGCCTTCTAATTCATCTGCACTCCTTGCTTCTCAGCTCTGCTTTCCCCCAGGTTATAGGAACTGAAGGAATCTGGCTGTGGATTGCAATCCTGCTTAGAGTAGTACCTGGTTGCCACCTTTAGAGTCAGGACTCTTCAGTACAGAAGAGACACAAGGTCATGGCTCTAATCTTACTGGGAATATTATTTGTGGGTTTTGATATGTTAGTGTTATATCAGTAGGTTTTGGTATGTCTTCGTGAATGTCATTGGTGGAACACTCAGTTTCTAGCCTGCGTTTAAATATTCTGATTGCCTTGCTGTCTCTCCTCATGCAGTGGTTAAACCATTTAAAACAGTTATCTTGAGATTAAGGATGAGTAGTTGAAGAATTATCAACAGTGCTTTCTCATCTAATTAAAGAGACCTTAGTGTATAATCTAACCTAAGCCTATACCTCAAGTTAATCACCACACATACCAAAGTATTTTGTTGAAACACAGGACTTCCAGTTCTGCTTTAGTTTCAATATTTCTTGTCGACAGTTGTACATTCTAGTTGAGTAACATCTCTGGCTTTCTTTACTATATACAGTTGACCCTTGAACAAAGCAGGGGCTTGCTTCCATGGATTCAGTCAACTGACCTATGCTGCTGGTTGGATTTGTGAACCTGAGGATAGGAAAAATTCTGCATGTAAGTGGACCTGTGCAATCCAAAGCTGTGCTCTGGTTTGCTATATATCCACACATATATACTATTTCATCCACATGGGGATTAATAAGAAATTCAAGTGCCAGTGTCTATATAAATACAATTTTACTGGAAAACAATCATACTTGTTTGTGACTTCTTTCAAGCTTTACCATAGTTGAGTACTTGCAGCAGAAACTTTATAACTTACAGAGCCTAAAAAATTTACCAACCCTTTACAGAAAAAGTTTACCAAATCCTGCTCTGGTATACATGCAGAATCCATCCACTACTGCTACTCTATGATTCAGATTTCTTGACCGGATCATTGTTGCCTCCTAATCGTTTTCTTGCTTTTGGCCTAAACCCTGCCCCCTCAATTTATGAAGCCAATGGTGTGTTCTTTTTAAAAAGGTAAACCAAATCTTTCTACTCTTTTGCTTAAAATCAGTAGTTTGTTATCTTGCTCAGAGTAAGTATGAAAAATAAGATATTAATGTATTTATTATGGATGCCTACTGCAAAGCTACACAAAGATCAGATTTTGGAAAACTTTTTCTATACAGTTTCTCTGTTGCAGGGACACAGCTCTGTTGTAGTGTGAAAGAAGATAGCAGTATGAGAACAAGTGGACAAGACTGTGTTCCAATTAGACTTTGTAGGCCAGATTTGTCTGGCCTACAGTAGGTTGTATTTTGTTGATCTTTGTTCTGGAGAGTTGTTCTGGAGAGTATGAAAATCCAAACAAATCCTTTCCCTTCCACATGATTATACACTTCCTGTTTTACTTCCCAGTATTCTCTTCTTTCCCTACTCTACCAAACTCTGACTTTCTAGGTACAGTCTTGCTTCAGGGCATTTTGCATTTGTTTTCCCCTTAGTATCTATTAAGTGCCTTCTAAGTCCCAGGTTCTATCCTCAACTCTTGGGTTTTATCTGTGGGCAGAATCTAAAAATCTTATCTGTACTTCACTTTCCTTGTGTGTGTGTGTATATGAGATCTCTTTCTCTGACTACTGTATATAAAATTGCAGTCTCTCTACCACACCTGGAATTTTTGCAGTTATTGCCTGTGTTGTTTTTGTATATAGCCCTATTGCCATACTGCAAATTCTGTATTTTATTTTTATCTCCTCCTACTAGAATATAAGCTCCAAAAGGGTTTTCCTTTGTTTCCTGCTTTTTCCATATTGTCTGGCACATAGTGGGTGTTCAGTAAGTATTTATGAAATGAATCAACCCAGGTGAGTTGGTAATCCCTAGTCTTATACTTTACATAGTATTTACATCATGCTTACCACAGTGTGTTTTTACTGCGTCTTAACAAGAAATCTATTGGATAATACATTTGAAAGCAAAGGAAGAAGGTTAGCACCACTTAAGACTCCTCAGGATGATTTTGTTTCTATTCAGATCTAGTGGGTGCTTATCTATAGTTAGGAAGATAGCTTTTAAGAAAAAATGATGTCCAGGAGTGATTGAATGGGAGGATAAAAATATCCTGTATACAGTGATACATCTATATTGCAATTTCTAACTAGTAATGCCCATAAGGGAAAACTACCTAAAACATTCTTCCCCTGTCTATCACTCTTCTCTTTCCCAATTAAAAATATCCTCAAAACAATTAATTTAAAACATAGGTCACCTAACTAAGACCCAGTTTGTGGGCCAAGTCCTATTTAAGACCTGTTTTTAATAAGTTATTTTTTTAAAAAAAGCAAAGTAGGCAGGCAGGCAGCAAGTAGGAAGGAAGAAAGAGGAGGAAGTAGTATTTTAGTTATTTAGTTGTTCATTTTGGTTCTTCCTCCTGGCCGTGGACTGAGAAATTGATAGAACAGGGTTTTTGTAGTGATTAAATGAGATAATGCTTATAAGGAACTAGGATGTAGTTGGAAATGCTCAACAGATCATAGCTGTTATATTTTTGTCATGGTGTAGTTAACAGATTTCTAGTGCTCAGGAAATGCCTCCCATACCATCCCCACTTATATTTTAAGTAATATATCTCTGTTATCTAGAACTATAAACTCAGACCGCCTTTGTGTCTTGAAAAATAGAGATATAATTCTTTCAGTAACATTGTACTTCATTAATTTGGGGGGCTTAACCAACTTTAGAACATCATTAAAATGAGACTTTTGGTTCTCAGTTGTAAACAGTTGATTTACAGACACACTTCTCAACAAAATCGGATTGCAGATTGAGATTACTTTTCTAAGAAAGATAGGCAGAAGAGATTTTTGTCCTTATGTTCTCTGTATATTAAGTGGCTAAGTTTGTGGGAAAGCTGAAAGGGAAGAGAGATAAGGAAATAGAACACCTATGGAAATTCATTGGAGTATTACAGGCCAGTCTCACTTCTAGTGCATGTTGACACAAATGTTGGGACGTTGTTAAGCAACCCAGAAGGTCATTTAACATGGATTAATGCTGCTTCAAAATTTATCTAGTCTGTGAGGGGTAAGTTTATTGTTTAACTATATCCCCTCCCACTCTCTGTCTTAGATGAAATAGGGTTAGTAAATTAATATGAAGAGTTGTTTTGAAAGAAAGTTATAGAAGGACTAGCAACTTTGGTTAAGATAGGAGCAAGGAACCACATATCTTGGTGTCTCCATGTTTATTGAATAAAGGAATTATTATACGTGTGTACATATGAGCATTAAAAATGTAAATGACAGGTACTTCCATTTGTAATGCTATATTTATTTATGTATTTTTACTCATACATCTTTTTACTCATACATTTATAGTGTAGTGTGTTCATTTTGGTATATAGCTTTATATACTTTGATAAGTGCATGCGTAGGGTTGTGTAATTACAACCTTAATTGGGATAGAGAAAATTACCATTACCTCCTGAAAAAACTTTCCCCATGCTACCCTTTTGTAGTTAGACCCCACCGTCCCTAACTCCCCTCCATCTGGCAAACTACTAAAGTATTATTCCCCTTATAGAGTTGCATTTTCTAGATGATCATATAAATGAAATAAATTATAGATTTTTGTGTTTGGTTTCTTTTCTGTAATGCATTTGAGAGTCATTCAAGTTGTGTGTACCAATATTTAATTCCTTTTTATTGCTGAGTAATATTCCATTGTATGGACGTATCCTACATTGTTTAACTGTTCCTTCATTGAGGGACATTTGAGTTGGTTTGAATTTTTGGTGGTTATGAATAATATAAACTTACAGGCTTTTATGTGAACACAGATGTATTAGTTTCCTATTCTTTCACAGTTCTGGAGTTTAGATATCTACAATGAGTATTATGGGGCTGAAATTATAGTGTTGGCTTGACACTTTCCCTCCACTGGCACTTTCAGTTTCTGGTGGTTTCTGACTTTCCTTGTCTTGTTGCTGTTATCACTCCAGTCTTTGCCTGTGTCTTCCACATTATGCCTTCCGTGTGTGTGTGTGTGTGTGTGTGTGTGTGTGTGTGTCAAATTTCCCTCCCTGTCTCATACAGATACTTGGCATGCCATGTGGATCTCACTTGATATTCCACTATAATCTCTAATCTCAAGAGCCTTCATTTAATCACACTTGCCAAAGCCCATTTTCCAAATAATATAAGTTCCAATGAATAGGATCTGACATCATTGGAGGCCATTATACAGCTTAGGTTTTCATTTCACTTGGATTAAAAACTCAGGAAGGGGATTGCTATGCTGGGTTCTATGGAAAAGGATCGTCACTTTATATGAAACTGCCAGACTGTTTCCATAGTGGCTGTATTGTTTTGCATTCTTACTAGCAATCTGTGGGAGTTTCATGTGCTCTGCATCCTCAACTAGCACTTCCTGTTGTCATTTTGAATGCATTTCATTGTAATTTAAATTTGCATTTCTCTGACTAGTTATATTGCATTTCTTTTCATATGCTTATTTAAATATATTCTTATAAAGTATCTTCATATATTTTCTTGTTTTTAAACATTGGTTTATTTTCTCTTTGTTGAGTTTGTTCTTTATTTTTTATTTACACCTCTTGTTCTCTCTACAGTTAGTCCCAGGCCTCAGGCCCTAGGTTATTAGAAAGATGTTGATGCTTTTAAACATTTCTTTGCTATAGAATTGTTTCCTTTTGTATTATTTCTAAAACTAAATTAGATTTGAGTTTTTCCTCTGGTTCCTAATAAATTTACTCAGTAAAGGAAATAGAATCTAAGTCAGTAGGTATTGTGTGTTTTAGTCACTTCCGTGGTTGCTAGTGACTGAAACTGTCAGTAAAAAGTGATTTATTAGTGCATTTGATCAAACTGCAACAAAGGACAGATATATAGTTGACTTTAGGGACTGCTGATGCAAGGATTATATTATTGTCTGGATTCTCTCTTAACTCCTATTTTCTCCTTGAACCGGTTAGGCTTGTTTTTGTTTTGTTTAATTTATTTATTTTTTTTTGTTGCAGTAACTTTGTTTTACAAATTAAACTCATATGTGTAGATTCCCCATATGTGCACATTTCCCCATTCCTTAGCAACCCTGCCCTCCACCAAATCACCAAGTATTCTTCACCATTATCCAGTGGGCTCCACCACTTGCCCACCCCCACACCCATTTGCTAAAACCTCAGTTCTATTGCAAGGGCCCAAGGGTTGGTTTTGTTTCATCTGTTCCTTCGTATTTTCATATTCACATTACACCTATGAGTGAGGTTATTTGGTAGCTTTCTTTTAGTTATTTCACTTAGCTTAATCCCCTCTAGATCCCTCTGTTGATTCAAATGACAGGATTTCATCTCTTCTAAGTACTGTGTAGTATTCCATTGTGTATGTGTACCAGATCTTCTTTATCCATTCATTTGATGTCAGGCACTTAGGTAGTTTTCAGTTCTTAGCTATTATGAATCGGGCTGCAATAAACATGGGGATACATACATCTCTGTGAATTAGTGCTTTTGTGTCTTTTGGGTAAATACCCAGGAGCGAGATGGCGGGATCATATGGAATTTCCATCTTCAGACTTTTTGAGCAGTCTCTATACTGTTTTCCATAGGGGTTACATACACCAGTTTGCACTCCCATCAACAGTGTAAAAGTGTTCCTTCTTCTCCATGTCCTTGTCAACATTTGTTGTTTCTAGACTTGTTAGTCAGTCTCTCAGGTGTAAAGGTGATAGCTCATCGTTGTTTTGATTCGCATTTCCCTAATATCAGGGAGCAGGAACATCTTTTCACCTGCCTGTTGACCACCGATATATCCTGTTCAAAAAAAAATCTCTCCAATTCTCCTTCCCATTTTTTCATTGGATTGCCTGTTTTTCTGTTATCGAGTTTTACGATTTCTTTGTATGTTTTGGATATTAAACCTTTGTCAGAAATAAGGAATGTAAATATCTACTTCTAGTTAGTATGTCGCTGTGAAGTTTTATAGTTTGATGTAGTCCCAGTTGTTTATTTTTCTTTTTGTTTCCTTTGATATTGAAGTTGAATCCCCAAAGGTATCTCTAAGGCCAGTGTAATGGAATGTCTTTCCTATGTTGTCTTCCAAGACTTTTATGGCTTTCGGTCTTATGTCCAAGTCTCTAGTTCATTTTTAATTTTTGTGAATGGTGTTAGAGAGTGGTCTAGCTTCATTCTTTTGCATGTGGGGCATTCCCCAACTGCTCTCTGGTTATGGTGGCACCATGTGTAATTTTCCTTCAGGGCCTCCTGCTCAGTTCCACGAGGGTGCTTGTCCTCCTTCCACCCTGTGCCAATACCCTACCCCTCCTTTCCCACTCTGTGCCCCAGTCCTGCTTGGTAGTTTCCCTGCTATCAGGACCAGCCCCTGGAAGCCCCCATTATTCCCGTATCTCCATCCCCTCGCCACAGCCCAAATCCCGAATCTGCAGTTTAGCTCTGAACCCTGATGCTTTTGTCTACCCTTTGTGGTCGTGTTTGCTGTTGCCTCTCTGTAGGTTCTGGACCCTCTTTTCCTCACTTTGTCTGGAAAATGGGTGAATTCCTAGTTGCTTTGTGGAGAGGATGCAAGACTTGCTCCTCCTAGATTGCCATCTTGACTGTTTTCTGATTACATGGTTTCTTATCTCAGACAAGTCTTCTCCAAATGATCAGGATCATGGCTGCAGGTATATTAGAATTCAGATCTATCTACTTTAGTGACCCTGGAGGAAAAAAGGGATCTTCTTTTCAACTTTATTCTGATAACTTCTGTGCAAAGACTTTATTGGTTTGAACATGAAGTCATCTGCAGACCTCTAGAGCAGTCATTCTTATCTACTTGAACATCATAACTCAAATGTAATGTGAACAAAAGAAACGATTTTCTTCTCGCATTTTTTTTTTTTTTTTTTTTACCATGCTCTTCTCAGTATTTATAGACTTGAACTCTTAAATTAGAGCAATGATGCACTTTAGATCTTTGTCCTCACTTTTAAAATTCCAGTCTGGGAATTGTTAATAGGAACATTGTAGTCGAGATTAATAGCTATATCAGTAGGTAGTAGGTAGTAAGACTGATTCTATAAAGATAAACTCAACACTCCAGAATTGATTTTTTTCTTTTTTGCTTAGATAGATGTACTTTTTCTTTAATACATTTGTGCTTTCAAACAAGAATACCAAATGATGCCTAATTTTGTAATAACGTGGAAAAAAATAAAAAATTTTATGAAGAATGTTAGTCATCTTAAATCCACCTCATATTACCTTTTCCATATAGATACTTTTGTTATGTTTTTTTCTTACAGCTTTTTAAGAAACTCCTTTGCAAACTCCTTTGCACTTAAAATAGTTCTATATCTGGTTGTTCAATAAGGATTATAGTCACTGAAGTTTCTGGAGATAAAACCTTTAAAAATAACATGAAAATTGTATTTCTGTATAAAGTGATAGCAGTGCCTTTTCATGTTTTAATTAAGTCCTTTATGGCTTACAATTTATTCATTTAATTATGTTATACTTAATTATTGTTATTTCTATTTTATGGAGGGGGAGAGAGACCCAGTATAGCTAACTAGCTGTATTTCAGCAACTGATCAACGAAACCCTGAGAGTATAATATCAAATGTGACGGATATATGCTTTAAAAACCAGGCTTGTGTAGGGTGTTGCACATAGTCATGCACTGTATAGTTAATGTTAAAAATTGTTTTTCAAGGTAAAAATTGCTGTGTAGGTATTGTCTTCACTTTTTATTTTACTTTATTTGTCAACTTTAAAACTTTACTGAAGTTTTAAAATGTCTTTCCTATATTCCGACTTTCTAGAAGTATACCAAATTAGTTGTCATTGGGCACATACAGCTTTTTAAATTAACTGAAGTTAATTAGGGTCGCCACATTTCAAATACTCAAGAGCCCACTTCTAATGGTTACCGTATGGGACAGCACAGATGAAAAAAACGTTTTCATCATTGTGGAAAGTTCTGTAAACAGCCCTGTTAAGGACAGGGTCTTGTTTTTGTTTATTAGTCTTTAGGATTTTGGGCTTAAAAATGTGAGTTTTAGATTATTTATCCTAAAGAGAGGAGCGTTGTGCTTTATGCTGTGGATCATGCTTCTGTTTAGACTCAGCCTAATCTTTTTTTTTTTTTAAAGTAAAGGTGAAGGCAGGAATGAAGGCGAGTAGGCAGGCAGGGAGAGAAAGAAGGAAGAAAGTCTTTATTTATTTTTTTCATATTGGTTGACGTCCTCCATGCACCCTACCCCCATACCTACCTTCGCCCCATACACCCCACTCCCACACCACCGACCTCGTGGTCCCAGGACTCAAACCCAAGGGTATGTGGCTTATTCCTTAAGAGGTGATTGACCTAACTGCTACTGCTCCACCAGGGTGCATCAGCCTAATCTTTCATTAGTCTCTCTGACCCTGCATACAACAGTCATGTTAGGCCGAGGGGTATTTTGGGGTAAGCAATACAAAATTTGCTAATGTATGTTGTATATCTTTAAAGTTTAATATCTTTCAAGACTTCATGCCTAATATCTTTTTACTTACCAGTAGGATGTTTATAATGAGATAACGACTAAGAATTTGAATTAATTTGGGTTATGAAGTTAACAATTCAAATCCTAATGAATCTCCTAGTCCTGGCTGAAATGTTTTCTCTTTTTTGAAGTTATCTCAGCTTCAGCTCTTTTTCTTTAGACATCTTAAAGTCACTACTCAGTATGGTATCTCACTGAATACACTGTTTAAACACTAGTTAAATAACTACTCTGGACCAGTCTTTAACTAGATTGTGAATCCCTTGAAAGCAGGAAACCATCTTTTATATTTAAAATACCTATAAATTTAGAAATTAAGAACTAAAAGAGGCTTTAGATATAATCATGTTAAATATTTTTATTTTAACAAGGAAGAACCATGACAGGTTAACTTACCCATAGTTTGAGAAATAGGAGTAGAGAATTTAGATAGCCTTCTACTAAGCTTTCTCCTTAACTAGTTGACTCTTAAATTTAATCTCAAGGAAATCCTAAACACTGTTGTTAGTTGAAGCTAGTATATTTTGTGCATATAAACTGTGTCAGTGTAGAAGGATGTTATTTATAGCTCCTGATTTCAACACACAGTGTTTCCTGTTTGTTTCTTGTTACACATTCTTAGTGGCAGGTTGTTTGCTATTTTTTGAGATACAGAATTTTGATTTTGAAGAAACGTTTTTGGTTTTAGACTAGAACAGATTGACTAGTTTCTAGGTAATCACTAAATAAAAGCTTAGGGTTGTGCTTTCTATGTACATATATATGTGTGTATATAATATAATACAAACCCATATGTCTAGTTTCCCCATTCTTTAAATATACGCCAACACATAGGGTTTGTATTTTCATGTGTTGCATTTGGTAGTAATAATTTATGTAATGTGCTTTGTATTGGCATTCATTTATAGAAATGAGTAGTCCTGTTTCTATGAACTATGAATTCTGAGCTTTCATATTCTAGTTAGTTTCGTTTCGGTATTGCTGTTGTGCAACACACATGTGCATACACACAGGAACACAGGCGTGCTAAGGACAACAAACATTTCTACAAACAGGTAAGACTATATATTTCTAGGATACTACAACTATTTCTTAAAATTTATTTTTACTCCCTGTAGTCATTGGCAAATTGTACATTATATATTTATAAGGGGGTTGTTCCTTCTCAGAGACAGTGTTGGTTTATTCTTTCATAGCTTATTCTTTTAGTTGGCATGGACCAGATCAGCTCAGGCTGTTTTACAGAAAACTTGTTTCCCCACAGGGTTAAAATTTCTACCCACCTTCCGTCCCCCAAGAACTGAAATCATTCTCAGAAGGGAGTCTTTGCTTGAAAATCAAAACTTTAATTATAGACTTCCTTCTTTCCAAAGGCAGTTCCCTTTTCAGCAGTTGTTCTCTGGGGGTGTGTGCATGTTTGCTTACAGCGTTTGGGTCTGTGCAGCACACTGGCTTTCTAGGCATCCTTTGTATAGTAACAGCATGTGCTGAGGGGCTAGCAGCCCGTAAAGCAGTTTTTCCCTCTTCTCTCTCCTCTCAACCTCTCTCCCCGCCTAGATCTGGTGACATTGCATAGATAAATTTGCTGGCTAGGAAAACAGCAGAAGGAATTGAATGTCTGCCAGAAATTTGCAGCATGAAACCAAGCTGGCTGCTTCAGTCTCCCTTTTTTTGATCTCTTATTGTGTGTGTGCAGTCTGTACTTGTCAGGGCTTTCCTTGTTGAGCATTACGTCACTATGTTCTCCACCCTCGTTACACTGGCTTTTCTTTTGAAAAGCTACTGTCCTCAGGCTTCAAACTTGTTAAACACTTAAAGCTTTATTTATACTGTTATGGAGGTAGTACTAAAGATGAAATGTATTTAAGTCTGAATGAGAAATTTTAATTTGATGTGCTATCGACTTAGGTATGTGTACACGCATGCGCGCACTTGTATTTCTGGGTAATGTTATGGTAGTGTAGAGAAGAAAAGGTACTGGTAACTACCTTGATTACATTGCTTTTCAAAAAAAATTTTTTTTCCTTCTTCAGGATAATTAATGTTTTCTTAAAGTACTTTGAAGACAGCTTAAAGAAATACTGATTTTTTAATTGTTAATCAGCTTTGTGAATAGTCTTTTCTAGAACAGCCTTGATTTATTTGCTTTCTGTTGAATTAAGATAATACAGATTTTGAAATTTGGGTTCTAATAAAGCTGACTGCAAAATGTGTCAGTGGTTTTTAGAGGAGAAATTGACCTTTTTTATGCCAACTAAAGTTCTTTCCCAAATTTAGTGAGACTGTTTAAATCCATGTCTAAGAAAATGGTTTTGGCTATTAAAGCTTTCATAGTCATTTAAAAAGTAAGATGAGGTCCCACCTTTTTTTTTTTTTAAAAAAAAAAAAAAACAGTTTGGAAAGAATTATTTTAAATAGATTAATTTGAGTGCCTTTAGCTAGAGTATTTTCATTGCTTTTGTTCCTTATGTGCTTCCTTGTATTGTAACATATTTTTAATGCCTATGTTCTGTTTGTACAAGTAGATTGTAAGACCAGCGGCAGGGAGCTAGTTTTCTTAGATCTTGTTTCTCTAGCATCAGGACATTGATGATGAGATATATAGTATGAGCTGCTTTATCTAGTGAACTGTTTTAGTCATCTAGAGCTCCCATGTAGAGTACTATAGAATGATGATTTAAAACAGACATTTCTTTCTTTTCTTTGCCTTTTTTTTTTTACAGTTTTACAGTTCTGAAGGATGGAAGTCCAAGATCATTATGCAGCAGGGTTGATTTCCCTTGAGGATTGATTTCTCTTGAGGCCTCCTTGCCTTGCAGATGATCACCTTTCTGTGTCATGGCCTTCTCTCTGAGCACCCCTTCCCCCTTTTCCTAGTTCTATAGATTTGGCTTCACCCTTATGACCTCATTTTAAATTTTAATAGCTTCCTTAAAAATCCTATCTCTAAATACATTCAAGTTGAGGGTTAGGGGTTCAACATAAGAATTGGGTGAATGAGTGGGGGCCACAGTTTAGTCCTTAACACTGATGTGGAGATATGGCAATTTAAGATGTAACTTATCAGGCAAACCAAGAGGGAACTAGGGAATTGAGTCTATGGAACTGGTAAAAACAGATGTTGGAAGTTGAAAAGCTAAATGAGAACACTAAAGTGACGTGGAGGTAGTAACTTCCTGGAGCTGTTAGTATCTCTGGGGCTGGGGAAACAAGAGATTAGGATTGTTAGAACCTGGGTCTTGGAGGAGGGATGTCTGTATAGCTGGAGTTCAGACCTGTGAGGAGGACCCACTGACTGGTTGCTTTTAAAAGCTTGGGGAAGGGCCAGACAAAGTTGGGAGACAGACCTCTCAGAAGGATTGCTCTGCTGCTACTGGCATTTATGGGGTGAGGGCTGCATGATAAGGTTTATTCTGAGAGAGCTTGGAAGTTGCTGGAGACTGCAAAGTGCTGTTGCTGCTGGGGGTGGGCAGGGCTAGAACGACACTGGCAGAAACAGGAAACAGATGAATGAAGCCTTTTTTTGTCATCTTTATCTGTCTGGTCTCCCTCTAGTGTTCCCTTTTGGTGGAGCCTGTCTTATGGCAACTGACAGATGAGAAATGAAGTATGCATTTTGAGCACAACATCACAAAGTAGAGGAAGAGTGATCTTGGAATTCAGAGATGTCTTCATAGCTGGCACAGATATTGGCAGGAATATAGCCTCTCTAAAATTCATTTCGCAGTGTGTATGAAACATCTTAGAAATGTGCACACCATTTGACCCAATAATTGCAGTTCAAGAAATATCTCCTGAGGAAATAACCCCAAAAGCAAGCAAAGATGTTATGTACAAGGATGTTTCCTTACAGTATTGCATACAATAAACAGTATTTGAAAGTAATTGAAATGTTCATCAATATAGGATTGGTTAAATTATTTTATAGCATTAATGAAGTGGTATATAGCCATTAGAAAGATTATGTTGATTTAAATTTACAGATGGGAAATGTATTTAACAAAAGAGTAGATTATATACCATTTATAGTATGGATCTCTTTATATGTTTTATTTTAAAAATTGTATGTATAGGAAAAGCTGAGAAAAATATATGTGAAAAGAACACAATGCCAAGGTAAAGATAGGGATTCTAGAACCAGATTACCTGTGTTTGTATCTGCGTTCTGTCACTTTTTATGATCTTGGGTAAATTAATGTTTCTGGGAATTTGTTTTTTCATCTGGAAAATGGTGGTAGTGCCTACCCTATAGGAAAGTTATTAGCCTAAAGGTGTTAATACTTGTGAAGCACATGTACTTTCATTGCTCAGTAAGTATTAGGTTGTGTAGGGGAAGAAGAGGAAGATTGAGGGAATTATTTTTCAAAAAAATTTTTTTGTGGTAACTTATTTACAGCACTCTATAAGTTTTAGGAGTATAGTTCACTCTTTGTTAAACATGTGATATCATACCATGTTCCCAATCAAAGTTCTAATAAGTTTCCATTACTGCTTATTGGACCCATTCTTTTTCTCACGCCCTTTGACCCCATCCTCTCTGGTAGCCTCAAGCCTCAGTTCTGTTATCAAAGTCCAGGTATTAGTTTTTTGAGTTCATTTTTTGTTTTTTGAAATTTAATGTAACATTGATTTATAACACTATGAGTTTTAGATGCGCATGTTCACTTTCCATCAGATACATGGCTGGATGTACTCTGGTGGAGTAGCCCTTTGGTCAGCCACCTTCTGCGGGTCCAGTCCACATACATCCCATGGACCTGAGTTTTATGTCTTGAGTTGGGAGAAACAACCAAGATAAACAATTAAATGAAATAAATAAAATACTTCTTCCTCTTCCTGCCTGCCTGTCTCTGCTCACCTTCATTACTACCTGCACCTTTCCTTTTAAAAAACCAAAACCAAAAACTATGGTTTACATCACATTAACCACCAGATTTCCAGTAGTCCTCTCACACTGTCCTCTGGATACCCCACTACCCCTGCTCCCATCCCCACTTTCTTTCCCTTTGGTAACCTTAGTTTTGTTGTCTGTTCACTTGCTTTGTTTCTTTATATTAAGCATATTATTTAGGAGAGAATTATACTGTATTTTCTCCTTTATTATCTAATTTAAAGCATGCAGATATGATTTTATAATTAAAATAAATAAACAGTATAATAGTTTCCCTATTAAAATCAAAGCAAGGAAGCCAACAAAGATGTAATAAATGTTTTTTATTTACTTCTGGAAGTCCTAGAATTTATATACTTTGTAGTAGGTAAAAAAGTATTTCCCACTAGAGCCTATATGCAGCTGTCAACTGAGGTTTGTCTTTTGACAAGCCCCTTATTCCTTGTGGGGAAATTCCTCGAGATCTCAGTGAGATGCATTATTATGACTTCTGACTAGATTTCTGATGTTTGCATCTTACTTTTGCCTAGGTTCCTTGAGTAGGTTCTTGTCCCTCTTTTTGCTCTTTGTGTGGTACCAAATTCAAGGCCAAATCCTGTCCCTCCCATCTTTAAAAAAAAATTACAGCGAAATCCTCACCTCTTTTTTTGCATATGGGCTGCAAGATCAAGAATTTTGTTTCAGCATAGAAGCAATGTAACTATATAATGCAGTTCTTAAATGTCCTTTGACCACCCTGCTTTGAGATATTTGTCATTGGCCACCTCTTTCTTCACATTCTAACCTTCTACATTTCTTGAACTTCTCTCAGTACCCTCTCTCTCTCTGTTTCTAAGACTGAATAGTTTTGCCTTACTGGTTTACAAAGACCACTAGTATGCTGTGCTTATTACCTTTTAAATTACGTTTAGGAACTGTTGTAGCATCTACATTTTTGTTTTTCTTTCTCACTCTTTAACCATTCCCTGAGAGTGGGAAAAGGGAGTAAAATATTGATTTCTTTTCTTTCTTTTTTTAGAAAAAGGAAAGATATAGGTGGGAGTAAAAGTGAGTAGGCAGGCAGAGAGGAGGAAGGCACATTTTATTTATTTTCATTTAGTTTTTCATTTGGCTGTTCTCTTTCCCCTCCCCACTGGCCCTGGGATGTGAACGTGGGTGCTTGGGATGTATGTGGATTTTGCTCTCTGCTGGAGGCCCCAAACCTAACCACTACTCAATTAGGGCATGTCAAAGGACTGATTTCTTACTGTTTTTGAGTATTGCTACTCTTTGAAGAAACCAAAAGAACATCTGGTCAGTTTCAGTTTTCATATACTGCTAGAAGTATTAGCAGTAAATAGAATCACTACCTATAATGGAAACTGAACATTTTTCATCTATAAAATTATTCTTTCAGTTATTTTATCTATAGGCTCTTGACTTTTGTGACTGAGTTGGGGTTATTTAGAGTATTTAACTTGGAGTCAGAATATCTACCTGACTTTGAATACTGCTTTGATCATTTTACTAGCCGTGAATAACCTTTGACAATGGTTTTACCTTTAGTAAAATTAATATGTAATATTTCTTGAAGATCCCTTCCAGTTCCAAATACCATTATTCTGATAGTAACAGAACACTATATCCTACAGATATGTGTCCGTTATTATTTTTGATATATATTGCAAACAATGATGCTAATTGCTAATTTGTTCAAGTGTTACTTAGACTTTAGTGGGGCCAAAGAAATGTCAGCAATTGTAGTATCATTTAAATGTAATAAGCATTAAAGTTTTGTTGAACATCTTGCTCCTTCTAAGGCATCACTTTTTAAGAAGGCAATTTGCAATGTGGTAAATGTACAAAAGACTTTAAGAATCTCATTACAATCATGTAAATAAATACCATATAGAGAAATATATTAGTTGACAAAATTTTAGTCACCTTGCCTTTTTTGGGGATGTTAAAACTTAACAGAACAAAATGATAATTGATCTCTTAAAGATTTTTGAAGAATGGGTACAGTTTTATAGAGGGATATAAGAAGCTAGCAGTTATTAGTGGTTTCTTATGATTGAGTTATACTTCTATAACTTTATCCCATTTAATCCTTAGGATAACTTGACAGGTAGGTATGCTGTACTGTTTTACACCAAAGAGGATAAGTAACTTGGCCAAAATGATACCGTAAGTGGCAGCATCATCTGTTTCTAAGCTCTTCTGAGCTGATTCTTACAGGCAGGGATACAAAGGACTTTGAGGATAAATAACCTGGAGAGGGAGCATAAAGCATGATATCTGAAGACAAGTGAGTAGATTGGGAGTAGAGGAAGACAATGTAAGAAAAATAATTCAGTAATAGTATTGGGAATTGAATACCAACCTACAGGAGATGGCAGTTGGGATATGTTATGTATGTTTTGAGCCAGGTGACTAGTCTGATAGCCATACACAGCAAAAAACATCAAAGGAGAGATTATGTAGAAGGTTGCATATGATGGAATCAATTCATGTAACTGATTGTCTGTGGTGATATGACTGAATTAAAGAAGAGCCATAGATAATATAAAGGAAACTAAAGTAGAAAGGAAAGGACCCCAGAGGAAGGAAGAGGCAGTAATAATTTGACCATGTCATATTTGGAGGAAAGAAGAAAATGATAAATCTCTGACAAACAGAAAGTGGATCTTTCAGATAACTGATGAATGTGAAAAAGAAAACTAACTTGTTAGTTTCTTCACATATGATTTATTTAAATATAGAAAATATATCAATTTTGATGTCACTTCTGATTAGGGAGTAGAAAATTGTTAAGTGTGATTGCTTTCTTATCTAAATTTACAGTTATTTGTATGCATGGTAAAATGTAAATTGAAATTGATCATTACCTATCTTACCTTTAACTTATTTTCTTTTACCAGTAATCTGGTTGTTGTGTGTAATTGTGGAAGTCACTGAATCAGCTCATCATAATAAAAATGAATTCAATTTAATACCTCTATAAAAATTTGTATTGGCCGGTGGTTTGTGTTGGAACTGATTAAAATTATACAAGGTTACCTTATTATAGACTATAAATGGAAAATGAACTGTTTTCCAAATGATTCATGTTGTTTTACTGTTATATATCTTTGTAGCTATATTCTTGGAGTAAAATATTATCCTAAAACTATTTAATAAGCAATCATAAAAGTACTTGATAGTAGAGGGGTGTCGAAGAATTTAAAGAGATTAAATCCTACCTAAGTATAGTTTCTCTGAAAATTATTGAATCTTGGAGGAAACACTTTGAATAAGTAACTTATTTGGAGATAGCATGATTTTGTTGTATTTTAATTTCAATGCATGCATTTTTAGTACAGATCATATGCAAGGCACTTATAGGTGATTAAGGGTCATAGGGTGATTTTTGATTACTTAGGGTGGTCTTTCTCGAAAAGATGAAAATATGAATTCTAAACTGTCAGAATTTGGGAGGAGCTTGAGTTCATCACAGGTTATTAGTAGTGAAGGAATGAAGAAATGGGTAAAACTGAGAGGCGAACTTGCCTAACTGATAGAGAACAGTTTTTGTTTTAGTTTTTATAAGTGCTTTGAAAACATGAGTACCATTTCATTATTAGTCTTCTCAAGATTTTTGTATTAGTGTTTACCAAATAGTAATGTTTATCAGACTTCTTATGTTTTGACTAGTAAAACAAATTTGCTAATGTTTAGCAACATTTGTTTTTCTTGTGCTCGGTCATTGAGCATCATTTTGGTTTCCTTTGCTATACATGCCTAATTTTCCACTTTTTTATTTTTCCACTTTTCTAAGTTAAGATTTACTTTCTCCTTATCCTTTGGGTGTTTGTGATGTATAATAGAACCACTCTTTTAGTTTAATTAATCACAATAGAGTGCTTCAGCAATACATATCATAAACTAAAATAATATCTCAACTGAAAGTTATTTAATATTCAAGTTCTGTGCAATAATATCAATTGAAGAATGTTAATTTGCACTTTTTGTTAAATTATAATTGTGGGAGAAGTGAGGAGCAGGATAAGTAAATACTTTGGAATCGCTAGAAGAGTTTAAAGAGACAGGTGAGGCTGTAGTTTGAAGAAAAGTTAAAAGTAAGCAAGTGAATTAGGTGGTTAGATTTGAGAGACACTTATGGTCGTTTATGAAGAGTAACCTGGCTGGATCAGATACGTGGTGGTCAGAAAGAAGTTTTAATTTGAGACTTGGGTAGTGTTTATGTTTGATCTTTTTTTTTTTTTTTTTTTTTTTTTTAAGGTACGGTACAGGCAAGAAGGAAGGTAGGCAGAGACAGGCAAGTAGGCAGGCAGAGAGAGAAGGAGGAAGCATTTTGTTTATTTAGTATTCATCTTGGTTGTTCCTTCTTATCCCACCCCACCCCAGGACAGGAGCCCAGGCCCTTGGGATTTATGTGAGCTGTGCTAGTCAGAAGGTGGCTGACTAAACCACTGTTCCACCTGGGTGTGCTAATAGATTTTAATTCTTAATTGCCTTACATGAAAGTTATAAAGGCATAAATGTGAGCTTTTTTAAATGTATGAGTTAAAAGGTAACCAACTTCAATGTAGGTACAGTGAGAATAAAGTGTTTAATATTTAAATTCAGTAGCCAGAATTTGCTATTAGTATTTTTTTTTTACATTTTTGTCGGCGGGGGGGCGCAGTTAAGCTATATGTTTGTCTGATTACTTCTTAGATACAGAAATAATAAGGGGTTTCATAGGACAGTTGAAGGAAGATTTCAAGACAGGGACAAGTGATAGTAATTGTCTCTCACTGTATGAGGTTTGACTTGTTAATTAATCATTTACTTGTGAGAATCTGAAAAATCTCTATCACTGAATTTTTCCCCCTGTCCCTGGGTCTAGAACCTGGTCCATGACTTTTATAGTCTCACCTTAGCTGCCTGAACCACAGAGTGGGGCTTACCATTTAATTTTTTGTTCATATGGTGAAATTTATGTAATATAGCATTAATCATCTGAAACATTTTTAAGTATATGATTTAGTGGCATTGTAGTATATTCACAATTTTGTGAGACTGCTACTGTCCATCTCCAGAGCTTTTTTAAATCTTCTCAAACTCTGTACTCACTAATCAGTAACTTCCCATTTTCCCCTTCCCCCATGTTCTAGTAACTTATGCTTTCTGTCTCCATAAATGTAACTACTCTAGGTCCTTCATGTAAGTGGAATTGTACAATATTATCCTCCTGTGGTATATATCATTTGATTTTTTGAAAGATGAATTGCAGTTAATTGTAGTTGAACATGGTTTTATAAAGTTTTTTAATGCTTTATAGGTATTA
Source organism: Solenodon paradoxus (assembly GCA_004363575.1). Classification (NCBI taxonomy): domain Eukaryota; kingdom Metazoa; phylum Chordata; class Mammalia; order Eulipotyphla; family Solenodontidae; genus Solenodon; species Solenodon paradoxus. The sequence continues at coordinate 207,696 of RJWH01000252.1, forward strand.
TTTTTCAAGGAAAACCGATGTGATCCTTGTTCTTTTATTGATTGCTGCATATTTGAGTATCATAGAAAATCTTATGAATTAAGTGATTCTTTCATATTGTTAATATTGGCTCTGCTAAGTTATCTCAATAATTTCCAGTGGTCATACAACTTGAAAAAAATTGTAGCTTTTAAGAAATCACACATCTTTATGGCATGATGGCCTCAGACATGACCTTAGAGGTTTCAGAAATTTTAAGTATTAAGTTAGCAACGCGTAGTTTTTATTCTGGTGGTCAAAAATTCTAGAATTTGTCATTCAGTTCTGTCAACAGAGACAATATAAAGGTAAATTTGAATTCCTCAGGAGATGAGATGATAGAGGCAATTATTTATGTACACTGTCCTAAAATTAAAGATAAAATGAAAACAAATCTTGTGGGGAATTGAACTTTAAAGATGGGAATAGCTAGAAAATGTCATTATGTTTAAGATATCCATAATCATTATGCTTAAAAATTCTTTCTTTTCATAGTATAAATCTCACATAATAGATTACCGTTGGACAAAATTTTTACTGTTCTTGTTTTAAAAAGCTCAGGTCGTGAAGCTGTTCACAGAACATCTATGTATTTGCCCCAATGCTGCCATCTGGTGATAATTACAGAGATCTCAACATGATCTTAGGCAACCTAGGGCAACAAAGTATAATGTGCCTTCTACCACAAATCTTCCTCTACTTTTGACAAATTGAAGAAAGGAGTTGCTGTGGCAGAACTCTTTATTTGGTTATTGAGACCAGGAAATGGCTTTGTAAGATCACTTCGTAGACTGTAGAACTTTCATATATTAAGATTATATAATATATGCATAGCTTTTTTTTATAATTTCTAATTCTATGAGATAATGTATTAAACAATACTTAGAATACATATAATTACTTTTAGTAATACTATATGCTGAAGAAGGCGCTTAGTACTAGAAATACTATCCTGAACCAACAGAAATCAGAATGAAGGAAAATATAAGATAAATGTACACATATAATATGTTAAACAGTGAAGAGAATTAAGAGAAAAAAAGTAAAGCCAGGAAGGGAGACATGATTATTGTAGTTGATAAAGTTATTTTGAAATGCTAGTTAGACGATCAAAGAAACTCTTACTGAGAAGGAGGTAACTTTTAACTAGAGGTCTGAAGGATTGAGGGAAGCGCATTCCAGAAAGAAGGAAAGCAAATGCCAGTGTCCTATGACTGGAACATCTGACTTGTTGAGAAAAAAGCTGGAGTAGAATGTTAGAGGAAGGGAGCTACTGGAGATGCGTTTAGAAAAGTAATTACAGTTATATATTTGGGGGCAGGAGAGTGTAGATTACAGAGAGCTTGGTAGTTCAGTTAGCGTTAAATCTGAGATAGAAGCCCTCTCCGTTACACTGAATTTGGGTTTGGGGCAGCTGAGGGACATGATTTAACCGGTTCATCCTGGCTGCTATGTTAAATTGTGTGTAATTTACTACAAACTTTGTTTTATTAACGGTAGAAACAGATTATACAGATCATGAGAACGTAATCTTAATTCATGGTTTTCTCAATTAGCTATCATTCTCACACTTTACCTAGCCAATTTCTGCTCCACTTTTAGCAGTCTTATTTCCTATTTTCCAAAAATAATGAGCTACCAGAAATGATCACCCCATCCTCATATTCTCACCTACAAACTATGCATCTACATCATCCCATCACCAAGACCCTTTACCCCTGCTTTAAAATGCATCTTTTCTAAACGACTGTTATTCAATAGAACTTTCTGTAACAATGGAATTGTTCAGTATTTATTCTAACCAATACTGTAGCCACTAGCCAGATACTAAATGCTTCAAATTTTAGCCATTCTTGAAGACTTACTTCCTCAGTGACTATTGAGGTTGAACTTTTTTTCTTATGGTTATTGATTGTTTTTATGTTATTCATATATTTTCTTTTGTCATGTACTTGTTGAATTCTTTTGCCTACCTTTCTATTAAATTGTCTGAGTGTTCTTTATATTTTTGGATGTGAACCATTTGTTAATTAAATGTGTTAATACCGTCCGTTTTGTAGCTTGCCTGTTTACTTCCTTAAGGGTATTTTCCTCTTCTTCTGTCTTCCTGATTGTGCATTCCAACCCAAATCAATTAGTCATCAGATGCTTCCATTTCTATCATTTAAATATCTTTTATCTCTCTTCTCCCTTCCTTTTGTCCTTGTGTTAGTGTCTTCCTACAGCTCTTCATTACTCAGGGCCTGGATTATAGATCATTTCCTTTCTAATCCATTTTCAGCTGCTCACACAGTGAATTTTCTAAGTTCAATCTTGGTCATATCATTTCTCTTCTTAAAATATTCCAGTGGTTCTGAGAAACTACGGTGTAAAGCTCAAATCCCACGACTTTGTTTCTGATTTCTTTCTAGGCCTTCTTTAGAGCATACTTTTAAGTTTTTACTCCTATATGAAGTCTTTCCTGACTTTACTCCCTGGTTCCTTTTCATATTCCCCCCAGCCCCAACTCTCCCCTGCCCCCCCTTTTTAAGGACAGGCAGATGGGAAAAGAGAGAAGGGGAAAGCATTTTATTTTATTTGGTTGTTCACACTCATTGTTTCCCAGACTCAGAACTTGAACCCATGTGGTTTGCATCCTTTGGAGGCAATTGACATAACCACTACTGTGTGCCCATATTCCTTTTTAAAGAAAGGACATGTAGTAGTCTTAATTGAGACAATTTCTAACTGTTTATCTCTTCTTTACTTTATTGGCTGAGCAGTACTATTAGTCTGCTTGTTTTGAACATACATGTATTGATGTACCATCCAACTTTTATTTATTTCCTTTTCAGGCTTTTTCCTCTGTCAGACACATAAATGTTGGTGTTCTGACCTTAATTCTCTTCTTTCCACCAGTTCTCCAGGGGAGAACTCAATTCTGATAGCCTTAATATCATTTTGTGTGTGTGTGTGTGTCTGTGTGTGTCTGTCTGTAGTGTGTGTGTGTGTGTGTGTGTGTGTGTGTGTGTATTTACATAACTTATGGATTTTTATTTCCAGATGAAACTTTTTCTTGAACTCCACATCCCTGTATCACAATGTCCATGGGCATTGTTACATGGATGTTTCATAGACATTGGAAAGTCATTAAGTCCCTGACTAAGTTTTACCTTTCTCCTGAAACTCATCAGGTGGACTTGCCTATCAGATATCTCCAGAAGAACAAATCTGTGAAGCCTTTCCTTGCCACCCCTGCCCTCTTCTTGATTACTTTCCTCCCTTGTTTACCATGACAATACTTCCATCATGATACCTGTGAGGATTATATCTATTCTTCCTGGTAAACCAAAAGCACCTGGAAAGCTTTATATCACTATCCTGCACAGTGCTTGGCATAAATAGTTGAGAATTAACTGAGAGTACCTTCATTTAAACACATCTATCTAAAATCGAACTAATCATCTCTTTGCTTTCCTCCTAATTTTCTTCTTAAGATAACTTTCACAGTTGATGGTGTCACTGCCTTACATTAGTTATGTTTCACTCATTTCTTTTTCTATCTCTTCTACAGCTAGTTAATTTTTAAGTCCACGTGATATTTTTCTATTTCATTTCCTTAACTTTGGTTCAGGTTTTCATTTTGCCTTTACCAGAGTCTCGTAATCACTGTTTAAATGCTCTATCTGTCTTTGGGTCTTCTCCCATTTGTCTTTGATATTGCTATTTGAATTATTCTTCTCAAACACAGTTGGTCATCTTCTGTTACAGTAGCCTCTATTTTTCTTTGCTTGCAGGATAAATCCCAGTTTTCTTTACACGACATTCAGTTTTGATCTAGTACCTATTGGTTTAGCCACAGTCCTTCTGGTGACAGGTGGGACAGTACTGTAAAGGAATGCAAAAGTAGATTTAGGCCTGATTTTTAAAATTACTTCTGTTCTGGATGGCTCTTTAAGATCCTGTAAGATAGTACTGGCACTCAATACCTCTTTCATCCCTTCTTCAAACACAATTAGAACTTATTTCTCCCACTGGCACAGAGAACATGTACTGTTTCTTATAGCACTTATTGTCTTCTGACTTATATTATGCTTATTTGTATTATATCATTATTCTTCCATATCAAGCTTATACTATGATTTCTGGTACTTAATTCAGTTGAATTGGATGAAGGATTTACTTGTTTAATCTATATGGTGTCGTATAATTTTTAAGTGACCATCATTATTGGGTTTTGATTTTTTTTGGACCAAAGCTGTCACTGAAAGACCAATTCTAAAAGCCCAAACCAAACAGGCTTTATAAATTTACCTTTTTTTTTTATTTAGGAAAGCAATATATTTGTCATAAAGTTACACATAATTCTCCTAGGAATTGAAAATCTAGTTTTAGTGTCTCACATTAAAGCTAAAAAAAAGTACTAGTATTTGACTGACTTGTGTGTTTCTTTACAGCCAGTCGCTGAACCAATCCCCATCTGTAGCTTTTGTCTTGGTACAAAAGAACAAAACAGAGAAAAGAAGCCAGAGGAACTCATCTCCTGTGCTGACTGTGGCAACAGTGGTATGTGATCTTCTTTATTTCTTCTGACATGTTTTCAGTCAAGAGGGAAGTATGTTTAGCTGAGTTTGTATTCTTGATCCTTATGAAAGTAGTATTTTAATTTGAGTCTGGTTTTAGGTTACTGAGATGAACTTCTAGATGAGGGAGGGATTTAAATATATTGCCAAAATATTTTATTCAGTTAATTTAAATTAGGCTTTTGGTTTTTTTGTTGTTGTTTTTTTATAAAATGCTTTCCACAGATTTATTTTTTCTTTTTTGATTTTTATGTTTACCATCAAATATCTGTTCAAATCACACCAGTCAACTTGAAGTTATTGCTGGTTTTTTTAATAATCACTACTTGTTTTTCTTGATTTATGCCTCAGGATTCATGAATAGAACCAGGATGATAATATATTTGTTTTTCTTAATAGAAACTTACATGTCACCTTAAATAGTGTTGAATTTACAATTTGGTAAGCCATATAAAATTCTAAGTTCTAAAAAGATTTTGCAAAGAGAGTCCTAAGTTGTTAATTCTAGAAATATTTTTGCTTTTTTTTTTTTTCCCTTGGGGTATATATTAAATTTTTTTTTTCTTCCTTTTCCTTTTCAAACCTGGTCCTTATGCTTTACATGGTCTATACCTTAGCCACAAGGTCTTCCATTGCTCTGCTTTTTTTTTAAGGAAATGTACAGTCAGGAGTGAAGGCAAGTAGGCAGGTAGAGAGAGGAGGAAGAAGCTCTTTATTTATTTGTACTTAGTTGCTCACATTGGTTGTTCCTCCTATACCTGGGGACCCAGGTCTTGAACCTGTGGCTTTCAGATATATGTCAGACTACTCTCAGGTTGTACTAGACTGCTAGGCCACTATGGCACACCCTATTGCCCTACAATTTTAAAAACTCATAAGACTTTGCAGGAGGGCTTTTGATCTTTGGTTTAGTCATCAGTGACAATAATGAAGTTAAGTATCAGTAATAATGGTTTAGTCCAAAAACCAGGAACCACACAAGATGCTTCAAGAGAAAAGGAATATAATACTGGAATCAGGTATTTGTGAAATTGTTGGAAGAACTAAAGAGGCAGACTCTAGACTTTAAGACTTTAAGGATTGGTTTCTGGGTTATTAATGAATTGACTCACCAGGAGAATCACCCTATCTGTCTCTATTTGGAGGTGGAAACAGCAGGCTACTCTAGAACTATTGAGTTTTGTATCTGGATACTGAAATGCTGATTTTGCCATCATCACAGCTGCCTCTGGGTAACCATGTGGTAAAGAGTAGATGCTGACGTGTTCATGACTTTGCTTACCCTTAGAAAGTAGTATCTGGAATATGTTCTAGTCTGGGAAGTATATAGCTCTTAGGTTTGTCAGTTTTTATGTATAGAAGGCATTAGAAGACGGGAATAAGTCCAGAGTAATAATGACCATATCCAGCATAATATATCAGAAATGAACTCTGGATGATAGATTTCATAGTTAAATATAAACCATAAAATTATAAAAGATTACATAACATCTAAAAATATAGTCACATCCTACAACACAGCAACTTCCAAACTAAAGGGGGAAACCCTTTCTCCAAATGAACTCTGTGGGAGTCCAAATATCTAAAACAGATTTAAATGAATCCTCTCTATGGTAGTGGGAATGAAATGGGTGTGGGGGTGGCAGATGCTATATCTCTCTACCTTCTAAGAAGTATTGTATTTGAGGTCTCAAGTTTCTGTAAGATCGGGAAGAGCATGGTACGCCTGGGTGACTTACTGGATCAGTCAGCTGGGTGTAGCCCACAGTACATCCCAAGGACCCTGGTTCAAGACCCAGATGAATGACTAAATTAAAAAAAAAAAAATTGCAGGTTTCTACCTCCTCTCTCTTCCTGCCTGTCGCCTATATGCCTTCATTTCTGCTTGCGCTTTTGCTTAAACAAAACAAAACAAAACAAAAAAGAAAACTCAAAAACTTATAACAAAAAAAAGAGCACAATTTGAAACCAAATACTATGGAGAAAACTTTTAAAGAATTAGTAGAATAAATAAGAATGTTGTCTCTTGCTATAGAAATAAGTAAATACATTTTACTTAACAGCTAAAGCAACAACAAACATTTTTTACTTCATATTGTTTCTGTGGGTAGGAATTTGGGAGTCGCTTACCTGAGTGGTTTTGAATTGGAATCTTTCTTGAGGGTGCAATCAAGATTTCAACTGGTGCCTCCTGTCATCTGAAGGCTTCCATGGTGACTCACTCACCTGACTGGCAGTTAATGATGCCTTTTGACGGGAAGCCTCAGTTCTTTGCCATGTGGACCTCTTCTTAGGGCTACAGCAGTACCCATAACATAGCAACTGGATTCTCCCAAAAAGGTGTCCAAGGAGGATAAAGGTGGAATCTACGATATCTTTTATACATACCTTAGAAGTCACGGTCTGTCATTTCAGCAGAGTTCTATTGGTTACATAGATTAACTTGATTCAGTTTGGGAGTGAACTACACAGTGATGTGAATTCTTGTCTGGAGGTAAGAATGATTGGAAAAAACAGGTTGGAGCCTGGCTATCTAATTGAGAATTGGATTCTAATCAACAAAGAAAAGTATAGACATAATCAAGTACATAAGTCCTCACTTAACATTGTTGGTAGGTTCTTAGATATCAAAATCAGTTTTACTGGAGGCTAATTCATATAAACAGGAGTAAGTTCATATGGAATGTTTCTGGTCACAAAGGTATCACCAAACTTTTAAAGACCTGAAACACTACATTTAAAACAGTAGTTTGTATTAATTTATTCATTTTTAGCCCACTTATTCCATTTTAGGATTACCAGTGGCAGAGACTACCCTGGCACCACGGATGAAAGGCAGGAACCACTGTGGACCGGAGACACTCAAATTTACATTCATTAAGACTGGGGCATTTTAGGCACGCCAATATGTGGGAGGAAACCAGAGACCTTGAGAATATCCACACAGACATGGGGAGAACATGGAAACTCCCTACAGACCATGGCCCTGGCCAGGAAGAGATATTTTTCCCCTCATCAGTGTTAAAAGGAAACAATGGTGAATGAAACGATGTTAGTTGAGGATCTACCGTATGTAAAATTTTGTATTTTTCAAATTGGTAACTGACATCCCCCCATGGAGAATAGTTTGGGGAAAATAATTACATTAAATATGGCAAAAGCTATAAAGTCCAAGAGGGTAGAGCCTATGAGCAGGCAGTTTATAGGAGAGAAAGGATATACTTGAGCATATAAAAACAGTTTAACCTAAGTAATGATAGCAATACACACCAAAGCAGGAGTGAAGTATCTTTATAGCTTTTATAATAACAAAATTTGAAAGATAGGAGAGCCCAGATCTAGAGCTGATGCCATTGTGGTGAAACATTTTCCTTTGCTCTGGTCACTGGCTGTTAAATCAGAGGGTTTGGAACCTGTTTTGGCAGTGTTCTCTACCTTTCAAGCTATAAAAAAAATGTTTATTTCTCTTCATTCACCAGCCCTACTTTCAAGTATCTTTTTCTAATTTTTATAAAGTAAAGAATATAAAAACATGAAGTACTTCATTTTAGAATTCTTTGTAACTATTGTGGTGATAGTGTTAATGTGTTTACTAACATTAAGGAGATGGCCAGGTAGGTTATATATAGTGCAGCAACTTAGTGTAATATAATCTGTTTAAGGATTATAAATGTAAAGTTTACTTGAGTAAAATAAAGAAGTAAAGCAAAGCAAAACTCTATACTGTATATAAAGACTTTTAACTGGTTTAAAAATGAAAAGTAGATCATGAAAATGGCTATCCTAGGATGATGAAGCTTTGAATGAAATTTTGTACCTTCTCCCATTTTTCTTTAATGTTAGTGATGTTTTGATTATTAAACCATCTCATAAAAGAGAAAATTTCTTAAGAAAATAGAGGTATAACTAGTCCTTTCTCTTACCAAAGAAAAATAAATATAAATAACATTTAGAGGAAAGGGAAAAATCTTTTCAGACTTGAGGGCAAATTAGTAGTCCCACATACTAGGTTCAAGGTCCTAGATTTAAGATCCAGGCTAGCGGAAGCAACCAATGTTAACAACTAAATAACAAAGTGCCTCTTCCTCCCCTCTCTTCCTACCTACCTACCTACTTGCCTGCTTGCCTTCACTGCTGCCTCCTGAATCTTTCCTTAAAAACAAAACAATTATGTACATCAGGGTATGAAATGAAATATAAAATCCCTCTTCAAAATTTTTATAGTTCCATAGTCCTAGGATGTTACCATCTCTGATGTTACCGGAGAGTTTTTGTGTATTTGTCCAGAAATAATCTGAGTATGTTTTGTATTCATATACATAGAAGCATGTATACACATAGTATTTTAATGCAGCCTTAATAAAAGTTTGGAGTTTGTCAATTTTAAAAATTAAATTGTGTATATATGTGTGTTTGTGTGTTCTAAATTCTATTTAGCAGTGATAAAACCATTAAAGTACCAATTTCTAATGAGACATGTATTGCAAACTTCTGGGAATAGCTTGTTTTTTTGATATATGCTTTGATAAGTGTCTTTTTCTTCAGTATTCCTTTAATACATTTACTAATCAGTCTTGATAGTTTCATTTGTGCATTTTCTCTCCCTCATTAGGTCACCCATCCTGTTTAAAGTTTTCCCCTGAACTCACAGTTAGAGTGAAGGCCTTACGGTGGCAGTGCATTGAGTGTAAAACGTGCAGCTCCTGTCGAGACCAAGGCAAAAATGCAGTGAGTACCTTTGTTTTCCAGTGTGACTGTTTTACATTTAGAAGTAGAATGAGTAATTGGCATTTCTCTCTTAATATACTTGGTTTTTTGTTTTGTTTTCAGTTGGTCCAACAGAATTTAGAATAGTAACCTCTTTAAATTTCACAGAATTTTAGTTTAGAATACTAGCTTGTTGAGGCTTGGGTTATTTCTTAAGTACCTAAGTTATATATATGCAGAGAGACTAAGCTACTTTAAAGAAGTAATCTAGAAATTTATTTTAGCAGTTTGGAAATATTAAAAAAAATCAGCCTTTTTTTTTTTTTTTTTTAATCAGTTAATACAAATTAAGGAAAATTTTAACATTACAGTGGTTTTTAGCTCCTTTATGAAATTGTTGAAGCATTCTATGTTTTATAAAGTTGTAATCTTGATGTGTTTTTGTTTCATAAGGTTAAGTAGAACTATTCTTTCTCTTTTTTTAGGATAACATGCTCTTTTGTGATTCCTGTGACCGAGGTTTTCACATGGAATGTTGTGATCCACCACTCACCCGGATGCCAAAAGGTGAGAAATACTTTTTTGAAACCAAACTAGCAGTAGAAAGGGATATGTTATTGAAAGCACACACTATCTATTCTGTTAAAATGAAAGAATAATCTTCATCTTTTTATTTCAGATTTTATAAATAGGAAGAAGGAGTCACCTTTCTGTCTAGGCATCCTAACATTCTTATGTGGCATGGATTTATTATTATTATCCTCTATTTTCAGTACTTAAATATCCATGTAGGGTATAAACATTTGCCAGTCCTATAGCAAGAGAACTAAATATTTGCCTTAGGTAATATTTTGAAATATCTTTAAAGGAAGAATATTAAGTCACATTGATTATATCACTGCTCATCATTTTTGAGGGTTACAGAGCTATTAGAATTTCTGGTTTATTAAGAACTTATAAAAGACTTTTAATAAAATTATTTGCAAACAAATAAGTGTCCAAGTTACAGGAGTACAGCTTTGTGTGTTTCCTTTTTTTTTTTCTTTTTTCTTTTTCTAAAGGAAAGGTGTAACTAAGAATGAAGATGAGTAGGCAGGCAGTCAGGAAGAAGCATTTTCTTTATTTTATTTAGTCGTTTGTCTTGGTTGTTTCCCCAAGACCGAGGCCTTGAACTAGGGGCCTTAGGATGTATGTGGACTAACCCACTGGGCCATCAGCATACACCTGTTATTCTATTCTTTTGACTCCTGTTTCCTGTAAGGGATACAGTTGCTTGTTGGTTGAATTTCTCTCCTATTATATGCTTATAATTTCTTTAAAAAAAAAAAAATCCAACTAGTCTCTTCTTCCTTTCTCGTCTCACAAATTGTTTTCAACTCTGATTTTGCTGTTTATATTATTTCTAGTTTTATTACACAAAATGCTTATAAAATATTTGGAAATACCTGTTCTGAGAGAGTTTTCCTGTTGGTCGAAAGCAACTCAACTTTAGTTCATAGCCAGGTTGTTAGGATGTTAATTTGAATCCCTTTTCTACTTCTTCCATTTACTTGAAAGAAAAGATCTGAGAATCTTTTAAGATAAGAAAGATTTTCTTAGGGTTTCATATTTGTGTATTTAAGTCTTCAAAAGAAGTTAGATAGAAGCTTAAAGCAGGAAACATTTTCTTTTAAAATAATTTCAAATTTACAGAAAAGTAATAAAAAATAGTCCAGAGAGTTCTCATCAGACCCTTTACCCATCTTCTTGTAATGTTGATATTTGATAAAACCCTCATAGTTATTGAAAGCAGAAACCTAACACTGATATCATATGATTAATCTACAGACCTTACTTGAAATTCAAGTCTAGAATCTTATATATAGTTTTCTTACAGTCTCTTCGAGTCTGTGTTAATTCCTCAGACTTTATTGTTCTTCCTGATCTCTTGACAGCTTTGAAGAATGCTAGTCAATTATATAAAGTTCTTTAATTTGAGGTCTTTGCTTTGTCATGATAAGATTTGGATTATAAAATTTGACAAGAATACTGCAGAAGTGATGTACCCTTCTTAGTGTGTTGTAACAGGTACATGTAATCCTAGTGTGACTAATAATGTTAACTTTGATCATCTGATTACTGTTGGAAAATCCTGAGATACACCTGATAGTCATTCTTTTTCTGTTTTGCCTACTAACTTTGACACCCATCATTGATTCTTTCTTGTACTCATTTTTCCTATGATGTGTTTATGTAATGATGATTTCCCAATTTTCTTTATTCTACGTGTATTAATTGGAATTCTGCCACAAAGGAAAGTTGCTCTTCTCCCTAACCATTAATTCATTCATTAAATTATTTATATCATTATGGACTCATGGATATGTATTGTATTCCATGGGTTACAATCCATTGCTGTTATTATTTCCTTTTTTTTTTGTTCAGGTTGACCCAGACTTAGCTATTTGGGAGCATCTTCAGTTGATGTCTGTGTTTGAGTTGACTTCATCGTCTTTTGAGAACACTTGTTTTCTGGCACCACAGCGATGTCCCAGGTTACCTTGTATTCTTCCCTGCTCCAGTCCTGGGGTCAGCCATCACTTTAAGGAAACCAAAAGACTTTTCTTTAGAACATTAATTAGGAGCCAGTGTATGGTTTATAGGTATAGAGCAGTTTTTCACTGAGGATCACCGGTGTTTCAGGACATATGTGAATCTCTTTAAATTCATTGTAGAACTTGTGTGTTTGTTTTCATGTTTTATTTTTTGGGAGGAAAGCTGTCATCAAAATTTTAAATGAGAGCTTTAACCTCTCTTGGTTAAGAACTCCTGACTTAGTGTATCTGAAATCTTCTGAAGTATTTATGTCCATTGTGCTTTTATGTGGAATTTTCTTTCTTTGTAGGCATGTGGATATGTCAAATATGTCGACCTAGGAAAAAAGGACGAAAACTTCTACAGAAGAAGGCAGCGCAGATAAAACGGCGCTATGCTAATCCAATAGGACGTCCAAAAAACAGGTTAAAGAAACAAAACACGGTGTAAGTTGTACTTGTGGCAAGGTGAGGGGAGAAAAGGATAGGGTCTTCTCTATAGTGTAGGATTCACTTGTATGCTTTATGAAAAAAAAATTCAGTTGGCACTTTTATGTAATGAAATGGCTAATACTTATAAAGTACTAGTGCTTTGCATGTGTTAAATCATGTACTTTTCACAAACCAATGAAGTAGGTACTGTTTTACTCTTGTTTTTCAAAGGCAGAAACAACTGCATACAGATTAACTTACACAAGTTCATAGTAAGTGTTGAACTTGGATTCAAACCCGTATAGTCTAACACCAGAGTCTGGCTTTAATCATTTTCTAGTATTCTCTTATATTAAAAACAAGAAATAAAAAAGTAGATCCTTGTATTTCACAGATTCTTCTGATGTAGTTTCAGTAGTTTATTTCTCTTAGATGTACAAATCACTGGACAACTGCTTCTGTTGAGGTCATAGCTAAGTCCCATTTCTGTGTGTCTTGATATAAAATAATGTTTTTCATAACTAGCAGAAATCAGGGCTATAACTATCCCTTATGGATGAGGAACCTGGGCTATCTCTGGAGGAGGTTGGACAAAATCAAGTAGCTAATTCTGTCTTTTATTTGAGTGTTTCTATAGTAATTTACTTGCAATGACATGTAAAATATCAGTAGACCTATAAACCTCTTTATTCTCACATTTTACCTGCCTTTTCTACACCTATGACACTCTCGAAGGTGGTATAACTGAATGACAGGTATTTGCAGCTTGAAATATATACATCCAGTATTGTGGTTTATATTTGAATCTTCAACCAAGCTTTAATTTTCCTCTAAAATGATCTTTTGATTCCTGATTTTCATAGAGTAACCCATCCTTTTGTTCAGAGGTAAAAGTGTAGCTCTGTGTTTGTACAGAGATCATAGATTTTTCTACCTGGAAGGATCTTAGTTGTTCTCTGGTCCAACTCTCATTTTATATATGAAGACACTGATGCTTAGAGAAAATGTGGTTTGCTCAAGATGTACCTATAGTAAGTGGCAAAATTATGACTCAAATATGCTTTCTGACTCTTGACATAGGATTCTTTTCACTATAAATAACTATGCTTCCTGGAAGTAAATATTTCTGGTAATAATATTACTTCTCATTCATTCAATATTTATAATTTACAGAATATTCTTAACAGTATAGATTTTTTTTTATTAAGCTGTAGACCATTTACTAATTTATGTTATATATTAAATAGGACTCTTTTTTTATAGTTATCTTTTTCTGTTTTTGATCTTTAGATCAAAAGGTCCCTTCAGTAAAGTTCGAAATGGCCCTGGAAGAGGTCGGAAACGTAAAATCACCCTCTCCAGCCAATCAGCATCATCATCAGAAGAAGGATATTTAGAGCGAATAGATGGATTGGACTTCTGCAGAGATAGTAGTGTTCCCTTGAAGTTCAACAAGAAAACCAAAGGGCTCATCGATGGCCTTACCAAATTCTTTACCCCTTCCCCTGATGGGCGGAAACCTCGAGGGGAAGTGGTAGACTACTCTGAGCAATATAGAATCAGGAAAAAGGGCAACAGGAAATCAAGCACTTCAGATTGGCCCACAGGTAAAAAAAATTTGTTCACTTGAAAACAAAAAGTAGGTACACTCTGATAGAGTAGTAGTTTGGTCAATTGCCTCCAAAGGAGCTCAGGCCACATACCCCTGGCTTTAAGTCCCTGGGAAACATCCAGTGTGAACAACTAAATAAAAATGAAATCAAGTGCTTCCTCCTCTCTTCCAGCTTGTCTACTTACTCACCTTCATTCCTGCCTGCACCTTTCCTTAAATTAAAAAAAAAAATGAAAAAAAAAAACAACAAAGATATTTGTAAAATGTATTATTTGGAAAACACAAATTAACTGGAAAAGATATATATTTACTATAGATTATTTTGAAGGTAGAGATGGACTTGGAGAATGGTCAAGTAGGAACTCTTGGAAGATTTTGTTTTTGTTTTCTTTTGTAGAACCACAAAGAATCTACAGAAATTTGGGGGTACACTGAATTAAGAATAACTACATTTCATAAGTTATAAAATCATATAATAAGTATCATGATGTTTACCTTATTCCCTGGAGGAAATTGAAAAAGAGCGTGATGGAGAAACTGCTGTAGATCTATGGCCAAAATACATGCAAATAGGATACTTATCATTGCTTTTTCTACTTCAAATCTTGGCAAATTTAGTTGTTGTTTTTTATGGATTACACTTGAAAAGAGAAAGAACTATAGATCAGCTCATTTGGTCATTTATCAGCCTACGTTTCCTAGTTTTCAAAGTAGAAAATATCTGTGGAGAAGACTAATAGCGTATTTGGTAATTCATGTAAAAAGAGAAAGTTTTGATTAGCTGTTGAGATAGAGCTTAGACTTGTCACAGTGTTATTAATAGAGTGCCTTGAGTTTATAAAATCCTTTCCTGTGAAAAAAGTAGAGAGGGCTCAAAGGAAAGTAAAAGAATGAGAATGGACTCTTGGATCACAAGGGCCAAAGGTATAGTTTCTCATTACTGCAAGAGAATTTAATTTTGATTTCCTTCCCCTGAATGTTTCATTGGTAAGTGTATCCACTTCCTCATTCCTGCTTATATAAGTGGCTGATTGGTCCATTGCAGGAGACAGTATCCTCCTCTTTTATGATGTGTTGATTGGCTTTTCATCAGAGTGGCAGTCAATCAATGATTACTCTTGAAGCATTCAGTTACTTTTTATGTCTTTATCAGCCATAGAGACTATAGATAAGCTCCAGTTTGAGCTTGTTTACAAAAATATAAAAGCCCCTCAGGGTAGACTTTGAATGACAAAATTTCATAAAAGCAGATCCTCAGAGACATTTTTGTATTAACCATTTGCACTGGAGGTGCATTATTAGAAAAATCTACTGGAAAGCTTTAGAAATTAAAATTATTAGGATAAATATATAAGTTATATGGAGAACCAATATTGAGCTTTAAGCACTGGTATGTGTTTTTGCTCTAATTGATTCTCTCATTTTCCTTATAAACTGTAAAGTTTAAGAATAATCTATACCATCTGATACAATGCTACTGAATGCTATACTAGATCTTGCTTGTATCCATCTGTTTTATGCACTAGAGGGCATTAAAGTCACATAGTATCTTCAGATTTTTTTAATACACACATTTCTCTTTGGGAATACTATCAACAGTGAATCCTTGTCCTTTTTCTCTTTATGCTAAATGAATAGAAGGCAGCATATATATGTGCAGTTGATTTGAAAAGAACTTTCACTGGTTGGTCTTTTCAGCCATACTCATACAAAGAGGAAACAAATTCATTATCTACATAATCCCCCAATATTCCTTTCATTAATTTCTTTGTCAATTTGAGGAAGATGCATTGTTTAGTGGATGTTGATTATAATTTCTCCTAGTTACCTGGAGGGTTATCATCTGTGATCTTGTGCCTTAATAGGGTACTCAAAATCTGAGGGGAGTTGGTGCTTTTTTACCATCAGTTAATCTTTATCATCAGATAATTTTTTTTTTTTTTAAATATAGTCTTTTTTTCTGAGATAAGAAAATATTGGTTTTAGGAATATTGCGGAATTATTGAGAATTTTAGGAGGAGGAAGTGTTCCCTGTTTTGCTTTCAGGTGATGAAAATTATGTCTTGCTATAACATAAGCTTATTCTATACTACCAAAGAATGAAGGAACATTATTTTAATATTGACATTAAACTCATAATAAACATGCTATATTCATACTCAGATAAATTTCATACTCAGACTCCTGCTTTTGTATGTATGTAGTATATTAAAATGTAATCTCTTAGTGAAGTTTAAATTAAATCGTTCAGTATTTTTGAGATAGTGTAGTACAATTCAAGTTTTCCATTTTAAGGCAGGTACAGTGTATACATATTCTTTATTGACTAGTATTTGTGTAGGTGTCAGGTCAATGCTATCCTCTTTTCTGTTACATAAATAATATTAAGGTTTTTAAAACTTAAATACTCTAAAAACTTTTCTGGTTTGTGTATTAACCTAAGGATAGTATTAGTAACATGTGAGTTCTTTATGTGCAGACAATCAGGATGGCTGGGATGGCAAACAAGAAAGCGAGGAACGGCTTTTTGGGAGCCAAGAAATCATGACTGAGAAAGATATGGAATTATTTCGTGATATTCAAGAACAAGCACTGCAGGTAAAGGTGTATATTCAGATTGGAAAATCAAGTAATTAAGTCATGGATGAGAGAGGAATCATTATTTTGTCGGTAAAGCAGTAACAGCAGTTTATCTGACCTACAAATAGATGTGGTTTATGCATATACATAGTTCTGCCAGTTACAGTATTCTTTTCCAACCCATGATAATTGCTTTGGTTTTTGCATATAAACACTTAGTTTATTTATATTATCTTAATGTATGAAAAGAAGAATTTGAGATTTGACCAATGTCTCAACAAACAGAAAACAAACTTCTCTTGACTAATAAAACAACCACATTTGTTAATTCAAGAAATAGTTATTAAGTGCTTCTACCTTAATCCTTTGTGACACATAACCAAGATTTAAATGTACAGACAAAAAATCTATTTATGTGACAGTTGCTAGAGATGCCAGAGTGAATGACAGGCTCCTTCTCTCAAGTGTAGTCTAGGGGACTTGTGAATAAGTAGTTTCGCTAATATTAAAGTTTCATTATTGAATATATGGTTTTGGAGAAAAAGGAACAAACAACTATCTCTGCCCCGGAGATTTGTTGAGGGAGAACAATTTTTGTGCTGATCTTAAAGAATATATATAGTACTTTATCATGGTGGTAAGGGATGGGATCCTGTATGATCAAAAGGAATAGAAGTCAAAGATTTGAAATTGGAGTAAAAACATGTTTAATTGTGGAAATAAATAAAGTCTATAGGATGGAGAACATAGGATATAGATTATGGAAAGAGATGAGATTGGAAAGTCCATAGGGGCTAGATCATAAAAGTACTTCTAGATTAGGTTTATTTATCTTTTTTCTTTTCCTTCTTTGCCACCATCTCACAGTCTGAATCAAGATGAGTTCTATCTCTTATCATTAAAGTAAGAATTAGAAAGCCAGTGCTAAGGATTTGTTGTTTAGGTGAAACTCTTTGGATTAAGAGACCCATTGGTGAATAAATTGTTTATGTTGATAATTATGTGAGTATTTTAACAATAAAAACAACAGTATATTCAGCTTTCTACTCTCATAATTTAATAGTGTTGACTTTCAGTCAGAAGGACTTCCGTTCAAGTATTATTAGTCTATCATTTACTAACTTCTACTTTGAATAAGTTAATTATCCTCTGAAGGCATGTTTCTTTTCTTACCAATAAGTAAAACAAAGTATTGTAAGCACTGTGTTATTTTATATGGAATCCAATAGGAATTCAAAGCAGGGAGTAGTTTTTCCTCATTGGAAGAACTCCCCACCCCTGAAAGTTGCAGACATAATTCTAATGCCCTTTCTTTACCCCTACTTATTTGTGTCTGTTTCCAAAAACGAGGACATTTCTTGACCACAGTAATGATAAGAAATTTAACACAGAGACAGTGTATAATCTAGAGATTTTATTCAGATTTTACAAATTGTACCACTAATATTCTTTATAGCAAAAGTAATAAAATACTTGGTCTAGGATGATGTGTTCTAGTTATTATGTCTCTTTACTCTCTCTTCACCTGGAATAGTTCCTGCCTTTATCTTTCATGACCTTGACATTTTTAAAGTACGCAGTCATTTATTTTATAGAATGTCCATTACCTTTTATTATGTTGTGATTAGATTCAGTTGATACACTTTTGGCAGAAACACCAGAAAGATGATCTGTCATCCTCAATGCTATCATATTGTAAGTGATGTTAACTTTCATCACTAGGTTTAAGTGAATTTCACCATGTTTCTTTTCTGTAAAATTGTTTTTCTTCTGTTATCAAGTATCTGGTGAGAATACACTTTAAGACCAGAAAAACATCCTGTTTCTCAACACAGTTTTTACCAATTGGATTTAGCATCCAGTGATGATTCTTACCTCAAACTATTACTTTGTTGTTTGCTAAACAGATGATTTTCTAATTTCATAATTTATTTTATGTTTATTAATTGATATTTACTGTAAGGAAGAGCTTTACCTTCTTTTCATTATTCATTTGTTTAGACTTACAGATTCTTAGTTTATTAGTTATAACTTGTTCCTATTAGTATTTATTTTGGTGCTCAAATTGGGCACCAAAGCTTACTGTGTCCTTTTGACATGTCTCAGTCATTTTTTTTTTTTCAGAGTCAGAGATTGAGAACATTATTGTAATTTTAATCTCTTACCTCTGCATTGACTTTTTGTATTTGTGACTTTGTCTCACTTGATGATTTATTTCTATTTAGATATAATTGGTATGTAACATTGTTAGTTTTCAGATGTACAACATAATGATTTACTGTTTGTATATTGTCATTCTTACTTACTTTTGACCATAGCGATATATTCTAGTCTCTTACTGTTCTAGTTTCAAACATACAAATCCCTGGTTCCTTTATAGGAGTCATGCAGTTCTCTCCTACTTGTTTGGGTCCAAAGATATCATCTTTGATATTCACTCACTCACTCCATCAGCACATACACATGGTTCTTTCGACCTTCAAAATGCATCCTGAATATACTGACTCCTCTATCATTACATCCTATGTCTAAACCACCACCACCTTTTGCTTGGACTATTGTAATATCACCAGAGTAATCTCTTTTTGTGCCCCATCCTCTCTTTTTGTGCCCCATCCTCAATTTCTAGTCTATATTCTTTACACAGGTGCCAGAGTAAATGTTTTCAAACTTAAGTTGCATCATACCATTCCTCAACTCAGAAAACCTACAGTGTCTTTCAGTCTTACTTAGAATTAAAAAAAAAACAGACTTTGCCTTTATCTTTAAAACTCATGTCATCTTTTACCTGCCTTTCCCTTTGACTGTTCTTCTCCCACTCCTGCTTATTTTCTCTGCTCCAGCCACAGGCCTGCCTGTTGTCCTCTGACACACAAAGAATACTCCAGGCTTGGAGCATTTGCACTGTTGTCCTCCCTATCTGGGTTACTCTTCCTCTTTGCTAGTTGACTTATTACTCACTCCATATAGGCCTCTGTTCATATGTCATCTTATCAGAGATGCCTTTCCTAACCCCCAAACTAAATTAGCACACATGTATCCCCACTGTATCACCCCTCTCTTTTTCTTCATTCTTGCCTGCCTTTTTCCCTCTTAAAAAATAATTGTTTTGCCTTGGCCATTATATTAAATACGGATTGGAATTAGGCAAGAGTAGAAACAGGGCAACCAATTCAGAGGCCTTTTCTTTGATGCCCATGTGAAAGAAGTATCTTAGATTAGAGATGTAATTTACGCTAGAGAGGTGACAATGGAAACAATGAAACCTGGTGTCTTTAGAAGAATATATTTAGAGATGATATCAACAAAATGTGGTGATAGATTTGATGTGCAGATTAAAGTCAAAAGAGATCATCAAAGATGACTCCCAGGTCATCTGGCTTAATGTAATAAAGTAGGGTATACCAAAGTCATTTTTGAGAGCCCAGAGCTTAAGTAGAAGAAACTGCTTCCAACCTGTTTCAGAAAAATTGCAGGAAGATTTTATTACAAGGTCTTAGTACCAGTGAAAGATAAATGATAAAGGAATCATATTGGAATCCATCCAATAAATAGTCTATCATTTCTTGAGTACCTACTTTGTTTTAGAAACTGCAGATATTGGGGCTATGTTAAGACATAGCTCTTATTCCCCTTAGAGCTTATAATCTAGTAGGAAATGTATTCAAAAAAGCAAATCTAATATTTGGTCCTAGTGATTATCTTGAATAATTAAATTTTGTGTGATATATTATCTAATTAAGTCAAGAATTATTGAAATGTTTAGCAAGAAATTTATCAAAAGGGTTATCCATTAATTACATTTTTGTTATGCTTTAATTTTAAGAGAAGTAAGGGTATAATTTGCCTGGTGCTATAGCCCACCATTAACTATATAATAAACACTTCCATGAAAAAAGAGCCACCTCTGGAAAGAAAAATAGAAGCATAAACAATTAGCATTATAGGCTTTTGTTCCCAAATTTAATTTCAACAGTTGTCTTCTGAGCTTGGAGGAAATGGTTTTTCTTAAAAGGTCCGTCACCAGAAAGAAGCATTTGTATTCAGCTCATTCCATTGAGCACAACAGTCTTCTTGAAATAAATAGAAAATTTTTTACATAAAGTATTACCAAAGAGTATGTTCTATTTCCTTATTGGGTTTGATGCTAAAAAGCACTTGAAGGGTTTCAATTGTTTTCTATATAGCTCTTAAAAGTTAACAGCACATTTTTTGAAACCTGTGTGAGCTAGAAAAATAGCCTCTTTGCATAAAAAATTGGGCATTTATTAGAAATGGACAGGTTCAGCATCTCTCTCAACCTTATGCGGTGCAAGGGTTGTTACTCAATTTTACATGTGCAGAAACCAAAAATTCTAGTTGAATGACATCCCTGAAGCTATAAAGCTAGTAATGATAGAGGTGGAATTTAAATCTTATGCCCCTAGTCACAATGATATTTTGCATTGCCCTGAAAAAAAAAAAAAAAACAACTTATAGAAGCACCAAAATCAAAATACGTGCTAAATATAAATGGGGAAATATAGGAAAATGGATAGCAAGCAGAGGCATAGAGGACCAGTTAATATAATTCATTGATATATTAAATTATATAGACTATTGCTTATGTTCATAGTTTGCTAGAATTAGTAAAAATGATGTGATTTGAAACGATCACAGAAGTGGACTTAAAGAATGATTAGCATAGTGTGCTGTGGTGGAGCAGCAGGTAAGTCAGTTGCCTCCGAAGGAGCAAGCCATGTACCCCTGGGTTCGAGTTTCTGGTCCAGTGGTGGGGGCCAGTGGAAACAACCAATGTGAACAACTAAATAAAAATAAAATAAAGATGCTTCTTCCTCCTCTGTCTTCCTGCCTGCCTGTTCACCTTCATCTTGCCTGCGCCTTTCCTTTAAAAAACAAACAAAAAGAATGATTAGGATATAGGTAAATGGAGAGAATAAAGACTTACCAGGTGTAGTAAACAGCATTCATTTCAGTTTTGAGGAAGCAAAAACTACTATAAAATACAAGAGACAGTATGTTTGTTAGTTCATTAGATCAATTTGAAGGCCTGCTGTATGCAAGTCATACTGTGGGATGATGTAGAAAACACAATAGCTGGACATTAAGGTGTGAAAATGCAGGCAGTCTTTGCTTTGTATGGAACCATGTTAATAGTAGTATGTGCATATCAGAAGCCTGACCTTGCTATATATGCTTCAATGGCAAATGAGATTTGTTTCACTTAACATGGTCCTGCAACATGAGGGCTGCCTGTACTGTAGTTTGAGAGAGAAAGCAGAGTGGAGCACTTGTTGGGCAGTGGTTAGAAAGACACTGAATTACTTGTATAGAGCTGCATTCTAGAGAGTTTTGAATGCTGGTAAGAGGACACGAGTCTTGGTGTGTCTGGATTTTAAGATATGCCGTGACTTTTGTTGTTGTTAGAGTGATTTCACCTTCTTTCACTAACTAGTGAAATGAAGGATAGTGATTGGGGGACTGTTTTAATAACTTAAGGTGTTTACCACTAATCGTAAATCACATATTAAAGGCTGTTTAGATGTATTTTTAATTCATTCTACAATTTCGCACAATTATTATTGAGTATTAAGATAGTGGTTAAGGGCCTCACCACTAGAACAGACTATAGGGTTCATATCCTATCTGCTGAGTGACCTTGGTCAAATCCAATTATTTAACAAATTTGTCAAAAGGATTAAATGAGTTGATATTTGCAAAGTGCTTGCTGTGTTATTCAAATGTGAGCAGTAGATAAATGCAAGCCTCTGCTATCTCTCTCAGTGGCAGGTACTAGATATACACAGGTAAACAGTATATGTGCCTCTGCCTTCTATTTGAGACATTTAAAAACAAATAATTAAAGTCATGTGGTTAGTAGTTTGATACCCTTTTGCTGTATGCTAGGTACAATATTTGGCATTCTGTATCAGTTTGTTATATTTAATACATCCTTGTTATCACTTGTTGCCATTTTATAGATGGAAGAACTGACCATTAGAAGAATTATAGTTATTATGTATCAGAGTCAATATTTGGAGCCAATTAGTGATCCAGATCCATAACCTCTTAATTGCTAATTTATGGTAATGCTACCATAGAGATATGCATAAGATGCAATAAGAATGAATGAACAGGAAGACATATGTCTGGGGATGTTAGGGAAGTCTTCATAGAGGAGGTGACAATTGAGCAGGGTATGAAGGAATGAGTAGAAATTTACTATTGGATAAGAGAAGAAGACATATCAAGTAGAGCAGTTTGGTTATAAGAAAACTTTTGAAACCTTAGAACTATTTGTGTTTGGCTGTTGTTCAAATAAGAGATCAGGTTGAAAGGTAAATACAGACTAGATTATAAAGATCCTATGGTCCATATTAAGGGTTTAGTGCTTTATTTTTTAGTTACAGTTGCTCTTTAAAGTAATTAAATAAATCTTTGGGAGTTACTGAAAAAAATTTTTTAAGGAGCATAACATACTTGTGTTTGCATGTAGAAACAACTCTGATACAGTGAACAATGGATTAAAGAAGACCTGAATCAGGACATCTACTATTCTGATGTTTACACTACTCAGAATAAGAAGTGACTAGGATCTAAGTGAAAGTGGAAGAGATAGACATTTAAGAGTAGGCAGAGATTTAAGAAAAAATTAGGATAAAATGAAAAATGATAAAATGAAAAAGATATTTTGTTGGGTTGGGAGTCGGACTTGGAGAGAGCAGAACCAAGGAGGTCTCCCAGAGTTCTTGTATTTTGAGTAAATGGGAATACTAAATGTGGGGAAAGGAGCTTGTTTGGATGGAGGAGAGCATGCTTACATTACTTAGGGGTTTATAGACATCTAAATAAGAGAACTGCTGTAGGCTTTTATAAATATGGATATGGTGGTCAGTAGGGCTTTGAGTAGATTTGTCAGGTTATCAGCATTTAGGTGACTGTTGAAACTACATAGGTAATAGTTGAACTTATTAACATAGATAATATTCATTTGACAGTAAATATTGCTGTGTATCGGTTAACATGTGCCAGGTAATAGAGATATAAGAATGAGCAGAACAGATGTTTTAAAAATCCTTATTCTCAGGAGCTTATTATTTAGTCGAGGTGGGGATGGGGGTAAAATAGTGATATGCCTTGTGGTAGTATTATGGAGAAGAAGCAGGTTGTTGAGAGAGGATGGATTTGTACAATTTTAAATTATATTGGGTTAGGGACTTACATTTAGCAGAAACCTGAAGAAAGTGAGGGAATGAACCATGTGGATATCTGGGAAACTAGCATTCCAGGCAAAGAAGCAGATTTAATCTTTATTCCTTAAACTTGTACACACTCGATTTTGTGGTATGTGGATTCATTCTTATATATCTCTTCATCATGTAACTTTTAATCTCCAATAAGCAATGATTTCTTACTATAATGTTTCTGTGGGAAATGTTCAAATACCAGGAAGGCATCTCTAATCACATTTCATATTCTAATACTGATAATAAAGGTACCTGCTTCCATTCCCAACTCAAAATGTCATTTTACCATGGGAAATGCAAAAGGAAGATCCCAGGGAGATCTCTTAAAGGAGGACAAGGGGAAAGGAGCAGGACTATGTCTGAATCAATTGTAATTTTGGTTGTACCAGATCTGGACTCGGGATACTACTAGAGTAGCCTCTATTTATTGGAAATTGGAATTAGATAAGTTATTGAATAGAAGTGGAGTTTTTGCACCAGAGTAAAAATTTTGTTTCATAAACTGCTATCATAAAAATTTCGTCATCTAGAATAGGCATATTTAAAGTTTTTTGGTTTAGCCTGATACTACTAGTGCACTTAATTACCCTCCCTTCTGACCTATGACATATATTATCTTTTAAAGATTTTGCATAGTCAGAGGAGGGGCAAAGTGGTAGAACTTGAATTAGACATTTAAAACATTATATCATGCTCTTTATTATATGAGATACCTGTGCTTTAGAAAGTTGCAAGTATCGTATAACGAAAACTATTTTGGCAGAAATTTAAAAATAACCTAGCAAATGTGACCTCGTAAATTGATATTTGACTGTTTAACTTTGGCAAGGACTGGGTTAACAATTGGTTTAGGTGCAGCTGTTGCTTCCTCACTGCATTGAGCCTTTGTTAATTTCTAACCCTCAGTGAAAGGAAACACCCTGGTTCACTAGGGAGAGGTAGGGCGAGGTCAGGTGGTAGATGACAGAAGTGAGTAAGCGCCTGTGCCAGACTATTTCTCCGTGCAGAAAGGTGAGGTAGGTGGAGGCAGTGGGGACACTGGCTGCAAGTCCTGTTTTACACAGACTCTCTTGGTTGCGGTGATGTGCAAACAATTATATTGGAACTGGATATCCACTTTCACATCTGGCATCCACCTGGAAGAGCGGCGGGCCATTGATGGGAAAGCGCTCAGACAGCAGGCAGTGTCACAGCAGGTGCATGTCTTCAACTTTTGTGCTTCCTAGTCTGTTCTTGTCTCAGAAAGCTGGATTTGATTTCTGAGATTCGGATATTCTGATCATTTCTATGCTATTGTTACTTTGATTTGTGAAGATAGGTTAAAGATAGTATTTTGTGAATTAGTATACTTGCTTCTGGAATGTAGTTTAGAGAACAATGTTGTAAAGATCTTTTTGCAAAGTTATATTTGATTTTGAGAAGTGAACAAAACCTTATTTGAGTCCTGTCTTATGGTTTACCCTGTAATTTTTGTGTTTGGAAGAACCACAGTACTCTTGGTGTCATAACACAGTTTGTTCAACTAATAGATGTTTGTTCTTTGTTTTGAGGTGTCTAAGGAAGAGGTTGAGGTTTCACTTGGCTGTGTTCCAGTATGAAACCTGAGATAAGTCCCTTGGCCTTTTATAAAAGGAAAGGGTCGTAAGACCAGAGAGAGAGTTCACAAATGAGTTGTGGGGAAGAGGCTTCTTCTTCAAGGACTTTTAAGAATTTCTCTGTGGTTTTTAAAGCATATATTTGAAGGATTATTTTATCAGTATTTTGATGAAAAATGGTTAGTACTTGAGTTTGCTTAGATTGCATTCTAGCTTTATCCTTTTCTTAAGTCATTTAATGTTTGTAGAGCAACTATGATAAAATACATATACATGCATATAATATGTACATAATATAAACAAGCACATATTCATTATTTACATATGAATTTGTTGCTCTATCAGTACAGAACAAATCAAATTGCCCTGAGTTAAAGGTTTTAAACCCGATCTTTGTGGTCATTAAAATGGCTTATATTTGAATTACTGGTGTGGAAGTCATAAAGTCTTTAAAAGTTACTCATTTTTTAAGTAGTGTAGTTCAGATTATTGAACAGATGAGAGTCATAGAGATGTTTTTCATTTTCAATAGACAGCACATAAAAGAGACATAGCAGTATGTGTATAGCAAAGTATGTTTTTCTTTGGTCAAACCTTTGGTCAAGCACCCAGTAAACAGAATTTTGGGAGCAAGGTGAAATAAATTGAAGACTCTTATTTGTACTTGTTTTGTCATATTCTTTTCATATTGCTCTTAAATATCTATTTTCCCAAACCAGAAAATTCAATTAAAAACCAATTCTTTTCTTTACATGCGCACATATTCCAGTGGCTGTTGCCATCGCCGTCAGTTGAGGCACTCACTCTATGTATGATTTTGGCAAGTGCAGCGCTCTCCTGCCTTTTTAAAAATTATTCTTTATCTTAATTCCAAGATGCCAGCAGCTTCTCTTTAACTAAGTCATGAAGGAAGTGAGTTAGTTGAGGAAAGTGTTTGTAATATTATTAAATAAAAAAATGCAGTGATATGAACCGCATTTGGTTTTGAGATGTATTAGTGTGTTTGTTCTTTATTTGATGCTCTATTTAAAGATTAATACAGTTTACCTCAAAACTTGTTAGCTTGTTCTTGGCTTTTTTTGTTCTCTGTGGACTCCTGAGACGACAACGTTTAGATCCAGATTGTTTTTTGTTTTGTTATCTGTCTCAGTATATTTAATCTAGCTAACTTTGTGATGTATTTTTTGACTGCACAGAAAGTTGGAGTGACTGGTCCCCCTGATCCACAAGTTCGCTGTCCCTCTGTCATTGAGTTTGGGAAGTATGAAATTCACACCTGGTACTCCTCCCCATATCCTCAAGAATATTCAAGGTATGTTTTGAGAGACCCTTTACCTTCTGTTTTTAGATTCAGAACTAGAAGGAACCTTGGAGACCATTTTAGTCAGTTCATTCTTTTACATCTGGAGAAAGTGGTGGCTTTTAGTAAAGTCCACAATAGTTTGATAGCCACTTAATAACACTTGATCTCAGTTGGCTTTAGATTTTCTTTTCTATATTCTGTCCAAAAGCAGTTACTTGAAATTGGAAACCTCACACCTGGTCAGAATGAAAGGGGAAATATTTTTTTCTTGACGGGATATTTGCCATCATATCTCACACTAAGAAAAAACAAAGAGAAAATCTCATACTTAACTGCAAATAAATATAAAATTCCATTGAGTGGCCTTTCAACTAAATTTTTATATTTTAAAATCTACTAAGTGGTTTGTTTTCCCAGGAATAATTGGATAGATGGTATATAGTACAAACTATATAAATAGCTTGTGTTCATAGATATAGAATTGATCAGTTACTAGCTTTTTGGGATGAGGCAGCATGCTTAGTGAAGCCAGTTTGGTTTTATGACTCAACTGACACAAGTTGTTTAACATTAGTAGTTACCCAACTACTCTTATACCTCAGTTTCCTCATATGTAAAATGAGGATAGTAATAGTACCTTCAGGGTTGTGAATATTGCAGTGAGTTAAAACATGTAAATTAGGAGCACCCTGGTGGAGTAGTGGTTCGGTCAGCTGCCTTCAGCCAGTGCAGTCCACATACATTCCAAGGTCCCCAGTTCACATCCCAGGGCCAGTGGGGAGCAACCAAGATGAACAACTAAATAAAATAGATGAAGTGCTTCCTCCTCCTTTCTCTTCCTGCCTGCCTGCCTGCCTGCCTGCCTTTGCTCACCTTCATTCCTGCCCATACCTTTTCTTTAAAACAAAGCAAAACAAAACATGTAAATCACTTAGAAAATGGTAAGTGTGCAGAAATGTCAGTTGTTATTTTCCTTTAGGGTCGAAATGAAAAGAATTGAAGAAAAATAAGATTTGGTCAAAATACAATTAATACTGCATTATCATTTGAATTATTATAGTCATATTAATGCTTTCTTAAATCTGTTCTTATGTTTCAGTTTTCCATTTAACTGGGTGTTGTAAGGAATAAATAAGTTATGGTGTTGCCTTGGGAGTTAAATATATGTTTAAAGTACTCTCATTATATAAGTTTTTACCTATCCAGTAACATTGTTTGTCCATAATATTAGTAAAACTAATTCTGAAAACATTAATTTATTTAGTGCTTTGTAGTACACACAAGAAGATGGGAATGCTAGTATATTTGTTGGAGAAATAAAACTCAGTATCATTTTACTTTTTCTTTCCATGTAATTTAATAATTCATTTATCTGGTATTCAGATTTAGCAGAAGTAGAAAAATAGGAATGAGAATGTTATTATAGACACAGACTTGTGTCAAAAAGAGAGAGCAGAACTTTAGGAAACTAACACACAAACTCACGAAACACTAGAATTGAGTGCCGTTTATTGTAAGGTAACTGGGTCCTAACACTGTGGTAGGACCTCTGAGCAGCATTCTGTTAATATCATGAAATAGCAACAGTTAATCTGAGTTTGTTAAAATAAGGTTAAATTATAATTGTATGTTATTTTGTATTTATGTTAAATTGTATGTATAATTGTATGTTAAAAGAGGACAGGAAATGATTCAACTTCCTGCAGAACCTGGTACTCAAGGTAGTTAATTCTTCAGGAGATCTGTATAGTCAAGATAAAGTGTGATCAGGAACAAATATGCTGAGTAATTAATTTCTTCATCAGGTTTAAAATAAATTATCATTAACGAATTCTTTGCAAGCTGGCGAAAGACTGAATATTCAGTTTAGAAAAGCATGCTTGTTGAATGTGAATTAACCGTTCTAGGGGTAGCAGTATAGCTAGATGAAGACTGCAGGCACCTTTTCTCTTCTCCTCCTGAGGACAGGAAATTAATTGGTTCAAGAATGGATATAGAAAGACAGCCTCAGCACTTGCTTTCCAAGAAAATGATGAACAGAATCATGAGGCTTTTAAGATATTAAATGACTTCATTTAAAATGTTGTTTTTTGTCCTGATGAGATTGTCACTGGAACCTGATTGCTTAGTCAGAGTTGAGGGAGTCATTTATCAGTGAAGAAATGAACATTGACAGCAGAAAAATATAATAGGAATCATAATAAAAGTAGTAATAAGAAAGGAACTGTGAAGTTTATCAAGTTTCTTAAGCAGAATTTAAGACATTTTCATGTATTTCCTTATCCATTGTGAAGGGTTCCCTGAATATTCCATCAGAAAATATTTAGTACTTCAGTAATTCCTTAAGTTCTTTAGTCATTATGACTTTTTTCTCTCAGATTTTTTTAAAGCTATGTAGATAGTTGTTTCAATAAATTTAGTCTTGTTTTACTTCTGAGTTTTTTTTTCTTTAATTGAGGTAACATTTACAACACAAGTTTTAGATGTGCAAGTTCACTTCTTAGTTCTTTTAAACTTAAATAGCTAGATGTGACTAAAGATTTGTGACTTAGATTTAAATAAAGTGTTTAGGGATCTTATGATTTCCAAATAATAAATCTATGTAATTATTTTTTAGTGCCTATTATTTCATGCTAAATTATTTCTAAATAATTTTATCATTATTTTAAACACTTAAACATTTTTCTTCAAATTCCGAACATGGAAAAACAGGACAGTTGTAGCAAATAAAAAAACAAAAAAGAGAAGTTCTTTTGGGAAAATCCCCCATAATATCCTGATACTATTTGTGGTGTTCATTAAATAATTTTGTATACCTGACTTTAGAAAATACAGAACTAAATAAAACAACAGTAATTAAGAAATACTACTTCATTTGGAACAATATGATTTCAGTCTCAGTTATGAAGAGTATAAATTAGAATTTTAACCCTAAGTTTCTCCATTGGGGCCTTATAATGCTCACATGTGGCAAACAGGTTCACAAAGAACCCAACTTTGTCATTGAAAACATGACTTAGATGGATTGAGTAACTTTGATCATAGGATACCCTCTACTCCTGAACAGCTTAAAATTTAGCCTCATAATTACCTCGTTGCCTATTAGTTCATGCTGAGATTCTAAAGAGACAAATTTCACATAACTGAGTAGCATCAAAAGTTTCTCTGCCTTTTGATGGTGATTTGATTTGATGCATAGCCCTTGTTACTGAAGAAGCAACAAAATTGCATTCTTAGGTCTTTGGACAATCACTGAATGATGAAGTTAAGTGAATGGTTGAAAGGAGAATAAAAATATTCACAGTTCTAATCAGAAATAATAGCTATAGTTAACATTCATTGAACTTTGTGCTGTATCAAACATCTCTGGAATAAATCTTTAAGGTGGATGTTAGTATTTTTGTTTTACTACCACAGCCCAGCAAAATTCAAGACCACACAAAATTTAAGCCCACTATTTTCTTATCATATAGCCATACTTTTTAACCATTCTGCTTGCAAACTCTATTTAGCATTTGTATCTAGATTGAGCTTACCAGGCTTGTACCATAACCTTTGATTTAAATAACATTTGATAAAATTTTTATTGTTGCATTGGGTCAGCTTGTAGTAAAATCTTATTAGAAAGGTTATACAGACTGCTGCTCTCTTGGACAGCATTCAAAAGTCAAGAAGGTACTGTAGGAATTCCTAGGAAGAATACTTGCATCATCCTAGAAGTAAGAGAATCAGTGCTTTAAAGGCACAAATAACTGTAGCTCAGTCCTGACTTCACAGGCTGGGGTGTTAACCCAGTGACTGACATCAGAGTTAACTCAAGTCTGGGGGCCCACCCCATGATACTGCTGATCAACTTGTGAGTCTATGGCTAGGTGCTATAAAGAAGATGACAGAAAGCAGCTTCTAGTTGTATTCTCTGGGACTAGGAATATTCACAGTCTCAGTAGCTACACTTCATTTTATGTTATCTCATGATCTTCTGCATGATGTTTGTTTTTCCATTGAGAAAGTGGCAGCCAGTTGCACTATTACTAGAAGAAATGTTTTGTTTTTTTCTAGGAGTTTTATCTGATGATTCCCTTTAGACTAACAGTGCCATCCCAGAGGGCTTGGTTATAAATAAAGTAAGAGACTTTTAAAATGTTTTGCCAGAACTGAATTGAAATAAAGAAAGTCATAATGCTTACTTTTACTTTTATTATTTTTATATAATAAGGTTCACCTAAGTTTTTAAAGAAATTATAAATAAAATTCCATCCTTCTGGCTATTCCAAGGAAATAGCATGAACTTTTATAATTTACCAGATGAAATTTGGCATTAATTTCCTCAGAGATTTTATTTCTTTGTATATAATCTTGAATGACTTGCTTATTACTAGAGCTTTAAAAAAGACCTACTCTCATAGACCTTAGGAAATAAATTGTGCTTTATTTCCATCTCTTTATACTGAGGTGTAAAAGTTGACTTTGCTGCATTTAACATTGGCATTCATCTTTACCATCATCTGGAAAGTTTACTGGCCTGTCACTGCTTGTTCCAAAAAGCACAGCATTTTGTATAGATTTCTCATCTTAGATTCACATCTTAGGGAATATTTGATTGTAATATTTAGCTCTGGAAGTGAAAGTATACTCAAGGATTCTTCTGTATTTTCATGTTGCAGCAAGTTAAAATTGCTCATTGAGAATTTAGCCATGTAAATAAAGGTATGTAGTAGAATAGCTCTTGGGAGAGGGGGAGAAGGAGGCCATTTATATAGAAAGAACCTCACTCTTGTGCAAGAATGAAATTCATATATTCAGGATGACAGTCTGGCATTTGTGGTTTGATACATCTAGTGCCCACATCCAGGGATAAAGATTGAGGCATTTCATTTTGATATTTGTAGTTCTGGTGGTAAAAGAGGTGGTTAAGAATGGCAAAGCTATTTTCCTGCTGCTGTTCCTCTTCTGTTTAGTGGGACTTGAGGCTAACACGTTAAGGGAAATAAAGAATCCTAGGAAACCTTTCTTTTTCCATGTTCTTGACTTCTGCTTCTTGACTTTATAATTTCACTCGTTATTTGTAGGAAACCTTGCTTTTTCCATGTTCTTGACTTCTGCTTCTTGACTTTATAATTTCACTCATTATTTGTTTCACTCATTATTTTGGAATAGCTTTTGTGCTAATGATAATTTCAGGTTAACTTGATTTAGCTAATAGTAGGAATTTCTGGAAAAACACTATTGCATATTTACATATCTAGAAATGTACTACAACAGTTCCTTGGAAGTTTTTATTGTGCTGATTGGCAATTTTAAACATAAGATGTCAGATCGTATAAGAAGAATTAATGCACATTGTGAATCCCTAAGGGACTCACCCTTATTTGAGTATGAAACACAGTGCACACTGCTCCATAAATACACCCTGGGACAAAAAAGCCTTTTGTTGAATATTAAATTTTTCAGGTAAATTGCAATTATGCTCGAAAAGATGTTTCTAAAATAGAATTTAAAAAGTAGTTGTGGGCACACCTTATGGCTCAGGCTACTGGAACTGCTAAGGCATAGACCATGTATATTCCAGCAACCTGGGTTCACAGCCAGAGGCTGGGAAGAAAAAAAAAAAAATTGTGGTTTCACTTAAAAGTCGAACGTTTTTGTCTCTTAATCTACTTAGCAAACTTTTTTTTCAATTCCAGAGTATTACTTGAAAAACATGATTTTCTAATTTAGCTGTGATAAGTAAGTTAATGAAGTTTTAGCTTTTTCCTTCAGCCTTGGTGCTAGTACCAAGAGTACCATGAGAAAAGATAAAATAATTTATTTGAATTATAGTTTTTGTCATCATAATCAGTATTTTTGCATATTCAGTTTTAATGGTAGTATATCAGATCTCAGATTATCAATGAATGATCAGTTCTGGACACAGTTCAGGATGTAAGGGTACCTCTGTGCTGTTGATATGCAGATGTATTTTATAATAGAAGAGCCATGTGGTCTTATGGATTCATCCAAAACACGTATAAAGGCCACTGGTTTTTAATATAGGTTATCTTCTTCTGTTACTTTTTGAACTGATCTAATCACTTGACTTTAGTCTAACTTCATAAAAGCTACGTTGTAAGGAAGAAGTCCTGTTAAACTATGGCTAAAATATCAAAACTTTGAATAAATATCAGTAACATAACATTTGAAAAAATAATTTGAACTGCTGAGTAGTAGACTTTTGAGTTGCAAGATTTAATATAATGTTTAAACCAGAAGGAAAGCCAGAATTTCAGGGGTGCAAGGTAGGAGGAACTATGCTATATTTTACCTTTGAAGAAACATTTGCTACTATTACTTTACACCAAAAAAGATATGCTAAATTTGCCTCCTGTATGTCCATGTTGCTCAGAACTGCCTACCTAGTGTACCTTAGCACAGGGCCTGATACATAGTAAATATTCATCAAACGTTTGCTTTCTCAAATTATGAACAAATAAAGGAAAAGAAAGTATATGATTTAACAAAGTCTTCAGTTATTGGTGTGTTCTGAAGGTAGATGTCATTTTTCTGTTGAAGATTATGAAGGAGAAGAGACTATGAATACGACTCTGAAATGCTCACGTTTGGATATCTTGATTGCTCACCCTTTCCCTTCTGCTGTTACTTAGTAGGATACTGTTATCCAAATTAGTTTTATCTTTAGTTTTTTTTAATCTTTTTTCAATTTGATTAATAGGTGTTATGTTCTTAAGTTTAAAGTCATAAAAATAAATCTGTTTTTTGTTTAACTGTTATTTACAGGCTGCCTAAATTGTATCTTTGTGAATTCTGTCTAAAATATATGAAAAGTAGAACTATTCTACAACAACATATGAAGAAATGTGGCTGGTTCCATCCTCCTGCCAATGAGATATACAGAAAGAATAATATTTCAGTCTTTGAGGTAAAGTTGTTATCTTCCTATCCATTTCAAATCCATTTCAGTGCAACTTGAGCTTGTTGTGCAAACTTGATTTTTTTGGGGGGGGAATTGTTATTTTACTCTTGTTCACCCACTTTTGAGTTAGATAATTCAGCTATAGGAGAAGCAGAATTAGGCCATTCCAAATGGTCCCAGGTTTACAAGATTGATCATGGAATAAGTTATTTTGTATTTCATTGAATCAAAGATACCAATTACGTTTTATTTTATATACCTTAAGAAGGAAAAAAGTACTGCTATTTATGATGGATAGGATTCTATTTGATTATAAAATCCCGACTGATTTTTCTTACATTTAGATGTGTTAAAATTGTGTCTTAGAATCTATGAAATAGGATGTTTAAGTAAAATTCTGTTACTCTATTCTAAAGGAATCTTTTGTAGAGATATATGTAATAGCTGTATTTAATGTATTTTTTCTGACTTCATAGTAAGACTTTTGGTATGTCTGTGGTTGTTCTTAGCAATGGTTTTTAATATCTTGATCCTTGGTTACATTGTTTGATAGCCAAGTATTAATTGAATACCTACCATGTGCCCAGTTCTGTTAATTAGTAAATGATAAAAAATTTCAGATTGTCAGTATCTACTCAGTCTCTTGCTTTCTTGATCTTCACTAAGCCTTTATTTTACGGAAGGGCTAGAGGAGCTCTTCACCATGGGGTGGGGGGAAAGTATGTGGTATATAATACTTTTTCATAATACCCAAGAGCAATATCGCTTCTCAGCTTAAAAACATATATTGGGGTGCATTTTAAAAGAAGTAATATTAAATCACTTAAAGTGTTGAGAAGATTTCAGTCTTGAAACATTCAGTGCCTTGAGATCTCATGTGGACATCCACTGGTATTTTCATAAAAACAAGCTCTTGCAACTATAGGGACGCAGAGTGTCAGCAGTACAGTTCCTGTCTTGGCCACCTGAATCCAAGAAATACCTAATGTGCCAGATTGCTATCTAGAGTGGTGTTTCTGACAATAGTTAGTGCTCCCTCCTATAGCTTTATTTGGGGGTAAATCTGATCATGGCAGTCAGACTGCATTGTTACTGCTGGTACTAGTTAGACTATAGTTACGGTTTTATAAGTGTATTTTAGAAGAAGTTGATTTAGATCTTTTGTTGAATTAAATACTTTAAAAAAATGATTCATATCAGTTTACCATCTGACTCCTGCCATCAATCTTTTTTGTAAAATCAGAAGTACTGTTTTCTAAATGAGGGCATCAGCTTTATGTCTCGCTATTCATGCTTTGTTGAAGTTTAATTGTTTATATATGTAGTTGTCTTAAACAGAAAATTCTGTAATTCTGCCATTGCGAGGAATAATTTCCAGTTTGCAGTGTGTTCCACTCACAAGCACTCAGAGGTGCTTGTAACAGATTCATACTATTCTACAACTAGAAAAACACTCAACTGATCATTTTACTCTCGTTTTTTTTTCCTCTAGGTTGATGGGAATGTGAGTACCATTTATTGTCAGAACCTGTGTCTCTTGGCGAAGTTGTTTCTTGACCACAAAACACTCTATTATGATGTGGAGCCATTTCTTTTTTATGTACTAACACAAAATGATGTCAAGGGCTGCCACCTTGTTGGCTACTTTTCTAAAGTAAGTGTATCAGCTCAAAACCTGTTTGAATTCGTATGAATTCAGATATTCCTACAAAACAATCTCTGCTGGTTCTTATTAAGAGACATTACAGGATGCAGCACCTTCTGGGTGTCATCTAGCTTTTGGGGAAGGAAAATAGAAGGAACATTCAGAAACTTAGCAAGTGCTAAAAGGCTCCTAGTAACATTCAGCAGACTATATAGTCTCTTAGGAGCATAAGATGCTGGTTATACTCCAGAGGACAAGGTTTTAAATGTCTTTGGTTCCCCTGGTAATAGTATATGGAACTTGTGAAATAAACACAGTTGTTAGCTCTCAGTTTCTTAGTTTCAGTCTTCTCTTCCTAATTTGAATTTGAGGCATAGAAATAAGAATAAGAAGCTATTTTTATTATAGGATATTTTTTCTCCTTTAATCTTTTGTTCTTTAGGGGAGGAAAAATGTTTCTTTTGTAGTCAAATAACATAATGGACGTACTTTTATTTAAACAAATACCTGGTAAAATTTGTATAGAATAGTTGGAAAGTGCCTTCTTTATAATAGTTCTGTAAGACTATTTCATCGTTAATAATAATTTGCAATATATTGCCTAATTTATAAAAATGTGTTTACACTCAACATTTTGAACTGTTTCTTGTAAAATTAGGTGGAATTGCCCTCTGTAACACCAGAACAGGAAATAAGAGAAACATTGAAATAGTTAATGAATTGTCCTACTTCTAGAGTGCCACATTGATTTATCATTTGTGGCTTAGCAGATTGATTAGGGCTCACATTCCTCTGCTCATCTTAGGCATTGAGATACTGTTTTTGAGTTGCAGATGGTCTTGGAGAGAATCGTTTTATTTTGTTTTTATTCTCCTGGGATGGTTGCTTTGAGGGTAGTGGCAATGACTTAACATTGTCCTATCTTTTCCCAATGGGGTATTGTTTTCTTGATGTGAATTGCTATTCCCAAAGAATCAGGGCTGTGATTTTGACTGTTAGTCTTTGTTTCCTAATAATTAGCCCTGCTATTCAGTTTTACCAGTCTGTTATTTTAAAACTTGACTTCTCTTTTCTCTACCAGGAAAAGCATTGCCAACAGAAATACAATGTTTCTTGTATAATGATTCTTCCCCAATACCAGCGCAAGGGCTATGGCAGATTTCTCATCGATTTCAGTAAGGATTATGATAACATCATTTCTTATTATCTCTTTCTTTGCTTTGTGTGTGTATTTAAATATTTACAGATGATTTATTGGTTGCCAGTGTCTTTTGTTATACTGTTCTGAGGAACTTTAAAACCCTAAAGCCATGAATTTTTCTTTGGTTTGGACATGGAGTTTTTTATTTTAATTTTTTATTGAGGTAGCTTTGATTTATAGAATAATAAGAGTTTAGATGTGAACTTTCACTATTCAAAAAATAGATGATTTATACACCATGCCTACCACCAAATTACCAATAGAGACGATGAAATAATTTTAAATAGCTACTATTGAATGTCAGCATATCTGTATGATCTATAGCAGATACCTTCAAATTATAAATGTTATTTATTTACAGTAGTACTTAGTTTTATATAGTAGTTCTAATTCAATGTTAAAAACATTGTGTATCTACTTGAATTAGTACTAACAAAGAAATGTAGTACCTGTATTCTTATTAGCAGTTATCTGAGAAATAATGGTTTATTATTTCTCCCATTGTTACTTATGATGTGCAGTGTTTTTAGTTACAGGCTCTATCTAGTGGTTAAAAATATGTAATACACCTTCACAAATCTTAAAAAATAAATGATGCAGAAAATAATTCAACGTGAGTTCAAAATTGAGAGCAGTTTGAAAGAAGTCATTGTAAAACTTGCATTTTGTTTTATACATTGATAGTCTTGCTTATATAGTAAATGTATGTTTACAATAAATACTGTTCTGATTATAAAATAGGGATATCTGAGGGCATATTGCTAAAATGGTAGCATTTAAAGGAATATATTCAGAAATAATGGTTCAAACTAAAGATTTTGATACAGGTAAATATGGTTTTATCACCAGTGTTAAGAGGTTAATTCTTATATGGACCAATGACGCTTATTTTGCTTAACTTTGGAGTATACTCCAGACTATGTTTTTTTAGTAATATATGCCATTAGTCATGTTGAGTATTTTCTTTGTCTTTTGGATTAGTAGTAGAAGGTGGAACTCAGATTATGTCCTTGTAATATCGATATGTTATTTTGAGATAGGATGCATGACTGGACATGTATGCCATTAAACATAGTAAATAAATGTTATGCACAAGTTTTGGGGAAATAGTTTGTTATACTGCTGAGTTATTTTTGAGAGATATGAACAACCTCTAAGATTACGGTATTTTCATTTACTTTTCTTAATGTGATATATTTTCTCACGTTACCATCCTTAAACGGCTTTTAAGTTTATTAACAAAAACTAGGCTTTTAAGTTTATTAACAAAAACTAAATTTCTTCTCACATCTTCATTTTCAATACTTTCCTTAGAATTTTTGCCTCTCTTTTCCTGTTCTGGTCATGCACTAGACAAGAGGACAAAGCAGTACCACACAGTATACTAACTCACACTGACATTCTTATTTACCATGAATTAGGGAGATAGGTAGTTGTGAGGGGAGCTTTGGTTGAAGTGAGAAATTGTCGTTTGATCCCCACACAGAAGAACCACTATCTTGATAGAGAGGATCATGTAAACTAAGGCATTATTTTATTTTGTTCAGTTTAGATATAGTTGTTGCCATCTACATAAAAGCATGTAAGGATTTCCCCATTGTACATTAAATAAAAAGCATTATGCCTTAATCTTAATAATTAATGCAGCCTGTTAAAATGAAGTCCTGATTTTTAACCATTTCTATATTTTAACAATGTGATTTAAGTTAATTACAGACAATAATACTAAGCTAATTATCAGTGATAACAAATTATATAATCTTCCTGTATATTTGTTTCAAAGTAATTTTTTCAATCTTGTTCTCTTTCCTTAAGGAATTTACCTTTGAAATTACTGTTGCTTGTAAAACATGGATTGGTTGTAGAAGAGGGAATTAATTATTTTGGTTATAGGCTCTGACACATTCGTGGTTTGTGGGTTTCTTTAGGCTATTTGTTATCAAAGCGTGAAGGCCAAGCAGGGTCTCCAGAGAAACCATTATCTGATCTTGGCCGTCTTTCCTACATGGCTTATTGGAAAAGTGTAATCTTGGAGTGCCTTTATCACCAAAATGACAAGCAGATCAGCATTAAAAAATTAAGCAAATTGACTGGAATCTGCCCTCAAGACATTACTTCCACGCTCCACCACCTACGAATGCTGGACTTCCGTAGTGACCAGTGAGTATCA
Source organism: Solenodon paradoxus (assembly GCA_004363575.1). Taxonomy (NCBI): domain Eukaryota; kingdom Metazoa; phylum Chordata; class Mammalia; order Eulipotyphla; family Solenodontidae; genus Solenodon; species Solenodon paradoxus. The sequence continues at coordinate 246,251 of RJWH01000252.1, forward strand.
TATCCCTTTGGATACGAATTAGCTGAAAGTTTTGGATCAGGCAGCTAAATCGTTGATAAAGGGTCATAAACTAATGAAATTACGCTTGGCGATCCTGAGATAGCTTTTTCCTCTCCATCATATTTGATAACTATCGCCCATGTTTTTTTTAAAACCTTTTCTGGTCTTCCTCCTAACTTTTGAACCTAAACTTCTGAATCTTTTATTTTCTGGTATTGGGAGTTTCTTTGCAATGCAAGAAGTAGCAATTTTAGAAAGTATGTCAAATAAAATATACTCATTAATTTCCATATAAGTGGTATAAAAGGAAATACAAGTCAAAGGAAAAACAGCTTGCCCTTATCTAGAGTGGTTGGAAAAAGGGCACAAGGAAAGGAGGCATTTGAGCTAGATAAATAGAGAATAGGAGAGAGAGTACAGGAGAGTAGCAGAGATTCCAGAGATGGGAAGTGTGCTATAATAAATGCTTGAAATAACTTCATCCACTACTATAGTTGAGTGTGATATATTTTTCTAACTTCGTATTTCTAAGCTGTCTCACGTGAATGCATGTTTCTTTTTTTCCTTTTTTAAGAGAAGGAAGGGAGAGAAGGAAGAAGCATTTTCAAAGAGGAAGAAGAGGAAACATTTATTTTAATTATTTTTGGTTTTTCCCCTCTGGGTCATGAACCCAGGTCTTTAGGCTTTACATGGTCTGTGCCTGAGCCACCAGAGTGAGCCACGGTGGCATTTTTCTGTATTTCCTTTTCCCAGGCAGGCTATTTTTAAAGCATTCATTATTTCCCCATTGGGTTGGTGGGGGGAGGTGATAGCTGCATATTCATTGTTAGATACTTCTTGTACATCATTGATTGCTATAAACTTTTCTCTGGTTTCAGATTTGTAATTATCCGCCGGGAAAAACTTATCCAGGATCACATGGCAAAACTTCAGCTGAATTTACGACCTGTGGATGTAGATCCAGAATGTTTACGTTGGACTCCTGTTATAGTCTCCAACTCTGTTGTCTCGGAGGAGGATGAGGAGGAAGCCGAGGAAGAGAATGAAGAGCCACAGTGCCAGGAAAGAGAATTAGAGATAAGTGTAAGGGCATGAATAATCTCTGTTTTCAATGACAGGAGGGTATTTTTGGTTTCCATGAGTATTACTGATATTTTTTATGATATCTTAAGCCAACACAGAACATTCACATTAGAATCTCTGAGTTTACTTTTATCTCAGAAAAATTTCAGGAAAACAGTGTTTTGCTTACTTATTTGTATATTTTTAAGCCCTGGATCATTAGAAGACCTTCGAATTTATGTTACTTACGATTAAATATTAATACCAGAAAAACTAAAATTTAAGCTGTATAGTAATTGAGGAATCTGAATTGAATCTAAATCTGGCCATTTTAAAAATGAAGATACATATATTTTCCATAAAATAAAACATTAAGGAAATAATGGAAACGTGTACGCTTTCTAAATGAACTCTAGTGGATACACAGATGTCGATAGCCTTTAAAGGTTTGATGAGGAACTGTTCTACACTGTATAATTTTCATTATTTTTCTTCATGGGATGCCTACCTTTTCTGTTTTCTTTTTCTTTAAAGCAGTGTTTTCGTCCTTTAAAAGTCTGTCCTTTGATAAACAAAACAACTTTATGTCCCTGTTTAATATAATTTTCAAAATGAAAATATTTAGAATAAAAATAAAATAAGTTTAGAAATTTTCTTTTCTTTTTTTCAGATACCCCCTTTCTCTTGCCCATCTTCCAGAGACCATCTCCTCTCTATAAATTTTTATTTCTGAGAGAATTTGTAAACTTTTATTTAACATATGTAAGAACAATAGTATTCACTATGGTTATTGAGGATGGTGTTGCATAGTGGTTAAGAATTCTTGGGTCAGGTGTGCCTTGGTAGCTCAGGCATTAAAATCTTGAGGTTGTGGCTTAGTCCACGTGAAGTCCCAGGACCAGGGGAACAACCAGAAAGAAAAAACAACTAAATAATGCTCATTTTCTCTCTTCCTAACTGCATACCTACGTGCCTTCATTCCTGCCTGCTTCCTTCCTCTTAAAAAAATAGAATTCTTGAATCATAATACTTGGGTTTATATCCTAGCCTCTTTGTTATTGCATGACCTGGGCAAGTTCCTTAAATTTTTGTTCCTCAGTTACGTCATTGTAAAATGGAGATATAGTCATAATTCATAAGATTGTTGTGAGGATTAAATATATACATATAAAGCATTTAAAACCATACCTAACAGGAAATAATTCGTGTTAGCTATTAAAACATTTCTTTTTTAAAACTGTTTTCATATTTCAGTGTTTAAAAGATCAGAATAGTTAGATATAAACAAATAAGAAAGAAAAATTAACCAGCATGGTTTTATTTTCTAAAATCAGGTGGGAAAGTCTGCATCTCGGGAAAACAAAGAACAAGATTCTTATTCTTCAGTAGAAAGTGAAAAGAAACCAGAAGTTATGGTCCCAGCCAGTTCTACACGTTTGAGTAAACAGGTTCTTCCCTGTGATAGTCTTCCTGCAAATAATCAGCCATCTCGTAGAGGCCGTTGGGGCAGAAAGAGCAGAAAAACCCAGGAACATTTTGGTGATAAAGATTCTAAACTGCTCTTGGAAGAGACATCAGCTCCTCAGGAACAATATGGAGAAAGTGAAGAAAAATCAGAAGCCTCCCAAGAACAATACAATGAAAGTGAGGAACAGTTGGCACCTTCTCAAGAGCAGCAAGGCCAAGAGGGGAAGCCAGATATTCCCAAACGAAGACTAAGTGATGGGGTGGAACTGTGGCGAGGTCAACTGAAGAAAAGCCCTGAGGCCCTGAAGTGTAGACTACCAGAAGCCAATGATAGACTGCCCCGTCGCTACAGTGATGGTGACAGGGCTCTTCTCAGGAGCTTCAGTGAGAGTAGTGAGGAGGAAGAAGAGCCAGAAAGTCCTCGGTCCAGCTCACCACCTATTCTCACAAAGCCCACGTTGAAGCGAAAGGTAAGGCAATCTTGGACATGTCCTTTCTTCCTTCAGTTGCAGCACATTGTATACATTTGTTTCATCCTAGCATTTTGAAGGAGTAAATATAGAAATTTTTTTTTTTTTTTCCTATGTGAAACCTTAGTATAGTGTAGCTGTGATCTTCTCAGGGAACATTTGAAATGTATATATGGTGTTTCTGGTTATGGGAATTTACTTAAAGTCATAAGAACTGACAAAAACCTAGGAAATAAAATTTTTTTTCTTCAAAAATATATTCAGATTAGAAATGCTTTATATTAGAAAAAGTGAAGAAAGGAAATCACTGTTGGGTGGAAAGTGTACATAATGATGCCCTTTATTGGGGTAATCAGAGGGAAGTCATTCTTCTTACCTTGGGAGAGATTATTTTCCCTGTACTCTCCCCACACCCCATCCCTACAGTGGTTGAATTTACCCTTGTTTTAAAAATGCTTTCTAAACTCCATTTCATCATCTTGTAAAGTTTGAATGCAAAGATAGATTGTTTAAGAGGATAACAATTTATGTTAAACTGTGTAGCAAGAACCCCAAGCTATAGATGAACTTAAGTATTGTCTTGTGCCAGCCAGTCAGAAGTGTCAGTGCCTGGACGAGCCACCTGTAGTCGTGGGATGACAGTGGCCATTCAGAACTATAAAATCATTCCTTCCTTTAGCATGGTCTTAAAAGGGGCAAAAGGCTATTCACCCTGGTAGAGTAGCAGCTGGGTCAGTCACCTCTGAAGGAGCTCAGGCCACATACCCCTGGGTTTGAGTCCTGGGACTGGTCCGAAGCAACCAGTGTGGACAATTAAATAAAAATTAAAAAATGAAATTGTTTTCCGTGCCTGTCTGCCTACTCGTCTTCATTTCTGCCTGTTCCTTTCCTTGAAAATAAAATAAATGTACAATTTTAAATCAGTTTTAGATTTTCAGAAGTATTACAAAGAAAATGCAGAGTTCCTGTATTCTCCACACCAACATTTTCCTATTATTAATTTCTAATACTGAGAAGGTACATTTGCCACACATATGAAGCCAATACTTTTTTCAGAGTCCCTCAATGTCCTTTTTCTGTTCAGGATCCCACCCAACATACTTATTATATTAAGTAATCATGTTTTTTTATGCAGTTCTTAGTTGTGACAATTTCTCAGACTTTTCCTTGTTTTTGATGATCTTGACAGTTTTAAGGAGTTTTTTTGTATAATGTTCCTCATGTTGCTACAATGGAGAAATGTATTTTTGGGAAGAAGACCCCAGAGATAAAGTACCTTTCTTATAACATTATGTAAAGAATATTTACAATCAATTTGACATAATCACTGTTGATGTTAACTTTGATCACTTGACTTGAAGTTGTGTTTGTCAAATTTCTAACTGTAAAGTTACTCCTTTCCTCCCTCTCCATTCTGTACTCTTTGGAAGGAAGTCACTGTCCATGGCCCACACACAAGATATAGGTAGTAATATTCTACTCCTTGGAATTCCACTTGGGAGATTTGTCCCTCTCCCCATCTGTTTCTTTCAAGCATTTATATTGTGGAGTTATAGAGTTTTGCCTTTAGTTTGAGTTATACTCCACTACTACTACTTCTTGTAATTAGTTGCTCAGATTACTCCAGCTGCGGCGTTTAGGAGCGCTTCAGCTTTACTCCTGCGGCCTCCAGCGCGCCTTATTATTGTGAGGTTCTTTGTTTTGTTCTGAGTGCTCCTTACTTTCTGATACTATAAGATGTTCCAGGATCATCTTGAATATTTCCTGCCCCAATCCAAAAAACATTTCTTTTCTTTTTTCTTTTTTGAAGTAAAAGTGCAGGCTGGAAGAGAGAGAAGAAAGAAACCTCTTTTATTTTATTTTTACTTAGTTGTTCACACTGGTTGCTTCCCTCTGATCTGGGACTAGAACCCAGGGGTATGCAGCCTGTGATTCTTTGGAGGTGATTGACCCAACTACTACTCCACCAGGGCACACCAAATAAGCTATTTCTATCAAGAGTATAGGACCATGTCTAACCAAGTTGGAAAACTATATTCTCATGTAGAAGGACCAGGAAATTTGAAGTGGAAAAATAACGCTGACCAACTCCGACCAATACTATTCATTACATGACCTTGGAGAAATATATCTTTGTCATGCTAGGGCTTGTATTGCCTATTTATAAGTTAAATTTTCTATCTCATGTGAAACAATGGGCTATCGAAACAGGCAGTGAGATCATATTCTTTTGAAATTCTTCAATTCACTTGACTGGGGGTCAGACACTATTTTACAACCAATTCCGCATTGACTTGATTGTGACCTTGAGCAAATTCAGTAACTTTTCTGGTCTCTGTAGAATGAAGGGTTTGGATTAGATTATCTTTGGTGTGGTATCTTTATTGTTTCGTGGTCTCTGTTGCATGTTGAAAGTGTTATCTGTTACTTGTTGGTATTTGTTGTGTGTTGAAGAAAAAGATCAACCCTAGTACATGATTGTGCCTAGTGTACTAAACTCTAATAACAGACTCACTTTACTTTGGAAATGATTCACTAACATCAAGTGTAAGTACATATTAAGTCCATATTTCTACATGATATAGCTCTTATGGATAGTTTATGAAAATGGCATCAACTTTACTTATATTTACGCTGATCATCATAACTGTGAGACAGACAAAAAGTAAAAAGTGGTTTTGGTCCTTTTTTTCCTCCTGAGAAGAAAAAGTTACTGTGTCACTACAGTATTGAAATAGGCAGAGATAATCCCCTAGGGTGTTAAATTTAACTGAACTACTACTAAGGTAATTGTACTATCTGCTCTTTGGGCATGCAAAGATTAAAACCCACATTGGATATTTACACAGTTGTATTCAGTTTTCCAACATCTTTCTATGATAGTATCTTACCATAGAATTTTTAAGCAATCGAAATGTCTGAAAGATAGTATCCTCATTTTATATGTGCTAATTCTTTAGTTTAAAAAACTATTAATCATGCTAGTAATAGAGATGATAGTGTTCACTATTGTAAATTCTTTCTGTTTTAAATAGAAACCAATTCTTCACCGAAGAAGGAGAGTCCGGAAGCGCAAACACCATAACAGTAGTGTGGTCACAGAAACAATTTCTGAGACCACGGAGGTATTAGATGAACCTTTCGAAGACTCTGACTCTGAGAGGCCAATGCCAAGATTAGAACCCACATATGAAATTGATGAGGAAGAAGAGGAAGAGGACGAAAATGAACTCTTCCCTAGAGGATACTTCCATCGTTTGTCCTCACAGGATGTTCTCAGGTGTCGATCCTCTTCTAAGAGGAAGTCTAAAGATGAAGAAGATGATGACGAATCAGATGATGCTGATGGTATGTTTTGCAGAATTGTGGGTTATTGTAGTTCTGTTGTCTTTAAAGATACCTCAGGGATATTTTCAAACCCTTCAACAGAAAGACTGAAAAACCCACAACCCACTAATAAAGGATGACTTGGTACACTCTAAGAATTTGTATCAAATATATTCATCCTCACTTTCTCATACTGTTCACTGTTCTTTTAAAGTGCTTTTTATTTTATTTTTTCCAGTTTCCCCTTCAACTCGGGACCTGTTTTTGCCTCTGCAGAAAGTATTTTGCTATTAGGAAATTGTTCTTTTTTCAGCCTTTACCTGAATTTTTAGTTAATGAGTGGATTGGATTTAGCATCAGGTAGATATTTAGTAACTCTTTACTTTATAGAATGTATGCTTTATAGACTTTGTCTTGCTCTTGCTATATGCTGAGAACTTAAGCACTAAATAAATAAATATTTGTTAGCTGTGCCCTGGTGGTTTAGGAGAAAAGTCCACTGCCTCCAGCAAGCACAAGCCACTTGCATCCCCAGGACCCAGGTTCACGTTCTGGGGCCAGGCGGGTAGGGGTGGGGAAGTAAACAAGATACAACGAACAGCTAAAATAAAAATAAATAAAATACTTCTTCATCCTCTCTCTTCATTCCTGCCTGCCTACTCGTGTTTATTTCTGTCTGCACCTTTTCTTTAAAAAAGAAGTTGTTAAATGAATGGATGCTTAGAAGATTGTTCTTAAATGTAGATCAGATCATGTAAGTTGGACTTACTTCAGATCTTCCTTCTAAGACTCTTTCCTGAATCATATTTCTAATCTATCTTATTCAACTAGTAGTAAATTTCTAATAAAAATGTTACCAGTACTTCAAAACAAAGCAAGTTTAATTTTATGGTATAGCTAAAATTCCAATTCCTTAAAAAGAAAAAAAAAAAAAAAAAAGGAAAGATGCAGGCAGGAATGAAGGCAAATAGGCAGGAAGAGAAAGGAGAAAGAAGCATTTTTATTTATTTTTCATTCAGTTGATCACACTGGTTGTTTTCTCACCAGACCCAGGACTTGAACCCAAGGACATGTGGCTTGCTCCTTTGGTGGCTATCAACCCAATTGTTACTCTACCAGGGCAACCCAATTAGTTGTTTTTAATTTAATTTGCCTATTTATCTTTAGAAGTAAGGAAACTTGGGCTCATCTATGAGCTAAGTCACAAACCTAGTTTTTTGCATGTAAGTTCAATCTTTCGCCTAAAATTCTTGCCTAGTTTATCATGCTGCCTGCATCTGCAGGTTTTCCCTTCCTTGGGGTCCAACCGTGCTTGTTTGCTTTGCTGGGTGAATTTGAAGGACTCTATCTACTTCTTGTGTATAAACCTATAAGTTTTATATATTAAGTGGTTGAGCTTTTTATTCTTAAAAAAAAATATTCATTCCATTTCAAATCTAATAGATAACTTGCTTTTTCTCCATTCTTTTTTTTAAAGAAAGGATCAGGCAGGAATGATGGTACACAGGCAGAGAGGAAGAGAGAAGAGGAAGAAGTATTATATTTATTTAGTTAGTTGTTCTCCCTGACCCCAGGACATGATACCAGGTCCTTGGAATGAATATGGATTGTGCTTAGCCAGAAGTGGCAGACCTAATTGCTACTCCATCAATGTGTGCCCATTCTTATATTTTTATATAATACTTTTAATATTCTGCTAAAATGACTGAGTGCTGTATTATGAATGATTTTCTAGAGTTTTACTATATTATATTTTGAGATATAGAACTAAGAAGCTAAAATTTTATTTTGTAAATTTAACACTTTAGTAAAATTCTTGTCATGGATCATTATAGACGAAAATAATACCCCCTGTGTAAGTTACTGTTGACTTAGATAAATTTTCTCTGGTGTATTTATTTTTTCTGTATACTTCCAAATTATTACCTAGAACTACTTTTTTGTAAGTTTTCTTCTTCTACATCCTGTTCTTGCCTTAAAAATTTATGGGAAATGTACTTAATGCCACTTTAAGCTATATACCTAACAGTGGTTAAAATGGTAAATTTTATGCTATACATATTTTACTATAATTTTAGAAAAAAATTAATGGGGAGAAAATAACACATCACATTTATTTCTAATAAACCATTGTCATTGGTGCTTTATCCTTTTATTCAGTTCTAGGACAAAATGCCTTGTAGCTATTCCATACAAATGCATTGATTAATTACTCATAAAGGATCGCTCAGTCATGACCTAGAGTAAGTAACCAGCTCATCATTTTATCAGATGAGATTGCAAACAGAAAGAAAAATGAGCTGATTTGATATTACACTTGTAACTTAAACACAGTAAAGACAACTTGTCTAAAGTAGTTGTATTAACTACTTATTATTTGTATCTTTACAACGCTTATCTCCATTTTGTAAGTGATGAAACTGCGTCTTAGATTAATTTTCCAAAACCGTACAGCTGGTAATAATAAACTTTATCTGGTTTTAACTAGTGTGTGGTAACCAAATGTTGACCAGGATGCTTTCATTGTTCTTCCAATTCAGTGTGCGTGTTTAGAAAATGTCATTAATTGGGTTTGTCATTTAGATTCTGAAATTTTAAAAAATGAAGATAATTAGACATTTGTGATATTAATAAAAATCATTTCTATTGTGGTCTCATAAAAAGGCACTAGAAAATATAAGCTCTTGTAACCTATTTTTTTAATCCCTCTTGTACAGAAACTCCTATCCTAAAGCCAGTATCTCTCTTGAGAAAATGTGATGTTAAGGATTCTCCACTTGAGCCAGATACATCTACACCTTTGAAAAAGAAAAAGGGATGGCCCAAAGGCAAGCGCCGCAAACCCGTCCACTGGAAGAAAAGACCTGGGCGCAAACCTGGATTTAAGTTGAATCGGGAGATACTGTCTGTTTCTACTCAAGAATGCATGGTTGAGCCTATTGTTGCCATTCCTAAACCTGGACGTAAGCTCAGAGTTCAGGAGAATGAAGACACTGTTGAACCAAAAGAAGATTTGCCCTTAACTGAGAAAAGGAAGGAAGAGGAAGAGATGCACACAGAAACAGAAGAGGTTGAAGAGGGAGAAGAAGAAGATACAACCAGCAGCGAAGTTAGAGTGGCCTCTCCAGTGGATAGCAGCAATAGTCCTGAGACTGAAACGAAGGAGCCCGAGATGGAGGAGGAAGAGGAGAAACCCCGTGTCTTAGAAGAGCAGAGGCAGTCAGAGGAAGAGCAACAGGAACTGGAAGAGCAGGAGCAAGAGGAGGAAGACGAAGTGGCTGTAGAGACACACCAGAATGAAGATCATGATGCAGATGATGAAGATGATGGTCATCTGGAACCCACAAAGAAAAAAGAGCTAGAAGAGCAGCCCATTAGAGAGGATGTCAAAGTGGAACCTAGTGGTCAGGAGTCTTTTTTAGATACTAATATGCAGAGCAATAGGGAGAATATAAAGGAAAAAGATGAAACAGAAGCAGATTCTGAAGAGGAACAGATTTCCCAGGAAACATCTGTGGTATCAGAGCATATGCCAGCATCGGAGGATGATCATGAAGAAGATTCGAACTCTAAAGAAGAATTAATTGAGTTAAAAGAGGAGGAAGAGATTCCTCATAGTGAACTAGACCTGGAGACCGTGCAAGCGGTACAGTCTTTGACGCAAGAAGAGAGCAATGAGCATGAGGGAGCCTACCAGGACTGTGAAGAAACGCTTGCAGCTTGTCAGACCCTGCAGAGCTACACTCAGGCTGATGAAGACCCTCAGATGTCAATGGTTGAAGACTGCCATGCTTCAGAACATAATAGCCCATTATCTTCTGTTCAGTCTCATCCTAGCCAGTCCGTTCGTTCTGTCAGCAGTCCCAATGTGCCTGCCCTCGAAAGTGGCTACACTCAGATCAGCCCAGAACAAGGATCCCTGTCCGCACCCTCTATGCAGAACATGGAGACCAGCCCCATGATGGATGTGCCTTCTGTATCAGACCACTCTCAGCAGGTGGTGGACAGCGGCTTCAGTGATCTGGGCAGTATCGAGAGTACCACAGAGAACTATGAGAACCCGAGCAGTTACGACTCCACAATGGGCGGCAGCATTTGTGGGAATAACTCTTCCCAGAGCAGCTGCTCCTATGGTGGGTTGTCTTCCTCCAGCAGCCTCACCCAGAACAGTTGTGTTGTCACCCAGCAAATGGCAAACATGGGCAACAGCTGCAGCATGATGCAGCAGAACAACGTCCAGCCTGCTGCCAGCTGTAACATCAAGTCACCTCAGAGCTGTGTGGTGGAGAGGCCTCCTAGTAACCAGCAGCCACCGCCGCCGCCACCACCACAGCAGCAGCAGCAGCCGCCGCCACCGCCGCAGCAGCAGCAGCAGCAGCAGCCGCCGCCGCAACAGCAGCAGCAGCAGCAGCAGCCGCCGCAGCAACAGCAGCAGCAGCAGCAGCAGCAGCCGCAGCAGCAGCAGCCACAGCAGCAGCAACCAGCACCACAGCCTCCACCACAGCAGCAGCAGCCGCAGCAGCAGCAGCAGCAGCAACAGCCGCCACCACCTCAGCCCCAGCAGCCTCAGCCCCCGCCTCCACCCCAGCAGCAGCCTCCCCTGTCACAGTGTAGTATGAATAACAGTTTCACTCCGGCGCCTATGATCATGGAGATACCAGAATCTGGAAGCACTGGGAACATAAGTATCTACGAGAGGGTTCCAGGGGATTTTGGTGCTGGCAGCTACTCTCAACCATCAGCCACCTTTAGTCTAGCCAAATTGCAGCAGCTGACTAACACCATTATGGACCCCCACGCCATGCCTTATAGCCATTCTCCTGCTGTGACTTCCTATGCAACCAGTGTTTCTTTGTCAAATACAGGACTGGCCCAGCTAGCTCCATCTCATCCATTAGCTGGGACCCCTCAAGCACAAGCCACCATGACACCACCCCCAAACTTGGCATCCACCACTATGAACCTCACCTCACCTCTGCTGCAGTGCAACATGTCTGCCACCAACATTGGCATTCCTCACACTCAGAGGTTGCAAGGGCAGATGCCAGTCAAGGGGCACATTTCCATCCGCTCCAAATCTGCACCGCTGCCCTCTGCGGCTGCTCACCAGCAGCAGCTGTACGGCCGCAGCCCGCCAGCGGTTGCCATGCAGGCTGGCCCTCGCGCATTGGCTGTTCAGCGAGGTATGAACATGGGGGTTAATTTAATGCCAACCCCTGCCTATAATGTCAATTCCATGAATATGAACACCTTGAATGCCATGAACAGCTATCGAATGACACAGCCCATGATGAACAGCAGTTACCACAGTAACCCTGCCTACATGAACCAGACAGCACAGTATCCTATGCAGATGCAAATGGGGATGATGGGGAGCCAGGCCTATACCCAGCAGCCTATGCAGCCAAACCCTCATGGAAATATGATGTATACGGGCCCCTCCCATCACAGCTACATGAACGCTGCTGGCGTGCCCAAGCAGTCACTCAATGGGCCTTACATGAGAAGATGAGCAAGATGAACTTGCAATTAAAAACTTAAATATATATAAATAAAGGAACCTTTTATACTGACAAACCAGAGAAAAATGGACCTTTTTTTCCAGTTAAATATTGCTGTAGATTTAGAGGAATTTTTCTTTGGTTTACTTTATTTTTTAGAAAATCTGGTCTTTTTGGGTTCATTTTGTTCTGGGTTTTTGGTTTTCTTCACAATCTTGAACATTTTACAATAGAACTCATCTAAAAATGGATTTGGGGATAGGGGAAACATGCACAAAAATCTTTTCATAATTAAAAAGAGCCTTACTTTCTTTACATACCACATGGACAGAATTTGTGTAATAGTAAATTACCTTTATTTTAAGATGTATGTTTCCCCTCACTGTGCAGCTCCCAATGTTGTCATTTTTAAATGTTATATATGCATCTCAAGGGTTTCATCAGACCCTTTCCTCCAAACCCAACCTTTCATTTCCTACTTCATTCCAGCAGGAGGCACTTATGGGAGACTCAGATGGGGACATGGAGAACAGCCCAAGCTCCTTAAACTTATTATTATTGTTAATATTATTATTATTATTATTAATAAAACGAGGCAGGAAAATGCTTCTCCTTTTAGAATCCCTTTCACTCCCTATACACACACACACATACACACACACACACACACACACACACCCTTTTTACCTAAGAATTTTTTTATAGATGGACTTCATTGAAATGTTTGTTTTTCTTAAATCAAGTGTAATAATATAAAATTTTTTTTACTATTCCCAGTCAGCACTCAGAGACACAAAAATACTGTAAGTATCAATGAACAGCAAAATCTCAGAGGAAAGCTGTTTGCATTCCTAATCCAGCCTTGGAGGAATAAAGATGGTCAATTAACAATCAAAAAGAGGAAATTAACCTCTTGTTTTTTACCACCTGGTGAATCAACCATAACACACATCCTCCACGCAAAACTCCTTGATTTTAGTATGTACTTTGAGATGCTAAGGGTCTTGATTCTTGAGCCTTTGACTTTGATTAAACTCAAACAGCAGTCCCCAATGTTAGTCTCTTACATTCTTGCATAAAGTGTTGGTGGATGACTGTACATTGCAGTAATTAGAAAAATACCTGACAAACCTTTGACACTGGTTATTTTATGTTGGAAGAGACGACGCAGAATGTGTGTCATTAAGGACATCATGGTATGAGTTTTATAGCTACTTGAGTAATACATACCTCTAGTTTTCATTTGTCTTTTTAAATCCTGAGTTCATCCCCTGTGAATCAGAGTGCACCAGCCCCTCCTGTGAGTGGCTAAAGAGAAGAGGGATAATCCAACCACCAGCATAGTAGGGCAAATCTGGACAGCAGGGTTTTTAGCAGGCTCCTTTGTTGCTCCCAATTCCATTCTCTTTTCTCTTATGCAGCCAGTTCACCCATTCTCTTCCTGTTACTCGCTCCAGGGATAGGTAAAAAAAAAAAAAAAAAAAAAATTATATATATATTTATATATATATATATGTGTGTGTTCCATCATTAGAAGATGGAAACTATTATACCACTTGGTATGTGCAGTCAAATATCCAAAAGGGGGAAGTACTGCTTAAAGAAATACCTGTAAGCATTAAATTCTCTCCTTTATTTGTACATTTTATATAGATAAATTTTTGAAGTACTAATTAGGCATTAAATTTTTTCAAATGCACAGGTTTGTTGGTTTTTTTAATACACTTTAATTGACTTTCTCAATTAAATGTGTTAGATAGAAAAAGGCAGAATTCCACATCTTACCGCTATCAATTCTGAGCATGTGCAAGGCAATGTAGGACCCAGTTTCTCTGTATATACTATTCCAGTTCCCAATCATCTATGTAGAAAGTGCACTGTGCTGCCCTCTCCCTACATCTTCAGCTGTGTCATTGCTTCCTGATTGGGGTGGGGATGGGGTGGGGAGGGAGGGAGGGAGGTATACTGGGAGGAGGGAGGGTCAAGGCAGAAGGAGAAGCAGTTGGAATGAGGGCCGTGAATTCAGTTTCTGTTGGTTTGCGGTTGTGTTTGGTTTTCTTTCTTTCTTAAAAAATAATTCAATCGGGCAGCTCCCTTTTCCACAAGCCTTTTTGTGACTGTAGAACTATTGTAGAGGAAATGTTCTTTTCTATATTATAAAAGAAATTATCCAACACAGTAATATTGGTACCTGTCATTTTTTCACTTCTGTTTAAAAAAAATGTATTTTTAGCAAGATAACTTGGGTAATCTTCTAAAAAAGAAATTTAAAAACTCACTGTTAGTGACTTTGATGCCTTTTAAAATAAGAGCTTTTTCATTTCATTCCATCTTTAAAATTTTTTATCTTTGTTGTAGAATATTAAAAACTATTTTAAGAAAGATAAAAATTCTCTTTAAAGAGATCTCTAGAGTGTGTGAATAGAGCTCCAGATGCCTCTAAAAGCCGCATGTACAAATGAAGCTAAGTCTATTCCTGTCTGTTTATATTTGCTTTCCTGTTTTGTAACCTCTTTGTACTTTGTTCATGGTGACTTGTAAGCTAAGGGGAAGGGGTGCCTAGATGCCTTTGTATTTCTCCATGTCATGCGCTCCTGGGCCAGCTGGTCTCCCTTCCTCTCCTTGTATGTAATATCACTTTTTTTTTCCCCTTTCTAGCAAGTACTTTCAAAAGAACTCTGTACATTTTAACATAAAAATAAATTATGTTGAGCCATTTTGGATGTCTGTCTTGCATGTGGAATTTTTCTTTCCAAATATTTCAAACCCCCTTCCCATTCTTTTTCTGCACATGGAGACTGTTACAAATAATAGCTTCTATATACATGGTCCTCTTATAAAACAAGTATAGCTTTAAGAACTTTCCTTTGAAATTCCAGTTTTCATTCATATATATGCTTAAATGCCAACAATATAGACAGTTTTCCACAGAAAATGGGATTAAAGCCTCATTTTAGATTTTTTAGAAAATTGTTTTATAATCTTCTGAAAGGATTTATTGTATTTCATCCAATCAAAGAAAGCAAATGCAGTTGCAAATAGCAGTAGCCTGTAGACTTGAAACAAATTTGAGTAGTTTTTGTTAATGTTATTTTTTAATGTAACCCACTACTTCTAAGACAAGATGAAAGCATTGTTTTTTCTTGTCTTAATTTACCTGATTTTGCAGTCTGAGAAGATTCTCCAGAAATCAAGGTCCTGAATGTTGGTGATTATTTTTAATGTTTTCTAAGTTGCCTCTATTCGTTTAGAATTTTGCATATAAGGCAGAAAATTAGATTTAACTTGGGAAATTGACAGCTTCTTGGGGAAGGAAAGTAAGGCAGGTACAACTCGGTGGCCTCCGTGCCGCCTTTCCACACACAGTTCGGAATATTGAAGTGTACGTGAAGAGTATCTGTAGC
Organism: Solenodon paradoxus; assembly: GCA_004363575.1. Classification (NCBI taxonomy): domain Eukaryota; kingdom Metazoa; phylum Chordata; class Mammalia; order Eulipotyphla; family Solenodontidae; genus Solenodon; species Solenodon paradoxus. The sequence goes on from RJWH01000252.1 coordinate 261,482, forward strand.
AGACGTGTTATAAACCTCATTCCATTACAGTTTTAGACCTTATGTCATCTTTGGAAAAGAAATGGTTAGTCTCCCTTAATTCTTTGCTTGCTTAAGTAACTCCTGCTGTATGCAGTTAGTGGATTGTCTCAAAAAACTATTTTGCCTTTGCTGCTGCAAACCACATGCTTTAAGTGAGTTCAAGATTCAGTTACGATTTTTTCTACAAATGAGATAATGTGACTAAAAAATGTATTATAGATGTTTCTTAAGTGTTAACACTCCTCCATGACATTACATTTAAAATGTGCTTGTCATAAATGGAGCAATTCATGAAGGATTTGAGCAGAGATGTTGCTCTCATTTCTCGTTCAGTCTATATCTGAAGGTAGATGTGGGAGGATAATGAGCACACTCAATTAGTGTGTGTATTGCTGAGAGTCATGGCTGCCATGTTGGCATCTAATGCCAGGAACCACATTGCTCTAAGCCTCTCTGAGCATCTTGGTGTGGTGCCTGGCTTGCTTCATTGATACAACTGTGTATTCAATAAATATCATAATCAGGTTGACATTTCTAGCTCTTTAGGTGAGAATTATTCCAGATTCTCAAAATTACATCCTGTGTGAGATGGTTTTTGTGCTTTGATTTCTTCATAATGTCTAAGAAGTCAATGAGACTGCAAAGGCATAATGAAGAGAGAAAGGAAAAATAATTCGTCTTCAGCAGAATAGAATAAGCAGTGTTTTGATAAGTAGGGGGAAAGAGCTCTGTATCCTTGATGTGACTTTCAAGAAATCTAAAAAGTCAAACATAACATTTCTGAAAATAGGTTCAGCAGACCATTAAAGTAGTGTTTTGTTGTTTTTCAGTGTTGGCAGATGTCTGGAATTCTTGATTGTGGTCATCCTATTAAATGCTGACAAAACCCAATTCAATAATTGTTCGTTTCTGTTAAGGGGTAAGATGGGTTTGTTGTGTAAGTTGATGTGGATACATAGTGCAGCACAGACCCATTGATTTTCTTCCCAGAGTAAGCTCACATTGAGCTTAGTTGAGAATCCTTGATATATTAATAAGGAACCTAAATATTGATACACAGATTACAAAGAAACCTCAAAAATGTGGCAGGTATACTTTTTGCCTTAAATAAAACCCTGGGGTGTGATGGCTTTTGGTTTTTTGAGATTTTTAAACACACTAGACAGTCACGGAATTGTTTTCCTTTGACTCTTGTGAATAAATTTTTTGAGGGTGAAATATATATTCTTGTTAGCAAGAAAAAATATTTTAACATTTAACTTCACTAAACATTTCTGAAAGCTACATTTAAGCGACATGGAAAACAATATAGCACTCGGTGGAATGATGTGTTCATTTTAATCAACCATTTTATACATACACAAAAAAGCAAGCAAAGGCAAACGAATGAGCTAAGGTTGAATCATTCATGCTTAAAAGTATAGAACCACCGTGCTGGCGTAGCTCATGAGGAAGTTCACAGATGTGCGCTGGAAAATTGACGTCTGGTTAACGCTGGGAGACAAGCCATTTAGATGCATCCCTCGAGTTACATAAATTGGCCTTAAAGGAATTTAGAGTCCTAGAAACTTCTATTTTTTGAAATTTCATGTAAAACTTTAACCGATGCCCTAAGTCTCTTGTGAACAAGTAAAGACATTCATACAGAACATTTATTTGCTAGAACCGAGGTTCTGCCCCTGTACAAAGAAATTCTAATTGTTTAATTGGTGTGCTATCTTGACTACAATTGGTCCATTTAATTTCCTTTTTAAAAGGTTAGAAAAACAGTTGTCAATTATGTCAAAATGATTTAAATTCTTGGTTTTCCAAAGAAAGTGATAAATAGTTATATACTGACTAGGAGACATAGAGAAAGGCGTCAAGGCAAGGTGTGCCTGCAAAGTACAATAATTACATGATTTTTTAAAAAGTTTGTCTAGCTCCTGTTAAAGCAAAGTGACTAGAATTGACTAGAACTCCTAATTTGACATCCTCAAAGGGTTCTTGATTGAAAGTTGTAAGTGTGAGAACTTAAAAATATGTAATATTGCAGGAACAATTTTAACCACTTAAGAAATTTTCTTAAGATTACAAGGAAAAGCAAACCAGACCCCCCCCCCCCCCCAAGCCAGCTTCTACAGCTTATCTTTACTGAATTACTTTGCTGAGGGTCTCAGGCTGTGTCTCCTAATTCTCTACCCTCCTCAGCATATGGATTTGTCTTCAGCTTGGCTCCTGCAAAGGCGGCTGCCTTCTGCAGGTTCAGAAGGCATCATATGAAGACATCAGTATGCCCAGAGGAGAGGGACTTTGCTCCCCAACATCTTTTTTATGCCTTTGTTTATTGTAAAAATAGGGTGCATACAGAATACATAAAACATGTACAGTTTAACAAATCTCTATAAAGTGAATACTTGCATAAAAACAAATCAGTTCAAAAAATAGAACAGCAGTCTATAAATCCTTCACCCTGACTTTGAGAACCGCTTTCTATGGCAATCTTCTCTCCCAAAGAAAGAGAATCACCAGATTCAGGTGTTAAGTAATTTATTTCATTTTAAAAAATATTTTTCTATCTCACTGTGCATTCTTAAACACCATAGTTTCATTTTGCCTGGCTCTGAAATTTATAGAAGTGGAATTGTGCATTTTATATCTAGCTTCCCCCGACATGTTTGTAAGATTTGTTCACGAAGTCATATTTTATTGTAGTTCTTTTATTTCACAGCTGTAAATGACTAAGCCAAAATGCATTTATTCATTCTAAAGTTGACATAGATCTGGCCTGTTCCTAGTTTGGATTATTACAATGATATGGCTGTATTTGATCCTGTGTAGGTCTCCTACGTACATTTACAGGCATGTCACGTACTGCATCTTACTAGAAGGGAAATTGCTGAATATAGGATAGGTATAACTTCAACTGTGCAAGATAATGGCAAACAGTTTTCAAAAGTAACCATACCATATCTTTTTCCATCAGCAGTGTATGAGAGTTTCTGTTACTACAGATTCTCTTCAATATGTGATCTTTTCTATTTATTAATTTGTTGGCATTAGTGTAGTGAAATCTTTTTGTGGTTAAATTTTGTATTTTCCTAATTAGTAATGAAGTTGAGCACCTTTTCATATGAAAAGCTATTTGTAATTCCTCTTTAACAAAGTGCCCAAGTCTTTCGCCAATGTTACTATTGAGTTGTCTTTTTCTTATTGATTTGTAGCTGTGCTTTATACATTTTGGATGAGTCTGCTGACACATCAGCTTACACCTATCTACCTCCCTCTTTCCCTCTCCTATTCTTTATAATATATATATATATAAATATACACTATATATTATACATTATATATATTATTGTAGTAACTTATTATACACATTAAAGTAACTTCATATATATAGGCTCCCCATTCCTTAGATATATGTCAACACACCCTATCCTCCACCAAAACAAGTGTTCTTCTTCACCACTGTCCAGTGGGCTCTGCCACCATTTGTGCCCCCTCCCCCATCCAATTCCCTATTGGTAACCTCAGTTCTATTGCAAGTGTCCAAGAGTTGGTTTTGTTTCACCTATTCCTTTGTTTTTGTCTGTTCATGTTCCATCTGTGAGTGAGGTCATCTGGAATCTTTCTTCTTTTGACTTAGCATAATCCCCTCTAGATCCATTCATGTTGATTCAAATGACAGTTTTTCATCTCTTCTAAGGGGTTGGTAGTATTCCATTACATACATTATGTCCACATCTCTATCCATTCATCTGATGTTGGGCACTTAGGTAGTTTCCAGTTCTTAGCTATTGTGAATAAGACTGCAGTAAATAAACATGGGGGGCATAAATCTCTGCAGATGAGTATTTTTGTATCTTTTGGGTATAAATACCCAGAAGTGGAATGGTGGGATTATATGGGATTTCCATCTTCAACTTTTTGAGGTATCTCCACACTTTTCCATAGGGGTTGCACCAATTTACACTCTCACCAACAGTGTAAAACTTCCCTTTCTCTACATCCTCACCAACATTTGTTGTTTCCAGACTTTTGGGTAATAACCAATCTCTCGGGTGGAAGGTGATATTGCATTGTTGTTTTTGTTAACATTTCCCTGATAGCCAGCCAGTAGGAACATCTTTTCAGATGCCTGTTGGACATTGGATATCCTCTCTGGAAAATTTTCTCTCCAGTTCCTCTTCCCATTTGTTTTGGTTGGATTACCTGTTTTTCTGTTATTGAGTTTTATGAGTTATTTGTATATTTTAGATATTCAAACCCTCTCAGAAATATGAAATGCAAATATTTCTTCCAATTAGTAGGTTGCCTTTTAGTTTTAGTGATGTTTCCTTTTACTGTGAAGAGGCTCTTTAGTTTGATGTAGTCCCAGCTGTTCATTTTGGTTTTTGTTTCCCTTGATGGTACAGTTGAGTCCCCAAAGATGTCTCTCCATGGCTGATGTCATGGAAAGTCTTTCCTCTGTCGTCTTTTAAGAACTTTACGGTTTCTGGTCTTATGTTCAAGTCTTTAGTCTGTTTTGAGTTTTTGTTTTTGTTTTTTTTTGTGAATGGTGTTAGAGTGATCTAGCTTCATTCTTTTGCATGTGACTGTCCAGCTTTCCCAACTCCGTTTATTGAGGAGACTTTCCTTTCTCCATTGTATACTTTGGCTCTTTTGTCATAGACTGACTGTATGTGAGTGGGTCAGTTTCTGGTGATTCAGTTCTATTCCACTGATTTGTGCCTCTGTTATTATCCTGGTACCATAGTGTATTGATCACTATTGCTTTGTAATAATATAGCTCAGTGTCTGGGAGTGTAATCCCTCAAGATAATCACTTTTGCTATTTGAGGTCTTTTGTTCCATACAATTTTTTGTTCTATTTTGGGGAAATAAGCATGTGGGTTTTAATGGGGATTGCATTAAATCTGTTTATTGCTTTGGGTAAGATTTTAATGATGTTGATTCTTCCCAGCTATAGGCAGAGAATGTCGTTCCATTTCTTTGTGTCCTCCTCTGTTTCTTTTAAGAAGAGCTTGTAATTTTCATTGTACAGGTCTTTTACTTCTCTTGTTAAATATATCCCCAGGTATTTTATTATTTTAACTTCTATTTTAGACAGTAATTTTTAAAATTTCCTTTCCTTCTAGTGTACTGTTTGTGTATAAAAATTCAACAGATTTTTGTGCATTGTTTTTGTAGCCTACTTATTCACTGATGAGTTCTAGAAGTTTTTGACAGTTTTTTTGGTTTTCAATATATACAATTATGTCATCAGCAAATAATGTTAGTTTTACTTCCTCCTTTCCAATTTGGATTCCTTTTATTTCCTTTTCTTGCCAAATTGCTCTAGATAAGACCTCTAGCATAATGTTACATAACAGTGGTGAGAGTGGGCAGCCTTACCTTGTTCCTGACCTTGGAGGAAATACTTTCTTTTTTTTTTTTTTTTTTTTTGCTATAGACTATGATACTGGCTGTGGGTGTTTTTGTATATGACCTTTATTATGCTGTGGCATGGACCTTCTCTTCCCATTTTATGGAGGATTTTTATCATAAATGGGTGTTGGAGCTTATCAAAAGATTTTTCTGCATCTATTGACATGATCATGTGGTTTTTCTCTTTGTGTTTATTGATAGGGTGTATGACCTTGACATTAATAGATTGATATATGTTGAACCATACTTGCATCCCTGGGATAAATTCCACTTGGTAATGATGGATGATCTTTTTAATGCATTGTTGCATTTGTTTTGCTAATATTTTGAGAGAATTTTTGCATCTATGTTTAATAGAAATACTGGTCTATAATTTTCTTTCTTGGTAACATCTCTATCAGCTTTTGGTATCAGTGTGATATTAGCCTCATAAAAAGTATTTGAGAGTGTTCCCTGTTCACCAATATTTTGGAAGATTTTGAGAAGAATAGGTGTTAATTCTTCTCTAAAGTTTTTGTAGAAATCATTAGAAAAGCCATCTGGTCCCGGGCTTTTAATTTTTGGGAGACTTTTGATTACCTCTTCAATGTCTTTGCTTGTGATATTTCTGTTCAGGTTTTCCAGCTCTTCCAGGTTCAGTCTTTATAGACTGTATTTTTCTAAAAATATTTCCATGTTCTCCAGGTTGTTCACTTTATTGGCAGAGAACTGTTTATAGTCGTCCCTTATGATGTTTTGAATTTCTTTGGTACCTGTTGTAATTTCTCCCACTTTCATTTCTAATTCTAGTTATGAGAGTTTTCTCTTATTTTCTTTGTGAGTTTAGCCAAGGTTTGTCGATTTTGTTTATTTTTTCAAAGAAACAACTTTTGGTTTCATTGATCTTCTGGATTGTCTTTGTTTTCTATTTCATTTATTTCTGCTTGAATTTTGATTATTTCTGTTCTGCTGATTTTTGGCTTTAATTTGTCTTCTTTCTCTAATTGTTTTAAATTAGGTTAACTAGGGTTAGGCTGCTTATTTGTGATTTTTCTTGTTTTTCGAGGTGAGCCTGGATTGTGATAAACTTTTCTCTTAGTACTGTTTTTGCTGTATCCCATGGTTTCTGGTAGCTCGTATCTTTATTCTCATTTGTCTCTAAGTATTTTTAAGTTACTCTTTGATTTCCTCTTTTACCCAAGAGTCACTCAGGAGCATATTGTTTAATTTATAATTAATTTGGGGTCACTTTTCTTTTCTGTGGTTGATTTCTAGTTTTAATCCATTGTGGTTAGAGAAGATGCTTGGTATTATTTAAGTCTTTGTAAATTTGTTAAGAGATGTTTTATTTCCCAGCATATGATCTAACCTTGAGAATGTTCCATGTGCACTTGAGAAAGTGAAATCTGTAGTCATTTGGTGAAGTGTTTGATATATATCTATTAAGTCTATCTGTTCCAGATGGTCTTTTAAAGTAGCTGTTTCCCTGTTAATTTTCTGGCTGATGATTTGTTCCTTGTTGTAAGGGGAGTGTTGAAGTTTCCCACTTTTACTGTGTTGCTGTCAGTCTCTCATCAGATCTAATAATACTTGCTTAATGTATTTTGATGCTCCTTCATTTGGTGCATATTTATCAATAAACATTGCCTTCTTGCTGGATTGACCTTCTAATTATATGATGTTCATCTCTGTCTTTTGTTATGCTCTTTAAATGGAAGTCTATTTTATCTGATATGAGTATATGTGTTCCTGCTCTTCTGTGATTGCTATTTGACTATAGGATTGTCTTTCAACCTGACTTTGAACCTTTGTTTATCTTTTGAAAGAAGGTGAATTTGCTGAATTCAGCAGAAGGTTGGGTTATGGTTTTTAATCCATTCAGCCATTTTGTGTCCTTTGACGGGTGAGTTCAGTCCATTAACATTTAGGGTGATTATTGATGTCTGGCTATTTTTTTTATCATTTTATAATTTGGCTTCTGTAGGTTTCTCCAGACAATGCCTTTGTTCTTCTCTTTCACTTCATAGGTTGGATGGGTGCTGTTTTGTTTTGATTGGTTTCCCATTTTGTTTTCTTCTTTCCTTTTTCCCCGGGGATGTATTTTGAGGTTAGCCTGAAGTCAGCATTAACAATTCTATGTTTATTTCCTATTTTTATTTGTAAGTAGATTCATCTTCCACTCATTCTATCTAAATTTTTGTTCTCTTCTTTTCCTTCCCATTTTTTATATTTGCTGTCTTACTGTTTTTATGTGGGCTTCTTTACACTTTATAGAGCATCTTTTAGTATTTGCAAAGCTAGTTTTGTGGTGATAAATTCCTTTAACTTTTGCTTATCAGAAACACTTATCATCATTCCTCCAGTTCTGAATGCTAATCTTGCAGGGTATAGTATCCTAAGCTGAAAAGCCTTTTCTTTCAGCATTTGAATATATCCATTTCATTCTGTAGAGATTCAGTTGAACAATCTATTGACAATCTTGTGGGGAGTCCTTTGTATGTGACATTTTTTTTTTCTGGCTGCTTTTAAGACTCTGTATCTTGTATTTTTGACATTTTTATGACAATGTGTCTATGTGTAGATCTGTTTGAGTTCTTTTACTAGGAACTCTTTGAGATTCCTACATCTGGAGTCTTGCTTCATTCTCCAGGTTTGGGAAGTTCTCAGCTATTATTTCTTCAAATACAGTTTTGCTTCCCCCCCTGCCCCCACCCCCCACTGCCCTTTCTCTCTCTTCTCCTTTTGGGATCCCTGTGATGCAAATGTTGTTCCTTTTGATGTTATCCCAAAGGTCTCAAGTGCTGTCTTCATTTCTTTGTATTTTTAAAAATCTCTTTGCTGGTTTGCTTGAGTGAGTTCCTCTGCCCTATCTTCCAGATTGCTGATTCTATTGGAAGCTTCATCCAGCCTACTATTGAGTCCCCCTGTTGAATCCTTTAGTTCAACTAATGTATTTTTCATTTCTTTGATATCTTGATTAATTCCTTCTCGTCCTTTTTTGATGTTCTCTTTTACTTCCTCTATTGTTATCTGGATTCCCATGAGTATATTAATAATTGTTACCCTAAATTCATCTTCAAGTAGTTTGCATTCATCTGCTGTATTAAGATTTTCCCCAGGGTTTCTGATTGGATCCATCCTTTCATGTATATTTCTCTGTGCCTTTGTTCTTTTCAGCAGTCTGTTTATATTTCTGTGGATTCAGTTTCCCTGCAGTGATGTCACTGTGCAGGGTGATCACCTTGCTGTTGGCTCACAATTGGCAATCAGTTTGCAATTCCACCTTTACCCACAGGGTGATGCTAGCAGGTAGTGTTGAGGTTTAGTCCCATCACGGAGACTGTCTTTTTCCTGTATTCCTGGGGGTGGGATATCTGGTGGGTGGCATATCCTGTGTGTAGATCCTAAGACTCCAGTGCAAATTGGTGGTGGGAGGGGGTTGAGGTGGGGAATATCCCTAGCTGCCTTACATTATGGTGGCACCCAGTTTAATTTCACTACATGGGCTCCAGCTCAATGTCTGGGGTGCTGGCTCTCCTTCCACCCGACGTCAAGATGGTCTCCCCTCCTCTGTGTCCCTCTAGGACACACTAGGTAGGCTCCTTACTGCTGCTGCAGTGGCTCTTCAGGCCCTTGTGTTCTCCCACAGTTCCACCCCACTGCCACAGTTGCAGTTGTTACACCGAATCCCAAATCTGCAGTTCAGCTGCGTACTGGAACATTTTCGCCTACACTTTGTTGTCACAAAAGCCACTCTGTCTTCACAGCTGCTGCGCCTGCCCTTTCTCAGTATTTGCCTCTGGAGAACAGGTGACTTTCTAGTTGCTCTGTGAGAAGGATCTGAATCACAGCCCTATCCGTTCACGATCTTCTCTGCACTCCTCCTCTCCTATTCTTTAATTTGGCCTTTCTTAATGTTGTATTTTGATGAAAAGAGTTTTAATGTGATCCAATTCAATAATATCTTCTTTTGTGGGTAATGCTTTTTCTGCTTGCATCAAGGCACCTAAGGTTATAATAATAGTCTCTGTAGTGTAATTTTCTAATAGTGTCATTATTTTGCTTACATGATTGGCTCTTGAGTATAGTTTAGAATTAGGTTTTGTTTATCAGGTAAAGGGTCCATTTTCATTTTCTTCCCATGTGAATACACAGTTCTGACATCACTTACTCTCTTGTCACTGCTTTGTATCATGAGCAATATGCATGGGTCTCTTTCTGGATGATTTATACTGTTCCATCAATCTATGTGTCTGTTCATCATAATTCCTATAGCTTTGTGATATTGTGATATTAAGTAAAGCAAGTCTTCCTGAGTTGTTTTTCTTCTTCTTCAGAAATTAGCCTTTCTAGGCCTTTTCTATGTTTACATGTTCTTAGAAATAGCTTATCAGATTCCTAAGAAATCCTATTGATGTTCTATTTATCTTTAAAATCAATTTGGCAAAAATTGACATCTTAACAACATTCATTCATGCATTCATTGAATAATGTGCATTTAAGATTTTGTTAAATTTTTATCAGAGGTTTTTTTAAAAAAAATCAGCATACAGTTTCTGAACTTTATTACTTTATTCTTGGGTTTATAATATTTTTGAATGTTAAATAATTAGCTTTAAATTTTATTTTATAATTATTTTTTATATATAGCAATATCAGTGATTTTGGCATTTTGAACTTATGTCCTATAATCTTGTTAAACTCACATAGAAATTCTAATAATTTACCTAGAGATTTTTAGAATATTGCCTATATTGTCATATTTCTAAAAATGAGTCTTATTATTTCCTTTCCAACTTTTATACTTTTCTTGCCTTATAGCAGAATTAGATCATCACCATAATGTTGAATATAAGTTGTAAGAGCAGACACATCCTTAATCAAACTAAAGATGATTCATATAAGTCTTAGTTTTTTTAAGAGTATTATCATGAATGATGTTGAATTTCATCCAATGCTTTTTTATGTCTATTGAGAGGTCATAAGGTTTTATAATAAATCCCCAAAGGAGAAACAAAGGAGAGAAAAATCACAGATTAATGGATTACGTTTAAAAAAAAGACAAACCCAAATATGTCTATAATTAAATTATTTTGAATTGAATTAAATAGCCCATTTAAAAGACAAAGTTTTTAGGGAATAAAAGAACTTCCAAGAGTACTTTACCTGCTAGATTACCACTTAGAATTAAAGGAAAACTAAGAGCTTTCCAGAAAAAGGTGAAGGAATTTATTTCAGCTAAAGCGGCCTAGCAAAAAATACTGAAGGAATTTTTGATTGTTTTGTTTTTGTTTTTTTTAAGGAAAGTTGCAGGGAGGAATGAAGGCAAGCAGGGAGAGGTGGAAGAAGTCGTTCCTCCCAGTTCTGAGTCTTGAAGCCAGGACCCCGGGATACATGTGGGGACTGCTCTCAGGAAATGCTAGAGTGCTGAAACTCTAGGGCACACCTGAGATTTCTATAAAACAAAGAAACCTCACTTAGAATCAGTAAGACTCCAAAAATATAAAATGGTGTGGGGGTGGCAGAGAAGAGTAAAAATGTGGACTGTTAAAATGAGCTGGAGATAACTCGCTTTCAATTTAATACAGGTTGTAAGCGTAACAACAGTGAGATATCTCACACCTCTGAGAATAGCTAGTATCCAGAAGACTAGAAACAAATATTGGTGAGGATATGGAGAAAAGGGAAATCTTATACACTGTTGGTGGGAGTGTAAATTGATGCAACCATTGTTGGAGACAGCATAAAGAGTCCTCAGAAATTTTAAATTTCGTATGATTATAGTGTCCCTATTCTGGACATTTACCACAGCCACTAAAAATAATAATTTGAAGAAATTATATGCACCCCTATGTTTATTATAACATATTTACAATAGCCAAGAGCTGGAAGCAACCGAAGTGCCCATTGACAAATGAGTGGATACAGAAGATGTGCACACACATAACAGAATACTACTCAGCTATTACAAATGATGAAATCCTGCCATTTGGAACAAGATAGGTGAAACTTGAGGGAATTATGCTGAGTGAAGCAAATCAGAAAGAGAAAGGCAAACATTGCCTGACTTCACTCATGTATGGTATGTAGAGAAACCAAGCAAATGAACCAAAACCAACAAAAAACAGACTTCTGGTCTATAGGACCAAATTAGTGGTTACCAAGAAAAGCAGAAGAGAGACAAAAAAGTAAAAGGGGTAATTGAACTATTGGTGGTGAATTTATTATATATAAATATTGATTTGCTGATTTACAGTGATAAACACCTTGAATCTATATAATGTTATAATGCGCTGTTTCTTCAATAAAATTTAAAATGAATAAGTTGCATAAAATTAAAAATCGACAAGCTATTCTTTGTTGAAATTGGAAAATTCTGCTCTGTGAAAGGCAATATCAAGAGAACAGTATGATAAGCCAGACTGGAAGAAAATATTTGCAAAATATACACCTGATACAGGACTATTATCCAAAATATACTAAGAACTCTTAAAACTCAACAATAAGAAATTAACAACCTGATTAAAAAATGAGTAAAAGTCCAGAACAGACACCTCTCCAAAGAAGATATTCCAGATAACAAGTGTACAAAAAGATGTTCCACATGCAATTAGGAAAATGCAATTAACACAAGGTGTTATTAGAATGGCCAAAATCCAAAGCTCTTACAGTACCAAATGCTGGTGAGGATGTGGAGCACCAAGACTTTTCATTCATTTACTTCTGGTGGGAATACAAAATGGTACAGTCACTTTGAAAAAGTTTGGCAGTTTCTGAAAATATTAAACATTCTCTTACCATACAATCCAGTATTCACACTCCTTGGGATTTATGGAGATGAAGTGAAAACTTAATGTCCATAGATATTTATAACACTTTTATTCATAATTGCAAAAATGGGAAGCAAGACGTTTTTCAGTAGGTGAATGGATAAACTGGCTTATCTACACAATGGAATATATTGTTCAACAATAATAAGAAATGAATTTTCAGTCCTTGAAAAAGACATGAAGGGAACTGAAGCACATGTTGCTAAGTGAAAGGAACCCACATGAAAAGGCTACATACTGTATGATTCCAGCTATGTGACATTCTGGGAAAGGTAAAACTATGGTGATAGTTAAAAAGATCAGTGGCTGGTACTGACTAAGGGAGAAGTAGGGATGAATAGGTGGAGCAGAGAGGATGTTTAGGAAACTATTCGATACTGTAATGGTGGACAGGTGTTATTATATATTTGTCAAAACCCACAGAATGTACAGCACCAGGAGTGAACCCTAATGTAAACTATACACTATGATTTTGAGGTGTCCATGTGATATTGCGAGGGGTCTCAGCTTTGGTGTGTTCTTATGTGTGTGTTTTGTTTTGTTGAGGAAAGGTGCAGGCAGGCATGAGGAGAGAGGAAGAAGCATTTCATTTTATTTTTATTTAGTTGTTCAAACTGCTTGTTTCCCCTCAACCCAGGACTCGAACCCAGGGTTATGTGACTTAGACTCCTTTGGAGGTGACTGACCTAATGGGAACACCACCAGGGTTCTTGAAGAGATTTGCCCCAAGACACTAGTAGCATATCAGTTTCCCCAGGACTCACGGGAAGTGAGCAAGCAACGAAGTTTATTGGCAAAGTGAAAGGGTGGAAAGATGGGCAAACTGAGAGTCAGGGGGCAAGTGTGAAACAAGAGTTGAATTCATTCAGATGAGAGGGTCTGAGAGGAAGTGATGAGAGTAATGCAGGGACCTGAGTTTTTAGAGTCTTGCAGCTTGTTTTCTGCCTTTATCCTGGCCCAGGGTGTTTTGGGTTAATTTTCCCGGGACCGGGGTACGCTTTTCTACACTTGCGCAGTACCCACAACTCTCCCTGGTTGCCCGCAAAGGTTGCGGGTGTGGGGGGGGGGGGTGTCAAAACTACCCTGGTAATTTTATTACAATGAGTGTAATCGTGAGCAGAGTTTACTCCGAGGTGAGAGATGCGGTTCCTGCGCAACGATTGCTATTCTTTGTGCCTGCGCTAAGAACCGGCCCATGAGTTCAAGCTTTGGTGCTCTTGTTTTTGATTGCTTTCGATTGGTGCGCTACTTTCCCTTTAAGCTGATGGGCGGACCTCAGGTTTGTGCAGATTGATGGTTTCCTGGCATTGTTCTCCCTTCTCCCGGTGTCCTGCTCATGTCTGACTACTGCCTGACAAATGCAGGTTCAGAAATTATAACAAACGGAGCCCTCTCGTGCAAGATGTTGATAGGAGGGGAGATGTACATGCGTGGGGATGGGCTATCTGGGCATTTTCTGTGCATTCCATTCATTTTGCTGGAAACCTAAAACTGTTTAATAAAATACATTCATTTTATTTAAATTAGTTTTAAAAGAAATCTCCCACTATGACTACAGGTTTATTTTTATTATTATAGTTCTGCAATTCTTTTGCTTTATATTTATATTTGAAACCATGGTCATAAGTGTATATGAATTTAGAATTTTAATGTCTTGCTGATGAACTAAACTTCATTATTAAGTAATTCTCTTTATTTTGGTAATTTCTTTGCCTTAAATTCTATTTTTTGTCTCATTAATATAGCTATAGTAGTTTACTCTTGGCTAGTAATCTTTTGCCATACTTTTTCTATTATTTTAATTAAAAATTTTTGGTATCATTAGGTTTGTGCTGCTTCCCTTATAAACAGCATTTTGTGTATAATCATGCCATTCCCTTCTGGCCTGTAATGTTTCTGCTGAGAAATCTGCATACAATCTTAAGGGGTTTCTCTTGTATGTACCTTGTGTTTTTCTAGCTGTTTTTTAGATTATCTCTGTATCTTTGATTTTTGTTATTTTGATTACAATGTGACTTCTGGTGTCTGTCTGAATTTATTTTGTTTGGAACATTTTAAAGTTCCTGGATCTGCTTTCTTCCCGTTTTGGGAAATTCTCATCTAATCTTTCTTTAAATAAGGTTTCTGCCTCTTTTTCTTTCTCTTTTCTTTCTGGAACTCCTGCGGTGTGAATGTTGTTCCTCTGGGTGTTATTTCGTAAGTCTCTTTTGCTAGCTGCTTTTTTCTTAATTTCTTTTTTCTCCTGTGTGTCTGCTTGGGTCCTTTCCACTGGCCTATTTTCTGGCTCACTGATTCAGTCAGAAGATTATTCCTTTCTACTGTCCAACTATTATGTTTTTTAGCTCCACTATTGTGTTGTATCTTTATGATTTCTGTTTAAAACGATCTCATTTTCTCTGTCTTTGTTGTAGTTCTTATTTTGATCATCCATTGTTCTCCTAATTTCAGTATCATTAAGACTGTTGCTTTGAAATCTTCAAGAAGATTACTTAATCCTGTTGCATTAGGATTTTTTTCCCCAAGGTTTTTTTTTTGGGGGGAGGGGTAAATTTTTCTGCTTCCCCTGCATTTTTTTGTATTCTGTTATTTCTATGGATTGGAATAAAGGATCTTTCCCTCTCTGTGTTGATGTAATGACCTTGTGTTAGGATTTCAGGTTGCTGGGCGATGACCCGGGATATACTGAGCTTTCTGTCACTGTGTGGTATGAATCCGATACATAAGTGGAATGACTGGTGCTCTACAGTCACCCCTGGGTGGCAGCCATTGGGGTGGGAGTCAGGCACTGGGATACAGTGAGATTGCTGAGAGTTCCTAGGGCTTATGCTAGGCACTCCCTAGCTGCTTGGGCTGAAATCTGCATCCTCCTGACCTCAAGGCTAATTCCACAGTTAGGTTTCCCACTAGCCTTGGGCTGTAACAGCTGCCTCTGCTGTAGGCCAGTTGTGATCTCAATGGATTTCACAAGCAAATTACCCAACTGGAAGTGTAGCTTGAAGAGAGAGGCCCAGGAGCTGGGGGCCCAGGCCACAGCTTGTTAGTTGAAAACAAGGAGCCAGAGTCAGAAAGCAAATCTCTCCAACCTTCTGCCCTCAGTGGAACGTGTGACGTTGGACAGTTCCTGTGATGAGGTGCACGCCGGGGACCTTATGAGCCTGTGCAACAAAGCACCCTTGTCGTGAGCATTTCTTGATCTCTAGCTGGGCTGCAGCCCCAGGAGAGAGCTGTTTCCATAATCTGCTCCCAGCCAACCCTGGGATCCAGCGTGCTGCCCAGGGCTTTAGGCTTGGCTGTAGGAAGGCAAGCAGTCACGCATACGCGGGTTAGCAGTGACCCCAAGTCAGGGAGAGGCAGCTCTTTTGTCGGACCACTGAAGCTTCCCTTGCACTCCTTCCTGAGAACCGCCATAGCAGTCTCCTCCCTGAAAGTTCCCCAAAGAGATTTCCACCAGAGTGCTTAACTCCCTGCATTAATGGTTGCAGGTTCAGGCTGCCCGCTGCTTTCCTAGGTGCTGCCCTTGTAGCTTCACCAAAACCACAGGAGCTGTCTCACGGCCCCAAGCTCCACTGATGCAGAGGGGTGCAGTGTTTTGCTTTCTGACCCTGGTGTCTGGTTTTTAACTAGGAAGACTTCTTCCAGTGTAGCCATACAGACAAAGGGCATCCTGGAGAGGATGCCCAGCAGTGTCTCTGTTCACTGGAAGGCCAATCCTCTTTCTTATTCCTCCTGCTAAAATGTTGGTTCACTTACAAAAATCCTTTAGTTAGGTCACTTCATTTATCAGCTCTTCCTGTTCTTTATTCCTGGATCTCTGCTCCCCATAAACCCTTTTCTCTCCAAAGGAAACCCCTCTGTTTTCCATACCAGGATGCATGTGCTCCCCATTCAGGTTCAGTTTCCACATGCTGGGGTAGATGACATGGAAGTCAACCCTTTTGTCCCTTGGAAGAGGCTCTGCTTCAAGGTCAATGTCCCTCCTACCCTTGTGTCACAGCACCTGGGTAGTGTTCCTGGCAAGACCTTGTCTTAACTTTCCCACCCTTCTTGGTGTTTTCTATGCCCTTTACTTATGGAGATGCTGGTCCCCCGCCCCCATCCTCAGTTCTTTTTCTCATGCTGTCATTTGTTTATGGATACAGTTCTGTTGTGTAATGGGGAAGAGATGAGCTCCACATCTTGCTAGTTTGACATTTTAAAAATACCCCTTCAATTAATTTTTGTGAAGGCATAAGATCTGTGTCTACATTATTATTATGTTTTTGCACATGCATGTCCAGTTAGTTGTTTAGCATCATTTGTTGAAAAGAATTATCTTTGCTTCATTACATTGCCTTTACTTTTTTGTGAAAGATCAATTGTCTACCTTTCTGTGGGACTTTTTCTGGGTACTCTGTTCTGTTCCATTGCTCCAGACATCATGGGCTTTTCACACCAACTATGAAAATGCTCCTGCCAGAAACTTAACCTGATTCTGAATAAACCTCAGCCTATTAGTTTGCAGGAAATATAAGGGATAGAGCAATGTGTGAAATGCCACCACAGGGAAGCAGCCAACAAAATCTGGAATAGGAGGAACGTTACAGGATTAACGATCCAATTTCTTCAGAAGATAAGTTGAAAGGAATAGTACAGATGGGTGGCATTGAGGCATAAGACGAAGAGCGACAGTGTGTTGAGAATGTATAGATTCTAAGATTTAAGGGACATGTGAAGGAAATGTAATGTTTGGACCCTGATTCAGAGAAACTAACTTAGAAATCTTTCTGGACAGGTAAGTTTGAATATTGCATATCCGATGATATCAGGGATTTGTTATTTAAATGCTACATTATATTTTGGGTGTAAAATACTGTATTTTATTTTTAAAAGGTCATTTGCTTTTAGAAATGTTAAAATATGTTTTATGTTTATGAAAGAGTACACTGTTTGGAATTTGCTTCAACATAATCCAGCACTGGTGTAAATGAAATAATATTAGCATTGAACTGATCATTGTTGATACTGAATAATGAGTACATGGAAATTCATTAGACTATTCTCTCCACTTTTTAATATATTTCAATTTTTCACAATACAATTTTAAAATCTTTAGACACAGCTTTGAAAATACTTAGAGAACTGTATGGCCTTAATTAAAATAATTGCATATATTTGAAAAGAAGGGTTGAAAATTCATGGCCCAGCAGATTAATAAAAATGAAAAGGATCAAAAATATCAAGAATTGGTGAAAATATGAAACAACTGGAATTCTTACAAGTGTTGAAAGTGTAAATTAATTCAACTGCCTTTGGAAACTTTTTTATATTATCTAGTACACTTGAAGCTATTATACTTTCTATCACCCAGCAATTCCATTCTAAGTCATAAACCTAGAGAGATTTATGGAAGTGTTGACAGCAGTAAAATTTGTAATGGCCATAACTGACCCACATGCCCCCAGCAATGAAATGGATAAATAATTTGCCATAGGAAGATACAAAGGAATACAATGCATCAATGAAAATGAAAGAACAATAGTTACATGCAATGAATGACTTTCAGGTAAATGATGAGCAAAAGAAGTAGAATATGGGTCCCAGAGCTGTAAGTAAATTAATAGATAATTCAGATTTTATAAAATTAAAAATCTTCTGCTCTTCAAAAGACATCATTAAGAAATTAAAAGTTTGGGCACAGGATAGAGGACATACATATTTGCAATAAATATACAAAGGATTTGTACCCAGAATGGTTAAAGAATTTTATAACTCAATAACGAGATAAATTTTTCAAAAATCAGCAAAATAGTTGAACAGACACTCCACCAAAGGAGATGTGAATGACCGCTAAGTATGCAAAAGATACTCAACAACATTAGCCATCGAGGAAACATAAATTAAGATGACAATGAGACAACACTTCACACATTATCTAAGGATAATGCAGTAACTAAAGCAGGCCCAAATCCCTGCCCTCATGGGGCTTTCATTTAGGTGAGGGGGAGAGATGAAAATTCAATGTCCCTAATGATGACACAGAGCTACCCATAGTGATATGTGCTTAGGGCAAACTACAAACAGGAAAGGGAGGGATGAAGTAGGTGGGAGAGGGGACTGGCATTTGCTTAAGGGACATTGCATGATAACCTTCAAGGTATGCATCATCGGATATCAGCATCTGTATATGATACGTTAGTTTCACCACCATCGCTTCATACTATATATACCCCAGATAATTTACACCTTCTTCCTAACTTATCCTCCTCCCCCTAAGATTTTAGGCAAAGTAATCAGGGAAGCCTATTAAGGACTGAACTGGTCTCTCCCAAAAATCATATGTTGAGGTCCTAACCTCCAGTCCTCCAGAATGTGACTAGTTGGAGATCAGGTCTTTACAGAGGTCATTAAGTTGAAATGAGATAATTAGGGTGGGTTCTAATCCTATATGCCTGGCAGTCCTTATAAGAAGAAATTAAGATAGACAAGCAAAGAGAAGTCCACATGAGGATAGAGGCAAACCATCTACAAGCCCCTGAAAGAGGTCTCAGAAGAAGTCATGCCCACCAAACCGTGGTCTTAGACTTCTAATTCCAGAACTGAGGATAATACATTTGTTTTATAAGTCACCCAGTCTGAGGCACTTTGCTAAGGCAGCCCTAGGTTATTATTATGGAGGACTTGTTGAAAAAGAAAGCTATGAGTAAAGTTCAGAGGAAACTGAGGAATGATACAAGCAGAGGATGTGAGGAGTGAGTCGGAGCACAGGTACAGGGCTGTGATTGGAGCACAAGTGCTGAGCTGTGAGGTGATAACAGGTGCAGGGCTGTGATTGGAGCACAGGTGCAGGACTCTGTGTTGGCACACAGGTGCTGAGCTGCGAGGTGAGAACAGGTGTAAGGCTGTGAGGTGAGCACAGGTGCAGGGCTATGAGGTGAGCACAGGTGCAGGGATGTGAGGTGAGCACAGGTGCAGGGCTGTGATTGGAACAAAGGTGCAGGACTGTGAATTTGAGCACAGGTGCAGTACTGTGAGGTGGAGCAAAGGTTCAGGGATATGAGGTCAGCACAGGTGCAGGGCTGTGACTGGAACACAGGTGCAGGACTGTGGGGTGGAGCACAGATGCAGGGCTGTGAGGACAGCAAGGGTCCAGGCCCACATTTCATGTGGCTGAAACGGCGTGGGGGCAGCTTGACTTTAACTCTGAGATGGGACACTGTTGAAAGGTGTTGAACAGAGCAGTGTGACAGTATATGACCTGTGTTTTAAAAGCATCGCAAGAGAATAGATTCCCTGTCAGATGTCCATCACAGCAGCCCACACCAAAGTGCTAGTGTCCTTTACTAGAGTCAAGACTTTCCACTTGCTTGTCCCTCTCCCCACAATCACAGCTTTTATTTGAAAGTAAGAATACTTTTGTTGTGTCCTTCTAGCTCATTCACTTTGTTTCTTTTTATCCCACATGGGCGTGAGACCTTGGGCACGTTTCTTTCTCTTTCTGACTTACTTCACCTAGCATGATCAGCTCACAACAGTGTTTCATTGTTTCACTCTGTCGGCTGGTTTGAGTAGACATCAGTAGACAGGGGGGAGCAGCTGCACAGTTAGGAGCCCTTTAGTTGTTCAGCTGAGAGATGGTGATGACTTGGAATAGTGTAGGGGGTGGGTGGGAAAGTCACTGAGACTGCTGAATATATTCAGAAGGCAGAGCCTTAGTATTAGTGGGCAAATCATGCGTGGGATTGGTAGAAGCGGAGTCAGAGAACTCCAGTGCTTTTGTTCGGAGGAATGGAGTTACAGTTCCCTGGAATGGGCAAGGTCAAGCGCTCTACCTGGGGCACATTGGAAGCTTTCAGGCTAAGAGCTGATGGTTGGAAATCCACATGGAGGTGTGACAACCATAGCTGGACACCAGGGCGACATTGAGGGGAGAGCACAGACCAAAGTTCCTGCTGGAATTGTGAGCAGTGTATCTAAACTCACCAGACGATGGGTCCAGAATGTGGGCAGAGGAAGAAGAATGGTCCAGGGACACCCATTACTCAACAGTAGGGAAGCAAGAAGGGGCAACTGGAAAGGGCAAGCTGATAGGTGTCTTGGAGGCTTCCACTGAAACACATGACCCAGTTCTTCTGACCAGTCTTCTGTCCCCACAGCAATTTTCTCAGTCCTTTTGCTGACACACCTGCCTTGTCCCTCCTGGAAAGATGGTGTTCCCTCCCTCTGCAGGGGAACTGGAGCTTCAGGTAGGCTTGGAATCCCCTACACTCACAGGTAAGAAGGTTTGAAGTGACTCAGACAAACCTGCAGGTGCCCATCCTGGTGCTCTGGAGGTGCCCCTCACTCAGACCATCACTGGGACTAGCGACCTACTCCTGCTCTGCACCCCAGTTTCCTGTAACTCTCTTTGTGAGGATTCAACGGGAGGAGGAAGCTGGTGCTCAGCACCAGGTAGGTGTGCAATTGTTGCTTTGTGGGCAAACAGGACAGGATCCAAATATCCCTGAACCCAGCTGAGGAGCCAGAGCGACAGAGGGATGGGTGCAGGTAGAAGACTAGCTTTTGTGATAGAGGTGTGACAAGAGTGTGCTGGAAGCCTGAGGGACCCCACCACTCAGGTGTGGGGGAGGCTCTTCAGTGCCTCGACTGACGGTTGTACTCCAGGGAAAGGGCAGAGGAAGAGGAGGGCAGGGCCACAGCAGAGGGGCCTGAGAGGGCACAAAGCCTGAGGCTTGGGGGCTGTAAGCCTGCTGCCAGGGCGGGAGTGAGTGGAGATGAGGCTGGAAGCAGGGAGGCGCCAGGCTGTGGGGAATCTTTGCTGCAGGTGATACAAGTTGTCTCCCCACCTGAAGACAGGCAGTCTTAGTACCCAGCACTGTGAAGGTGTCCTTGACTAATCACTTAGCTACACATGCAACTGTTAGTTGGAAAAATTGTCTATGCTGATGGTCAGATTAAGAAGAGGTCATTAGGTGGGCCCTAATTTTTTTTTTTTTTTAAGGAAAGGTTCAGTCAGGAATGAAGGTTAGTAGGCAGACAGGCAGGAAGAGAGAGGAGGAAGAAGCATGTTATTGATTTTTATTTTTGTGTCCGTCTTGGCCATCCCCAAGTCTCAAACCCTTCCAGCCCCAGGCGCAAACCTGCCTCCTTGAGATGTGAACTATATCCCATGCCCTTACCTGCTAGGCCACCAGGGTGCGCCGTGGGCCCTAATTAAAAAAGACTGGTGTCTTTTGTTTAAAAAAACATTTAATTTAGTTTTTTATTTCAGTATTTCAGTTGTTCATCTTGGTTGTTGCCATCCCTGTCACCAGGACACAAATCGGGGTCTTGGGATATACATGGACTATGCCTGGCCGAAGGAGGTGGATCCAACCTTCACTCCACTAGGGCACACCAACCAGTGTCTTTTTAAAAGGGGGGAAAATTTGGACACAGAGACAGACAGACACACAGGGAAGACGTGTGAAGAGGCAAGGAGAACACTTTCTTCAAGCCAAGAGCACTTGAGCTGCAGTATAAGCACCAGAGGGGCAGGAAGAGTTCTCCCTCCCAACTCCTGAAGGAGGCTTCCAGTCCCACCAGCTCCCAGGCTGTGGAGGCCGCTAGTCTGTCGCAGAGTGTGTTGATGGCCTGAGGAAACGCCACAGTGAGTGAGCGTCCCTGGAGGTGTGGAAGCCTGCCTGCTTGGAGGGTCATCTGGGGAAGGGTGCCCCTTGCTGCCTCAGCAGGGGACTGGAGTGGGATGAGAATGAGGAAGAAAGAGCTCAATGGGTGTGTTAGGAAAATACTGTGGATTCAGTTAAAATCTGAGCAAAATGCTTGAACAGACACTTCATGTAAAAGGAATATTAAAATGACCAGTAAACACATGAAAGCGTGCATCAGAAAATACAAGCGGACGTGTGCCCTGGTGGCCTAGTGGATAAGGCCTGTGGGCACAGCCCACATACATGCCAAGGACCCCAGTTCGTGTCTCGAGCCCCGGGAAGCCAAGATGAGCAACTAAATAAAACGAATAAAGTGCTTCTTCCTCCTCTCTCTTACTGCCTGGTTGTCTCTGCTCATCTTTATTCCTGTCTGCACCTTTCCTTCAAAAATAAAAAAAAGAAAGAAAGAAAACGCAGTGGAAGCCACAATAAGGCAGCACTGCTCAGTCACTTGCAAGGCCAAGGTGAAAACCGATGCGGACACCGGAGCTGGTGAGACGCAGAACAACTGGAATTCTGTTGCACTTCCCTGGGAATGTAAACTGGTGCAACCTCTTGGAAAAAGCACTTGGAAGTTCCTATGAAAGCAAAATACAGTCAAAACCTAGTGTTGCTTAAGGTTGGGTAGGTTCTGAGAAATGTTGTTTCTCAGTTGTTAAGCAATTTCATCGTTGTGTGAATACTATGGAATGTAATGACACAAACCTGGGTGGTGCAGCCCGCTAGACGCTCAGGTTGTGTGGTGTAGTCTTTCGGGACTGCTGTCATACAATCGGTTCATTGTAGGACAAAACGTTTTGACTCCACACATGACTCTATATGCCTATCACCCAGGAATTTCACCCCTAGGTACATACTAACACAAATGAGTACTTCTTTCTACCCCCAAATGTACATAAATGTTATGTCCCTAGCAACTTTATTCACAAAAGCCTCAGAGACAACTAAAATGCCCCTCAACAGGAGGAGGGATAAATACATCACTGTCGTTTCTCACCATGGAATAGTACACAGTAATGAAAAAGAACACTGGTCGCATATGTGACAATGGATAACCATGACAATGTCTAGTGAAAGAAGTCCTTATGAAAGGTTCAATTCCATCAATATGAAGTTTAAAGCTAGGCACAATTAATCTAAGGTGATAGAGGTAACAAAGGGACACCCCTTTGGAGGGGATAGGTAAGAGGAACTCTGTTGAGGTATTGAATACATGCTCTGTTTTGGTATGTGTGGTATTACATAGGATGTACATATGTAAATGATGTGTATGGGGAGGGAGCAGAGAATAGGAACCATTGCTGCAACCCAGCCACATCTACTGAATCAGAACCTGCTTTTTAATGAGACCCCTAGACGGTTTGATAGCACATTCAAATTTGAGAGCTAGTCTTGATGACAGACTCTGGAATTTAATGGGCAATGAGATTAGGAGTATAAAGGAGAGGGAAGGAGAATTTTCAGGGCTCCCCATTTTTCTGGCTTATGTGAATGGGTGAGTGGTACTGCCATTAACTGGGAATTCAGGTGCCAGGAGGGGTGATAATGACTGTGACTTCCAATGGCATTATCTAGGAAACCTTGGGTTCGTTACTTGTCTCAGTCTGATGCAAGAGGTCAAAGCTGCAGTGACAGATTTGGTGTCATTGGCATGTGAGTACTAGTTGAAGCCAAGATTGAGCGCATGAAGGAAGAAGTGATAAAAGAAAAAGGGCGGGGGCAGAAAATTCTATTACTCAGCCCTAGAAAGAGCATCCAGGAGATAGGAGAAGAGGGGGTGAATATGATCTCAGCAACTAGAGAGGCGTGCAACCAATCAAATGTGCTAAGGAATTAAATTCAAGATGGAAATGTGACAAAGTTCTGTAGTGTGGGGCAGAATTCATACTACGACAGGGGAGGAGAGAGGGTAAGGAAGCATTGACTACTCTTTCTGGTAACTCAGCTATGGAGGAAGAGAGGGTCATTATGTAGTTAATGTGAGAGTGGGGAGTCTACAGGTTAAGTGGGAGGAACTGATGGACAGGCTCACAGTGGAGATCTGGTCAGGAAAGAGATGGCTGATGACTGTTTTCTGAGTTGGTGAGAGGAATGAAAGTTGGATGATGAACCAAAGAAAAAGTATAGACAAGAGGGTGGCTGTAAACAAGTGAGTGGTGAGGGTGTGGAGGAAGCTGAGAATATTCAACTGGATAGCATCCATTTCTCCTATGAAGTAGAAGACAATGGCGCTTATTGAGACTATAGAGAAAGAAGGCGGCAGGAGCCTGATGTTTAGAAGAGCAGATCGCAGAATAGATCCGTGGGATCAGTTCAGATTGAGTGAATAAAAACATTTTTTCCAGCATTTTTCAAAAATCCAAATGTAAAATGACTTTCTATTTGTCTTCTCTGAGCTCTTTCACTTTTATACCCTTTTATCTCTTCAAATTCTACCTTGGAAAAGGCAATGATTAAAATGGTATGTTGCCTTCATTTGTAAACTTTGGACAGGAAATGAGGAATTCTTGAGCTCAATATTCACCTTTGATATAAATGCCTGACATTATTTTACACAAGTGTAGAGGATAGCAAAAGCTCTTTTCAAATATTCGAAGGTGTCATTCCAGAGGGCAGAGTGGGGGCTGGTGTGTGCACTTGGGGAAGAGGCCTTGGATTCCGTGTGGAGCCGAGAATTGTCCACTGGGCAGACTGCCTGGAGCTACTTGGTCTGAGAAAGTCAGGATGAGCAGAGGAACCCAATCTTCTCATTGGGTGGGAAATGGGGAGGCAAATTCCTTTCAATTCTGAGATTCTCGGGTTTTCCACTTGCCTTGCCTCTATAGTCATGCCTCATGGATGACCTGTCCTTTCTGTCTCAAACTAGACCTGAACTGCAGGACATGGCACTGGGCTGGATGGTTTGGAGGTTAGTGGACAGCCTCTATTGGTTTCTTCTTGCCTAAAAAGGGTTTAAGAACACTGGCACAGGGCAGGAGAGACCTCCAGGGCCAACCTCCAGCTAGGATGTTTGCTCCAGCATTATAGTCAAAGCACATACTCAAGGATGGACTGTTTTGGTTCACATCCTAGGTACCAGACTCAGTAGCCATTGATCTTGAACAAGTTATTTACTCTCTGTGCCTCAGTTTTCTTATCTGTAAAGTGATGATAATGCATTACTTTGTGGAGTTGTTATTGGGGTGAAATAAGCTTACAAGAATATCTAGTTCACTCGATATACTTTAGCTATTTATATTATTTCGTGCATGTAGCAGCTTTTATCTTGGGAAATGTTATTAATTATTAATAATATTTCTTTTAAGAACACAAATCGGTCTAGTTGCATAAATGCATACTAACAGAATGGGATTGGGGGGCCAGTTGGAAGACTTAAGCGAGCAGGCACACATTTTGCCTTTACCGAACAGCTGCACAAAAAGCCCCCTGCCCCATGCAGCATTTCCTTGCATAATCAGCGTGCCTGGGAAGAAGGAAAGAGAAGGGGCTTTTTATGGACTGTCTTCTGTGACAGTTTCACCTGCCTCACACAGTCAAGAGCCTAGATGTGCAAGTGAGCTTCTCATCTTCACTGTGGGTGCACCCAGGACTCCGGGGTGCAAGAAGAGGCAGGAAGAAGCTGGGGACAAATCGCTGCCCTAATGCTTCCACCTTGACAAGAGATGTGACTCTGGTAGTGTGGAGGTGGCCCCTGGGAATTGCAGAAGGACCCTCTCCACACCTGCTATACGTAACACTATGGGTTTTGTTTCTGCAACTACAGAGGAAGAGGGTGGCCCTCTGGCTGGGTCTATTACTATGTATGTCTAACTCAAGTAACTACTATTACTTCTGCATTGTGGGAGAGCCAGCTGAGTTGGCAAAACGGTCACCTTTTAGGTCAGCCTTGAAGTTAGAAGGGTCTGAATTTTGATGCTGCCCCAGGGAAGTCTCCACCCGAGGGAAGCCAAGTGAACACACTCAGCTTCCTTCTGAGAAACAGGGATGCTGTGCTCTGGTTAGAGAAGTCAGTGTTGTGCAAATGATTACAGCTCCTGGGGCAGAGCAAACTGTCAATGAATGGTGATGGTAATGATTGCCTGTTTATGTGGGAATGTCCGGAAGGATGCCCAACACTGTCTGTACCTGAACCTTGAAGGAGGAAGCCCCTCCAGCTACTGAGATGGCCCTCATCACCATTTTCTACTCTCCACCCCTCTGCTCATTGTTGGAGCAAATGCCTTCAGACACTATACTCCAATTTTCTCTTTCTCGGCTTGAAATCTTCCTGATATGTAATAGGGTACAAGAGAACTATCTAATGAGTGAACCCTGGACAGGGACTGAACTTTCATCTTTCCCGATTGGGCTTTTTGGAAACACGGGCCAGAGTCACCACTGTAAGTGGTGAGGAGTAGAACTGAGTAAAGACCTCTAAATCCATTATCGACTCTTCATTAATGATGATATTTCCCCTTTGAGTGATATACATATAGTCTTCGAAAGTTTCCTGTAAGGATTCACACACACACACACACACACACACACACACACACACACACACACACACACACACGTATATGAGAAATCAGGATTCTGGGGCTGAAAGGAGCCTCAGAAACCAACTTGTCCAATCTCTTCACTCTTTGCGTTGAGAAACTGAAGTTAGTACAGCACTTTCAGCTTTACTGGATGCCACATTTACTCTCTTCCTTTAAAGGAGGTATTATCAGTATCCTAGTTTATAGATCAGAAAATTGAATAATTTAGCTCAATGTGATGTTCAAAAGTATGTACTCTGTAGTCAGACTGCTAGGGTTTAAGTTCGGGGCCTACTCTTTACTAAATGTGTGATGTTGAACAAGTTTCTTAACCAGTCTGTGTCCTATTGTCACCATCTGTAAAATGGTGGTAATGCCTTAAACAACGGAAGTGCTGAGTAGGTGTCAGCTACTTTTTTGTTCTAACTTAAACTAGCAACAATAGACTTGTTGATTTCTTCAATCACCTCTTCAGCGTTTCAGAGCATCTACTAAGTGCTAGGCACCATGCAAGGTACTGGGGATACAACCCCTTTCCTCTTGGAGTTTAAGGTCTGTTGGAGGAGCCATGCATCAGCCCAGTCAGCCACACTAAGATAGGACGGGCAGGTGTTATGAAGTAGGCTTGGGTGATATTATAGTGCCAGGGTCTGTCTGGGCTCCAGGAAAGTCTTTTTGAGAAAGCAAGGACTACCCAGAAGTTTGATGATGAG
Source organism: Solenodon paradoxus (assembly GCA_004363575.1). NCBI lineage: Eukaryota > Metazoa > Chordata > Mammalia > Eulipotyphla > Solenodontidae > Solenodon > Solenodon paradoxus. The sequence goes on from RJWH01000252.1 coordinate 288,640, forward strand.
TTGGAATTAGCTAGATTGTGTGTTTATATGGTGGGGGTGTGAAGCGGGGACAGAGCAGCTTAGGCAGGGGACAGCAAGGATAAAGGCCCTGTAGAGGGATAACAGACACAGTCAAATGCAGCGAGGTGCCAGGTAGACCAGCCATTCAGGTCCTCAAGGGCCATAGACAATATTTCCATCTTCATCCTGGGGGTGGGGGGCGTGGTGGAGAATGTTAAGCTGAGAAGTGACAATGATCAGATCTGTGTTTTATAAAGATTAGTGTGACTGCCATGTGTGGGGTGGATTGGTGGGCAGCAAAAGAGATGCAGACATGCTGGGCAGGAGATAGGGGCACAGATGCTTGGGCCTGGGTCTCAGAGACCCTGGCTGGAGACATTTGACCTGGGGAGTGTGTAGTACTGTGCTGAGTCACAAGCAGCTCCTAAGTGATAGCCTGGGCCTCTCGGTGAGAGAGACAACCACTTCTGGAGCCTCAGTAAAAGAATGTCAAGAATCTCTCTAATTTTATATTGGTTACATGTTGAAAGCAATTTGGGCTATATTGAATTAAATGTATTATTAAAATTAATTTTACCATTTTCTTTTAATTTTTAAAAAATGTGGGTACTTGAATATTTCCATTGCATATGGGATTGGGATTTGTGGCTCCTGTTATGTTCAGCTGAACAACGCTAATCTAGAGAAAGAGAGAAGGGGCAGGCCCCAGGCCTGGGAAGGGCACTGTCCAAGCAGCGTTTCAGTCGGCCATCTAAATAGGATGGAAGCAGGTGGGCAAGAGGGGAAGGAGATGGAGGGGAAGTGTGGCGAGGAATGTGGAGGGAAGGTTTCAGTACGATAAAGAATGGAGCCTGGGGAGGAGGTGGGCATGATTCCACAGTTCAAGTTTGTGTTTTATGGGCGGGGGGCAGCTCAGAGCCTCCTGAGAGTCATTTCCCTAGTGTAGCCATGAGTCTACTTTCGAGATTCTAGCCTGCAGTGGTTACATATCTACATCAAGACCGCGGCTCAGGGAGCTCAAGGAAGCAGACTATTTCATAACCTTAATTGTTAGGGTTGAGGAGTTCCGTGGGAACGACTGTAGAAGGAGTGGACTAGGAGAGATACTAGACTGCAGGGGCCAGAGATCGGACCTGTTTCCCCACGGGTCACGCGAGGTGGAGGAGGACTAGAAGCCTGAGATCTCTTCCACCTCGGAGAGCCTGGGTTTGTGGCCTCGTGACCCCAACAGACAGGTGTGTGTGTGTGGCTCTTCACAGCCGCACAGGTGCAGGCGGCGCTGTCAAGGAGTGTGTGTGAGTGTTGGCAATGGGGGTGGACAGTCCCCAGTGCAGAGACCTAGTTCCACTCCTGTCAAAAAAGACCTAAGGAAAACTGCTCACTTCATCTTGGACACGTTTCCGATCTATAGTTGGTAAATATGCAAATGAAAAGCCCACATGGTCTGAAAGGGGCAAATCAAGCTCTAAGGAGCTACAGGGGGATATGGGCTCTTCCCGGGAAGTCGTGGTGGTGCGCCCCAGGCGGGACGGTTGCCGAAGTCTGGCTTTGGTGTGTTCCACCCAGCCGCGGGCCGCCCAGCCCTCCCAGCCGCTCTCTCCCGCCCCGTCTCAGACCCTCCGGGCTCCTGCCCCCCTCGCCCGCCCCCACCAGGACGCGCCGGCTGGGTCTCTGCGCTCCGCGGTGCTGCCGCCGCCGCCGCCTGCAGGCGCGCTGGTTTCCCGGGTCTCCTGGGCGCGGGGCGCGCCCGCCACAGCCCCCTCGTCCCCCGGCACAGCGGTGCGCCCCGCAGCTGGACCCTCCGCGGCACCCCGCTAGCTCGGGGTAGGGCGGCCGGCTTTGTTTCCTGCGACCCGACGGCGCGGGGCGTGCGTCTGGCGGCGGTGGCGGTGGTGGCACTGCAGTGGCAGCGCGGGGCCCGCCCGTCCTCCTGCGACCGGGCGTTCGCAATGCACCTGCGCGGCCGCCGAGCGCGCCTAGCCTCCCGGGACCCGCCGGGCCCCCGGGCCGCCTACCCCTGCGCCCTCCTGCGCTAGCGGCCGGCGCCCGCCTCCCCGGCCCGCGCGCCGCTAGCCGCAGTACAGCCGCCTCCCCGCCCCCGCCCCGCGCGCGCCGCCGCAGGAGCGGAGGGAGGGACGAGGAGGAGGTGGCGGGCGCGCCAGAGCCCGTCCCGGGCGCCCGCGAGCGAGCTCCGGCCGCGGCGGGAGGCGCCATCCGGGCCGCCGGGCAGCCGCCGCGCGCCGGGCCCTCCGCGGGTCTCGCAGTGCCTCCTGGCCTCCCGGCCGCATCCTCCCCGCCGCGGCAGAAAGAAGCGGCCCCTCCGCGGGGCAGACTCCCGTTTTCCTCCTCGGGAGGGTGTTGCCACCTGGGTCGCCAAGTGTGAGGGGTCCGGGAGGCGGGACCGCAGCGCCGTGACCCACCATGGCTCAAGCGGCCAAACAGCTGAAGAAGATCAAAGACATCGAGGCGGCGCAGGCCCTCCAGGAGAAGGAGAAGGAGGAATCCAACAGGAAGCGGAGGAACCGCTCCCGTGACCGAAAGAAGAAGGTAAGAAACGGCGGTGGCGACAGCCTAGCCCGCAGGAGCCCGGGAGGCGCTGCTGGGGAAGGGGCCGGCCGACCGCGGGGGGCGGGGGGCGCAGGACTCGAGCGCCGGAAGTTCGTGCGGCCCTGAGTGGAGGGCGCGGGGCGGGAGAGGAGAGGCAGAGGCTGCGGGCGGCGAGGAGAGGACCGGGCAGAGGCTGAAGGCGCGCAGAAGCTGCCGGCCCGACTGGCGAGACCTTTCAGCACCCTGGACAGATGCTGGCAGGCCTGCGCCTCCCTAGGAGGAACTTTTCTGGCCTGGGGCGGCGGCTGGGCTGGGGGGCTGCTGCGAGTCCCACGCCGCCCCTCCAGGCTTTCCAAGGAAGCTGGTTTGGGTGAAGGTTGCCCTGCCCGGCGCCTCCCCCGATGACCCACTCTCTGGTGCGGAGGCCACCGTTCCCAGGTCTCTGAATGAGAGTAGTGCTTCTATCCTTTCCTGACCCTCCTAGATGCTGGGAAGAGCCTTTCCTTCCCCTGTGGGTCCGGTGGCAGAAAGGCATGCCCTCCCCGGGGTTTTTGGCACCATCTCCTGTTCGGGTCACTCAAGATGATTGACCTTTGCCCGAGAGAGGAAGTTCCTTTGGAAGCCAGACATGGGTGCTGTCCAGCTTGGCCCAATGGCCTGGTCAGAGAAAAGGTCTGCCTTTTTGGGGTGTGGAGTGAGTTATCCCCCGCACAATGACCCATATCCTTAGGGCAACTGTTGATGCGTTCAGTACTTCCATTCTGGGTCAGGGGTCTTCCTACACTGATTCAAGGAACCTCTAGAAACACTTTTAAACTGACACACCTTGGATTGTGAAGGGTGGGGCAGTGCACTGGGCAGAGGACTCCAGCTGAGAGGTGTTTTAGAGGCTCGGGTGGAGGAGGCCAGGAGTACATGGACACAAATCTGGGGATTGGAGAAAGGGCTGAGCTCATCTTCAGGAGAGCCTTTCGACCTGAAGAAGTCTGTGGTCATGGCTTCAGGTTGAAAAGGCTCTCCTGAAGATGAGCTCAGGCCTCCAGGCTAAGACACTGGTCTTCCTCTCACTCTGAAAAAGATGCCTGCAGCCTGTGACTGACAGCAGTGTGGGGAGAAGACTGCCAGTGGGTCACATTCCACTTACCAGTTGACCACCAGGACCAGCATCCATCTGGAGATGAGAACCGGGGCAGATGTTCTCTGGGTTCAACCCAAGTATTCCCCACACATGAGGTTTTCCTCTACTCCTTCAAGAAACACCCTCCTCCCTCGAGGGATTGCTATCGTGTGTGTAAATAGTAGTTTCACAAGGCAACACCCCTTCAGCAGGACCGAAAAAGAGGCCTTCCCCAAACCCATGGTGAGTCAGAGTTTGGGTTGATGCCACTTGGAGGGAGACTCTCATCGGGTCCTTCTGCTGGGGTCTGAAATACCAGGGCCCATCCTGTGAGTCAGGCAGACAGGGGGAGTCGTTATATCTGACGGCCTTCACCCACTTTCTTGGCATGAATGTAAACTTCTTGTGAGGAAGGAGTGCTCCATTCCATTTCTGCCTGCTGCTTTCAGAGCCAAGCTGAGGCTCTCCCAAACTGCTCACTCTGTTTTGATCCTGCTCCTTGCTCTCTAGCTTCTTCCTTGATTCTCCTGATAGTGTAAATGTGTTTTGAGCACTAGGCAAAACACCCTCCCCTTTTCTTCACTGATTTCTGTCCAGTCTATGAACCCCTCTTTAAGCATCCGGTCTTAAGTACATATGAAAGTGGCAATTTCAACATCCTTTTCGCTTTGTGGTCTTAATCTTTGCATTCTTAGTAAACTTTTTTTCCATTTTTGAGTGCTGGATGGTCATGCAGCCCCCCCTCCCCTCAAGCTGTGTTATTTTGTTTTACTAGCTGGTCACAGCATGCTGCGCCAGCAAACATTCAGAAATCTTCCACACAAGACTTTCTTTATTTTATGCAGTATCCTGGGTGTTATGATTGATACAACAATAATAGGGAAATCTTAATTCAAAGGGATGGTGATGACGTAAACTCGAGCTGATTCTTTGGGTGGAGGGCATGATATTGGTGCTACTGGGGGCTCCTTGCTGGCACTTCAGGATGATTCTGCGAGCTGTTAGTCATTGGCACGGTCTTGAGAGCCATTTCAGAGAATGGAGTTAACATTTATAGCAAAATGCAAAATCGCAAAGGAAGAGGGAGGGAAGACGAGGCAATGCAGAAGCAGCATTGAGAGAAAGCACAGGAAGGTCGTGGAGGGACTGGGGAGGGGCGATGGTCAGGGGACTCTTTTGAAGGTTTTGTCACGTGAAGTCTCCTGAGACCCATTCTTCACAAATGAAGTAGTTTTTCAAGGAAAAGTATATTAAAATCAAGCAGCTGAGGACTTGACAGTTGGCTCCCACAGGCGACCGGGAGACTATGGAACCCTTCTGTATATCAGCAGGCAGAAAGAACTTCATACGTGCAAATGAATGTTGTCTTCCAGTGGACTAGTCATGGATGCAAACATACAGCTGAGCCAAGGGCATCCGAATTTACCTAGAGGAGAGGTGTGTCCCATGGGTAACCTACTTAACACGGCTGGCGGAGCAGAACCGCAGCCTCTCCCCCATTTGTAGAAATAATCGCAGTTGTAACTTCGGCGGTGGCTGCAGTTTTTACAGTTGATGATATTGCGTGGGAAGGCGCTTGCTAAGGGGTGCTGTGCATCAGGGAATGGAGGCTGGTGTTGTGACGCACTGACTGACACAGATAGAAACCACCTCGACACAGGGAATCGAGCTAAAACTCAGGAGCTCTAAAAATGCCTGCATCCTCCTGGGCTTCATTCAGTTTTCTGTTTGTGTAGCGCGCTGCCTGTCAGATGCTTGCTGTTGGAGCTGCAGCTTCAGAAAACAGGCAAATCCAGTATTTATGGCATTTGCTGATCTGTCCCCCCTGCTTCTGAAGGTTGTGATGGAAAGAAAGAAATCGCAAAGCATGTGTAAAGCAGGAATTTGCATTAAGAATGACAGCTTTCTAGGGCTGAGGAAGCCTTGGGCATAAGACTGTATCTGCTTTTTTCTGTTTATTCAGAACTGCTGTTAGGAGAGGAGGATGGGGCAGCTGGAGAGAAAATGAGGCAGAAAAGGGATAAGGCAGAAAGGGCAGAATTAAAGAATGGGGAAGAGGATGAAGGGAGGAAGGAGATGGGGTGGGAGGAGGTTGGCATCTCAGCCTGACTTACTGGGCTTCACTGAGCTTTTAAGGGATGAGACCTGCAATACCTGTGAGTATCTGAGGGTGGTATTTACCGAGCTTGCTCCTCTCCCCATCTGCTCAGCTACTTTGTCCTGTGATGTCGCTGAAGGAAAAGATGATGCCCTATTCACAGCTGTAAACCCAGGGCCTGGCTGGTCCCTGATACAGAGTGGGCATGCAGTCTTGTGTGCTGGTTGTGTGAGTTGGTCTCTGCTTACCTGGATATTGTCTTGGTCATAGGTCGTATTCAGGTGAATGAATATTCTTTGACCATTTTGCAGGGGGAGGGGGACATCTGAAGAAAATCTGAGATTTCTTTCTTTTTCTAATCATTTGCAAAACAGTCAAGCTTTATAAGCAGGCAGTGGAACTGTCTAATTTTTTGGTGCAGTGAATTCTATCACGGAGCATGTAGTCAGTTCCTTGTAGGGTCCCTGCTGCTCTAAATGTCAAGTGGTTTTTGCCATTTGGAACAGCAGTGTTTTCACAGGGCCCCAAAGAGGCAAGCAGAAGAGGGTGCCGAAGGAAAAAGGGAACCCAGGAGTGGACAGCAGCCTCTCCCACTTTGCTATGCAGGCAGTGCCCGCCGTCTTTCCAGGCTCTGCAGCTTCCTGAAGAGCCCTCAGCCTCCCTCTCACGGCTGGACTGCTGAGGTGGCTTTGGTTGGTCTAGTGATGACAATTGTGGGGCGACTGGAGGGCCCCTGCACAGGGCTGGAGTGATGGAGGCCAGACAAGCCTACCTCCAGGAGGGAGGACGGGGTAGGTGGGGAGGGTAGGAGGTGAGGCAGGACATCCAGAGGGCCCACGACTCCCATTGGTGAGAGGCCTCAGATGGGAACCTGTGATGTTGTCTCTGGATGAGTTTAGAAATTCAGCCTGAGACATTGTCAGGATCCACACAGGTGTGGTTCACATACTCTGAGAGCAGGGTCTTGTGGGTAGAGATGTGTGACACCCTTAGTAGACCCAGCTCTGTGCGCTTGGCACATCATTTGCTTCTCACAGCCACCAGTCAGAGTAGGTGGGACAGCAGGTGAAATTCAAAGCCTGGAGCAAGGGGACGAGAGCCAGCTCCCATGTCTCTCTCATCCCTCCCTTCCCCCAGCAAACTGCGGGCTCTCCAGTCCTGCTTATCTCCTCTCAGTATGGCAATGCTTAAAAAACAAAACAAAACAAAAAAACCCTCCAAAATCCTCGTCTAGGACTTCTTCCTTCTTTTTCCAGTAAAAATGAGCCTACATTAGTGAGTGGTGCTGTGCCAGGCACTTTCCTGTATGTTAGCTCATTCCCATGGCTGCCTCCCTCATGCCTCTGCATAGTCTGACCTGTTATCTGTTTCTTCCTGGCAGTGTCAAAACCCATCACTCTCCTGAAAGCTTTTCCTGAAAGCCCCCTCCATTATTCTTTCTCTATACTCTGAGTGTGACCTTGGCCTCTGACACAAAGCGGGCATGCCGTTGTGCATGCCGGTTGCATGATTCGTCTCTGGTGTGTATGTGGCATAGGTTCTGATTTTATCCCATCTACTAGATTGCAAGCACCTTGAAGCCAAAGCCTGAGCCTTTGGACACTACCATTCAATAGATATTTATGCTCGAGTTGATTCAGAAGCCACACGGTTTAAAGGTTCAAGTTTTTTTTCTATTTGATTGTAGAAGAATCGATTGTATAGAATAAGAATGAGAACCAAGTAAGTCTATTTGTTTCCTGAATTATTCCAACCAGAGAAAAGTCTGCTGTCATCATTATCTGGGTTTTGAACAATGAAACTAATGTTTGCTTGGTTTTGCATGCCCATTTCTCGCTCTCAAAAAGCAGCTCCAAGGTCTCCCTGTGACAGAGTGTGAGGACTGGATTCCACCTTCAGCTCCTGCACTTACCTGATATAAATGCATGAAGACACCTCTGACTTTCTCTAAAGTCTCAGTTTGCACATCTGTAAAATAGGGATGGGAATCAAATGAGCGTTGTAAATTTCAAAGCTCCAATATATTTAAGAGGTTATAGTTAATAACATAATGCTTGTTAATGAAATTATTCTTTCTAATAACTCCAATGCCAAAGCTCAAGCCTGGCCTTCCAGGGTTTGTGTGAAATCTCGGGATTTGCCTGGGAAGGTCAGTGGGAAGGCCCATACTTTATATTTCAGTGCCAAGAAAGTGGAAAAGGATACTTTATATCACTTCTTTATTTCATCTTCAGAAAAGAAATGGATTTTCTATTCTGACAAACTTTATTATCACAGACCTGTTCAGTTTTCTCCAAGGTCCAGTCCAGAAATCTGAGATGAGGTCTGTTAAAGTCCTGTAAAATAGCAATTGTAGCTGTTGACCAAAAGGGAACAGAACTGATCCCTAAATTTCCTGAGAATACCATTGTTATTAGGACCATGGCTGCTCAATCGGGGTGCATGAAATATCACAGATAACGGAATGTGCAGAGTTGTGGGCATAGCCCTTTGTGGAGAGCAGTATTTTGGGAGCATTTTAACAGTAATAACTTACCCTTTGAGAAAAGAAAACTTGCATGATGGAAGTTCAGACCTAGCAAGAAAGAATTATTGTCCAGCCATTTTTTTTTTTAAAGACCAACTGTTTTTCCTCCTTTGCTTTCAGCGTGACTGGATGCTTCTCAAAAAATGTTCTTCGTGCTTTTGCAAAGGTGGTAATCCATTTTTAGTTTCAGTTAATACATTTGTATCCATTTCAGAGCATCATGGACAATGATAGCTGCAAAGCAAACTTTGTTTGTCAGAGGAGGGTGAGGATTTATTAGGAGCCTACAGGCCCCACAGGCATTACCTCCAGTGATTCTTCACCAGGTGGTGACTGCAGAGCCAAACTCAGAGCCACATCCAAAGACTCAGACCCCTGCCTCCAAAGCTGATTCTCAGACCATGGCACTGGGCGGTCTTCTTGGATATCTGTTGCCCACTTAGGATGTTCAAGGCTATGCTCGAGAAAGGATGCTGTTTTTCCTGCCTTCCAGTGACGAACTTACAACTTAGTGGGAAGTCACCAGAGGTGGAAGAAAGTTAGGTAGAGAATGGAGGTGGGTGATCTGGGCTTAGGACAGAAGCACTTTTGGTCCTGGTGTCCAGAGGCTTTTCTGAACCTCTCTGGAACACTCCACTTGATGGTGAGGACCCTGTTTAGGCACTTGGGTTGAGATAAGAGACCAGAAGAGAGGGCAACTGAGAATTGAGTCTTAGGGGATGCTGGTTCTATCTGGCTAATCTGCCTCACAAAATGGACCCTCTCCCTTACTTTCTATTCTGGAGATTTCTCTGCGGTCAGCATCTTCTCCCTGTAATCTTGAATAGTGGCTTACATATGTAAATATAGGTGATTCTGCCATTATCATCATTCTTGCCTAGTATCTAGAACTTTTGCTTTTTACATGGATGTGCAGAGGATCCTGGACACCTGGGTCTGTTCATGAAGCTCTTGTGATAAGCCCAATTTGGTGCTCAATTGTCAGACAGGTGGGAGCAGAAGATTAGCCAGCCCACCTCTTGCCCCTAGTTCTCATTTGCGTTCCTCAGTCCCCAAGGTCTCTGAGAAGCCTTGTCCTTGAGAAGTCAGGTGGGCTAAGCAGTGTACAGGTTCCTGGGAGAGCAGTGCAGTCAGGGAGAAAGCAGGCAGAGATGGGAAGCCATGGAGGTCGATGAAAGTAGAATTGGGAGAGGAAGCACTGCAGGAAAGGATAGGACATGCTTGTGACATAGCACAGTGATGACTCTTACAGCTGATCCTGAGATGGAAGGGGCGGCCCCAAACCCTCCAAGTCAGACCCTCAGGAAAAGGAGGGAGGGAGAAATAACCCAGTGGGCCTGTATCCTAGTATCAGGGCCATCTTGGGGGAGCAGGCTTGTCATAGGCACACCTGTCCCACCTCCCACCTGCAGTCTGGTGTGGGTGGGGCTAACCCTACATGGTCTGCAGGCTCCTTGGGTGAAGCTTCCATAGTCCCAGCTGGGGGTGCTCTGGGTTAGCAGACTGACAGGAACAAATTGATAGAATGTGGCCAGGCTAAGGGAGAATCAGGGAGGAGAAGAAGGAGAAGAAGAGATGAAGGAGTAGAGTATTTACTTCCTTATTCTTTATTCTGTATCTAGTCCCCAAAGAAGGTAAACAAGGACTGTGGTCAATCCTATGGTCTGGGGAGGGTCAGGGCTTTGAAGGGCAGGGCAGGTCTTCCCCAGGTAGAAGTTGGGTCTTTATGACCACCTAGGAGTCAGTCAGGTAGAGAGGGACAGGTCATTCAGCTAGAGCAGCAGTGTGTGCTGGGTGAACAGCAGGGTATGGAATTAAGTGGGCTGGGCATTGCCAGTCCAGTAGCAGGAGCAAAGAGAGCAGAGTGAGGGAGGGCAGGCTGAGCTGCGGAGGAAGCTGAGAACAGCATCTTCCGTGGACAAAGGGCGGAGGAAGTTCTGAGGGACTCCAGGCCCAAGCCTGGAAGGTTGCGGTGCCTTCAGTGCAGAAATGGGCGGGGTGGGGCGACTCCATGGTGAACATGGCATCTAGAATGCTAATGGGTAACCCAGCTGAGGGATAGGGTGGTCAGTGGAGATGGAGAGGATGTGACAGACTGAAGAGAGTAGGGGAGAAAGTTGCCTTTGTGAGTAATAAAGTGGGTGGGAGTAAGTGGTCAAGGATATGGTATATAGGTTCCCTCTTGATGTGTTAACCTATTTGCATGTACGTGCAAGTATGTTCATGTGTGTTATCAGATGATCAGGGACTCATTTCTGACTTGGTGTTTGGATAGTTGGTTGGTGGTCCCTTTCATTGGACAAGGAAATGATGGGGACAGTTTAGGAAGAAGAGGATGAGTCTCTTCTTTGGCATGTATTGTTAAGGAGCTCCCCAGGGCTCCCAGCTGACAGAGGGAGGGAGCTGACAGGCAGTGTTCTGAAATATTAGGGGATCTGTCAGGCTGTGGTTGAGAGCTGAGGCAGTCAGTTCAAGTCAGAGCACTCTAGAATAGGCCCTGGAGAGCAGATCTTTTGAATGATTGCTTCAAATAGGACATGTGCAGGTGACGACCACGGGTCCTTGTGGGACTCAGGGGCTCTGCTGGTGGCAGCTCGGGCTTCAGAGACTCAGGGTCTGGGTTGAGCTGGGCTGAGGAGGCAGGACTAATGTACTCTTCGGAGCTGAAGTGCTATTCATTCACTAAAAATAAGGCTTAAAAGAATATGTTTTTAAGAATATGCTTCTAATAAAAAGTAGGAATAGGCTTAAGATGTAGTGCAATTAAAAATATGATGTAATAGAATTAAAAGAAAGAACAAGAGAGAGGATTGTCAAAAAGGGTGAACAGGCCTTTGCTGCCTGTGTGTCTCCTGGATATGAACGTTGGAATTTATAGGTGACATCACACTCCCAATAAAGAATCCAAGGTGATGTGACTAGAGCCAAGTAGGTAACAGAATGTACTGGCTCGGAATGGAGCTGGAGCGTGGTCCCGAGTTCTGGGCAGTTGGGTCTTGGCATGTGAAGCCATCCATTGTAAACCAACTTGAAAATGTGTGTGTGTTGGGTCTAATTTTCCAGGCTGCAGCCAGAGTGAGCTTCCAGAAATGCAAATCCCATCTTGATACTCCCTCCTTTAAGGCCTTCAGTGACTCTCTAACTGCCCTGAGAATGCAGTCCAGGCTTGTTATCTGACTGCCTCGCCCTCCCATCTAGCCCATCTTCTCCTTCCCCACATGCTGCATTCAGTGCTGTGGATTTCTTCTACCATGGCAGGTATGTGCACTTCCCTGACCTTCACAGCCTCGTGTCTGCTGCATCTTTGACCTCCAACACTGACACAAACTCCTCTCAGAATTCCGCTTAAAAATTGTCATCTGAGTCCTAGACAAGGTTAGGACTCTGGCCCATGTTACTACAGGATGCTCGCGGGCAGCATGACTAGAGCCTCACAAGGACGTTAGTGTGTGTGAGGAGACCATCTTTAATTGCAGCGCTAAAGCAGCAATGAGAGGTGTGGACTTCGGCATTAGAGTCAGATGGCCCTAGGCTGGTGTCCTGCTCACATATTGACTCATGGGGTGATTTTGGGCAAATTGATTCATTACCCTCCCTAGGTTTTGCCAGTGTAAGGTGGAGAGAAAAATGTTCCTCACATAAATGACACAGGGGTGTTGGGAGGATCAGATGAGTTAATATATGTGATGCCAGGAAGATAGTAAGCAGTTGTTAGGTGCCTGGTCTGATGCCTCCATTCCCACTCACACCCATCAACATCCAGGTCATGAGCATTCATAGCCTATGGGTGTGGGTGTGGGGTGGTAGAGAGGAGCATGTGTCTGTGCTCAGAGCAGGGAATGGACAAATAAATGAGAAATTTAAAAAAAAAATGTGATCACTGGTGTTTTCCTCTTTACCCTAAATAAGAATTAAAGGTGAAATGCTGGTTCTACTTAGCTAAATTCTCACCTTCCAAATAATTTAATACAGTGACTTCCTTTCCAGAGATGGCCATCAAGGTTACACCCAAGGTTGGTAGTACTCATCCAACATTGCTGCCAATTTCTTAAATGTGTGAGGACAGACTTTGGAGAAATGTGAACCTGATCTAAAACTCTAATTAAAGGGAAGAATCAGAAACAGCCCAAGTCAGAATTCTTCAAAGTTGGAAATGTCTTGTAGAGAGGTATTGAACAGATACATGTTAGACTCTCCTTTGGCTTGGGGATTTGGTACATTCATTTTCATTGTCGTTGTAGAGCTGCTTTGGTCTTCACCACTTTGGGAAGAACAGACCCTGTTCATTTTGGGTGCCAGTGGGCAGCTCGGCTCCTTCCACAGCTTGTCAGCCCTGGGTGGACATGCCTTGTGTGGTGCCACGTGGGTGACAGACACAGTCTATGAGTCTTCTCCCATTTAGGGCAGCTCCAGCACTTGCTGCAAGGGGCCCAGGGCCCGACTCCTGATGTCAACAGTGTCCTGGGAGCATGATTGAGGCAGAGCAAGCCACAGTCCAACAGTCTGTCTTTCTTTTAGCTTGGTCCTGCTTGTCAAATGTGTCACTTTTGACCTCATTCTTGAGCAGATCTGCATTGAAGACCATCTTGGATGACAGGAAGTGGGGCTGGATTTTAGCACATTAAACCTACATGCCAGTTTCGCCCCACAATACTACATGAGGCAGATCGAAAACAATCTTTTTTTCCAAAGGAAAAGTGCAGGCAGGAATGAGGGCAAACGGAGGCAGGCAGGCAGGAGGAGAGAGGAGGAAGAAACATTTATTTTTATTAGTTGTTCGTCTTGCTCGTCCCCCTGCGACCTGCCCTCCCACCTTGGGAATGTGTGTGAACTGCACCTGAGCGCTACTCCACCAGGGCACAGCAGAAAACACCTTCTCTATTATTCTGTACCAAGGTAAAGCCTTTAAGGATCTCTCCAATAAATTCACCTTTCTCCACCCTGCTGGCATTTCCTCTATTCTTGCCAAACATCAGTCTTGCCTGGAATCAACCTCCTCTAGTCTTACTCTTCCATTCCTGTCTTTATTTTGCAGCTAAAGTCAGTTTTCACAGGTGAGTTGTTAGTTGTTAGCCTTCAGTTACTCCCCATTACCTTGAGGAGAAAATCAAACTCCTTCCCAAGACCGATGAGGCCTTTCATGATCTGCCTCACATCGAGGCCTTCCCCCTCCCCTCCCCTTGACCCCCATGCTCCTGGGTTCATAGTGCTCCCTGGTGCCTCAGTCCGAGGCCACTCCTTCCAGGAAGTGCCTTAGTTTGGGTCAGCACACTCTCGAAGGGGTGCTCCCCAAAGGAAGTGGAAGAGGTCATGCCCAGGATCCCTTCCCAGGTGGCCACTGTGTCTGAGCCCAGGGAGCCCCCAGGCCTTTAAAACTGATGGCACTTTCAGCCAGAGCACACAGGATAATGGTCCCAGCCAGGAAAGCTGGAGTGTAAATGGAGCCTGGGTCTGACCTGGAGCAAAAGGCCTCTCTTTCTTCTTGCCCCTCCCTCAGATTTGTGGGCACTAGTGCCATGGTGTTGGGAATGAGATGAGCTGACCAGGAGGCCCAGTCGGCTGGGCTTGGGCCCTCATCGTCCTTCTCACGTATAACTTTGGTCACTCCTCTGAGCCTCGTTGTCCCTGCTCCAAAAGAAGGGAGTTGGTTTAGAGGCATCTGGACCTTTTCTGCAATTCTGCAATTATGTAAATTTACAAGGCCACCAGGCAAAACGGTTCCCAGATGCCACATAGCTTACCGAAGACATGCTGGAAGAGGAAGCTGACCCTGAGGCCATCCTGTGTCATGGTCCAGATTGCAGGGTGCAGGAATGTTCATGAAAGTGGGAAGGGTCACCCAGCATAGAATCCAGTTCAGCTCCTCAACATCATCCCATCCTATGTGTCATTTCTAAAGGCACTGCTGTGGGTGCATGGAGGAGAGGGGCACGCTGGTTAGGGACAGTGCCACCTGGGGTGCTGTGAGGTCATCACGCTCCTGTTTAGCCCCTGGTTGGCTCATCTTGGGGTGTCTTTGGAGAACCTGTGTACTCAGCACCCTGTGACTCTGTGGACCTATGATATGGCCAGTAAGGCACCTCTTTCTGTGTTTGTAACAAAGAATGACCTCTGTAGGCAGAGTACCTGCTGCAGGTGAGCAGAGGCAGAGGACCTTCTATTTTCAGTGCTAAGTGACTGGGTCTGTCATATGCCCAGCTGCTTTCAAGGTCATGTGCAGAGCGAGAATCCTCCCGTGGAGCCTGGAGGAGGAGAAGGGAGACTCCAGCGGGGAGAGGGCTCAGCAGCCTTCCCTGCCCACATTTTCCTGGAAAACAGACTCAGGTAAATCCACTGCCCAAAGAACAGGCGACATGGCATGGGGTCTGTGGGGAGGCCTGTCAGACAACCTTGGCTTTTTAGAGACTCATCTTTTAGAAATGAATTGCATATTTTGGGAAAATCTCAGCTTTGTCACTTGCAGAATTTCTAAGGAGTCAGTCTTTTCAGGAGCCGTCAGACTTGTGTTCAGCCCCCAAAGCAGTTCTCTTGGTCTGGCCTCTGCCCCGTGACCCTCTTCTTCACCCTGGAATGCAGCACACACTGGTTTAACAGAAGCCTGGGGTCTAGAAGGCCCTCCACGGCTGCTCGCCTGGGGCTGGGAGGGGAAGGCGAGAGTCCCAGAAAGAGGGTAGCCAGGCCCTGCCAGAGGGTAGCCAGAGCTCCAGCCTTTTCCAGCAGCATCTCTTCCCTGGAGACCCAGGCCTCAGGGCCCCTGGGAGTCAGAGCTGGAGCCATGTGAACATGCCCCTGTTCTGCGGGGCTGGAAGGATGAATACAAGCCTGAGCTGGGTGGAAACTTTGGACCTTGTCTCTCTCTAAAGCCCTGGCTTCTTAGAACAAGCCAGCCGGAGCAGATGAAGGTGGAGAAATTCATGTCATTATGTTTTCCTAGTCTATCAACTGCCTACCCAGCTGCCAGAGGGAAAACAACAAGGCCCAGCATCAGGGACCATTGCAGAGAAGGGAAGGCAGGGACACTAGAGCCCACTTAGCTCCTGGGGTGTGAGCACAGAGTCTGCAGGTGGGGACCTTGGAGGGCTTGGGAGGTTAAGTAACTTGTCCAAGGTCAAGCATCGGATTGGAGCGGAGAGGCTGGGCTTCCCACCAGCCTCCCATCTGAAAGCCTGCCCCTTCCTGCTCTGGGGCTCCGGTGAGGGCTATGCAAAATGACACAGATAGGCTCTGGGGAGCTGGGGTGGCACAGGGTCAGAAGGGGTTATGAATGAAGACAGTGGGCTTTTTTTTTTTTTTTTTAAGGAAAGGTGCAAGCCAAAGTGAGAGCAAGTCAGCCGGCAGGCAGGACGAGAGAGAAGGAAGAAGCATGTTTAACTGCACATCTTGGTGGTTCTTCCTGGCGTGGGATGCGAACCTGGGCCCTTGGGATGAGGTGGACTGTGCTTCTGCTGGAGGCAGTTTGACCAAGCCACAACACCAGGGCACATCCATGAAGAGTGTTCTGAAAGCGCTTCACACAGAGTTTGGGTGCAGAAGCCCGAATCCTCGGGGCCTTGGTGGAAGGAATTGTGTCCTGGATAGATTCTTTCAAACTGGTCCCCGTCCCACTGCCCTAATTAGTGCTCTTTGGGACCTCAAGCAGCTTGGGGGTGTGTTCAGGGCCCGACATGTTGCCAGCTATGGGTTGTAGTGGATGGTGAGTGTGGTCCATGTGTCTTTGGGCACAGGGGGCAGTGCCATCAAGTTCAACCTCTTGTTCTGCAGCCACTAACTGAGGCCGGGCACCTAAGGGAGGAGTGACATCCCCAAAGCTCATATCTGAAAGGACCCGAATCTGAGACTTCTAGTCCTGCTTAGATACAAAGAGGGTCTAGCTGCCACTTGAGTTACTGAGTCTATCTGTCTATCTGTTTATCTGTCCATCCATCTAATCTAATCTGTCATTTGTTTACTTCACTTCTTTATTGTGCTTCTTTTTCAGAAAAGAGGGAATAAGCAGATCTCCTTTGCTAGTGCTCTGTATTCTTCAGAGTTGGCCTACATCTGTCTTTTCAGCTTTATCTCCTTCTCTCCTTGTCTTCATCTCTTAAGTATGTGCTGGTCATTTCTTACATGCTGCTGGACCCACCATGCCTTATTCATACTGTAATGCTATCTACAAAGTTTGAACCCCTTCTTCCTAGGCTTGCCAATGAACTTCTGTTCATCTCTCAAATACCCCCAAAATATATCACTTCTTCCAGGAAGCCTTCCCTGACTTTATTAAGCAGAAATAATTGTCTCCTCTTTTGCATTCCCCCAGGGCCCCTCATTTCACGGTTACAGTGCTCATTGTATTGTTTGTTTAAGTCAAAGTCAGTGGACATTTAAGGGATAGATAGTATATTTTGTCTCTGTTGCAAGGATTCAACTCTGCCATGGTAGTGGGAAAGCTGCTATGGGCAATGCACACATGAATTGGCAGGGTGGTGTCCATTAGAGCTTCATGGTCACCGCTTACTTTTTACTTGTTAAAAATGTTACTCTTTTTTTTCCCTCAACCACTTAAAAATGTAAAACCATTCTTAGCTGGTGGCCTGTACAAAGACTGACTACACACTGGATCTGGCCTTTGTGTACAGTCTGCTTGTCTCCTGCATTCAATGGATCTGGAACACTGCTGTGGGCCCAGAATCTGGTAGTTGAATGAATGGGCCTGGTGATTTCCATTAACCACAACTGTTATTATTATTAATTCATGTTATTAGTACTATTAAGAATCATCTGCTTCTTAAATAGTCCTTCAAGGAAGGAGACAGGGTAGGCATTACCGCTCCTAGTCACAGACAGGGAAGCTGAGGCTGCGGGGCTGGTCCAGGCGGGAGCCCCACTTGCAGCAGGGGTGTTGCTGTGACTTGGGCCTGGGCGCCCTCTGTTCTGGTGTTGAGTCCTCCTCTGGGGAAGCACCAAGGAGCTGGGCCTGTGCCTGGCACCCTACTGGGTGCACTAGAAACCGCCAGTGAGCACGCCTTCGGGTGGCAAGAGCAGAAACAGTCTGCTGCCTGCCTGGGTAAAGGCTGTGTCGAATGCTTTGGTTTCCTTCCTGCAGCTCTGGCAGGCGCTCCTCGAATGAGAGGCAGCCGTGTCTGTTCTGTTGAGGGGGAATTGTTACACATCGCTAAAATTAGATGTTTTGTTTGAATTATGTTAATTTGACTTAATTGCTGGGGAATGTCAATGTCTTCAGAAATCCAAGAGCTCTGTCTTGGTGAGGAATGCCGTCCCTTACATCCAGGTTATATCTCTGTCCCTGCACTACCATTTCTAGATGCTTGCTTTCTACAAGGACTGGAGCTGAACTTCGTCTCTCTTGTATTATTATTCTTTTTGAATGGCTGCAGACAGGTCGGTGCCTTGTGCGGGAGCCTGGCAGTGACATTGTCCTGCTCTCCAGGGCTCTGTGCTTGGTTTCATGCTCCACCATGGCCATTTTGAAATTATTCACCACTTTTAAACAAAGGACTCAGTGTTTTTATTTTGCACACAAATGAGGTAGCAAGTGTTGACCATGAGATTGCTTCATGGGCTAACACTTAAATTTTCTCTCTGATTAACCTTGGTGGTTTGCCTTGTCATGGCAGCTGAGATGTCCAGAGGAGAGTTTTTATTGCCGCTCCCCGCTCCAGCCTAAAGGTGAGTCCCAGTGGTTTCTGGGGAGCCGGTCAGAAGGTCAGCCTCCAACTCCTTGTCCTCCCACTTTGGCCTCTGACCTGTAGGACAGGTATGTGTCCATGTGCACGTAGGGGATGATTCTTACGTCACAGCTGAGACTGAAGATCAGAGTGCTGTCTCTCCTTGCCTGTGGCTGCCCTAGTGGACTGCTAGCCGACTAAATCTTCGGGTGCCATCTTCCCAGTGGTGTCTGGTAAGAGCCACCCCTACTCTCTAGGTCTGGGGTAGGTGAAATCGTTGGTATTTGTCATCATTGCAGATGGCACTTGGCTTCTGTTATAGGTCCCATAATGGATTTGAGGGACTGGGTGTGTGGGTCTACGGCAGGACTCTGCACCTCCCGGGAGCGGCAGTAGCCTTGACAGTGGCCATGGGCCGAACGCCAGGCTGGGTGTTCCCACCAAGCCCCAGCTCTTGGCCTCTGCGCTCTTCCTCACAGCCGCGTCCCCCTGGCTTGTGCGCCTGTCCTCAGACACACCTAACGTGCTCTGCTCTCAGGCCCTGGGTTTGAAATGACCTCTGTCTTCGAGTTTCCTTTAGAGCTGGCTGACTCCTCTGTTTCAGCTCAAACATCATGTCCTCATCAAGGCCTGCTCTGCTGTAGACCTTTCCTGCCCAAGTCTCCACTGCCCCACCCCACACTTTTCAAAGCATTCTCTTTCTTCATGATCTGGAATCATCCTATTTCTGCTTTATTATGACTCGCCCTCCCTGAAGGAAAACATACATTCTGTGAGATGAGGGACCGTGTCTGCCTCATCCACAGCTCTAGTTTCAGGGTCTGGAAGAGAGCGTGTCACCTAGTAGGTGTCTACCAACTGGCTATTGAATGAAATGACTCGTCCTCACCATATGCCTGCAAATTTGGTGCCATTAGAACATTTTAAAGATGGGGAGATTGAGACCCAAAAGCAAGTTAGGCTCACAGAACCTGGGAGTTTACTCCAGAGCACAGCTGTGCTGATAGGACACTCTCCTGCCTCTCCAGGGACCCTGGCAGGCCTAGCCAGAGTTCACTGGGCAGGCATGGGTGTGAGCTTCTCCAGCTGGGGCCTTGCTTTCCTGACTTGAGCTGTGTGTGGTGCTTCCTTCCCCAAGTTCTACAACCATGGAAGTTCCCTAAAATGCTTTTGTTTTTCTACAGTTGGACACAAATTATTTTATTTGCAGACTTTTTAATGGGAGTCTTCCCACTGAATCACATTTAGTGTTACATTGATCAAATGGCCCTTATTAAAAAAGAGAAATCTGTCTGAGCCCCTGATGGATGGTTCCCATAAACATGAGATAATGTACTCAAATGATTTGGGAAAGTTACCAGTGGTACAGAAATAGGAAGCACTACCATTGCCTAACAAATGGGCCCTCTCGTTTCTCAATACTGTGGATCTGTTAAATGCGGTCAGGTAAGGGATCCCAGAGGCTTCCTTGTGCATTCTTCAGCGTTCAGGTTGGACGTGGTGCGAAGAGAACACACAGATTCTATTGTTGGAGAGATCTCTTTGGAGGCCGAGCTACACCACGTGCCCATTCAGCCTCGGTTTAGAAGTGCTGCCCCACCCCTCTTCGTCACCCCTCGGGCTCAGTGTCAGCCTCGTTCCTGGTGGGGTCTGACCAGAGGTCGGTTGGTAGTGGCTGTTGCTGAGGGTCGCGGCTCGGTGTGGAGACAGGACAGCTCGCTGGAGGCGGGTGCATCGCCACAGCGCTGTGGGAGGCCCCGGGCGTCGGTGGGCGCTGGCAGCTTTGCCCCGGGTGGTGCGCGCCCTGGGCCGGGTCAGGGTTGGGGGCGCGCGGCTTGCAGGCGAATTGGAGTTTTTCCTGGGTGCCTTCCACCACCCGAGGCCTAGAGCCAACTAGGGGCGGGCTGAAGGGGAATTGGCCTCTCTCTTCGGGTAGCGGGGTCAGTGCGCTGGGGAGGACCCTACCCGCGGAAAGGTGCCCCAGGACAAGGTGCGGGAGCAGGCCACAGGAGCCTTCAGGGGCCCTTATGGTACCAGCGTGATGCAGGCCTGGAGGTGTCCCTGGGTCTCTCCACCTGTAGGGCTGCTTCCCCGCTGCTTCCGGGACCTGCAGAATTGGATCATCTAAAAACAGCAAAATGGAAGAAAGAAGATGTTGCTCTCCCTTCCAGAGAAACGTGCCATGGATCTGCCCTCGCCTTGGGAAAGTCCAGCATGGCGCTTACCCAAGTGCCTACCTGGGAAGAGAGGCAGGGAAATGTATGTTCACAGCCATCAGTTATGGAACATGGGACACAAAGGACAGGAGCAGACAGGCAGTGTCACCTAATCTGTGCACAGAGAACGTCATGTGTGAAGTCACCATGTTGAGGCTGAGTGGCCTGCTGGCAAGAGCTAGGGTTTAGAGTTGGACCATCAAGTCTGGGCTGCGCCTGATCACTGCGCCCTTCTCACCTGATCGTGCTCCAGTGTGGTTCTGGGTCCTGTGTCTAAGGCATGCATGCCAAGGTCAGCAGTCACGCTCTCCAGGACTTGACACCCAGAGTTGAGGAATCCTGTCTTCATCCATGCTGGCCCATTCTGTGCATCACTCCCTTCCCGCTCCCTGCCCCAGATGATAATTGAAGACAACTGCACCAGTCTCTCGCTGGGCCCTGAGTGCTGGGTGACAGGGCTTGGAGGCGCAGACTTGGAGGGCTTCGAGTTGACAAAGGGGAGAGAAGGGCAGGAAGAAGGATCCTGGTTATCCCATTTCCCTTCCAGCCTAGCTCTGTGCTCCCCTTTCTGCCATCCCAGGCTCTCTCAGTGGACCAAAGGAGATTATCCTGAGGGTCCGGCTCAGAAATGAAAGAGGCGTTACAACCCCCACCAGCCTATCCCGAGTCTCGCAGCTGGGACAGCACCTTTCGCTTTAGAGCAAAATGTCCGCGGTTGAATGGACTGGCGTGTCAGGGCCTCCTTGGCTATAGACCAGTCAGGGGATGATAAAGGCACTGCTGTCACCTTCTTGTTAGCCCACTGTATTTGGAGATGGAAGGCAGAGGGAGCCGCCCCAGTCTCATGCTGCTCCCCAGTACACAGACCGAGCGGGTGTTCACCCAGCACAGCAGACCTGCTGGAGGGGAGGCCCGGCACAACAGGACAGGTGACCTACGAGGATGAGAAGGCGAGCTTCAGGAAACTGTTAGTTTGCGGAGTAGTTCTTATCCTGCTGGATTGTCCATTCCCCGGACCCAGTGCAACCTTTCAAAATTTAATTTAGGAGAAACTATTATTATTTTTTAAGAGACAAATTTATTGCAAAGTTTCTTTTTTTTTAAATTGAGGCAAATGATTTACAACACAGAGTAAATTTTAGATCAACAGGTTTACTCTTCATCAAACATATGGTAACATACTGTGCCCACCACTCATTTTTAATAGTTCTAGGAGAAAGAAGTTATTATGGGTGTGAGGAAAAACAAGACCCAAAATAGAGGCGTCTCCGAGATCCTGCTGGTCCTTGGTAAGTGGCCGCAGGCCTTTCTTGGAAGGCAGTTTCCGAATGCTCTGTTTCTGCACTAGCTGCTGTCCAGTGAGGGTGTCCCTAGACCGTTAGTGATGAGAGTCCCATGCCGTTTTTACCCCAGAGTGCGGCTGCCTTAAACCCTGCAAGCAGGACGTCCAAACTGCGCTGTTTCAGTGCCCCATTTCTCCTTGTTGTGTGTCCCAGGGCCTGAGTACTTTCAAGCCCGTGTGTGTGTGTGTGTGTGTGTGTGTGTGTGTGTGTGTGTGTGTGTGTTTCCTGGAGTAACTGTGGACTTGGGGACTGGCCGTACTTTCTTCCCCCCTCAGGATCAGCGCAGAGGGCAGAAGCATTGGCCCTGCTGTGCTGGTGGCCTGTGGCTCCAAGAATGACACAAGGTGCTCAGGGAAGCAGAGGCTGCAACTCCCAGAGAAGCAGCCCTGCCCAGCTCTGACTCTGGCAAGGCACAGGCTCTGCTCCCAACTGCCCGCCGAACAGAGCCCTCCAGACATTTCCACAGGCTCTGGTCTGTCCGCCTGTGTGTTTCCATCTTCACAGGGCACTGTGGCTCCAGCTGGGTCTTGGATACATGTCTTCGCTTCACCACGTTAGCCAGGGACCAGGTAACCTCACGAAGCCTTTGTTTCTCATCTGCAAAATGGGGGTGAGACTAATGGTACGTGTCTCATAGGCTTATTGTGAGGATTGAGTCCATGACTAGCGTGCCCCCGGCTTGTAGTGCCTGCTCATACTCTAACTCCTAAGCGTGAGATGGCCACCTTAATTTTACAAACGAGGAAAGTAAGGCTGGGAGAAAGGCGGCCTCCCAGAGGGAGATGGCAGTGTCTGGATATGATGGAGCAAATGGGACTTAAAACCCTTCTTCTGAGAAGGCACTCAAAACATGGAGAGAGAATGAAATGAAATGAAACTTGGAGGCAACGGGGAGGAGAATTTAGTCACGTGTTTCTTTACAGACTATGTCACTCAAATATTTTAAATAGAATGGTGATTTTTTTTTTTTTTCCAAAGACAATGCACTGTAGCAGGGAGAGTGCTTGGTTAGAATGAGCAGTGACAGAAGTCACGGCCCTTTCATGCTGAGAGCTTTGGGTTTCTCCCCTCTGCAGTGTGCTTGCTCGAGAGTTTTCTTCAGTGGAAAAGGGCTGAACGTTTATTATGTTTTCATAAGCCTTGGTGCTGGGGCTCCTGCCACCAAATCCTGTCTTTGTCACTAGAAATGTGTGTCTTCCAGACTCCCCACTGTTGGGGGCTGGAGATGGGATGTGCTCTGAGACTCGGGGCGGTGGGCGGTGGTCTCAGTGTTTCAGTCCCAGGCGGTGGGAAGGGAGCTGGCAAATCTCTTAAAGGTCAGTCCAGGGAATGGCCTGGGTAAGTCTCCCATTTTTCAGAGGCTTCATAAAGCCTTTTTGCACTTATGCTACTTTTTAAAAAGCAACACAAAAACACCTTAAGGCCCTTTTAATCCAGGCTGAGGATCGGAAAGAAAGTGCCCCCATTCCACCTTAGCAGTGGCTTTGCCCACAGGGGTCTCAAGTCACTGACCTTTGCTGTCTTTCACCTTCACCTGGAATGACCATCCAGAGAGAAGGCTTAGTTAGTAGGAAAAGTGGGGGTAGGTGGGGTGAAGTCAGAGCAGGATTTACACCCTGGCTTCAGATGGCCCCCCATTTGAAGTGTGTCTCTTCAGCACGTTGACCCTCTTTGGTCCCTTTTTCCTGAAATGGGGGAGGCACGTTGACTGCATTGGATCCTGGGACCAATGAGCACAGAGGGCTTGGCCCAGTGCCTGGCACAGGTGGGCAATGAAAGGGAGGCACGGCAGGCAGGTGTGTGTGGCACAGAAGAGTCCTGTCTGGGCTCCCGAGGCCGGCTCTCAGCTGTGTCCACCCCGCTCTTCTGCAGTGTTCAAGCTGTTTGGGGGAGCTGAAGCCTGGGGGACGGGTTGCTTTCCTCTCTCTGCACAACTGGTGAGAGGTCTAACTCGACATCTTGCAGCATCCTTTTGGAGGAAGTGTTTGTGTGACTAAGACTACGAATCAGCCCGGGCCATGCTAGACTCGTCTGTTTCTGAAATATTAAAAACTCTCTGAAGTGAGCTAGACTGAGCAAAATGATGACAGCAGCTTATAAATAATAAATCCAGCAGGGCTTGCTGCAGCCTGCTGAGTGCAGGGGTGCTTCTCCCGGACCCTCCCCGCTCCCACTCCAGTGTGCGCTCCCCGGGACAGGGTCCTTGGGAGGGAGATCTGGGGGTGCTTGTCCTGGGTTGTTCAGGTGAGTGGATCCACATGAGACCAGTCTCCACCCTTGCACTGGGGGGACCGTCACAGACTTCAAGCATGTCTTCCCTGGCTCAGGTCTGCTGGGGCTGCGAACAAAGGGCCCCAGACTAGGCCGTGGGCGCCCAGAAATCATTGTCTCAGTCTGAGGGGCTGGAGATCTGAGATCAAGGTGTCGGGTGGTGAGGGAGCATTTGTTCCAACCTCGTCTCCTGGCTCCTGGTGGTGTGCTGGCCATCTTCAGCCCTTGGCTTGTCAACATGTCACCTCATCTCTGCCTTCATGTCCACATTGTCCCCGTGTCTGACTCTGTCCACACTTCCTCTTTGTGTGAGGACACCAGTCATGTGGGACTAGAGCTCACTCTCATGACCTCATTTGAACATGATGACATCTGTATATGTCATACCGATAGATGATGTATTTCCAAAGAGGGTTACATTTCCAGGTATTGGGGGTTAGGCCTTCACCCTATATTTTGGGAGTAGACATGTGCCAAACTTGTGGCCCCTGGAGGTCACAAGCTGCAGCAGCATCACCCAGGAACTCTTGGCTGTCCTTGGAGACGAGCTCTGGCCTCCAGAGTTTCTGACGCTGCTCAGTCGGTAGGGGCCTCCTCTCCTTACTGGCAGGAAATGAGCTCTGAAAGGGCTGTGCCTCCTTTGCTGGAGCTGTTGGTGTATTTATTTCTCTGACCAGGGAAGGGAAAGAGAGAGGGGATGGGAAGGGAGAAGAGGGGAATGGTGAGGGAGAGAGGGAGATTTAGAGTGCTCCAGAAGCTTTCACATCTTATTTCCTTTTTTTATGAGAACGTCTACGCTGGTTGTGACCATCCCCATTTTTCTTCTTCTTTTCTTTTGTGGTAAAATATGCATAGCATAAAATTTCCCATCTTAACCCTTTCTCAGTGTACAGTTCAGTGGTAATTAAGTACATTCACAGTGTAATGTTACTAGAGAATTCTTTTCATCTCACAAAACTGGAACTCTGCACCAACTAAACAAGCCCCTACTCACCTCACCCAGCCCCAGAAACTGTTGTTCCACCTTCTGCCTTTATGATTTGACCACTCTAAGGACATCAGTTTAAGTGGTATGCCCCTGATAAATCCCCAGCCGTCCGGCTGGTATACGTGCCAAGTCCACCCCTTCCCCACCCTCTTTCAGCTCAACTCTGGGGGTACTCACAATGTATTTCATTGACTTTCTCTAGAGCTCTTTGTCTCATTGTACCAGAAAATGGGCCTCTAGCGATGCTCTTCTCCAGTCCACACATCTCTTGGACCAGGCACCTTGGCTCAAATTTTCACCTGAATTTTTTTGTGCAGCCGTTTCTATTATCCAGAGAGCTAGGGATGGGCGACAGGCCCTTGACATTGTATGGTCAAGAATTCCTGAGTAACAGAAGAGATAGCATAAGAATTCTTCAGGGTGGGTGTGACATTCGTGTCCCTGTACCTAACCCAGGCATAACCCGTGACTGGAGCTCGGTCCATGTGATTGGAATGAATAAGGGGAGTGAATAATGGAGAAGGTCACTCTGCCTTGTTTTCTGAAGGGACTGAAGGTAGATTTGCATGGAAGAATGTGCCCATTAAAATCTCTTTTCGGGGCAGAAACTTTAGTCCCACTCTTTTCCTTCTTCTGCTCTCCTTCACAGCCTGGTCTTGGTGACTGGTGAAGAATGGCAGGTGTGAGAGGCAGGATGACTTCTCTTTCCTGACTGGTCCCCACAGCCACCTCCCCCCTAAATGCCAACCTGCGCAGGTGGCTGTGGCTGTGTCTCTTTTCATGTGGGCCTTTGGGCCACGGACCCCAGGTGTCTATAAAGCGCTATTCAAATCGCAGCATCTTGTCCTCCTCAGCCCACTGATATGGATTCTCTGGGATCTCCAGACTGTGTCTCTGATGCTGTCTTCTAGATAAGGCTCCTGTACACTGACGTTTGAGAGCGCCTGTGCCGAGAGGACAACATTATTGCTAGTTTATTATTTTTTGCCAGAATGATCAGAAGTTTATTCATACTGCCCAAAAGTTAGAAACAGCTCAGGTGTCCGTCAATAGGATGATGATAAACAGGCCATGATACACTCAGACTTGATTCAGCAGTAAAGGACAATAAAGCACTGATACACCCAACAACATGCATTTGTCTTTAAGACATTTGGCTGAGTGCAAGAGATCTTCCAAAAAAGACCACACGCTGTGTCACTTCATTTATGTGACACTCTACTAGGCAAAAATGAGTCAATGCATTTGCTTTATCCAGAGTCATGTCTACTGAACATGACATAGTTGTCTTTCTTTTTTTAAATACAAGGATGTCTATCAAGTCACAGGAAAGCACCTGTGATACGTAGATAAAAGTTTGCAAACATAGGTCCAGTGCTATATAAGGATTAGAGATGAAGTTATGCCGTCACGCAGTAGTTGCCTCTGGAGGGAGGAGAAAGACGTAATATTACAAAGTCACTGAACTTTTGTAGCTGCACGGAGAGTGCACGTGACTCCTCCTTACCATCTGGGCTGAACATAAGCTTGTATTGTGTCTGCTGTCACCAAATCAAAATCTTTTGTCAGCTGGTTGGAGCCTGCAGGCAGCCAGGTGTTAGGAATATGTTGGCCTTGGCGGCCGCAGGCTGCTCTGCACCGTTGGGCAGCCTTTCTCGTGTGGGCCTTGTCTTGCCCGTGTCGGTGCGCCGGGCCCAGCATGAAGAAAGCAGCTTCCAGGCTGAGTCAAGATCTCGGAGGATGGAGTCCGAAAGCTGCATCTGAAACAAGTTCCCCGACAAGTCCCTGTAAAGCCTGCCCTCCAGCTGGGGACAAGAACGGTGGTGCGGGGCTGGAGTCCTGCTGGTCTTCAGCAGAAAAATAAAAGAGGGAGGACTGGGGGGTGCTACCCAATCACACAGTTTTAGGGATCAGGACCAAACTCTCTGCTCTGGATCTGTGACCCTGGCACCTCCTTTCTCTGCCCTGGAAGGTTCACAGACGGCAGGAGACCACCTTCCCTTCTGCAGAGCCTGAGCCTGTGCAAGCACTTTGCTCCCCTCATGCCATTTCATTCTCCAAAGAACGTGCAGTGATTTAGGTGGCGGTCCCCGGTTTCTTTCTGACCAGGACATATGATCTGGTCCCGTAATCCAGGCCTATCCCTTCTTTCTTCTCTCCAGGCCTTTCCTTCTCCTCCCCTTGCCAGTTACGTGGTCCAGTGAGACTTCTTCCTTTTGAAAGTCTGAGTGGGCTTTATAAGCTTTTGTTTCAGGGACATTGCTCCCTCCCTGCCTAAACTTTCTAAACTCAAACTTTTTTTTTTTTAATGGAGGCAGCATTTCCTCATCCTGGGCCTTAGTGAGGTTTGTAAATAATGAAACAGACCAGGGTCAATATCTTATGGCGAATAATTTGAGATTCCTACCAGACGATCTGTTGGAAGAAGTTCCCCGGCACGTATCTTAATTATTCACAAGATATATAAAGTTATAAATCATTCAGGAGAGGAGAATAAATGTGAATATTTCTGATGAGATTTCCTACATTGTCTGGAATCTACATTCAGACCTTGTGCTTTTAGAAGGTCTCTGAGAGGACAGATCCTGCCTGAGTAACTATACATCATCCTGGAGCAGTGGCTCAGAACTGAGAGTGACTCCCCAGCCCTAATGCCACCTGGGATGTTCGGGGAGGTCTAGCGACATCTCAGCTGTTGCATGTGGGAGGAGGGTGCTCTGGTGTTGGGTGGGGAGAGACCAGGAGGCTGCAAACATCCTACAGTGCACAGGACGACCCCCATGGCAAAGAATGATCAGACCCTGTGTCAACAATGCTGCGAGAAAGAAACTTTAATTTCATACTGTTACTGATGTTGCTGTCATCAAATTCTGCTTTAGAAAGATTATTCACTGACCCAGAAATATTTGTAGAGATTCAGCTGTGTGTCCTGTACTGTGCTAGGCACTGGAGATACCAAGAGGAGAAATACTCCTTTAACAAAGGACACACCCTTCCTTCCGCAGGCCATGAAAACTGAGAGGTGCAGTCACGGAGGTGTGTGTGCCAAGGCGCCGGGCCACAGAGGGGCATGCCCAGCCTTGGGGAGGAAGTCTTCCCCACAGTGAGGCTCGAATGGAGTCCTTGAGCAAAAGAAGAGACTGGCTGTGTGGGAAGAGAGTACTGGGGGTGAAGGGACAGCATCTGACAAGTCCTGGAGGGCAGGCATGGTGTATTTGGTACCGTGAGTCACTCACTGTAGCTGGAATGAGGGCACCTGGGGTGGGGGCCCAGGTCCAGAATCCTCACTTTAGAAGAGTTATTCCTTACCCTGGCTTTTGGTGCTGTCAGGGAGTTTTGTTGGTAGTTTGAGATCAGCTAGATGCCATGGGGACAGGGCATGAGCCTCTGCCTCTTCGCTCTCAAGTGAGTTGTTTCTGAGACAATGCCTTCTCCCTTTGCAGTATTTGTGGCCCTCCCAGTGTTCGCCCCTTCCACACAGCAGCAGGCCCTGTTCAGACAAGGCAGGGGAAGGGCATCATCAGAGATGGGGGTGTGAACCAGTACTCACCCTGCTCTCAGAGACACTTGTCCTGAGAGGTGTCTTTGGCCTCTTGAGGAACTCGAAGCCACTTGCACCTTAGCTGCCCCTTTTGGTGGTGGGGTCTGTCCTCCCCATGCTCAGAATCAATTGGTGAGATGGATGTAAGCATTGCATTTTGTTGGAAGACAGTATGGAGATTCCTCAAACAATTAAACAGAATTAGCACGTGATCCAGTAATTCCATTTCTGGGTGTATAAAGGGATTGGCACAGATAGCTACATCATATTCATGGTGGCACTATTCACAATAGCTTAGTGGGGGAATTAACTCAGTGGATAACAAAGCGTGTCCTGTCCATACAATGGACTCTTACACAGGCTTAAAAAGGAAGTGAATTCTGACACAGGCTCCAGCCTGGATGAATGAGAACATGCTCGGTGAAGTCAGTCAGTCATAAAAGCACACATACAGTATGATTCCCCTTCCATGAGGTATCTTAAGCAGTCAAATTCATAGACACAGAAAGTGGGATGGTGGTTCCCAGGGGCTGGGAAAGGAATGGGGAGCCGTTTAGTGGGTGCAGAGTTTCGATTTTGCCAGAGGAAGAGTTCTGGGATGGACGGTGGTGATGGCGGTGCCACAGTATCAATATACTTCATGCCACTGAGCTCTACATGTAAAAATGGTAAAATGGCAAAAAGTTAAGTACATTTTACCCCTATTTAAATAAAGAAAGTTACTTTTGAAAAAAAAAATGAAAGCATGAGATAAAAGAGATCACGGTTCATCTGGGTGCCCCGTGTCTTTGAAAAGAAAATCCAAGGAAAGAGAGGCAGACTCTAGACTCCCTCATCGCCATGGCATCAACAGAGTTCCTTCCCACGGTGGGGCCAGCGGAGCCTGGAGGACAGGTGGGAGCCTGGAGCAGAGAGGCAGCGGAAGGCCTGGTGTGGGAGACCCCGGGTGGAGCACCCCACTTGGAGTCAGAGAGATTTGTTGGGGTTCCTGTGGACAATGGCTTTGGAGGATGGAACAGTGGTGGGGAGAGAGAAAGGAATCTGCTGAGTGTATGCGATGTCACTGCATGGGGAGGAGGGGAGGTGTGTAGACTGAGGTGAGAAAGTTAATGAGCTCCCTTTCAGATGTGACCAGCCAAAGATGGCCTCCTACATCTAGGAATGTGAATAGTCGTCTCTGTTATATTTGAGGATGCATTCCAAGACCTCCAGGACACCTGACACCACGGTTGTACCGAATCCCAATATACTGTGCTTTTCCTTAATGGCCAGACCTGTGATTGAAGATGACCAGGCTCATCTGCTCTGCAGTCAGAGGGCGGCAGGGGTTTGACACCAAGGAGGAAGTGCGGGCCAGAGATACAGATTTGGGAGACATCAAAACACAGACACCAGCTGGGCGTGTGTGAGGAATTCATTCAATAAGTGTTCACCGAGGCCTGACTCCAAGCTGAGACTGCGAGGCATTGTGGGTGCAAACTTTCATTTCCAGTCATGTGCTCAGAGGAGGTTTGTTGAGTAGCTTTCTGCACGGGCCCCTTGCTAGCAATGGTGAGAGAAGGAAGCCTAGCTCAGTCCAGGGCAGGCTCTGCAAAACCTTGTGTCAAGGAGACATCAGCTCAGATAGGTGTTTAATGTCCCTCCTCAGACTAGCCCAGATGTGGTAGACATGGGCACCTGCAGCGTTCCCAGTGCCCCTGAAAATGTGGGGTTTATAGTAATGCCTTTAGTGCCTCCTTCATAATATGCAATATTGTTCCTATAAAAGAGCAAAATCCTACGGGGTCTGGGCCAAGTTTTTAGTGTTTGAATCTATGGGAGTGAAATCTGCTAACCCTCACAGCACAGTACTCAGTTGCCTCTTGAGTTCTGCTTTCTTTGCCAAGACAAAAATGGAAAGCATGCCCCAGCTAACTCTAATTCAGACATTCGTGTCTGCAAGTCCAAGCTGGATTCATTAGGCTGCTTGTGCTCATGGATTCAAAGCTTCTGGAGTCTTTGGGACTGGAGGGTTCAGGGACATGGTCCAGATCCTGTCTGAAGCCAGTCCCATGGAAGTCCTCAGGAGGAGCCATGGTTAGCATGGAAAGTCTGGGGGCTGCTTCCACAGGTCCCTTCCTTAAAGGGCCTGCAGAAAGAGGGAGGCTGCCTGTTCCTCCTGGGGTCCTTGTCACCTTGTTGTCAAACTGCCATACTCCACATCAGAGTGCACTTCTCTGGGGAAGATAAACTGAATTGCTTGGGCTACAGAATGTTTCTTAGGAAACATTTTTCTGAATATCCGGGTGTTTTCCTTTATGTGCATGTGGCTTTGATCGGAGAAGCTTTGATCTGGCAGAAGCAGAGGGAGGCCAGGTAAGTCCCAGCTCAGGAGGCTCTGTGCTCACGCCCCACGGCTCCGACCAGCAGTGGATAAGCCATCCTTGGAGTGATCCTTTTCCTCTGCTTCGCCGTCTCCATGCTAATCTCTCTGCATTTCTTCATTTATTTTATTTTCCACGTAGTAGCTGTGGTGGAAGCATTTGCAACCCCAGGGCTCACCAGGTGGTGCATCTGCCCCTGCAGCGGGGCCATCTCTCTCAGAACAAGGAGGGATGGCAGGGGCGGGAGGCTCAGAGCCACAGGGCTTGCTCTGCAGAGATGGTCCACAGCCCCAGGCGGCCTCAGGATTGTTCTGGCTGTTTGAATAAGGGAACCTTACTAGGGCATGTTTCATTATCTACTGCAATGGGAGAAAGATTATTCCATTTGGCAAAATGTGGGCTTTTGGAGGAACCAGTACTTTTACATTAAAAAAAAGTATTAACACGAAGTAGACACATGCTTAGCAAGTAACATGCTATAATAGGAACAAATAGGATTGACCTCAGCTCTTCTTCAGGCCCAAGACTCAGGAATGGCCTTAAAGAAAGGACTCCGTCATCGCCACTTGTCTTCGGTTTCAGGGACCCTCAGTTAACCTGGATTAAAAAATGTGACATAGAATAAGATATTGAGAGAGGGAGAGAGAGAGAGACCAAATCTGCATAACTTTCGTTTTAGTAGACTGTTGTAATTGTCCTATTTTTTATTACTAGATATTGCTGTTCGCCTTTTACGCTACCTG
This sequence comes from Solenodon paradoxus, assembly GCA_004363575.1. Classification (NCBI taxonomy): domain Eukaryota; kingdom Metazoa; phylum Chordata; class Mammalia; order Eulipotyphla; family Solenodontidae; genus Solenodon; species Solenodon paradoxus. The sequence goes on from RJWH01000252.1 coordinate 320,062, forward strand.
GTTTATAAATTAAACTCGATCACAGGTATGTATATAAAGAAAAGCACAGTATTTATGGGATTCAGTACAATCGTGGTTTCACGTGTCCTCTGGGGGTCCTGGAAGTTATTGTCAGAGAGAAGGGGGACGAGTGTATTCATGATTCCTAAATGGAGGAGATTTCGGCTCTGGACCCCCATCCACATTTTATGGCTTGTATAGAATTTGTAATTCATCTTTCTAGGCTTCAGCTGCTTCATCCACAAAATACAGTTAAAATACCTCATTGACAAGGGTGAAACTCAAAATATTGATCAACTGGTCCAGCCAGGGCCCTACCTCACCAAAGCTAAGATTCTGTGAACATTATCAAAAGCAGTATTCATGTTCCTCATGCATTACTATGGAAATAAAACAAACTACCAAGCAGTATATATTGTCTTATGTCACTGTGGTCAGAAAAGTATTTGCATACCAGAAACGCCTGGCAGGACAGTCACGAAATTGCACACAGACATTACCTTTGGCAGGCAAGATTGCAATTTTTCCAAGAAGGCATATGCTAATAAAGCAAGCTCTGAGTCTCCTTTAAGATTTTCAAGGAAGCAGTCATCCAGGGAGAGGCTAAGAACCTGCTCTTCCCAGGGGGCCTCCAGATGCAGATTCCAGAGCCTCCCTGCTGAGTGGCCCTGTCTGCAGGATGGGCTCTGCTCCTGCATTCAGTCCCTCACAAGTCCGGCCTGGGCCTTGCTTCTCTGAAGAGCGTGGCCAAGGTCTGGTCCACCTGGAGTCACCAAAGAAGCAGTAAAAACCGATGTAGCAGCAGTGAGGACTCCCCACTGGTGGCTGCTTCGGTGACAGAACTCTCAGGTGGGGTTCCACGGTGTGTTCTGTGGTGTTCTGCCAAAAACCAGAACACAGCTCCATACTCAGACACGGTGAGCATTCCTTCCTGAAGGACCTCGTGGTGCTTTTTTCCGCACATCACACATGTACAATGCGGATTATAGTCTGCCGGATTCCCTTCAACAAGGGGCCTGGTGCAGGACCGGTTTCCAGCACGGACTCCAGAGGAAGTGCGATTTTCTAGCGTCAGATTGAAGCCTCTAAGCTCTAAATGCTGTAGATAGGCTTGAGCTGCTGCCTCACTTGAAAGAGAGCTTGATCCATGCACATCATTGTGTGCTTCCTGAGAGTTAACTCCATCCGAGGGCAGTAATCTGTCAGTCCGTCTCTTCGGAGAATCTTGTCCAGACATACATCCCTCCTAGCCACACTCAAGGCCACACTCCTGTTGCTTAACCCTGGGTTCGGGACCTCTCCAGCATTTTGACCACTTATGCCAGAGTTTGCAGGGTAAGGCATATCTAGGTTGTTAGCATGGCAGAGGGTTTTCTATATGCAGTGGTTTCTCTGTCCACAAACTGCCTGAGAATGTTTGACCCGCCTTCCATGGTCTTTGCTGACAGCTTTGCAGCCCGATTTTGAAATCTGTTTATCTACCTTCAGTGTTGCTTGAGGATCTACCTCATCTCTTACAGTTTCTCATTTGGTTCCCCACTGCAACCCTAAGAGAACATTCTCCGCCTCCTGGAATGGTTGTATTTATTGTAGACACCTTAATTTTCCTCACCCAGGAGAAGTGCCGACCTTAAAAACAATTCCTGTAGAAAGCTTGTCCAGTTCTAACACCGTCTTGTGAGAGCTCCCTGTGCCATGGCAGTCACGGGAGGTAAGCACTTTCAGTACTCCCGCTTTTCAGAGGAGGGACCTGAGGTCCAGAGAGGTCAAGTAACCTGTTCATGTCCCACATGGAGTTTCCACTGCAGGTGTGGCTTGAGTGAAGCCCTAGCCTCTGGGTGTCTCATGCACAGGTTCCTAGGGTTTCACTCTTCTGTCCTAGTTATGTCTTCACAGAGCCCTGATCTTGACTGCCCCATCTTGGGAAGGACTGGTCTGGCCCCTTGATAAACTGGGGTGCTTTTGCAAACTTCTGCAATGGAGCTGGTCTCAGCCACGCGAGGCTGCATTGCTTGCTCAGAGGCAGCCTCCAATTGAGCAGGGCTGTCCAATATGGGGCATAAATCTTGAGCTATTCTTGGCCTGCAAACACAAGATTTTAATTATCTGGCTCCTCTGAGCTTTGGAGACTTAGCAGAAATGTGACGTGCCCGTCTCGAATATAGGCTTCCCCCTACTGCCCAGTTGACTCCTCCTTCTTTTATGTCATAAATGTTCAGCAGGCTCTTTATAGCTGCCTTGTCGTCTTTCCTGGTGCTAGGTGTCAGGAGGAAGGTGTTTTTGCTCTCTGTTTGCCTCTCCATTTTTCTTTCTTTAGTGAGATTGAACCTACAGTGACAGAGGTCAGTCAGAGGATTGGCAATTTTCTAGAGAATCTGGAGTGTGAACACATTGATTTTCTAGTCGATCGGGGCCAGAGTCACCTGCCAAGCTGCCTTTTATTGTTGTAGCCATCACTAAGTCCTGGCTGGACTCGTAACGCTCCGGTTCCTCGGAGGTCAGGAGACGGGCAGCTCATGGCCCTGTGCTGGGGACACTCCACAAATAGTTTCATTCTTGGCAACATTAGCCAAGGAGGAAATCAATCAGTCGATAAATATTTATTGAGCACATAGACTGTAACTATCAAAAAAGTAACCATTAAAGCAGTATGAATTTAAGAAACGCAACTCCTGTCAGAGGGCCAAGGCCCAGGAAAATTCCAGAAGGTGCTTTGGGCCTGTTGTCTTTGTCTCCTCAGCCCAAAGGAGTTTGCTTTCTCCTTGTGCCCAGGCCTACTCCCTGGCTCTAGGTTCTCACGGGGCACCTTGGGGGCCTCAGAGATCTCCACATGGGACCACCAGCCCCAGGCCTGTGCTCTTCGTTGGGGTGGACCCCAGGATCTTATTCCATCGGTTCCCAGTTCAGCGTCCTGTTCCATAGGCCCTGCTCCTCCAGGACGCCATCTATGAACATGGCAAGGGTATGATGACACGGCTGAGGCAGATGGGAGCCCCTCTTCTCCTGTTTCTGTCCTCACTCCCCCACTTCCCTTCCTGTTCTACATTCTCTCCTTGCGCCAGTGCTCGTTATCCTCTGTCCCCTGGAAGACTCCTCTGTCAACTATGTCAATTACCCATGGGGAGTGAGAATGGGTGCCATTTAGCCAGCACTCGGAAAGCCACATCCCCTGCTCGGCATTTTATATGAGCATCTCCCTTAATCTGAATGGCAGCCCTGTGAAGTAGGTTTTATTGTCACAGGGGGTTTTGTTTGCTTGTTTTTCCAAACAAAGAAACTTAGGTCCATCTGATACCTGAACCCAGATTCTGGTCCCTGAGTCCTCAAATGCACCTCAACATCCACTCACACCTGAGTGTTTCACTTGCCACTTTGAATCCACCACTTGTGACATTGCTGCCCTTTTGTGAGATCATGTTCATGTCTCCACGGGACACAGGATGACCTGCAGACCATCCCACAGAACCTCCCCAGAGGCTGACACATGGGAAGAAGTGCAAAGCAGATGTCTTTGCCTAATGATTTGAGTGCTACCCCTCTTGACCTAACTGGATTTTTATCAGAGTCCATCAATGTCTTAACTTAGAGAAATGAGTCAGTGTTTAGGGTAGACACTTGCTTGGAGTTTGTTAATGTTCACTAAGGGAAAGGATAAAAAAGCATGGACACTGAAATAATATTGAATGCCATGGCACAACGTATAATATTTGCTTTTCATGCATCCTCTGAAAATTCTGTGAGGTAGTATTTTTATTCCTCTTTTTCCAATGAGAAAGTGAGACTTAGAGTCATCAGGTAGCTTTGTCAAAGACACAGAACTAGTAAATGAAGAATTGAGAACTCAAATTTTTTTTTTTCTGATCATACCCTTTATAGTTTTCACTCTGTATTGAGCCTTTCCTTTCTAGTTTCTAAGTCACACTTAGGTAAAATATTTAAAAACAACTCTCGTTGGTGTTAACATTACATGAGATGCAGTCATGTTTAGGGTACCAGAACAAAGGCTTAAACCTTGTATTTCTATCAGCGATGATTAACCTGGGATATCTGGACCCTAGTACGTCTCTCAATGGTTTTCAAGAAGGTTCCCTGAAATGAAGGGCAAAATGTGTTTATGTGCATGTTCTGGGAAAAGGAGAGAAGGACCATAACTTTCATCAGTTTCTCAAAGGTGCCCATGACTCAAGAAAGGTTAAGAGATTCCAATTTAAGGGGCCAGAAAAAAAGATTCCCAAAGCAAATTTCACCCATGAACTTCTGACGAAGGAGACTTTATCCTGAGTTGCTGACATTCGAATTTTGTGTACATTCAGGACAGAGTCCGTGTCAGACGATCTCTCAAAGTCCCTTTGGAGCTCTAGATCAAGAGTGTCACAGCTCTAAATCCATGGGGCCTGTAGTCACCAGACCCATCCTGTAGTCTGTGATGAATTAGAAGTGACAGAAGGTGGATGGCATGGGAGCCAGGAGCTGTAGGATTTTCCACTTGGCAAGGACAGGTTGTGAGGGAAGCTCTGCCCTCTTGGGTTAATGCATTCTGGTGTTCTTGCTGATGCCAGAGGAAAGGAGAAGAAAGATGTGACCAGGCTGCAGAACACACTCAGAGCAAAATCCAGCCTCAGATAAGCCTGTGTTGTGCTCACAGGAAAGATAGTTACTTCAATAGGCAGAGACCTTCCTCCTGACTTCTTTTACTCAGAATGATTTGACTTCCAATGTGACTGAAAAACAAACACATCATAGAGAGTCTGTTGGTTCTTTCATACAGAAAGTGACTCCTTTAATTGAATTGGACTGTGAAAAATACTCTTTAAACACCACCCAATGATCTGAAATGTTGACCGACAGAGGATGGATGACGCAGTGCAGTTGGGTTGTCATCTATCACTCTTCACTCCAGCACATTCTGAAAGGGAAGAATCATAGTTTAGCCTTAAAGCCCACTTTCTTCACCTTGAAATAAAAAAGGGAAAGTGAAGGAATTTAGAAACGAGTCTAGAGCTGACCTGGATTCTAGTTGGTGCACATCTTTGTGACTTTGATCACTTAGCATATTTATATCCCAATCACAATGTATCTTATTTATTGTAAGTACTTATTATTACTTATTTATTTACTGTCTGACTACTTGCTTACCTAACTACCTACCGATTGCTCTATCATCTATCTATCAGTCAATCTACCTAGCTATTCAACTAAGAGTTCTTGAGCATCAGCTATTTAACTGATATCACAATGGGGAATTTAGGAATGAGTAAGACATCATCTCTAAGCTCTAAATGATAGAGCAGTGTTTCTCAATGTTAAATAAGCACGATGAATACTCAGAACTCTTGTTAAAATGCAGAATCTGTGTTATAGGTCTGGGCTAGGGCCTGGGGAGCACTGCATTTTCCAATGCTCCCTGCAGGTGCTGATGCTGCTGGCCCAGAGACCATCTTTGAGGAGTGGTTCAAGGACTTAGTACGTCCCCATCTTCTCAGCATCACTGTGAGATCCATTGGGTTGAGATATATCAAGGTGCTTTCAAAAAGCTCTAGGTACTTGTCACATAGAATGTTTGTTCTTGAAGCACTCCTTCCTGGGTCTCAGGCTGCTAGGTGATGTAGGTGGTTTCTGCAGGAAGTGTGGGTTGGCCTCCTGCTTGACTCAGTGGAGTTGGGCTAACTGAGGTCCATGGCCTCTGGAATTTCAAGTATTAATCCAGATTCAAAGTTAAATCAGGCAGTTACATAAATGAAGCCACTTCTCCCTCCTTTCCCTCCATCCCATTTCATATGAGCTTTTCTCTGAAAAGCATTCTGTTTCTCCAGAGATTGCCCAGAACCTTAGCACCACCCAGCAGGAAGCAGTGACTGGCGACAGATGTGGTTTTTCCATTCAACTAGTTGGTAAGATGGGAATCCATAATAGCCAGGTACTTAATCCAGTACTAATTAGTGAATAAATACTGTGTTAGCCTGATAAGAAGAAAGCATTTCTGAGTCTTCTGGGAAAATGGTCATGTTGTATTTTATGCTCGGGTGAGCACAGAAACCCTTCCTTAGCCAATATTAACCCAAGAGAAGGTGACCTTATATTTCTGGAATGCCCATCCTCTGTCGATGTCTGTTACAAGGCAGTGGGGGTGGGAGGTGAAGAGACTGAATTTAGATAAATTAAGAAGCAGTTTATTCTATTCTCATCATCATCTTTAAGATAGAAAAATTAAAACAAAGTTGATTTTTAAAAGGTACATCAATATTGGTTAGGGAAAAATCCATAATAAAATTTCAGGTGAAAAATTACCCAGAGGAAGAAAAACACTAAGTGTTCAGACCCTAGTGGAAGGTAAAGTGTAAAATTCATTTCATTGATCTTGTCAGAGCATTTTCAAGTTCGCCATTTTCCCCTTGCTCTTTTGCCTTTTAATGCAGAAATTCCAAAAGTTTATTTGAGCATCGTTGCACTAAAGTGGCATTGTAAGCTACGTTTACCAGAACATTTTTGTAAAGTAAATAATTTCTTAGCAAACCCTGACTCCTTTTTGGCATATCTGCATCAGGAGGAAAGCCAGGAAAGAGTCTGCTTTGTTCTCTTGTAAATTAACGATAGTCGTGTTCCTGAAAAGTTAGTGAATTTTATAAATTGAATCTTATTTTTGAGTGTACTAAGGGAATCCCATAAAAACAAGGAGGCCTTTGGCTACATGAATACTTTTCCTCTCTCCTGTTTTGTGATTAACATTTTTTTCTAAGTCTGGATCTTTGTATGTTTCATCTCTTTAAAGCAGAGACAACCTGTAGAAGAAGAGAAGAGAAAGGAGGATTACTGATCCCAGTCACAGTCAGTGAGATTCCGACTGAGTGCTGGGAGGAAATATTTGAGAGTCAGGCCAAATGTAGGGAAGCGTCTTCGTGAAGACTTTCAGGAATGGGCAGGATTCCCATGCTCCTCATCCAGGGCCCAGGGAGATTGCAGGTTTGGGGTGTGGCTCCTGTCCCCATCACCCATCAGCAGTATCCTCATCAGACCTTGTGCCCACAGCTCCTCTGCTCTGTAAGGAGGCAGAGTCCATCTCCCATAGAGGCTGCTAAAGAGGAGAAACAAGATGGTAGCAGGAAAAGAGCAAATGCTCTGTGAACAGCAGTTATATTCAGGGAGGAGGCTGGGGCCTTTGATGCATAAGCCCTTGATCAAACGGACTATTCTGTGATTTCTTCCCATCCTCTCATCTCTATGTTCTCCATTCCTGTCCCTACTCTGTGCTGCTCTTACGGTCTACAAAAGTTGGTACTCCTCCCAATGATCTGCAGAGAGAGTATCATTAACAGCATCTCTCACAAGCTCAGAAAGGCAAATGGTGACACCCAAATGTCACAGTTGCCATCTAGTTTTATACCAAGCTGCTCCCCGAGTGCTGGCTCCCAGATAGGTCAAAATCTTAGGGTGGGCCAATCCCTCTGATTGACTCGTCTGTTTTATGGCTAATGACTTGGACCAGTCCCCAACCTGTGCGTGCTCTTCCTTCCCCACCACACCCTAGATGCATTCCCAAGCCAGCCTGGTGCCCTCCTCAGCACACAGCCCTGACTCTGCTCTCTTTCCCTTCACCTGAATTTCCCCTCCCAGGCAGGTAGCCAGGCTCACCCACCTACTATGATCTTGATACACTGCTTTTCACCGTAAAGCTTCTGTTTCCTTCCCTATAAAGTGGGAATGGCCAATAAAGTTCTGAAGGTCCAGGATGACATACAGGCAGCACCTTCTCAGGACCTACAGTTATAAGTTAATTTGAGCAGGGCTGGGGGCCAAGAATGAAGAATAGCAGAGCCAATGAACATGTTTGCATTTAGCAACAATGTTCAGTACTTGGATGGTATGAAATTTTCTTGGGGCAGTGGGCACAAGGGAGGAAGTGGACGTTCTGGACGGTCTTCTGAGTCAGGCACTGTCTTAGACCGTGGTGTTGGTTTAGCTTCGTACGACCCCTTTCCCACCTCTGGTTCTTCTGGTCTAGATCTAGAAGATGTAGATCTGGGTGGTGACGGGGTGTGCTATTACTCCATGGCACCCATGTTTTCTGATGCCCTCGGGGTTTGGTGACAGGTGAGAGAGGAAGAGGGTGGAAAGGAAAAGGAAGGAGAGGGAGAAGGCAAGAAGCAGCTAAGTAAGCCGATGACCATGCTGTGTTCTTAATATTGATCACAATTTCATCGATTTCTTTCTGTGAACTCTGCAGCCCCAGTATTGATCTCTAGGCACTAAAATTGAATAGAAAGGCATCTTACTATTAGAAGTCAGGTGTGCTGGCCAGCTCAGATGCTGGAGCGAATTCTGAGTGAGAGGACACAGCTAAGATTTCAGGGAGTCTCTTTTCCAGAGACTACTGAAATCTTTTCAGACGGCTTCTCATAGGGTGGCAATTCTTTTTCTCGCTCTAAAAGAGAAGAGGCAACTTGGCACGGTGCTGTGCTGGAGCTTTGGAGTGAGACACACCAGACTCTGGCCCTAATTCAGTCACCTACCTTTCTAGCATGTTGCATAGTTTCGCATTCAAAAATGATTTATTGAGCTCCTACTGTATACTGGGTACTTGGGTTATACCAGTGAGTCAAACATGATGCCTGTTTTAATAATGTACTTTTTTTCTTGCTCGAAGAGGTAACTTTTTACTTAAAAATTTTATAATGAAAAATGTCGAATATGCACAAACAAGGATTTTCACTAACCACTTTATAAACAACCCATTTCAACAATTATTAGTCATCAGACCGAGCTTTTAGCCAGTAGACTACCAGTTACCATAAGGAGAACTGAGGAAGTTGAAAGGAGATCTTAAGTGAGTTCTTAACTTCCTTAAGCCTCAGTTTCTTCATCTTCAAAATGGAAACAAATGTACTTACCTCACAGGACAGCAGAGAGGATTAGGTGATGTGCTTCACAGCTTTGGACAGTGTCTGCAGAATGGTGAGGCCCTCGTAAATGTGAGGCATCATGGGGCTGGGAGGGTGATTCAGGAGAGAAGGTCTGCTGAGCCGCTGGCCTTGGGTGATGGTGGAGTGATAGGAATGGTGGGTTGAGGAACATGAGGATCATTGTGATGTTGGCGGCATGTACAGAGCCGGCCAGTAGCAGCACTTGGTACATGATGATGATGATGATGGTGATGGTGTTGATACAATGGTTTCAGAATTGTTGGTGAAAAAGTGTTAAGAGAGAAAATTGTGACTGGTGTGCTAATGAGAGGAGCTGAAGAGATCATGTAGAAAATTCATGATCTGTTAGATGAAAGTCATAAAGTATCGAGTGTGAAAGTCTTCACAAGATGGAACGGTGTCAGAGCCCTACCATGTTGAATGCCTCCATATGCAGGGCCCTGGGCTAGAGCTGCCGGGCTCAGACATAGGCAGGGTCTTGCCGTTGCCTGCAAAGAGATGATCCTTTCTTGTTTTTGTTTTTTGAGAAACAACAAAATCTCCTGATAAATTATGACAACAAATTATTTAAATAACCACCTAAGACCCAGGAAGAGTAGACACAGATGAAGCTGATTAATTGGCTCCTTCACTGCACAGACGTCAAGTGCTCTGGGCGCAGAGGAGAGACCACATCTGGGGAAGACATCATGGAAGATTCACTTAGAAGATGGGTTACCGTTAAGTCTTCCAGGTTGGGTGGGAGATACAAAGACAATCCCTCCAAATGTAGCCCAGAAGTCAATGAAATAATATCAAAGCTTCACTCAAAGTTCATACCATTAAGCGATTTTTTTGAATTATTTTTAGATTTGGTTCAAATCCCTGGTGCCCTGTCTGGTCGTGGGTTGAAGCTCAATAAATAAAGCCCCAGGTTTCAGGGACTTTATAGGACCGATCCCCCTCAGGTCCCACTTTCAGAAAGGGTAAGTCACCCTCAGGGCTTCATCCCCCCTGACTCCCAAATCCTGGATGGTTTGATGAGAGATTGGCCCCATAGGGCAGTCTCTGGGTACAGATAACAGTGTCCCCAAACACGGCAAGGGCTGGCTGCTGGAGAAAAGAAGACATCAGCCCTGAGCCTTGTCTCCTCAGATCTGCCTCTGCAGAAACAAATGATGTTGAGCGAAGGTGGGGACGGCTGCTAATACCTCATGTTTTACAGTTCCCTTCTGAGGGCTTTGCATTTTCAGCCAGTACCTTCTAGAGACGATCCCTTATTCCAAAGGAATTCACCTGTGGTGGGGCTGGGGGGCTGTGACCTGGAGAACAACCACTGGATCTTTGCGAGAAGCTCTGTGTTGGATGTTGCAGAATGATGTGATAAGAGCCCCCCTCCTTGGCTGCAGTGGAGCAAAGCACCACACGTTAGACTGAGACAAGCAAGGAACGGAAAGCATGGGGCTTCGGGCTGCTTATCGTCAGGGCTGGTGTGTAACCACCCTGCTCTCTCCTCTCAGATCTGAATGTGATTCTCTTCTGCTCTCTAAATCTCAGCTTCTTCACTGTAAGGTGGGGCAGTTGCCTTTTTATATTTTAGTTTTCTCTTTCTCACCTACCTCAGAGGGTTGAGTATGAACAGCCAGAGAGAGATCAATTGTGCAAATGCTCTGGGCTGCTGAGGGGTGTGACAGACAAGAGGACTTAGCCACTCTGCCATTTTGAGCCCCTGGGGCCATGTGGTGCATCCAGGCTGAGTAGTTAGGTCCCTGAGAGGGAGAGCTGTGTTGGGGGCTGGGGGAGGCCCTCTGTCTCCTCCAGCGGCAGAGGGATCTGTGCTGAGATGTTGCCGTGGCTCCTCCAGTGACAACAGAATCCGGGGATGGCAGAGATCGGTTCCCGGATCAATTCGCTGTAGGCTGATAAGAGACTCGGTGTGTTGGGGGTTGGCCAGAGCCCAGGCTGGAGCACAAACTTGCAGTGTAAGCAGTAATTAAGAAGCGATTTGCCCTTGGCCCCCGTTCCCGGGACGAGCGCCAGCCCCTGCCAGCCTTCAGAGCTGCCGGCCTCAGGCGTCCATTCGCTCGATGGGACAGGTGACAAAGCTCGACAGCCTGTGTGGCCTAGACAGAGCTCATACAGCTCCAGGTCCAGCTCAGCTGCTGCTCCGGCTCTGGGCTGAATGCTGCTGGAAAGAGACTTCTAGGGCACATGGAGAGCCTGCCTGACCTCACTGCACGTTTGCCAGCAGCGGGGGTCAGCGTGGTCCTGGAGAAAAGTCTCTGCACTTGGATCAGGCCTTTGGTGATTCCTGTACCTGGTGGTGTGCACCCGGCCAGCCCTGCTTTCTCTTCTCTGCAGCGGTCAGCGGGGTCTGCTTGGCCAGTCCTATACTCTGGAGACAGTGCTTCACAGACAGACAGTGTCCCTGCACCGGTGAAGCATCCAGCCTGTCTGCTTGTCCCTGTATGCCCTTTCAGCTCAAGCGTCGTCAGGTTCTGTGGCCAGTGGACATTGATGTCTGAAGCGTCCTGTTTTGCAGAGCAGACAGTGGAAATGATTGGAATGAGGGAGGGAAAAGACGGAAGAAAGCAGGACTTTTGGGGTGACCCCGACATAGAAACCTTTGCAGATCCCTGTAATAGATGCACTGACATGTCCCTTGTGCATGTGGAAGCTTAAACGCAGTTGGTTTCAGAAAGCAGTGGGAGGAGGAGGAGAAGCAGATGGGGAAGAGAGACAGGAAGCGCGTTTCTCTTTGCCTTCACTCTCCATCCCATTACTTGGTAGGGAGGCATAATTTCTGTCCCTCTGTGCAGATAATCATGTCAACGAGCCTGGTTCCTAGACTTAATCACTCTCCACTCACCTGCAGGAAGGGCCTGGCTCACTGTTTCACAGACCACACCCCGCAGGGTCTCAAACCGCTCTCCCTCAAGCACACAACTTTCCATGAGGTTCCCGAAGCCTCCTGAACAGCAGTCCTGCAGCAGACTGAAGAAACCAGAAGAATGCTGCATGGAGGAGTGAAGTCATTGGTTCAGAAATTAGCTTTGTGTGACAGGATGTGCTGGTCCCGCTGTGTGGAGGACTGGAGTGTCTTCCAGAATAAAAATGGACTGGGTCAGTCAGCAGAGGGAACGCACCTTTGCCTTCCTTCTGCCACACGGCTGGTGTGGACGGGGTACCTGCTCTGGACAAGCAGCTGGTCTCGAAAGCTTGGTCGGGAGTGTGGCTTGCAGCCCGGCCACTGTCTCTTCCAGCTCTGCTCCATCCCCACCTCCTGCCCCTTATTTCCTAGGGTGAAGAATTACACTTCACCGCATCTGAAGCAGAACTGACCACTTACAACAACAGTGGCTCACATTTATAAACTGAATTACAATGTCCATAGCTCCTTCACAGACCCCCTCCCCCTCTTTGTTCTTTGTCATGTCTTCGGAGGCAATTCTGTGCTAACAGTTACGGAAACCTCAGCTCAGGGAGATTACATGGCGGTTGGACTCAGTACTGATGTTAAGACTGGAGCCAGAGCCTCTGCCTCTACAGGCTGCTTGTCTCCCCAGAGCAGTGGTGTGTGTCTGGTGGGGTGCTGTGTATGGCATCTGCGACGGGTGGGGATGTTGTACGTGTTATGTGTGTGTGTGTTTGTGTGTGTTTGCATGTGTCTGTAGGGGTATTGTGTGTGTGTGTGTGTGGTTGGGTGTGTGTGGTGTGAGCGGGAGGGAACTGGGGTGTGCAGTGGTGGTGGATGTGGGAGGTGGTCACCTGTGCTGGTTCATTCAGGGGTGGCAGGAAAACCCCTTCCTGGCCTGGATCTGCCTGTACGCTCATAGTTCCAACATTGTGCCTGTTTAGCCATCTTTATTCAATCAGGTCACAGTCGCAGTTTGTCTATGGGTGGCCTTGAGGGGGTACCAGGGTCTTCCCAGTGGAGGGGCAGAGATGACAGGGCACAGCTATCTTCCAATACTGAATTTCAAAATGCTGGGGACACTCCCAAGCTGGGCTCCTCTCAGTGACAAATGTATGGTTTCCTGACCCAGGAGATTTATGGCCACCCTTCCTGACCTCCCTCTGGCTTCTTGCCTGCACCATATCTTGGGTTCACAGCTGCATGCATTTATAAACTGCTGTAAATTTGTGCTCAAAACACCTTCAAAATTCAAAAGCAGTCGGCTTGTGCAGGGCTCAGTGGACAAGATGGTGCCCACTGGCCCCTCTCAGGGGTTTCCTGGCCTCCCACCACCATCCTCTCAGCCTTCCCAGGAAGTCCAGGGACGACCTGAGCCCCAGAGCCGATCTCTGGGCTCTTGTGGGGCCATGGTCTGCCGTCGGCCTGTCCTGGCTCTGGTGTCAGGGCTGAGAGCTCTCCATGTTCACTTGTCCTTCTAAACATGCTTCAAAGAGTGGAGGCACACGATTAAGAGAAGCAGCACCCCTTTCCCTGTCCCTGCAAGCCTGGGCCCTGTCGCACACAGGGCCACTTGCCCCTCTGTTTCAGTGGCTGCCTGGGTCCCTTCCTGTCTAACTTGCGATGCCCACTCGTTTATTCTCCAAAGCAAGCACCAGGGATAGCTGCTCTTTCTAGATCCACTTTACAAATGAAGAAAACAAGTCTTCAAGGGTCTAGGTGGTTGGCCCAGAGCCTCCTGAGTTGAGAAATGGCAAAGCAATGCCACCGACCTTGATCTGAGAGCTGTAGTGCTGGGTGTCCCCTCTTTCAGGCAGCGCCCCCCGGGCCTTGCTCCTACGTCACCATGCCCAGGGTCATTGTCTGATTTCCAGAGACGCCTGATGAGTGGTCACACAGCACCTGGTAGCTTCTACCCAGCTCAGAAGTCTTCTGACCTGCTTCTCAGAGGCTGCCCTGGCCCTCCGATCCCAGTCCAACAGCACGCCTGGGTTTGAGCAAACCACTTACTTCCCCGACTCTAAAAACACCAAGTTATTTCTTCTGGAAGTGGAACCCCTGATAGGGTAGAGCAGGACGGGCTGGGCGCCCCATACCCGGGGACCCGTGCCGCTCCTGTCCCTACGATGTGCCCTCGTGTGCTCACTGGAACACGACCACGTTTTTGGCTTTGGCTTCAAGGATCACACAGGGAAGGACAGGGACCATCCACATGCTCTTGATGTGTGGCAGGAGGAAGGATCACTTCCTCTTTCTTTGTCCAGCTTTACTGAAATATAATTGATAAACAGAACCCTGTATGTATTTCATGTACACAGTATGATGATTTTGGACACATGCAGGCATCCATGAAACCATCACCACAACTGTGGTAATAAACAGATCCACCGCCTCCAAAAGTCTCCTTGTGTCCCTTTGTCCTTTGAATTATTTCGGTTTTGGTTTTTTCGTGTAAGAGCACTGAACACGCACTCTGCCCTCTGCCTACAAAACCCTGCACTCCAACTGCAGACGCGAAAGGCGAGGCAGGTCTGCGGAGCCAGTCCTCCTGCCTGGCTCACTCTGTTCCCACTGCATGACGCTCGTGTTCCTGTACTCACAGCCCCTCACAACCACCATCTGAGTCTGTGGATCTGTCCGTTTCAGACACCGCGCGTGGTTGGAGCCATGCAGTTTCTACCCTTGTGGGACTGACGTCTTCACGTAGCACAGTGCCTTCCGGGCCCACCCATGCCATCAGGAGTGGCAGAATTGCCTTAAGGCCCAATGATATTCCATTGCGTGTATACGTGTGTGGTTTTTCTTTAGCCGCATTCGCGAATGGGTGTGAGGCAGCTGCCGAACTTGGCGGTCTTGGAAAGTGTGCAGTGAACGCGGGAGTGCTGCTCTCTCTTTGAGATCCTCGTTTCAGTTCTTTTGGACCTAGACCCAGAAGTGGAACTGATGGATCATGAGCTAGTTTTATTTTTAATTCTGAAATTATGAAAAAGTTGATTTAAAATTATTTTGTTATTTCTCTTGTTTATAGTGCCATATGCATTTTAGGCCATCAAAAATCACGCCTCAGTCTGTGAGTATTTCGCATCACGCCCACCACCAGAGTCCTAGTGTCCTTCACCCCACCTTATTCCCTCCCCCTCCCACCCTTCTAGTAGCCACAGTCTTGTGTCCTGTGAATTTTGTTGAGATTTGTCTGTTTCTTTATATTCTACATGTGAGTGAAGTTATCCTATTTTTAATTTGTTGAGGAACCTCTGTCTTGTTTTCCAAAGCAGCTGTATCATTTTACATGCCCACCCTCAGCGTACAAAGGTTCTGATTTCTCTACATCCTCACCAACACTTGGTACTTTTTACTTTTTGGATAATAGACATCTTGACAAGTGTGAGTGATCAGCAGAATCACTTTCAAGCGGACCACTCACTTCTGGGCATTTATGGACTGAATGTGCTCTCGCTAACACATGTGCCAAAGTGCTGACCCCAGGGTGATGGTGTTGAGAGGTGGGGCCTTTGGGAGGAGATGAGGAGGGTGGAGTCATCATCATGGGATTTGTGTCCTCACAAGAAGAGGGAGAAACACCAGAGATTAAGCCGTGCGAGCACAAAGCCAGGAAGAGAGTCTGCACCAAGAACCGAATCTGCTGGCATCTTGATCTTGGACTTGCAGCTCCAGAACTAAGGAAGATGAATGTCCGTTTGGTTTGGTTTTCTCCCCAAGTCCATGAGCTTTGCATGGTCTGCACCTGAGCCGCCCAAACCAATGGTGCACCGGTGTCCGTTTTCTAAGCCACCTGGTCTCAGGAATTTTGTCCTAGCCACTCAAGCTAGCCATGTCAAGCTGAAAAGTAGGCATAGTTGTAAAATTAAGTAGTATCATTAATGAGTATTTTATACCACTATTTTTAGAGCAGTTTTAGACTTATAGAAAGATTGCATAGCTATCACAGAAAATGCCTCTTTACACTACACTGGGTTTCTTGTTTATTAACATCTGGTTAGATGGCATGTGTGGATTAACCAGTGTTGATGCAGTTAACTATGAATTAACCAGTGTTGATGCAGTTTTATTCTTTAAAAGGCTGTTCTGTATTCAGGTTTCCTTCTTCTTTTCCTAATGTCCTTTTTCTGTTCTGGGGCGCCATCAGGATGCTGTCTGCATTTTGTCTTTGTGTCCTCTTGGCTGTGACAGCGCCTCAGACTTTCTGGCCTTTTGATGACCCTGACAGTTTCTAAAAATCTTATTTACATATTAATTAATTAAATTTTAAAGGAAAGGTAAGACAGGAATGAAGGTGAGCAGGCAGACAAGCAGGAGATGATTGTAGAAAGGAATATTTATTTATTTAATTGTTCAGCTTTGCTGTTTCCTCAGCCCTGGGGCACATACCTGGATCCTTGGGATGAAGGTGGACGGTACCCAGTGAAGTTAACTGACCAGTGAACTTGACCGCTGAGCCCCCAGGGCACCTGACCCTGACAGTTTGAGGAGCGCTGGTGGCCCCAGGTTTTCTAGAATATGAATTTGACTGGTATGTTTGCTGTCAGTCATTGGAGACAGCAAAGTGCCCAAGCCTAACATTGGAGAAGTCTCGGTGGCTGAGAATTTGGGGATCACTGCTCCACTTTCCTGGGCAATATATCCATCAGCGGAATTCCTTCCCCACCATCTGTGTGAGCCAGGATGGAAACCCTGCCTTCAGGCCCTGTGGAGGCATGCCTGCTTCCACTTCATACTCTTCCTTCCCGGGGGATGGAGAAGGGCCTCCTCAGGCCCCAGAACCCCCGTATGACTCAGGGAGGGCACTGTGGGTCTCTGGACCCCACTGCTGTGGTCTCTATCTCAGTTCTGCCACTTACCTTGGCCAAGTGACCCTGTTTCCTTGTCTCAAAGTGAGGACCGCCGCAGTAGTTCCCACCTGAGTGAAAACGTACTTAGAACATGCCTGGCACAGGGAGCACAGGCATTATTATTATGCAAAAGCACCGCACACACCTGGAGATCACTGCCACACAGAGACAGTGAGTCCCTCTTCCGGCCGCTGACTCCTCACGCGCAGGTGGGAAGTGGATGCGTTAAGATCTCTATGGACACAGTACAGGTGTGTGCCGCGCAGAGTAAGTGCTGAGCAAACGCTAGCTGTTACTCAGATAGTATGTTTCATAAGCACGGGGCTTGTTGTCCTCCCCAGGCCCACCCAGGTGATGCAGGTGGGATAGCCTGTGGGCTCTGCAGTCAAGTGGACTCGGGTTCATGCTGGCTGCTCTGACCACTGGTTGTGATCCAGAGAATCAAAGCCTTCTGTGCTTGACTTTCCATCTGTTATATAGAGAGAACAGCAGTGCCTCCTGGGAGGTTGTTGTTAGAGTCTCATGATGAAGGGGTGGGCCTCAGTAAGAGCTCAGTGAAAGGCAGTGTTACTAGTGTCTTGGGCACATCTGTGGGCACCATCGTGGAAGGCCTGGATTAAGGCACAGGAGGGTGTGAATGAAGGCAGGAGATCTGGACCCCTTCCCTGGGACTCAGGTCACCTGAACTTTGGCTACAACCTCAGTCTTTAAGGTGAATATGCATATGCCTCTTTATATCGTCCTCCCCATTCCCGGCCTCAGGTCTTGAACCCAGGTCACTGGGCTTTACATGGTCTGCACCACAGCTGCCTCAGCAACTGAGCCACCAGGGTGCTCCCTTAGGTTATTTGTTGGGGTGTCATCTGATTAAATGAACATTCTTAAAGGTCTACCCTGTGCCACAGAGCATGTTAAATGCTTTCATGCATATGACCTCATTCGAGTTTCGCAGATATGATCCCACTTTACAGGTAGAGAAAGAAAAACTTAAATAATGTCCTCAGGTCCTGAGGTTATTGATGACAGATGGGAAGCCCCCAGGTCAGTTTGTTTTCTCCCCAGCTCTGGAACATCAGGATCACGTGCTTGAGAAATAAAAGACACACCATCTTTCTTTATTAAAAGTAGACTAAAGCTCCATCGGGGCCAGGTCTTGTCTGTCTTGTTCATCTTTATCTGAGAACCCAGTCTGGGAGGTGGAACTGAGTTGGTCTAATAAATGCATATTTGCTGGATGAAAATACAGCTGTGGAGGGTTACACCTACACCGCCTTGTGCGTTCTTTATCTCACCTGAGCCTTACTGCTACCCTGTGAGAAAGGGCCTGATCATATTGTCTTCATTTTCGGATCAAAGGATTTGTAAAGGAAAATAACAAAGGCAGTTGTCCGCCGGTCTTATACCATTTGATTCATGCATGTTGTCTCGGACACAGTGTCACTAACCCATGAACATCGTCTTGGAGGTAATGTCACACAGCTGCAGAGCTGGCACTTGACCTCCACGTGCAGGTCCCCAGGTGCGTGTACAGCCCACTTCCCTGCCACTGCCTTCCCTCCTTTTCAGAGGCCCTTCCTCCCAGTCCTTAGCCCAGTCCGAGCTGTTACCCGTGAGAAGCCAGGACTCTGAGAAATGGAACTGTGCCAGGACTGCATGATACAGCCCTCTCCCGCTGAGCGCACTCCACCCCAGGGAAGGCAGGCCGCCTGCCAGCACTGGGGTCGCTGAGGCTGTGTCAGGGGAGCCTGACACGGTGTGAGACTGTGGGTGTGCTCACAGCATAGCAACATTGAGGAGCTCCTGTCCCTCTGTCAGTCACATGGGGCCTGCTATTGTGGACAAGAGACAGAGCGAGAAATTATTGTTGGGTGAAAACCTTACCTCATTTATTTATGTTACAAATGACTTCCTCTCCCTCAGAAAGAGCAAGATCTGAGAGGTTTTTGAAGGTTTTTTTTCTCCTTTAATTTTTTTGTGGGGGGAGTTGTTAATGAAAGAACTAAATTGTAGGCAGGTTTTCCTTGCTGAGAAGGGATTTGCATCATGAAAGGAGGTCATCTTGACAAGTCCTGTGAGTTGTGGTGGGTGCATTTCTGTGAAATCGGGGCCTACCAGAAGTGCTGAAGTGTTTTTCTGAGGCCTCAGAGAGCCTTGTAATTCCTGACAGAGCTCCAGGGGAAGCATCAGTCCCCAACCAGAACAGCCATGCTGGGACAGGGGGACAGGGAACCACAGGGGAGTATCATTTGACCCCAGCTACTCTCCCTCCAGCCTCTTCAACTCCCCATTCTGTGCAGATCACAGGTTCCCCCCACTTCCCGTGGGGGCTGTGCAGGCCAGCTCGGTGGTTGCAGGGGCCTGGTGTGGAGTTTTCGTCTACTGGAGGAGCCGCAGACCCCAGGGACAGTGATAGTGTTGGGGACATCTTCAGCATCTCAGATGTCTCCTTTAGGAATCAGCAAACTTCTGCAAAAGGTCAGACAGTACATATTTTCAATTTTGCGGACCACGTGGTTTCTGTCACAACTTTATTCTTCCTTTGATTGTTCAACCATTTAACAGTATAGCAACCATTCTCAGCTTGTGAACTGAACAAAAGTCAGTGGCTGGATTTGGCTCCAGGACCACGGTTTGCTGACCTCTGACCCAGCCCGCCCCTCCTCCTGCCTCCTTGAGCCCCACAAGGGGGTGGTCCCCACAGCCGCAGCCTGACTGCCTCCCCAACAGTGAACCACACAGCCCTGCCGGGCCTGGTCGTTAGGCCATCTTCCTCTATTTACGCTCCGCAGGGCTGCTCTCACCCATTCCTTATCGCCTCGCTGCTTCAGTTCAGACGCCCAGTGCAGGGAATCGCCGCCCTGGCATGACAGGCACCCCTGGTTCCAGCTCCTCCACAATCTGCAGCCCGCTGGCTGGGGAGGACAGTCTGTGGTGCTGACTGTGTAGCAGCAGGAGGCGAACAGTAGGCGGCAGCACTGAGCTGTACTGCGCGTTTTCCGTTCAGACAGGCTCCTTAGACCCAGCGGATGGTGGCCTTCGCTGGTCCAGTGCATCACTGACAGATGAGGATGCTGCGCTCCAGACTGGACGTAGGAGCTCTGGAATCTTCCCCAGGACACCATCCACCACATTACTTCTGCTGAGGTTGGATCATATACTTCCTGAGGCCTCCAGGACATCCCCGTGTTGACCACACGGCCACCTGGATGGACCCTGGTTACTTCGTTTTGCAGATCCACGTCCAGCCACACCAGGAACTATGGCCATAGTGGCAGGGAGGCTGGTCCTGGCTGGCCATCGTAGAACAGCTTTTGTTCGGATGATTTTGAGAGTAGGTTTGACTGGTTGGGTCAGGGCACACCAGAACTGTGCAATAAGGAAACCCTGCCACTGTCCCCTGAGCCCATAGTGACGCCATTTGCACATCCTAGCAAGGTGACTGGTGTCACACCCCAAAGAGCCGAGCTGTGGCCTAGATGCCTCAAGTTTCCTCACCCTCCCCTTGCCTGGCCACCTGCCTAGTTAACCTCCATCTCTGCTGTGGCGCCTCTTGCTTTTTCAATCCGCCTCTGGTACCGCAACCCTGGACAGTCTTCAGAGCAACTCGCTCCTCACAGCTGCGGGATGACATTTCTGGAGGCACCTTGGACTGGGTATTCTGACATGTTCCAACCCTCGTGGCTGCTGGGGGTAGTGTGGGAGCCCTCTCACATATGCCGTCCATCTCTGCCCCTCGCCACTCTCCAGTCGTTGCTCCAGCCACACAGCCGTGCCCCGCACACTCTCAGCTGTTTTTGCCTCCTTGCCTTTGCCCACACTGGTCCTCAGCCTGGATTCCCATCTCTTTGTCCCTCAGCCACCCTCCTCCTGGCTAACCTCTGGTCACCCTAAGACAGGACACCTAGCCCGGACCTGCTGTGCAGCCTGCGGGACTCCTGTCACCCCTGGACTCTGTGCTGCTGGCGCCTTGGTGCCTCGCGGTGGTGGGGGTTCCCAGGAGGTGACTCTCTGAGCACCAGCGCTGCTTTGTATGTCTTTGTAACTGCAGCACCGACACAGTGCCTGCAGCGCAGAGGTGCACAAGAAATGGTAAGAGTGATGGGACTGATGACAACTTGACGCACCAAATGGCCCTCTACTGGGTCACTCTAACTCGTGTTTGGGAAACGCAGGAACAGGACACAACCCGATCCTATGTAGTGACCCATTCCTACCCTGGACCATCTTTCTTGTCACGACACCTTCCTGATATCTCATCCAACCTAGTCCCTGAAACATTGGTTTAACCTTGTTCCATCAACCTTGCAGACAGAAAACAGCTGCTTAGCAGCTGCTGGGGCTTTTAATAAACATTTTGGACAGATTTTTCCTTTGCTAATGGCAAAATAAAAAGTCCCATAAAGGAAGAATCACCCCCATCCCTCCCCCAGATGTCTGCGATGACCATGGGACCTGGGAGCATGTAGAGACCGCTATGAGGGTTGACCAGGAGGCCTAGGAGGTGGCTGACTGCAGAGTCCATCTAAGGGTCTCTCTAGGAGTGGCCTGATATCCCTGAGAGGGTCTGAGGCACCCTGATGGAGGCCTGGCACGCACTCAGCACTACCTCCACTCCAGCCTGCTCCTGAATAGATCCTCAAGCTAGTTGATCTTCCACTGCCCACCCACTCACATTTGGAGTTCGGCTTCTGGAAGATGGAGAGGTCTCAGAGAGTTTGCAATATACCTGATATTTCCCCTTTCTTCTGCAACACCCTGGTCTGCTTTGAAGCAGAGAGTTTTGCCTAACGGACCCAATTCTCAAATCCCCTGGGGATAAGACAACAGGGCTATGTGACTCTGGATCTCTGCTGTATGGTAGAAGAGGTCACACCTCTGGCTGCACAGAGGGTTGCCAGACTTAGCAAATAAACATAAGTGCAGATACAACATCGGACATACTTGGACCCTGACACTGCTGGGATGGGCTTGGATGTAAGTATAAGACCAAGACTTTCATACAAACATTGCTTATCTAAAATTAAAATGTATTGGTGTCCTGTCTTTTCTCTGGCCACCCTGATGGTGAAGTCTTCCAGAAACTGGGCAGGCGTTCCTAGGATCCATCAGTTAAGTAGAGGGTCCTCATTCAGAGAAGGGGGCAGGGTCTGGACCTTGCTCCTCTTGGTTCTGCTCTCCGGTCTCCAGGTCTTCGGGAGCCTGCTGGGAGAAGTGTCATCTAACTCCCTGACACTAAGAGGGAGTGAGGCAGGGAGCCTTTCAGTTGAGCTTTATTCTCCGATTTACTTCACTCCATTTGGCCTGAGGCATTAATCCAGTGATGAGCACGCTGAGGGAAGGGTGGGTCTGTGCATGGACAGCAGTGTCCACTGAGGCCAGCAGGAAGTGCCCGAGGCAGGTCGCAGGGAACTGGGGAGGATCTTGGGAGGCTTTTCTTTCCGTGTTTTCTCCCTCTAGTGGGTAATCCTCCTTTGTTTCAATCTTGGAGACTCTGGACTAGGGTTATAAAATAATTTTTAACATTTATTTTTTTAAAACTCAATGAGTAAAATTCACTTCCCTTTGCATCCAGTCCTATGAGTTGTGACAAATTCATAGAGTTCTGTGCCACCCCACTCGTGATGCACATTTCCATCACAGCCCCTGAATTTTCTTTTCTGTTATAGTCCAATGCTGCCCCTCCATACCCCAGCCCCAGTGAGCCCACAGCTCTGCTGTCTGCTTCTACAGTTCTTCTTTTTCCGAAATGTCGTATACACGGGATCGTGCAGAAGGTCGCCTTTGCATCTGACCTCTTCTTAGCAGAATGCACTTGCGATCATCCCCGAGGTGGGGTACGTCGTGACTGGCTCCGGAACCGCCATCTGCTGTCT
Source organism: Solenodon paradoxus (assembly GCA_004363575.1). NCBI lineage: Eukaryota > Metazoa > Chordata > Mammalia > Eulipotyphla > Solenodontidae > Solenodon > Solenodon paradoxus. The sequence continues at coordinate 342,596 of RJWH01000252.1, forward strand.
GGGTGTGCAGTGTGTTTATTCAGTCTCCCAGCAAGGACACTGGGGTGGATTCCGGAGTTTTGAGCTACTCTGAATAAGGCTGCTAGGATTACTATATCCAGGTTTTTGTGTGAACCTAAGTTTTCATTGATCTTGCATACTCCTCCAACAGTGGGGTTTCCAGGTCATATGCTAAGAACATGTTAAACATTCAGAGAAAACTCTCTGGGCTTGATGATTATTGAGGGACAATAGGCACCCACAGTCATCCACACTTTTCAAACGATAGCACCTTATTGCTGCTTGGCATTCTCACAAATGGACAAGCGGGGCCCCAGGGAGGTCAGTGTCAGGATCCAGGGTCTCTTAATGCCCAGGCCGCTGTTTGGTTGATTTTGCTACTTTATTCCCATGGAGAGCCTTTGGGGGTTACATTCGGCAGCCACCTCTGAGCTTCTGTGCCCACTCATTAGGAACCTGACCCACAGGATCCCTCCACTCAGTGAAGAAAATGATGTGCTGTGTAAACACGACCTTGCGGATGAGCCAGCTTGCTCTTCAGGGCTTCTGAGAGTACAATGAACACGCCCTTGTCCTGGTTTTCAGCATGATGGAGTCATCTAGAAGATTATTTTTTTATGATTCCTTTACAAAATTGCTCTTCTGAGAGCTTTTCAAGCAGCACCAACACAAAACTGTTGAGTGCACGAATGTGTATATGCGCATGCATGTCTGCATGCTTGTGAGCATGCGCGCGTGTGCATGTGTGTGCACACGTGCGTGCGTGTGTTTGCATGCTGTGTGCGCATGTGTGTGTTATTTTCTTGGCCACTGGGTACTGTTTGCCTCATCTCCTCCAGTTCTGTCTGCATCCTCTTTGTGTTTGTCTTTTGGGATTTCAACCCCGTCTCTGAAAGTTCTGGTCCCAGACAGTCCTTCCTTCATCTGTTTCAAGCTTAGAATCAACAATGCAGGGCCTGATACTCCCTGGGAATCTTGGCTTTCCCACAATTCCATCTTTGAACATTTCAATGGAGGATTAATTGTTATTCATGCTATCATAGTTATATAGGTCACTTTTTCTTTGGAGCAAGCGGGTAGGATTTTATTATCTGTGAAAAACAGCCATATCTGAATGGAGATACATTTGATCGATGATTTAGCTTAAAAATAATTTCCTATTTTAATAAGCCTCATCAGAAGAGATGACTCCAGAGGGGACCTGCATGGTTATCTGGTATCCTGTGTAGTTACAAGTTTTGTAGAAATCTGTGTTTTTGGAGAAAAGGAGAAGGGGTCTGGAGACTGAATCTAGAAGCCTGTCATGAGAGTATTTATTGTGCTGTCCTCACGTGGCTGACTTTTGCTCAGGGACTCTCCTTCCAAGAAGAGGCGGGCAAGGATGAATGGATGTTTCCAGTGGATTTGCGCAGGCACAATTAGAATCAACACATAATTTAATCTCACCGTGTGCCAGCAAACATGCTAGCTAGGTACTTTCCTTTATAATATTTGCTGTCTAGGCAAAGACTGGGGAATCTTACTTATGAAAAGGAAATGCGTACCAAATCGGATTTCTTTGTAAAAAACACCAGGGAGGGGCAGTGGTCTTTCTAACCAGGAGGTCCTCTAGTGCCCTTCCATTGGAGAATCAAAGAGAATCTGAATTTGGAAGACTTGGCTCTGTGCTGGGGAGCGATAAATGTGGGACCTTATAGGCTGGGTGAGATAAAGGAAAGAGGAGCTTAGTGTGAGGATGGGGACTCTGAAGTCAGGTTGCCAGTGCTCAAATCCAGCTCCTCTGCCTGCTTATGTGACCTGAGCAGGTAACCCAGAGCCTCGCTGAGTTCCAGTATCTGCAAAATGGGCCTGGTAATGGCCCCTTCTCATAAGGTTGCCAGGAGGATTAAGTGACTTACTGCAGCCTTTGAGAAACAGGAGCTAAGACCATCAAGCCACAAAAAGAAGCCTCAGATTGTTTTCTTTAGGAAATGGCACTATTGAGGTTTTCCTTTGTAGCCTGATGGAAGAAGCTTCTAAAAACCATCTAAGATGGAGGAAGGTGCTTCCTCTTCCTCTTCCTTAAAGCCCTTGGCCTGGAAACTTGGTCCTCATTGGAGGCAGAGAAGACTGGGGAGCAGGCCTCAGCAGGAGGCAGGCCTTGTAGTGAGGAGCCCACTCCCTTAGCCCTTCTGGGCTTTTAAACAGTGAGCCAGCCAACCACTTGAGACCAGTGGGATCAGGAGGACCCAGCAGCCCCCAGGGGGCGCTCTGGAGAGGATGGATGACGCTGTTGGGTGGGGAGAAGGGAAGAGGCACCCTGGGCCTGGGGGTGGGGGTGGTGGTGGTGGTTGGGGGGGACACGGCAACACGGGTATGTGTGCCCAGGTGTACTGTGGGATCATGGCCCTGCTGTGTTTAGGCTCCTTGAAGAGGTGAGCCAGCCCGACAGCACCTTTCTTCTCCCCACTGCTTTGCCTTCTGCAAATGCCTGCTCCTACCTTTTCTCAAACTTTCCTTGGGACATCCTCAGGGGAATGAAGACTAGCTTCTCTCACCAAAGACATAAAGAACTGTGAAGCATGCAGGAGAAACAATGCCTATTTTTGTTCCAGGTGCTCCCCTCCCCACCCTGCCACTGTAGTGTGAGCAGGAAAAATCCAATTAACAGTTGTGCCCAAGAGATTGCAGTACTTCTGTTTCTAGGACATGAAGGCCCTCAGTATAAGACTCACCGCAGAGGATAAGCAAAGCGCACTTGGAGCCCAGAGGGGAACATTCATTCCATCCTGGGCGGATGAAGACGATATTTACAAAGAAAGTTTTCGTGGGGACATGGCTTCTGGGGTGCAGCTGCCCCCCTGTCTAAGTGAAGGGAAGTTGGGCTGGCAGTTACAGATTCTCTCTTTCCTACCACACACCTCTGCCTGCCACTTTGAAACTTGGAACACAGAGATGGTGAAGATGGAGAAGGCATTTCATGGACAGTTGGACAAGCTGGAAGCAAGTTATGATGCCTGACCAAATGAGGAAACTGAGCTCAGAGTCAGCAATTTGTCAGGGTCACAGCGGAGCCGGTGCAGAGTCTGCGTGGAGACAAGGAATGGAAAGGGGGTCTGGAGAGGAGTGGGAGTAGCACCCGGGCTTCCTGTCCCACTTTCTCCTGTAAAGCGAAACTAAGCATTAAATATAAGATGATGGAGAACTGAGAACTCCACATGGATGCTGAGGGCCTGGAACACCCCTCCAGTGAGCTGGGAGAAAGCGCCTGGGTTTGTTTGTGTGGCCTCAGCCCTGAACTAGACTTAGGAATTATCTCAGTCTGTTGTTATTAAGAGGTGAATTGAGAAAAATAAGGCAACTCTCTTTCTAGCTCTGGTAGGGATACTTGGTGTGGATTTGTGTTGAACGAGAGGGAACAGCCTTGGCAAAATAGGGTCAGAAAAATGCTCCTTTAATGCTTGAAAACAACCATTGTTAATTTGCAAGCCTATGTAACCTCCATTTTCTTTTAGCGATCCTTTTATTTTATATAGCTGAAGGTTGTGAAGGGAGTGTGAGAAGTGGGTTTGCCTCCCATCATTTATTTGATGTTCAAATCTTTGCAGCTCAAGGTTGCCACAGCCTCCATGAGCTTCAGCCCAGAAAGTTCAGGATGGGTCTGACCCTTGGCCACTGGTCCCTAGAGAACCACTCCAGGCAGGAATATGTGACTTCTGCCCCAGTCAGGGGAAGGGCTGCACCACGAAGAGGCAAGATGTGAGCCCCAAACTTTCTTGCGATAAATTTTGCAAAGCGTAGTCACCATGGGACGGATGTTTATTTCCCATTCCTAGCAGTTTTATCTGAGAATTTCCACTTTTGCGCAGGAACATTGATGGGCAGGATAAATCATGGTGTTCATTAAATGTGAAGTGATGTGAACATCAGCAGGTACTTACTGAGCACCCACTATGTGTGAAATGGGGTTACTGACCTTGGGGGCTTGTAGTCATTCCCGGAACAGAATGTCAAGTCTCCATTATTTAATAAGACAAGACAATATATCTGACACTGAATTATGCGATGTATATAACACAGGCTGAACATATTGATGGAAACAAAATTAATACAGACTGGGCTTATGAGGCAAGACTTTGCAAGACAGGGAACTAACAGTAGAGGAAGATGTAGGTGGGTGGTACAGAGGGGTGGGCAGGGGAATTTAGAACCACGGTGGGCCGAGATGCAGAGGAGAATAAGAAAGATGTGTTTATTGTTATCATGCGGCTTGAAAAAAATGTAGCATACAAACATGTATAAATCCAATTTTGAAAAAAAGATGTTTTATTCATATGCAAAAAAGAATGAGCAAGTGTATCAATATATAAATAATGTTCATCGCACGATGGAGGGATTAGGGGTGAGTTTTCATGTCCTCCTTTTGTCTTGGCATTGTCTTACTGTTTACGGTGAAATGATTTATTCTTATAACTAGAAGGAAAAAAACCCACGCTTTTTTCCTTATGAAGAGAGCATGCGCTCACAGGGTGATACTGGGCACACAGAGCAAATGGCCGCCCCGGGGGCAGCAAACACTGACCCATGTAGCCCAGCGCATGGCCTGGAAAGGGGTCTTCAGCAGCAGGAGGATGAGGGCCCCGTCCAGCAGTACAGAACAGGGGACTCTGGGAGGAAGGACCAGCTCAGAGGCTCTTCCAGCCACTGTTCCAGACCTCTGGAATGACAGCTCGGCCCCAGCAGAGTCATGGACAGAGTGACTGGACTGAGAATCCTTTTCTAGAAAAGTAGGCCACTAGCACAGGCAGGAAAGGGAGCACATAGACTCTAACTTGAACATACTAGGGGCGCGGGGAGCCCTGACATGACCGTTCCCACCCCTAGGGCTGGGTGCCCTCCTTCAGCAACAAGAAGTGGGCCCAAGTTGCCAGGCCTCTTTGGAGTGGGGCTTTGGGGGTTCTGCAATCTCCCCGTAGTTGCCGGCAGGCAGGATCAGGGCTGAGGGACATGAAGAAATCCCCACCCGTAAGCGAGAGTCATTCTCTAGGGAACCTCTGCTTGACCCACAGGACCCTCTTCTCAAGCAACTGCCCACAGGCCCCTGAGCACAAGGGCGGCCGAGAGGGCTCTGTGGTGCTGCCGGGCTGTTTCACGTGTGGAAGGGGCACATGACTACATTTTGCTTAGGGTCCAGAACCAATGCATGGCCAGTGTGGGCCTGACAGGACAGAAATTGCTCTTCCCAGATGCACCTGTCCAAAGACCTTAGAGACACTGGATTTTCACTGGTAGAAATCACTCTGACATCCATACAGAGGGTCTTGAAGAGGGGTCTCCCCACCCAGAAGGAAGGTGCAGGGTCAGGGAGTAATGGCTAGCATAACGGTGATGGAAAAGGGAAGTGTGACCCGAAGGCCATTCCAGAGGACAGAGCCTGGAAGAGCTTGACAATTTGTCAACAATTGTGATGAAAGAGTATCACTGAGCATCCTAATCATAGAAGTATTTTTACTGACCTAATCCACAGGACAAGAGCACCATGAACTAGAGAATTCTTTTTAGCCAGAAGTCTCTGTAACAGAAAGCTAGAATGGATGGGACAGTCATTTGTGAAATGTGCTCACTTCTCTGTCCCACCCACTGTGATGGGTGAGGTCGTCCTCAGGCCCCCGAGCACTCCCAGAGCCCAGCTGTGAAGGAACATGGGCCCAGGAGCCAGAGGTTCTGGTCACAGGCAGCTTCTGCCCGGGCCACCCCTGCCTCTGTGTGGATGGGGCTGGGAGCCTTGGCATCCCTTTGACCTAAACTCCACTGGAGGGGGTTCAGGAGCACCCCACTTTGTTTGACCTCTGTTGTCCAGAAAGTGCAACTCATGAAGGTGGCTTCCCCGCGTCTCCCTGTCCTCTCTAGGAAGCCTCCTTGAGACCTACCTGCCTTGTCTGAATCTCCCGCTTCCCGAATCAGTTTCCACATTGCTCAGAACAATGAATTTTCTGGGAAAGTAGTGAAATAAAAGCAGCAAGAATTTCCAAAGGCTGAAAATGATTTGACGAAAGAATAATTTTTTCTTGTCATTTGTGCTGTTATCTCCCTAGAATTGGAAAACGAAGAAATTTTCCTTTATATTACAATTATTTATGGCACAATGAATATAGTAGGCAATTTCTAAACATCTGTTGCATGAATGGGTTAATGAATCAACATCATAATAATAATGGAAAAAGACTTATTTTCTAAGTTTAAAAATACTCAAAATGATGCTCTATGCTGCTTAGGGATACAAACGTGTTATAAAGGTGGAAAGACATGTTCGGAGTGAGAAACACCAAGTTAGTATTGGATGGGGAGGGAGATGGTGGAGTGGCACAGAATGGGGATTTAACTGTTTAGTGTTTTATTTCCTGATCTGAGTGTTGGATATGTAGCTATGTGTTGTATTTTTCTTTGCCCATTTTTGGATGTCTTTAATATTGCATGACACATTTTAAATATAAATAAAACTACAGTAAAAATATCTTGAATATAAAGATTGCGTCTCTGGAGAAAGTGAAGGGGAGGAAAAGTTGAGTAAATATGTCTGTTTCTTCCTGAAGTTAGGGCCTTTTTTTCTCTTGTGGCTCATTAACTCCTACTCTCTTGCTTATCTATACCAGCCACTTTTCTCCCTCCAGATCATCCCTTCCAGAGTCTCTAAGTAATTATATCTTCAGCTACCGGCTAGAAGAAAAATGCTTCCTTGCATCAATATGGAGGCCCTTGGTGAGATCTGAGTGACTTCATTTCTTACAGAAGCCACCTTCCTTCTAAATGAAAAGATCACACAGAAGCCATGAGGGGAGACAATTACTGATGCAGCAGTATTGCCTGCACTACACCCATCACCCACATTACCTTACTGAGTTCTGTTACTAGCATGAAAATGTACTGAATTTCTGATTTTATGTGGGCAGTGGAGGCCTGGTGTCGCCCAGGAGCTTGCCCAGGATCAGGTGCTCATGTAGGGGATCCCCAGTTACAGTCTGTTGCAGGTGGGGCTCACACCCATATGAGCCTCACTGCCCACGTGGTTTCTCTGTGCAGACCCTGCCCTGTTTTCCGGCTCTGTTCCTGTGGCCAATGGCTCACATTCAGGAGGTGCCTGGGGGGCTACAGATACAAGCTGGTGGCTGTGGAGGGCAGGCACGTCTCTGGCTTGCGGGAGCATTGGCTCATCACCATCACCCTGATGGTGACGTGGTCTCCCAAGTGTGGTCCATGTACATCAGAGATGTGCAAGAAGGTGCAGGAAGCACTGTCTCTTCAGAATTTCCGTTTTAGTGTGTGTGTGTGCGCGTGTGTGTGCATGTTGAGGAAAGGTGCAGGCAGGAGTAAAGGCAAGCAGGCAGGCAGGCAGGAAGAGAGAGGAGGAAGAAGCACTTTATTTTTATTTAGTTGTTCACACTGGTTGTTTCCCCCCAGACCTGGGACTAGAAACCAGGGGTATGTGGGCTGAGCTCCTTTGGAGGTGATTGACTTCACTGCTACTCCACTACACCAGGACATACCTATACATATTTTTTAATTATCATGTTTCAATATTCTAGTTTGTATATTTGTATGCTGTATATTTTTATGTTTCTATGTCATGTATTTTTGTATTTATTTTTATGTTTGTGTATTTTTATGTATTTAATGTGTCTCTGTGGATGAAATGAAGAAAAGAATGGATGCAATAATTAAGTGACTTGGAACTAGTTGGACCAAACCCAGCGTGGGTTACTTAATGGACCATTAACCCAAAGAGTGACTTTTGTGAGGCCTTCCCAGGTCCCATCCTCAACCAGATTCTATTCTACCTCCTAGTTCACAGCGCGCCTGCAGATGTGGGGGCTTTGTTTAGGGGTGTGTGTGTGTGTATGTGTGTGTGTATTAAACATTCAGATAAATGAAGATTGTAATTGCTCTCTGTCTGGAGTGTTCTGTCAGGGCCTTACAGTTTGTTTGGAGAAATTAGAGTCATGTTAGTAGCTACATTTACTGAGCACCCAGTCTGTTCAAGAGCCATGCTGACGACGGGACCAGCATGATCTCACTTGACCTCATAGGAGCCCCACAGGAGAGCGACACTGCTGCTGTTCTCGCTGGTCAGTGGGACACTGGGTTTTGGCAGGCCATCCAACTGGAGGTGGGCTGGACTCAAGTGCAGTCCTGCCCCAGTCCTGAGACCACGTCCTGGAGGGAGGTGGCCTGGGCAAGGGAGGCAGGTGCCTGTGTGGAGTGAAGCTAAGAGGAAGGTGGGAATGGGCAGAAGTGGGACCATGGGGGGAATCCCAGGGCAGAGTGTCCCCAGGTGTGAGGAGGGGCCTTCTGGATCTTGAGATCATGTCCTTCTAGAAAGTCAATTAGTGGCGGTGCCAGAGGGATGACCTTTAGGATCTATGTCCACTGTGGGTTCTGTGGCAGTGTGTGGAGTTGTGGGCCTGCAGTCCCTGTGCAGAGACAGTGAGCTTGCCGGCCAGTGAAAGCGGCGTCCATCTGGCTTCTGGGCACCTCCGTGGAGAGGCAGGCAGATGGCTTCACTGTGGACACTGGGCTCCCTTCCAGAGAGGCCAGATCCATGACCTGAGGGATGCAAGTAGCAATTTGAGCTGTTACTGCCTGAGATTTACCTTTTCTCAAGGAATAAAAAGCCTTCAACTTTTAAACCTTCTCACATAAAACTTGAGATTCGCTGATCATCCAGCAGAATTGTTAGCGGTCAGCATATGTCCGTATGACTGACTTTCCTCCCCAACACCACGGGGGTTTAGGGAGCGCCTGACTATAAATAATCTGACAGGTTGTCCCATCAGAAAGCATAAAAAAACTGGAGATCTTAGGAGTCTAAATGGCCTCCAGGTTGGAAAATGACACTGAGGCAGAATATTCAACACTTTATTGTCATTAGATCAGAGAGAAAGCTAGCATTTGGGTGAGTCCAAAGCAAAATTCTCTCTTTCCTCCCTCCTCACACTCCACCCCTAACATACACATTTACACATGCACACACAGACATACACCATCCACTGTTCACTGTAAAATGATGGTGAGAGAACACCAGTGACCAGTTGACCCTCAGAAACACGATTCATTTATTCTCACAAGTAGGAGTCGCGTGGCCTGAGAGCGTGGGGTTCAGTCAGAAGAACCTCTTCCACCACAATCACTAATGAGCTGTAGAACCATGGGCAGCTTTGTTTAATTTTCTGAGTTTCAGTTCTTCCCTTTGTAAAACAGAAATAGTAATAATAGTTTCTTTTCATGATAATGCAAACTCCAGAATTGTTTTGAGTATTACAGTACCACTGTGCGTGCCAGGATGTTTGCAAACAGCAAATTGCTCTACAAATGTACATCATTACCATGTTCAAAAAAGATGGAAACCTCCCGCTGGTTTGGAAGTTTTTACAGTGTTGTGTATTTGGTGTAAATGCAGTGTTAGTCTTATGGATCCTCAAAGGGTTGGGATAATTGGGTAAATAAATCTCTGCTAAGCCAGCATGTGTCACGGCCAAACCATGTGCCCTTAATTCTGAATATGCAGAGAACAACTGCAAGGTAAGAGCTCGTGGGCATCAGGGCTGCTCCCCAGCTAAAAGCACTACTCAGAAGCAGATCCCAGCATCCAGAGAAGTGCAGGCTGCATCCACACTGGTATGGTAGATAGGCCTGTCTACCCACCTCAGGCCAGCAGGTAATGCCCAGGCTGCTAGGTTGGTACGTAGCCGGGTGGCTGATGTGGGAAGTTAATCCTGTAGTAAGTCCTTCACATCTCCAAATAATGACAACAAATACACACTGCTAGTCGGGGCCAGAGAAAGAGTTGCACGCATTTTCTGGAGAAAATTGGTAAGTCATCGAAGTCTTAGAAATGTTCATAACCTTTGACTGTAGCCAGCCTAGAGCACAAAGATGGTTATTAAATCTCATTTGGATTGGCAAAGAGATTTAGGAAAATCTAAGTATTCATCAACAGGGGGTAGATTAAATGAAAGAGTAAACATTCTTAGAATTCCTTACCCTGTAGTCCTTATAAAATGACACAGATGTGTGTTTTTCTCGTGTCAAAAAAATACTTCGATACGTTGTTCACAGAAGTAGGTTATAAAACCTATGAGTCTTATGTTTTGAACCATATGTATATTTCTTGTACTAGGTATGAACTTTTTTAAAGTCTGCAGGGATATTCATATGATAGTAATACCAGACAAAGAGAGGCAGTTGATGTCCTGAAATTTCCAACTATTATCTCAGGGCCTCTTGGAGGTGATCTAAAATTTTATTAGGTATCTCCTGGCCACATCCCTGTCATTGTCATCATCACCACCCCCGTCTCGTCAACTCCATTTCCTGTCAAATAGTCATAGTGTTGTCACTGCTCTTGGATGAGTTGGATGTTCAATAAACGGAGAAGGGTTGGCGGGGGGCAGGGAGGCGATAATGATCATTTTCAATGTTGGACTTCAAGGAAGTGTAAGTTCTAAATAACTACAAATGATTCAAAGGCAAGTTGTCTCATTTTGGAGATAAAGCAGTGCTGTGCTTAAGGGTGCTCACTTCAGAGTAAGGCTAGAGTCCTCATCAGCTCTGTGGCCTTAGCTCCGGGCTCCATTACTCCATCATTAAAGGGGACTTATCACGATGCCTTCTCTAGTTGGATTGTTGAGGAACTAAGTATATGCAAAGCACTTAGACTGTGCCTGTTTTCTTTTCCGTTGTATATGTCATGCCATGCCTGGTGAATAATAGGTACTTGGTAAATACTGAAAGATAAGAAGGAAAAAAGGGACAAAGGGAGGGAGGGAGAGAGGAGAAAAGGAGGGAGAAAGCAAGAAAGGGAGAAGGAAGGAAGGAAGGAGAAAAGAGAAAGAGAGGAAGAGAGGGAGGGAGAGAGGAATCGGAGAAGGAAGGAAGGAAGGAAGGAAGGAAAAGCATATGTTAAAAGTGCGTAATATCTGCTGTTGTTATTATTGTCAAGAATTTAATTCTTCCAATCTCTTCTTAAAAGGATAAGAAACACAGTTTCATTGATTTGGATTTGATAATCTCTTTTTCTCATGTCTATTGATTGTGAAACTGTTCTAAGTAAGAGACTTGATTAGATGCAGGCATCAGCAGGGGACTTCTGTGGAAAATTAGAGTGTGAGGAATCTATCAATTGGATAATCAGCACATAAAACAATCAAGAGTGGCGTCTGTCACAGCTGGCTCTCTTAGAACATTGCATTGCTGCTGTATTTTCTTCTTCCTCTTTCTTTTCTTGGTCTTTCTCCTCTTTTTCCACCCAGTAGTGCAAAGAAAAGGGAACTTAGGAGACTCTGCTCTGCAAACCACGTTATCTCCTGAATCACAATTTATTTTTACAACAAGGACACAGGAGTTGTTGCTCCCTGAGTTCCTGTCCAGTCTGTCCAACTCTGGTTCCGTGATTCTTCTTAATAGTTCAACATCAGACAACATTTGAACACCTGCAACTGAAGTTTTAAAGGACTCCTGAATTACCCAGACACTTTCAAGAGGTCCAAGGACAGAACTGTTTTCAAAATACTAAGATGTTATTTGCCTTTTCATTCTCACTCTCTGAAAGTATAAATAATATAAAAGTTTATTGACATTTAATGAGGTTCCGCACTGAAACTAACCTTTCAGAAATTACCACTTGTTGAATTTGGGTATAATTTTTAACCACTAATTTGTACAGTCAACTGAAAAGACTCTGAAAGTACTGCCCGCTTTCCAGCGTCATGTCTGGACTGCCTTCTTCATGTACTTCAACCAAGACAAAATAACATTTAATGCAGAAACAGATGAAAATTCAACTGTCTTTTCTTAAACTAGACTTTGCAAAAATGTAAAATATGACCCTCTTCTCATTACATTTTTAAAAAAGTTATTTTTCATAAGGGTTACCTATCTTAATGTGATATGGGTTTATTATGCTTTGTTCAAATAAATAATTACACAGTTTTTAAAATTCTCAGTCTTAATTTATAATGTAGAAAATACCAACAGACACAACCTATATTTGAGGAAGAGTTCTATGGGATCCTCAGTTATTTTGAAGAAGTAAAGGGGTTATGAGACAGAAACATTTGAAAGCCACAATTCTAAATTTATAGGAATGAGTGGGAGTCTACGATTGAATTAGTTTTTATTAGGTAAGTGTCTTATTATTTTGACTCTTGAACCTTTAATTCCCTATAATTCTTCATGCTGAAATACTTTTTAAGATACTAGAGAATAAACCTAATAAAAATAGGCAAGCTCTTTTATGAAGAATATCATAAAATATTATAACATAGAGATCTCGATAGAGAGAGCTACAACCTACCATGCATATCAAATCCCTATAGAGTTTTTAGTGACATTTTCCCGAATCCACATGGACAAGCAAAAGACCAAGAGAAGCTTTGACATTTTTAAAGAGGAATAAAGCAAAGAGACTCACCTCATCAACATTAAGATTTATTAGCAATAATATTAAACTTAGGATAAAGCAATAACAACGAACACATGTGACAATGGCTCTGGGATAGACCTATAGGTGAGTGTGTGATGGAGAGACTCCCAGACCCATGTACATGGGGACTTAGCATATGATGGAGACAGCACTGTGGTTTGTGGAAAAAGGATGCATTATCTATAAATGGTGCTAAGATAATCAAAGATCTACGTGGAAAAAACTGAATTCTTAACTCATACCATGCACAAAAATAAGTCAGGTGTATTTAAAGATCTACATATGAAAATCAAAACTATGAAATACAATATAGGAGAATGTGTTTATGATTTCACAGTCAACAAAGAGTTCTTAAATATGACCAGAAAAAGCACAGTTCTAAAGGAAATGATGGGTACATTTGACTTCGTGGAAACTAACGACTTTTGTTCATTAAAAAACACTATTTTCAAAAGTGAAAGGATGACCAGACACTGAGAGAAGATATTCGTACTTCATGTAATTGAGAAATGATTAATATCCAGACTCTGTAAAGAACTCCTTTACCTTGAGAAAAAGACAAACAACAGAACAGTAAAATGGGTGAAGGGCTTACTGTAATTTCACAAACAACAAAAGTTATGGTTAATAAGCATGTGCAAAGATGGCCAACCTCATTAGTAGTCAGGGAAATGCAAATTAAAATCATCATGTGGGAACCATTTACACCCTTCATATTGACAAAATTTAAGTCTGACAATACCAAGTGCTGACAAATTTGAGCGGCAACAGTGTACCCAGCTTGCAGAGTGCAAATTAAACAGCCAGTTTCCAAAGTAGCTCGATGTTACCCAGTGAAGCTGAGCTGTGGGAACATTACAATTCAGTAATTCTGCTCCCGCCAGCATGCACTCTAGAGCATGGGAAGCTTTTATGAGACTGTTCATAGCCATCGTTTAATAGCCAAAAGCTGAAGACAGCTCAAATTCCATTAGCAGTAAAATGGATAAATCATTTGTGGTATTTGCGTAGAATACCGCAGAGCTGTGAAAATGAATAAACTACTGCTGGCTGAATCTCAGGAACATCACGTTGCATAAAAAATGCAAAAGCAGAGGAAGTTCTACAGCACAATTCTACTTCATCAAAGTTAGAAAACAAACAACTGTACGCATGCTGTATTGTATCATATAGGGACACATGTAGATGGTGAAAGTTTGGAGTGAAGACGGGCATGATAAACTCAAAACTCAGGCTAATGCTCACATTTTGTGGAGAGAGGTGAGCACATGAGGTAGAAAGAATCAGATCGATTGGAGCATGTGTACCTATGACGCTCCTTCGTGGTCATGGAACGTGAGTATGTGTGCTGTTTTCTCTCTTTGTGTCTTACAAGTGCATATAGATTTGTTGGTGTTGAAAATTCATGGGACTGATAAACACCAAATTCGGAAAAAGAAAATCTGAAAGGGAATATATTGAAGAACTGCTGGTGGGGTCCTGAGGGACCTGAGATTATATGCAATACCCTCTACTATTCATTCTTCAATGAGGATGTCTTATTACTTTTATAGTAAAAAATCTATGAAAAACCTCTTCTATTGACTTACTCATCATCTTCTAAAAATACAACACTGAGTCAAGAGCACTTGAAACAGTCAGCAGTTGTTGAACTCCATACTTACAGAGGGAAATGAATTGACTGTGAAAGAAATTCAAATGTTAAACCAAAGGCCAATATCAGACGCAGCCTCCAGATCCTAGATCCAGACTGCCTGGGTGGGAAACTTGACTCTGCCTCTTCTTAAGTAGATTTTCTGATCCCCCGTGCCTCAGTTTCCTCCTCTGTAAATTGGGCCTAGCATGGTGAATACTTCACAAAGTAATTGCAAAGCTTCTGTGGGTGACTGCCAAGTGCTTAGAATAGGCTCAGCACAGAGAAGGCCCTACAATGTATGTAAACAAAAGAAACAAAGGCCCCAGGGGCTTGGAAGGGGCTAGGAGGGGTGGGGAGTGGGTACTGAATTTTCATGGGATGCTCTCCATTCTGAAATAGACTGGCATTGTGTGTCCCTTCTTGGGACAGCTCTGGTGCCCCTCTTTCAGAGACTGAGAAAAAAGAAAGGTGTTATATGACAGAGAACGTGCAGAAGGGAACAGTCTACAGAAGGGAGTGGCGAATGTGACATCAACCCACGTCACATGTCACATCCATTCTTAGCTGACCATCATCAGCAGGACATGCACCGGGGGCGAATTCTGGGGTTCCCCGCACACCTGAGTCTGGTTCTGTAAGACCGAGCTGCCTGCATGACTCTCCTGAATCCTTTTAGTTTGCTAGCTTCGTTTGCTCTGGGCACGCCTGGCTTTTCCTTCCTCAGGTGAATCCACAGGAGAAGAGCTCCCCTCGCCAGGAGGGACCTCGTTCTGGGGTTAAATTCGGAGACGCACCAGCTCTGGGATGCTGAGCTGCTGGATTTTCGGGGCTCAGGGGCCTGTGAGGGACTGACTGTCCTGTCACCAAAAGTGCCCGAGAGGCAATCCTGCCCACCTGTCCACTCTTGCCAGCTATTTGCAGTTTCTATTCGCAGGACAACTTCTAAATCACTGCGTCTCTCCGTGTTTACTTGCTGTATTTTCTCTTCAGCGTGGAACTCTGAAGAGAAAGATACTGTTTACCTCCTTCTCGCTGGAGGGGAAATGGCCTTTTGCTCTTAGTGCCCTGCTGGTGACGGCTACGCACCCGTTCCAGAAACCTGTATGAAGTGCCTACTGCGCACCAATCCACTGATTCCACCTGCATTCTTGCCGAGTGGGGCACCAGGCCGTCCTCCGCCATCGTGAACTGCCCCAGCCCACTGTCTGCTGCCAATAACACCATTTCTTCTGAGGTAGAATTATTTGCACCAAAGCCTCACATGACCTTCTTTTATATTTTTCAGCTTTCTGACCCTCTCAAAAACAAAAACAAAAACAAAGCCATTGTTGAGAATTTTGTGCTTCCAGAGACATCTGCAAAGGACTTGTGCCCTAATGATTGCAGTGGGTATTTTTAGCCTGAGGGTGGCCTAGAATCTGCTGTGCTCTCCCACACCACATCAGCACTGGCCTGCTCAGAGACAGGCCTGGCCTCCACTGGGGCCTTTCCAGCTGCTTGGAAAATGGAGGGTCACGGAGCAGTCGTCGGCGGCATTTTCCACGGAGCTATGTCCTCACAGCAGGGCCCTTTGCATCAGCAGAAAATTTCTGAAACCAGAGGACTCCCTGTCAGGGAACCTGGACCTGCCTCTGGCCAGGGGGGACATGACCCCTGAGGGAGGCTGGAGAGGCCCTTCTCAGGCAGGACTGACCCTGTGGGTAACAGCACACTTCCGCAGATGAGGACAGCAGCACATGACACAGAAGCAGCCTCCCCACCTGGGCAAGGTCATCCCAGGTCTCAGGGAGACTGCACTCTGCAGGCCTCACGTTTCTGCAACTCCGGGGCCTCTGTGCCCACTGCACCAGCAGCTGCTCTCCCAGGGTGAGAGTTCTCCCAGGGTGAGAGTTCTCCCTGGATAAAGCCACTCTGGGCGATGCCGCCTCCGCCCGTTGTGTGAGGATGGATGCCGCGGAAAGGCCTTCCCTGTCAGGAGGCTGTCCTCAGACATCCCAGCTTGGGCTCTTGGGCGCCTGACCTCTGTGCTGCTCTGTGTGGGGAGCTGCCCCTGTCCCCTTCCCTCCTAGCTGCTGTTTGCTGGTGACTCACCTCTGGTTCCCAGGAACGTTATTTTTGGCCCCTGTGTTATTAAAATTGTGCCCAGATTCCCTGCAAATCAGCAATTAAGCCCCCAGTGGCAGCATGTTCAAAAAGGACCCAAGTGGGTATCCCATAGAACGGGGGGCCCAGGAGCAGGCCCGGCTTCCCTGAGTCCTCAGCCAGGCCACACAAAGGAAGGCTCCCCTCACCTGGGGATGTTCTCTCTCCAGGAGCCTCCTCCAGCAGCTGGGCCCCTGGAGAACCCTGCACCCCAACTCAGCAGCCGAGGAGGTGGCAGCTGCCTGCTTTGACTGCCTGCGGCTGATCTTGTCCACTGGACCAGGCCCTGTGCTGTGCCCTGGAGCCTTGGTGAGGGGCTGGGTTGAGCCGGAGGGACAGGTGCCCCTGTAATCTGTGAGCCCCAGGCAGGCGCCTCCCTCTGCTGGCGCTGAGCGCGGGAGCTGATAGCTCAGCCTCTGTGGCTGATAAGGCCCCTGCCCCCTCCCCCTTGAGGGCTGGAGCTGCAGTGCCCACCCAGATGTCCCAGGCCCTGCCGAGGGCAGAGGTGCGGGTGGTGGCTCATTTATTACCACAGCAAACTGCTGCTGACTGCTGGAGGGACCCCGGCTGGGGACCTGCATGCCCGGGCTCATGGACTTCTATAAAGTGAGTGGTGGAGCGGCTGGAACAGGGGGTAGGGTGGTGCTGGGAAAGGTGGGGGCTGGGCTGTGCCAGAAGGAGGGTAAAGGCTCTGGGGCCGGGTGCCCCAGCTCCGTGCTTTGTAGTAACAGCAGCACTTATTATCTTCGTCCCTGAAGGTAGCAGGTGGCCTCTGCTCAACTCAATTAGTCCAGTTCATATTTTTCACAGCCTGAGATTTGCCATCAAATTGAGTTCCACCTACCTGGGTCTCTGAGTTATGTTCTCTCTGCTTTAAGTGTTGGGAAGAATCGTCTCCGGAGTCTCTTCCTTCGATGTCTATTGAGATTCTAGTGGCTTTCCTCTGACAGTACTGAGCATGTCATTGCAGGGGTCTAGGGCGCCTGGAGGGTGGGCTGCTCTGTGGAGGCCTGACGAGGGGAATCACCTCATGTGCGAGGAGCCTTGCTTTGTTTTCTCAGACTCCTGAAGCCTGCCACTTCACTGTCAAACCGCCTTTGTTCTTCAAACATTAAACTTTGGTTTTACATTGCTAACTAACTAGAGGGAGAAAGCCTAGGAAGAAGAAAGAAGGACAAAAAGCCTTCGCATGGCTCTGGGCCATAGGTCTGATGGATATTCTAAGTGACAGTGGAGCTCTCTGAGGCCCCACTCCTGTGAGATAGGACATATCACTGCCCAACAGCCGGACAGCTTGCTGTTTTCGAGAAGTGCGGGCGGGGTGAGCTTTCTGTTTTGGTGATGGATTCAGAGCCCAGAGCTGGACCCCAGGCC
Source organism: Solenodon paradoxus (assembly GCA_004363575.1). NCBI lineage: Eukaryota > Metazoa > Chordata > Mammalia > Eulipotyphla > Solenodontidae > Solenodon > Solenodon paradoxus. The sequence continues at coordinate 360,205 of RJWH01000252.1, forward strand.
ACCAGAGAGAACATCTGCTCTTCCACTTGTCTCAGAGTCCTTGGGTGCAGGGGAAACAGTGTTAAATGGGCATGTCTTTTCTTTTTTCACCCCTGGCCCCTGCTCTTGAACCTGGGTCTGTGGATGTTATGTGGCCTGTGCTGGAGCCAGCTCAGTCACCCGAGCCACAGGGCCGTGCCTACGTGGGAACTTCTTTTTAGTAGTTTGACATCTTCATACTTGTCTTTTCTGAAGATTGATTTTTCCCAGAAAGAGGGAAGCCGGGGCACTCTGACGTTACTCTCATCAGTAGCACGTGTCCAGGTTAAGGTCATCAGAGTCTTTAACTGGGCAACTCTAGGCCACAGTTTCATAGCGAGTCATGGAGTCCAGCTCACAATGGACCTCAGAGGACATATGGACATGGGCCTTGTCTCTAGAGCCAAATACAAACCCTAAGTTTTGTAGGAGAAAGGAATGGCTTCTGGACAAAATGTGTAAACTGACTAAAGAGCCTTGGGAGAGACACTGTTTTCTGTCTTGGTTTCTTTGGGAATTCTTCTGAGAACTGGGCCTGCTGTGAGGTTGCAGATGAAAACATTAGTAAAGGAAACAAAAGCCTTGAGGGTTGTTCTTAAAAACAGGGTCAGATAAACTCAGCTGACACCTGACTTCAGGGGTCAATTATAATTCATTATAAAACTCTAGTTACCATCCCTTAGCCCAGGATGGTTTATTCAAGGGTCTTTGCAAAATCAGTGGACTTACACGTTTAATCTAAGTGAAAATAATTTAGAAAGGCAGGTATTTTTTTACTTGTTTTTAAAAAAAGGAAAAGAAAGTCAAAAAGATACTACACATAAGGCCTTTCTAAAGATAAAAGAACTGAAATGCTTTGTCCTCCAGCCCGCCCTGTTTAACTTTCAACATTCATCTGGAACAACTGTGCAGTTTACATTCCAGCAGGGGAAGGAGACAGATTCTAACAAATACAGGAGGGCTCATTTATCCTGAGATAAGAGGTGCCCAGGGAGGATAAGGAATGTGGGGAGCTCTGCAGCGTCAATAGCACTCTCAGAGGAGTCTTTGGCTGCTGCTTCAAAGCTAGTCCACCTGACCCTTAAGAATGAGTCAAATATAATGTCAAGAATGGCAGAGGTAAAGCTTGGTTGATGATCAGAAGCTATATCTCAGTTCCATCAGCTGTTGGGTTGGATTCCCCTTTGAATTTGGGCTCTTGATGGTGGCTGTCCGTGGAAGGCTCATGGCCAGAGGCTCCCCTTTCTGGCTGCCCATGGCCCTGGCCTATGCGGGGGGTGGTCAGGATTTCTTCTGTCAAACTGTGATGATTCTGTTTTCCTGCGATGATGCTTTGCGAAACTTTCTGGCTAGTTGTGTTACGCACACGGGCAAGCGTGACGGTCTGGTTAGTCACATTCTCAATAAAGAAAATCGGTTTTCGTTATTGATGAGGTTGTTGTTGTGAAGAGCTTCTGGACTTCCCAGGCCAAACACTGGACCACACAGAGCTTGAAGCATGAAGAGTGGCGAGACTTCAGTTCATTGCAAAGCAAGACACTTCTTCACCCACTGAAGAGTGTTTTCTGTCATAACTAATGTATGGGCAGAAGAGAGGCTAATATAGTGGAAGCCAGAGTCAGGATCTTCCGATGACTAAAATAAACTCCCTTCTTAGCTGCTCAGAGTTTTCTGACAAAATTAAAAAGAAAAAAAAAGTTCTCAGTAAAGTACTTTCAAATGAAAAATAGGGAAGTGCTGGTGATTGAATGAAATATTACCTGCCAAAAGAAAAAGGCTTTTTTTTTCATCTTTCCTGAAAAACAAACCAAAAAAGCATTGAACAGAGGCTTGAAGGAGGAGGCGAGAGTCATGCACAACTCTGGAGGAGGAGGCAGAGAAAATAGCAAATGCAAAGGTTCAGGGGGCAGGAATGTGGGGAGAACCAAGGAGCTAGTGTGGCTGGAGTGGAGTGAGGAGGGCAGAGGTTAGGGAGGCGGCAGCAGGGAGAGATGGGAGGGGGCCAGGGGTGCAGAGCTGGAGGCCCCGTGCCCTGGCCCTGAGCAAGACAAAGAAGCATTACATGGTCTTGGAATTAGACATGTTGTGTGATATGACTTACATCTATACCTGTGGCTCCCTAATGCCTTTGAAACCCAACTCCCAGTAATGGGCTACCAAACAGACTCCTCAGTGACAAGCGGAGTGTCACTGACTGAGCTCTAGCGCAGACCTCAGCCCTTTTCCAGGGGAGACACTGCTGCAGTAGAGAGCTCCGCATGATGAATCTCATGGCCGTGCTGGGCGATCGTTCCCTGCACTCTCCAGGGTAATGAGAAAGTAAATAGCACGACAGTCGCTCTGTCTTACAGAATCAGCACAGGTAAATGGAAAAGGCAATGGAAGCCGCTCTAAAACCACAATTCATCTGCCATTCGGTGATGTGCTCCACTGTGGCTGCAGATCTGTCCCGTTTTCTTCCGGACCACAGTGTGGACGGAGCAGTGACTCAGAAACACTTCTTGGGTCTAACACTCGGCAAAAGCAGAGTTGTCACAGAGGGGAGACTTGAATTTGCTCCAAGGTTCAAAAAGGAGCCGTAGGTTTTCTAGAGCCGGTTGCTCTTTCAAGGTGATTTTTCGGAAAGGCAGATGTCCCCAGTCATTCCTCTGTTTCAATCCTCAACAGCATCACTGTGTTTCTAGAGGCCAGACCCCTTATAGTAGGACCCTCCTGCCTGGCCTGCCCATCCTTCCGCCCTGCTTCCCACTCGTGGCTCTCATGAGACTTGCTCCAGGCACACAGAACACCCATCATTTCCCTCAGCAGGTTGCACTGGGATGTTTTCATATTTGTAAATATAAAAATGGGTGTGATAAAATATATTAATATATCTTTATCTAATATTTGTAAGCTCCACATGGGGGCCTGTGATTATCTTGTTCATTGTGTCCTTGACACAGAGCACAATGCCAGGCACACAGTAGATGCTCACTGAATGTCAGCTGCCTTCATGAATGAACCATGAATCACTTGCAAAGCATCTCATGACTGACCACTGACCACTAGTTTGGCCCCAAACCTGTAGCTGAAAATCACTGCTCTAGTGGTTCCTGCGTTCAACTTGTTTTTCAGATTATCTGCTCTTGGAATTTTGTTTTTTAACACACAGTCTCTCTTTCCTCTGAATTCCCCTCACACTGTAGTGGGGCCTCCCCCAGCGGGAATCATTTTCTCCATCCCTACCGTATTATTACATATGCCACCTCCTTTACCGTATTTGCAGAAGCCACCTCCTGCAGGCTGGGGGCAGAAGGAGGGCATCAGCCAGCTGACTCATCTTTGAGTCATTTCCCTGATTTTCCCCAGCATCGACCTAGGTCTTGAACATGGGACTGGAAAATATTTGTTAAGTGAAATCATTTGAAACCAGTAAATGAGTCTGAGCTCTTGCTTCTCCTTCACTTGCCCAAGCCGAGAACATTGGTTGTTAGGAATATTGAGTTTTCGATCTGGAAAATAAATTTCCCAGCAGAAGTCAGGGTCACAGCCTAAGGCCTCAGCTGGCCAAGCACCCCCATTTCTCTGGCCTGCCTGGTCGGCACCAAGGCCCGCATAACCCGCTCAGGCTTCCATCAGAGTTAGTCATCATTTTCTGACAGTGACAATCAATTAGAGATCTAGTTAAAAATAGACCTGTTTTCTCCTGTCTCCCTCTCACTCTTGACCACCAGCGACCCCTGCATCCCTCTGCGGCTTGCTCTGGGGTAGAGGCTGATTTATCTCTAGAAAGTACTATTGTGGCCCAGGAAGGAAGAAGCTTGAAGGGAAGACATCCTCTTCTCATGGGCCTGACCAGGCCTGAATCTATTGTCCTGGAGTAGAACTGGAGGTAGGGAACAGACAGATTTGCAAAAACAGAGCGAGCAAACAGCCCGCCCAATGCCCTTCTCTCTTCTCCAGAGGCTGGAAAGTGTGTTCCCTCCTCAGTGACCAGTGTCGCCCAGAGACACACAGAGACAGAGGTGGTGGGCAGCCTCTCTGGCCCTCTGCCAGAGGGTACTGGTCAGCAAACCACTTTTCCTTTTCCAGGACTGGACTGGAAGCAATTCTTTGTAAGAAAGCGCACCTGGGTTCAGTTTCTTTCAGAAAACCAGGGCCTATAAAAGCAAAGAAGGAGCTGGCTTTGGTCCAGCCCCTCTTGTTTGCTGAAGGCTCAGCCATGGTGACAATGATTTGCAGACGATGCTTTGCAGCTACTCTGAAAACCCACTAGGCGCCCCCACCCCCTTCCCACTCTGGCTGTCACCCACCAGGGGAGTAGGGTGGAGTCAAGATGTGTTCCTGTGGATTTCTTTTCCCCCAAAGAGACATGGTGTGAGCTGTGTCATTTATAAGCCCCTCCAGAGCAGGATAACTTTTCTGTCTACATGGTGTGGTTTGAGGTACCAGCAGAATCCCCTTGTCCTCTGACACTGTCACCACATGTTTGCAATGAAATCTGAAGTTGCACCATTAGAGATGATTCCTTAGTCCTAAGAAGGGTTCTGATGTCTCACAGTCTTCTACTGAGTGCGTGCACTTACGCCTTGATAATAGGGTCTTGAATTGTACAGGTGCAAGGAACCAATCCTTATTTTTATGGGGATTAGGCAGAAATCAGGACTGGAATTTAGGGCACTACATGGAGAGGGGAGCGGAGTGAGGATGTGATACTAGAATAGCACAGATGTGGGAAGGAAAGGCTCACTCCCTTGCTGAGGACCGTGACTGGGCCTCAGGCCCTCTCCTCTATTCAGATATCCTAAGATCAGAGTTGCAGGCAATCTGTGTGTCACAATGAGGCGTGCAGTTTGATGAGTGATGCTGGACTTAAAGTGGAAATAAGAACTAGTGACAGACTTCCTCCAGTTTGGAATACCCTCTGTGCACTTGCCGTGCAACGGTGCCGGGGGGCGGGGGGAGGGGGGGAAACATCGTCCAACTCCTGGACTGTTTGAAACACCGTTTGGAATAATGCAGTTCTGCAATGTAACAACATAGCACTTTCTGTATGTACTTTGCCTTGAGGTGATATTAAAACCTCCCTGCAAGGTGAGCACTGCTACCTCACTCGGGTGTCGCAAGCAGGCAGCGCACTTGACTCACTGCCCAGGCCCCCCAGCGGGCTCCCAAGGCCTGTCGGCTCCCAGCACTCTGCAGACCAGGCTCATCTCACAACTAGTCTTGCTGAAATTATCAGTTTATACGCCTGTCTCCCCACTAGCCTGTAACTCCTTGATGTCCAAACTGTGCTGTGGACACTGACAGCCACAGGTCAGAGGACCTGTGGGCTCTGGGCCCAGATCACCTGGGTCTGAATCCCCTGCTCTGCCTGATTCTAGATGGTGCCTTTGGACCAACTATAGCACCTCCTGGTGCCCCTGCTCCCTCATCTGTAAACTGGAGTCAATAGCAGTTGTCCTAGAATTCTGAGGAGTACCTTGGATTGGAACCTGGCATATCAGGAAATGTTTTAATATTTTTTTTTCAAATCACATGTTCAATAACTTTCAACTTTCTAAGAACTTTGGAAATTAAAAAACAAAACAAAACTTCCTACACTCACCATAGCTTTAATTCAAGGAAACAGTTTCTTGAATAGAAAACAAGAATAAAGTAACCCTCAAGAAGTGGTGAGCGCTATATCAGTGGTATGAAATGAGTACCATCAGAGGCAGGCACAGGAAAGAACTAGTTCTGCTTGTCAGGAGGACAAGGGAGTTGGTCAGGGAAGCTTCCTAGAGAAAGAAAACTTTGAGTGAGCCTTGGAGAACCTAGAGGACCTCATGGAGATGAGAGTGGGAAGGCGCTGGCCCAGAGAAAGCACCATCAAGGGTATAGAAAGTGTGTCTGGGAAGAGCGCAGGGGCAAGGTGCTTAGGGACAAATGACAAGGCTGCAGAGGCAGGTTACTGGAAGGCTGCCTAAGACTTGGGGCTTTGTTCTTCAGTTGTTGGGGAGCCAGCAAAGGGTGTTGTGTAGGAGGTGCCATGGAAGCTCACTCTGGAAGAGTGAGAAGGGGACCGGAGTGGCAGGGAGAGAAAACGGGTAGGAAAACAAGTCTTTCCCGGTGGGGCTGAGTGAGGCCCTGAAGAAGGGAAAGGGCAGGCAGTGAACACCATGCCATGGGCCAGACCCCGTGTCTGCTGCTGGCATGAGTCTGCAGGGCTCACAATGAGAGAGTCGGCTTCTCTGCTCCTCTGTGTTCAGTATGTTCCTGCTCACTTGTGTTCTCTGGTCAGTGACTTTCTCCCGCTCAAGAAAATCTAAATGGCAAGTGAGTTATAAGTGTCTCGGTAAAGCATGCAATCAGAGAAATAGGGCAAAACAGTCTTGAAGAATATGTCATCAATTCTGCTTTAAGGCCTGATGAAACATTCCCTCCCCACAGCCAAGGGAGAGCATCACATTTGTTACAAACTGCTGATTGAACAACATAAGAATAGAAAATGAGTCTTCTTGCCCATGTCAATGCCAGTCCAATTGGTAGCAGCTGCTGGGAATGCTTTGTGGAGGAAGATTCTAGAGCCATTTTTAGGCTTCTGGGCAAGAGTGTGTGATAGATTAGCAGCCTCTGCCAGGGGGCCAGGTAGGGAGGGTCGGTGGATTAGTGGGAGTGTTATTGGAGCCTTTCCTGGGCCATTGTTGTTTTCTCTTTCTTCTTTAATTGAGCCTTTCCTGGACCATTGTTGTTTTCTCTTTCTTCTTTAATTGACTCATAATCAGATGACACATTCTGACTGTCTGTCTGAGAGACACCTGCTCTTTCTGGAATTTAGAAGCTAACCTGTGATATACATTAGGTGTTGATTCTGCTGGTTAGCTCTCAGAAGACAACATTATATGCATATTTTAAGTTTTTTTTTTAGCTCTCCTAGCTACCACTGTCGGGTCTAGCAGTTAAACTCAGGTCAGAACAAGGAAGCGGCAGTGTTGACAGTCCGTCACAGGCCTGTGTCTGCACGGAGCCCAGCTCCTCCCCTGACTCTGAAGCCATGACAATGAGGTCTTTTTCTTGCCGGATGTGTGTGAATTGCGACTCAGTACCACCTGTTAGAATGCAGCTTTCCAACCCAACTTCCCCAAGCTTTGGGACACACCAACCAGCCACAATATGGGCCTCTATCTCATCTCTCTGAGCCAATCCAAACACCATCTTCAGGCCAGGGAAAACCGCCATCCTCTCCAGTTGTCACACCCACATCCTCCAGTTCCCGTAAGGACATGGCCCTCAGCTAGCAAAGATTGGTCTTAGCTTTGGGATGTACCTAATACTAGATAAATACATGCGGAGTTTAAAAATGCAATGACCACTGAATACCAACTTTGACAACACAGAGAGAGTGAGAGAGAGGGGCGGTGGGGGAGAGAGAGAGAGAGAGAGAGAGAGAGAGAGAGAGAGAGAGAGAGAGAGAGAGAGAGAGAGGAGAGAGAGAGAGAAGTGGCATGAAAAGATATATCCAGGTTGCTACATTGGAAGATTTGATTGCATGAAACTTACTCCACTTCCTCATTTAGTCTTCCCCTTATGGAGTCCCTCAGAGAAACCACCTTTTATGAGAATTCTAGTTTTCCTCAGATTTGGGTAAAAAAAACACTTGCAGATGGAGTGATGAGCTGACAAGTTGGGAGGTTTGAGTTTTCTGTCTCCATCTAAATTGTCTTGCTCTTGGGTTTGAAAAATCATTTAATTTCAAATGTTTTTGTTTCTCCATCTGAAAAAAGCAGAAAATAGCCCTCGGCACTGATGACCACAAAGGAGGCTGGTGTCAGGTGAATGTCTCAGGCAGATTTAATAGATGCTTCAGGATTGGGAGACCTGTGTGGCGCCCGTTCTCCCTATGCCATCCATCCAACATGGCTATTAGAATCGCGTCTCTAGTCTCTGCATAAATGGGGTATGTCTGGTGTAGAAGTAGTTCATGGAGAGGCCGTACGTTGTTGATGAGGGGGTCTTTGTTTATTTGTGTTAATGTGTTTGCTGTGTACAATGAAGTTGTGCCCTATTAGGACATGACCGTTAATCGGACAGGGGTGTCTCTCTTCGGGGCGTCTCATGGTTCCATGTGTCTCATCTTAAGACTGCTGTTGCAAGGTCCAGGATAACAGGCATGGCTGCCTGAAGTTCCCTCCTTGTCCATTCATTCACACATGGAGGCTTCCGCTGATATTTCCTCACCCCCTTATCCCTGTCATGAATGGCCCTCACTTCTTTTCCAGTTCTCACTCCAGAGCATATTCCAATCTGATGGGTAATTCCTGGGCACATGAGATGGGCCAGATCTCAGCCTGCAGAGTTCATGGGGGTGACTCTCAAAGCACACAGGTCCTGGGAGGGAGGGGAAGTGCAGGCCTAAGCCATGTGTCCCAGAGAAGAGAAATCTGCCCCTAAGGATAAAAGTGCTTTAGGCATGCAGAAGAGAGGGAGGATTTGGTAAGCAGAGGAAATCAAGGATATTCTGTAGAGATGGCAGCTCTGAGTTGCTCTAGGGGAGGAAGCTGAGAGTGCAGGGAAAGGGGAGCAGAGGGCGCCCCAGAGGGTGAGAGCAGATGAGGAGAGATCCTGGTCTGTTGGCTGCTTTCAGATTAACTCAGGCAGGAGGAGAAGGGAGGTGAGGTCGACTGCAAAGTTTGCTGGTAAGTGTGCAGGAGGGGCCTGGGAATGGCCTGTCAGGGGTTCAGAGTCCTAGGGAGCACCGAGGAGCAATGGAAGAGCTGAGCATGGCTCAGGGAGCTGCCTCTCACCTCTGAGCAGCTGATGTGAGGGGGGCCTGGAAGTGGTTGCTGAGTGGTCCAGCTGAGAGGTAAGACAGGTTCCATCAGAGGTGTTAGTGTTAAAATGGAAAGTGGTGGATGGATGGGCTCAAACTGGGAACAGTTCCTGATGCTGGGCCCTATTCTGTCCACTCATTTACTCTCTAAAGGGGCCCTATGAGATCAGCGCCCGTTACAGGTGTGGACACTGAGGCCCAGAGAGATGACTGCTCGAGGCTACCTAGTAAGTGATGGAACTGGGCAAAAAGCCTGGAAAGCTGGCTGTGAGGGCAGGCTATACTCCTTCCAGGTCACAGGAGGGATTTCACATGCAGCCCTGGGAGCCCCCTCACCAAGCTGGCCTGCAGGAGTGCAAGCATTTGGCTCTGTGGCAGGATGGGGACAAGCCCACCTCCTGGAAATTTCATGTCACCACTTCCCAACATTCCTTCAACAAAGGCTTATTGGTCACCCGGTGCACAGGGCTCTCCTCTTTGCCTTTAAAAAAAACAAACCCACTTTAATACAGGAGTATGTACCTGAGCTCAAAACCCAGATGCATCCCAGGATGTTTACTTAATTGGCAAAGCTTTGCCATGGGGTTTCTGCAAGCAGCTGGCTCCCAAGTGGCTTAGGAAAGTTATTACATATGAAAACTTTCATGGAAGGCAAAAAAATAAAAAGTCTTAACTGAATAGATTTGTATATACTGCACGTGCTAAAAGTATCTTAAAATGCTTTCCATTTTCTTCTTGCCTTTGGTATTTGTCAGCAGATTTTTTTTAAAGGAAAGGTGCAGGCAGAATGAAGGCAAGCAGGCAGGTAGGCAGGAAGAGAGAGGAGGAAGAAGCATTTTTATTCTATTTTTAATTTAGTTATTTACACTGGTTGTTTCTCCCTAGAAGGAGACTCAAACCCAGGGGTGTGTGGCCTGCTGCTTTGGAGGCCATTGACCTAACACTTGCTCCACCAGGTGAATTTAATGACAAATATAAGTCTCCTAAAAATAATCTCTGTGTAGTAGGTGGAAGCATTGAATTCTATGACAGGTGATCTTGAAGAGACAAAATGTAAAATACTCAAGTTCACATGGACAAAACAGGAGAGTGATGCAATTAGTTCATGACAGTCCCAGAGGTTATCTTGCTTTAAGAAGGAAGTTACTAAGTACAGTTAGCCATTGCACTAAAGTCTTTGTCTTATGTTGTTAGTTCCAAGTGCCCTGGAGGCTGTAGGGGGTGGTTGGAACAGAGTGGGCCAGAGAAGTGCAGGGCAGTGCTGTGAGGCTTGGCTAGCAGTGGGCAGGCAGAGTGAACTGACAGCCATTCCTGAAATGTGTGATGTGGAAAGTAGGGAAGACGCGTACTTTTCTTTCATTTTGATTAACAAAGACAAACCACCACAACAAAAAAGCAACAAGAAGAAGGGAAGGGGAGGGGTATAAATAAACCCCTTCCACCACATGAACCAGTTCCCAATCCCTTCCCTTCTGGCCACCTCAGTGTTGCTGTCAGGGTGCAAAAGTTGATTTTTGTATTGTATTGGTTTATTTGGATTATTTCTCCATATTCCAAATATAGGTGATATTATCCAATATTTGTCTTTCTCCTTTTGACTCATCTCACTTAGCAGTATACCTTCAACTTCCTTCCATGTTGTTGCTAATGGCAAGACTTCACCTTTTTATGGCTGAGTAGTATTCCTGTGTGTGCATATCTCAGAACTTCATCTGTTCATCTCAGTAGGCACTCGGGTTGTTTCTACAGCTTGGCTATTGTATATAGTGCTGCAATAAACATAAGGATGCATATATCTCTTCACAATAATATTTTCATATTCTCCAGATGAATACCTAGAAATGGGATTACTGGATCCTATGATAATTCTATTTTTAATTTTTTTGAGAAAGCTTCACACTGTTTTTCAAAATGGCTGTAACAACCGACTTTCCCACGAGCGATGTATGAAGTTTTCTTTCTATCCATAGCCTTGCCGATACTGATTACTTCCTGTTGTTTTGACACAGGCCATTCTCATTGAGGTGAGGTGATAGATACCCCACTGATTTGCATTTCTCTAATAATAAGTGATGAACATCTTTCATGTTTCTGCTGTCCTTCTGTACAGCCTCATTGGAGACATGTCTACTGAGGTCCTCTGCCTAAACTTTTGTGCTGGGTTGCTTATTTCATTTTGTGAAAATAAAGAGTTTTAGAGTCAACTACCACTGGGACACAGTGACTTAAATATCGTTAATCATGCTTCCCCAAGACTGCTTGGAGCTTTATCAGGCTCCCTTGTTTATGAATCTGTAAGGTAATGTTTGTGTTCCCACATTTACTTGTCTGCTGCTCCCTTTAGGGAAGCGCGGTGACATTGCACAGTGCTGGCATTCTTGGGAACACATTTTCAGAAATGAGGCATCAGAGGTGATTGAGAGGATGGTGCTTGACTTTTCATCTTAGCAAAGACCTTCATCATGGGGGAACATATATAGGCAGGAAATCACCAAGAAAAAGAAAAATTTTGACAGAAGAAGGAGAGAACAGACTAAAGAGGCTGAAGCGTTCCCAGTTGTCACTAGGTTAGCTCTGGTAAGAGCAGAAGTAACGCGTTGTGTTCCCAAGGTCAAGAGCAGGTAAAAAGGGGGATAGAACTCACAGGAAAGCAGATTCCAGTTATTATGTGAGAAAGAACTTTCTAATAAGTAAGAGTTCTCCCAAGAACAAATTATTTGATCAGAGGCCCACCCAAAATTTCCATGGAAGGGCAGTTATGTGGACCAAAAGTAGGACGGAGTGACCTTGGAAATGGTAACCTTGAATGGCACGATTATGGGATGCACAACTCAAAGAGGAAACAGGATTTGTTGAACAAAGACTATGTGCTGCCTCCATCCTGGTGAACAGTTACTTCACTGGGGGCTGGCTCACTTCAGTGTCGTCTAATTTCTTTCTCCTCCTGAGACTATGGATCCCTGAGAATTTGCATGGATGGTTTAAAAGTTCTCTGTGGAAATGAGAAAGTCATTCAATCAGGGGAAATGGATTTAGGATGAGCAAAGGAGCTTTTTCTGGTGTGGATATTTTAGGGATATGTAAACCATTTAGTATATACAGTAGTTAGAAATCTTAGTATTTCTGATCAGCTGGTGTCTAATGCTCAAGTCAATGAAATCCTTGAAATTGCAAAAGCTGAGTAGGTTGAAATTCTTTTATTTAATTTGGAATCCAGATTTGTATCTTATTTATTTACTCTGATTTGCATAGGTGATTAGAGAGGCCCTAACCCAAATGTGTAAGATTAAATGAAAATTAATTTACTTCATCTTGATTTCAACGACTTGCTTGGAGTTTGATTCACCACGAATTCAAGAGCCCCTGAGATGGTTCTCACCGTCTCAGGAAATACCTTGTGGGTGGACAGAGCCTTACAGATAATTTAGGGACAGGCCTGCAGGATGTAGAAGTGACTCACTCAATATGATGCTCCCCCTGGGAAATCAGAGCTCAACTGTGGAGGTGGAAACCAAGGAGTAGAATGGTTATGGGACTTCCTGGCTCACTCACTAGTGAGTAGCAAAGAAATAGAGAGGGACAGGGAGTAGTGGCATTGGGAGACCTGCTCGATAACGCCTTTGCTCCCCCAGTCGGAAGTGCCCAGTGCATCACCCCACCCAGAGGGGCCACTCTGTAAGATGGTCAGCTTCTTTTTTGGCCTTGAGAGTTTGCATGGGCTTTAACAGATGTCTGTGAAAATATTCTTTCTTCCCTCAGGTGGCCCCCATACAGGCGTAGACCTTCCCAGAACTGGGCTGGGCTGGGGGATGACCTAACCTCTGGAAAATGAGGGCACAGCAGGCATCACCCCTGCTAATGGGCTCCTGGGCCCTTTCAGCAAGTGCCAGTGGGAAGAATCTGGTGCTGGGCATCTAAACAATCTATTCTCTCTAAACCAAGGGTCCAGCAAGTAGTTACTAAGCTCCTGTTTTGAAGTCATTTAAAATCCCAAAGATTTAAAGCCTTGGATTTCCTTAGCTTCATTCCCGGTTTGACCAGAGTTGTTTCTGATTGCTCTCCTCTTGTGCTTGATTGAGTTGGACCGGCCCCTCCCTCCCAGCCCCAGCCCCCCTGCCTCCTGTAAGAGAGTAGCAAACAGATCAGACCCCTCAGCCCCCACTCCATCTCCTCTTACCAGCAGCTCCTGCTCTCAATTCCCTCATCCTGGACTTGGGCTGGACTTGAAGTTGACCTCTATCCCAGTTCTCTTAGTCTTGGAGACCTCCCTCACTTTCCTTGCTCCTTTGGTTCTACCTCGGTGTGCTTAGCACTTCCCTCCCAGGAAGGCAGAGGAAAGGGGCTTCCAACTGGAGAAGAGCCTTGAGGAGAGGGACCCCCTTGCAGGCTGGCTGACTGTCTGGGAAAACTGTAGGGAGGGCGGGGTGGCTGAGGTGATTTGGAGAAGAGGTGCAAGACCTCAGATGATTCCCACGCCCTATCACCAACAAAACCTCCAGCTGGTTTTTTCTCTTCTTTCCAGACTTCCAAACAGAGTCCCCAGTTACTACAGAAAGTGCCAGCTTTCCCCCAGAGAAGTACCACAAATGCAGAAGCCTGGGGAGAGAGGTTTCTTTAGCAATTCTGGTTGAGGATTAACGTCTTCCGACTACTGTGTGTCTCAATGTCTGAAGTTGCCCCAGTAATGCTCCACACACATGCGCACACATTCATATACGGGGGCACATGTATATATAAACATACATACATGGTGCACGATCATGCAAGGGCACACACATGCCTACATAATGCTCATGTATTTACACACGTGCACACAATACAGCGTCATGCACCTGTGCGTACATTCATGCACACATGCACATTCAGCACAGACACAGCAGCACATATATGCGCACACATGCATACACACTCCCCAGAGTGACCCGGGCAAGTACTGAGCCACCCAGACCTCTGGCTCCCGGAGCACCTTTACGCTGTGGTCCCTGAGAAGCACCCATTCACTTGGGTGGGAAGAATCTCGTGAAAGGAGTCTGCTCCTCTCCCCTCCCCAGAGGGAGGTGTAGGAGGATGTCTCATCCCGGGAGGAGAGGACGGCAAGCTAAATGCCGTAATAATGAGTCACTCAGGTTAACTCAACAAACTCCTACAGGCAGCTGAAAAATGTTAATGCTTCTATTCAGATGGCGTCGAGAGGAAAGCATGGCAAGGTATCTGTTAAAAAATCGAGAGGGGGTGAAGGTTGACCTCCTATCTGGGCCGAATAGTAGGATGCCTTCCAGGTCAGTCCCTGGGGAGGACCCTAGAGGCCTGTCTAGACTCCAGGTTCCCTGATTGACTTCATTACAGGACAGGTACTGAGCAAGTGCTAAATAATCATCAGAGTAAGTGCCTGGACCGGCCACAGCTGTAGACATACCGACTCGCCTCTAGAAAACAGAGGCCCCTCCGGTTCTTCTCTCTTCTCTTTCCCAGCCACGAGCTCTTTTATTTATTGTTTCCTCAGCGATCTGGGCTCTCTTTCGTCTCCAGTCTCCTTGTCCCCTGGAGCCGAAGGCCAACAGCAGCACGCCTGGCTGCAGATTGTTGAGTTCAGACTCCAACTCTGCCAACACAGGCTGTGTGACCTCAGCCAAGTGTCTGAGCCGCTCTGTGCCTGTTTTCCTCTTGGAGAACAAAGACAATTAGAGTACCTACCTTCTAGCATCACTGTGAGAGCTCATTGAATTGATGTCTGTAAAATACAATAGTGCCCGGTGCATCGTGAGCGCCCCCCAAATCAGCCTCTCTCCCCCCACTGCCTCTAACTTCTGGCGCCAAAAGTTGCATAAACAAATATTATATGCTTTTTCTTATCTGCGGAAAATTAAGGAGCAAAACTAGTGAATAAAAACCCAAACTCTTAGACTTTAAGAACAAAATAGTGATTATCAGCAGGGAAGCACGTAGAGGGGTGGGCATATTGGATAAAGGGGATCCACTGTCTGGCAAGGATGCAAACTAGACGTCTGGTGGTGACATAATGTAGTTGGTATAGATGTTTTTGTTTACAGGGATGCCCACTTTATACCGACATCATGTTATGAACCAATTACTTCAATAAAAAGTTTTTTTTCAAGAAAAAGTAAGATGTACAGAAGCGGTAGGAGCAGGGGACATTCTGGGCCATAAAAGCGGTATATGTTGGTGACAGGAGAAGATGGGGTAGGAGGGCACGAGAGCACACGAGAGCTACTCAGGCTTCCTCTCATAGCCTTTGCCTTTCCAGATGCCACCAGGTCCGTCCCTTGCCTGCGTTCAGGCCTGTCTCCTCAGAGAGCCTCTGCTGCCTGCGCTAACACGCATCCCACACCACCCTTCTTCCCTTCCTCGTCCTGTTCCTTTAGGGCACCATCACCTCCCCATAGGAGACAGATCTTACCCACCCATCTGTCTCCTTTCCCTCTCTCCCATGACACACCCCTGTGGCCAAGTGGTTTAAACCGGGCGTAGTCCACATACATCTCCAGGTACCCAATTCAAGACCCAGGGCCAGGGCAAAAACTGATGAAGAACAATGAATAAAATAAAGCGTTTCTACCTCCTCTCTCTTCCTGCCTGTCTGCTTGTTCGCCTTCATTCCTGCCTGTACTTTAAAAAAAAAAAAAAGGCAGCTCTTTGTGAAGAGGATTTTGTTCAATGTTAGATCCTAAACCATGCCTGGCACCTAACAGGCACAAACATTTTTTTTTTAAAGAATGAATGAATCTAACAACCACCATCTCACTTTCCTCTTTGTGTAAAATCTTTGTGAGGGGTAGACACTCCCTTCAACCTTGTGACAGGAGACTTTTGAAACATTAAAGATGGTTAGGAGTCAATCACACTTCTGCACACTGTTTACACCCACTGCCTATTGTACCTGAGTGCTGTCGTCACCTCAGATTTCAGCCTTTCCTTTGAACTTTCAGCACGTCTTGTAGGAACCTCTCAGCTTGGATTTAATTGTACACTGTTATGGGGCATCTCTGGACCTCGTATCATACTGAGTCTTTAACCTATTGATTGGCCAATTTGTTTTCCTCATAAGTATCCATATATTTTGCTTCTACTCGTTTGCAGTCTTCCCAGGCATAGAAACCAGGGACCGTGCTTGTTTGTGTCTGCCGCTGGGTTCTCAGGTTGCACAAGGCTACGTGACAGTTCAGACTTGAATGGAGCACAAGTGAATGAAGAGAAGTCAACCTACTGCAGCACAAGTCTTGCACTGAGAATGTATGCTACCCTCAACCTGAAGGCACTTGGGCTAAAGATTGAGGTAGATATTGGCAGTGATTTTCCTTTGGAAACATTGATTGGTGTCTTTGTACCTTTTTTCAAAAAAAACCTGGAAATGCCTCTCTCAGGAGGCTAAGAACCAACTCAGTCATTACAGAAATGATAATGGTTTTTTGGGTTTTTTTCAGTGATACTTGATTCACTGCCCATTTCTCCCTCTCTCTAACACTTAACAGTCTTTTATTTAGAAGTTCAAGGTCAGGGTACTTATAAAAGTCATTTTGAAAAGCAATTTATGGAAAGTTGATTTAAGACCAAGAGCGCACATCAGAAGGTCACAGACATTTAGAGATAGAAAGAACATCAATATATGTATAACATTTTATTTCCTCAAACAGAAAGATTTTTAAAAAGGGACCTGTCGACATACTTGATCATTATGCATACTAGAAATGTTCAAATGAGTAACACGCCTTAGAGGTGGAGTTTTCTACAGAGAAGGAGGATGGAGAGAAATGCTGATGTGGGTGATGATTTACAACTTATTTCCTCACCTTTTAAAATTTAAATCATTACTTTTAAAAGTGATATAAATACTATAGGAAAATATATCTGAAAGAGAAGTCAGCCAGAATTCACAAGCGGATCAGAGAGGTCATACTCTCCACCCCATTATTAAGGATAATACCATGAGCCCCGTGTGAAGAGCTATGCGTGGCGCCTGAGCTTGTCGCCTTAGTAGTAAAGAGAAAAACAGGACCAGAAAGTAGGAGGCAGATGCCAAGGTGTTTCTAGTGGTAGCTGCTAAGTATCCCGTTGAAAGGCGCTTAAGAGGATCTCAAGGCAAGGGCTGGCCCTCCTGTTGCCAAGTCCCAAGGCAGGGCCAGCCTGGGAGACTAGGTAGGCCAGGTAATGGCTTAATTGGCTTAACTGCTTTGAAATGGTTTGGTCTGGAAATCTCTTCAGTCAGCATTTGACCACAGGGACTGAAAGAAGAGGAAAGTAGTTGGTGGCACGGGAGGGTCCCCAGAGGCTCCACCACCTCATTATTCCTCCTCAGAACTAAGCGCCCAGGGCCAGCTGGGAAGGCTTAGCACCTGGACATTCTTCACCTGGTTCAGAAGCAGGTGTTAACAAGTTACTGTTACAGTTGTAGAGACTCACTGAGAGTAGATGGGAGCAAAACCCAACCCCACTTCCCCAGCCCTCAGGGAAAGGGCAGTGTCGGCAGCTCGCCTTCACCCCGTAGGGCCTCGGTTCACATAAACAGTGAGCTAACATGTCTGCATAGACACGCCTGAGATCAGTGGCAGCGGCCAGGTCTTTTCTGACTAGAGAGAATGGCCAGGTCAATTTTAAAAGGCCTTAGTTGTGCCGGCAATTCCAAGACTGAACAAGTCTTCTTGAAGAATATTGAATTTGTCTTTTCTCTCCCTTCACTCTGCTGCATATACCACCCAACGTATCATATTGCTCTTGGGCAACTTTGGGCCAAT
Source organism: Solenodon paradoxus (assembly GCA_004363575.1). Lineage (NCBI taxonomy): Eukaryota > Metazoa > Chordata > Mammalia > Eulipotyphla > Solenodontidae > Solenodon > Solenodon paradoxus. Next base: position 377,764 of record RJWH01000252.1, read on the forward strand.
TAATGCTTTTGTGCCTTAGCTTTGCCTTCTGTAAAATGGGACTGATACTAGCAGCTACCTCCCAGGGTGGTTCTGAGAATTCAATGTGTTAAAACGTCTAACATGCATAGAACAGTGCCTGGCTTATAAATGTTAGTATTCCTTTCAATTCTTCTCCCTTCTGCTTCTGTTATCCTCATCTCTTTGTCACCTCAGTGAAATCTATCACCCCAGGGAGCACAGGAGGGAGGATACAGCCTGACATCCCCAGGACCCAATTCCTAGTAGCCTTCCCAAGGATGCCTCCCCCAAGCTGCTGAAGTCTTGTTGAGAGACCAGACAAAGTTGGGGGTCACAGGCCCCTCTGGAATTCTTCAGACAGGTCTCCATATGGCCACCTATCCTGGCTCTGTCCTGCAGGGAGAATTGTCCAAAGAAAGGAGAGGCCTGCACAGATCCATGGTCTGGACTGACATATGGGGCTTCTTCAGAAACCCTGGACCTTAGGGTTCACCACCAATACTCAAGTCCATTTGCAAATCTGAAGGAAAAAAGGTTTCCGATGAGCCAGTTCGAGTGTGTTGGATGATGCGGTTTCTCCCATGTAAACACTCCTGTTCCCACCCAGGCAGGCTGCAGAGGAGGACTTCCATACGGCTGGATGCCTGGACATGGCTTAGTAGATTCTGCCAGTGCATCTCATCCATGTTTTCCAAAACAGGTACCATGTCTGCCCTGAATCTGGTCTCCCAATCAGCAGTCGAGCAAGATGGTCTATGGTGTCAGGGCTATAGGTAGCGAGGACCTCACAAGGTGAGTAAAACATGGCGCTGTGGCCTGGGCCAGCATCCTGGATGACAGGGTCTATCAGGTTTATACCGAAGCACCTCATGTCACCTCCACATCTTCTCACCCTCAGCCGAAATAGGAACTACTGAAAAATCGCAGCCTCATTGCCTTGGGCGTGAGGAAGTGGAGTTGTTCTGTGGTGCCTGGACCAGCAGTTTCTTGCTAGTGGAGACATGGACCAGAGTGGGGCTTTCTGCTGGGTGGGCAGCACCTATAACACCCCCCACCGAGGAGTGCACAGTGACGCTAAGCCTGGTTCTGCAGGGCCATACAGCTTTCGGGAAATGAATTTGATCAACCAGTCCCAGACACCTCATTGGGTTTTTGTCCCCAAAGAGGTGACTCATTTTAAAATCTGGATTGATTGAATTCCTTTGGATTCCAATTCAATGAACACTGGAGAGCTTCTGGTGTGAGCCATGTCACATGAATACTCACATATGTTGTTCTGACCCAGCCTGGCTGCAGCTCCTCCTTGCTTGGCTTGCAGACACCCTCCTCTCCCGGCTCACGACAGTATAGTGGTTTCCGCGGTGCTAGGCTTGGGGGTTCGGAGGTGAGTGGATATGCACAGATACGTCATCTCAGACCTTTCCCAGGAGGCCTGGGTGATTCCAGACCTGCGTGACGAGAGCTGATTCTCAAGAGAGTTCGTGCTTTAGGGTTTCCGGTCTTATTTTCTACATCCATATAGAGAACTGGATACCAAAGCTGCAACTTGTTATTATACAGAAAGCATTCTGTTCCCTTCATCTGGTTATTTGATGAGAAACAGTGATGTTTGCATGCCTGTTTGCTTCTCACTATTGGAAAATACTCCAGTCCCCTGTGGATCTGCTGCTCCCTACCCTTTTCACCAGCACGGTAATGGGGGTGCCGGACACAGAGACCCCTGGGGAGAAGGCTTTGCTTGGCTCCTCCTGTTGGCAAACTCTTAGCTGAGACTCTGCAGTGCTGGCCTGGGAGCTGGAAGAAGGGTCCCAAGCATATGACTTGAAAATAGGAAGAGAGAGATGCCATTAAAAAGCACATTGATTTTATACACTAGGAGTTGGGAATATTAAAATACACACACACACTCAATACTGAAAAATAGACCTGATTGAGCACAAAACCCTTTTCCAACACCAGGGCTCATGTTCCACAGAACTTGCAAATAAAGAGACCCTTTGGAAGGCATCACTCTCTGGTCCCAGGAAAAGGGGGAGCCCTGGGGTGTATGTGGAGGGAAAATCCCAGCTTCAGCTTCTCTCCCCCACCCCCATCTTGGGTTGAATGTTGGCTCTCTCTGGCATCCATGTAGCACCTTTCTCGTGGGTTTAAAAATAGACTCCAGGGCTGCCAACCCTCTTAAAAGGAACATGATAGATTTCAGTGCCAGCACCAGCGGACCTGATACCCGGCCCATCACCTCCCTAAATAGACCCTTTGCCTGGGCTTCCAGAACTGACCCCTGGGAGCCCACACACACGTTCAATAGACACCGCCAAGACCGCTCCTCTCCCTTCCTCTCTCACTCCTGAAGAGGGTAAGAAGTAATCCGAGGTCTTCTGGGAGTCAGACTGAATTTCTCGCTGCGGTCAGCCTAATAGTGGTGTCCACTCTGTGAACTTCCTTCCTGATCAACTGGGGAGGGCCTGGCGCAGGCAGGTGCTCTAATGTCCCGAAGAGGGAAAACATTTTCCCAGCAGTGAAGTTCGCAATGGTTGAGAAACTCCCCAGTGATGCTGGCTCCCTCCTCCTGCCTTTCTCAGTAAAGGGTGGGGTTCCTGATACCTTATCAACTGTGCCCAGGGGCTCTTAGGGCTAGGTACCTCCCTGTGGGGTGAGGCCAGAACAGCTGGAAGAGGCGGTGAGAAGGCCTACTTGTTGGCAGGCCACTCGCAGCAGAAGCGCGAAAGAGCTGTCAGGCTCAGAGCAGGGCTTCGGCTGTAAACACAACTTGAGAATTGTCTTCACTGCAGAGAAGATGGAAGTTGAAAATGGTACATTAGAAGCCTGAGAGGTCTAGTCGCTACAGCAAAGCACCTGAGATTCTTGGGGTCCTGTTCTCAGCCATAGAGTTTGACCTGGATAAGCATTGACTAGAGATGAATTTTTCCAGTGTAGAAGCAAGATCAGTAACACCCCACACCTGGGGGCAAGGGTAACCTATGGCAAAGGCCGTCATTGAGAAGAAGGAGTGGGGGAAGGAGAAAAGAATAGTGTGAGATGTCATGTTCTTGAGTGCTTGCCAGGTGCCCAAAGTGTTTCCAGGTATTTTAAAATTATTCTCACAATACCTGGAATGGTGGGTCTATTTTATTTTCATTTTACTGAGAAAACCAATGCTCAGAAGAGTTATTTCCTTTTTATCAGAAGTTAATAGCCTCACTGCAGGGGGCCTACCAACTGAGTACTTTAGGGCTGCCCAGAAAAGCATATAGTGTTATTAAGTTGATTCCTGAATCTGAGTTGATTGGTAAGAGGTTAAAATGGGAGGGACAGGAGGGTCATCTGTCCTCCAGGTATCTGCTGAGAGAGTGGTGGTCACTGTGAGGGGCATTTGATGACTGGGGACCCTTCCCTGGAATCGTGGGTCTGCTCTGTCTCTCAGCTCTGGTGCTCCTTTAGAGAGGGCCAGCTCTGCAGGCGGCCACGGCCCAAAGCTGTCTGCTCCTAAAGCATCCTGGGACATAGAGCCATCAGAGAATTCTATGCACCTGGTATTCTTTGCTTCAGACTAAGAAAGCGGGTGGTGGGGCGGGGGGTGGGGGGGGGTGTTCTCACAGCTTCTGGAAGAGCTGAAGATTCACAGTGGGGAGAGACGTAAGCTGGCCCTGATACTCCTCTATCCCGGGTTTTGCATCCTGCACAGTGATTTGCCCTGTTTCCTTCTGATATAGCTTTAATGTGGCCTGGAGGACAGAGCTCCAGCACTTCATTATGCTTCTCTTCTGAGGGAACTGCGGAGACATTTGGTAAAATATTTAGCAAGACTGAAAAAAGTCTGCAGACGCCACAAAGCTGTGGGAGAAGCAGTCCAGCATTGTACTGACAACCCCTAGCCTTTACCCCATCAATTTCTTTCTGTTGTTTGGTCTGGTCCCAGTAACTCTCACTGGCGAATCTGCTGGGCATATTAAATATCTGCACTATAGTGCAGCCTTTAAATAAGAAAAAAATAGAAATGGGCCAGGAGCAGAATGACTATTTGTTGTCTTAGGATGTGGGGAGGGAGGGGAGGAGGGAGAGTTGACAGCTCATGGGGGACAGAAGAAATATCTTAGCTTTCTGAATCCCTTGAGTCCGGAAAGACCCTTCCAAGTCACTTAGTTGATTCTGTGCCTCTGTATGTGTGTCAAATGGAGCGTTATCTTTCTCTGCTGTCCCTGAGGATCCTCAGCAAAGATTCAGCTCTTCCTGAATAATGAGCTCAATTAAGTCACATTCCTTACAGCTGGCAAGTTCCTTCTGTCTAATTTAAATCCTCTCTGCTTCAACTGAAGCTGATGACTTACAGTTTTCTTTTGGCTAGAGGATGGAAGAAGGAATGCCATCTCCACACCTCAGTCAGTTTGGCTCTGCTGCCCACACACATGCTGGTCATCCCAGAGGAGCTGGTGGGAAAAGCAAGAGAGGACTGGGAATAGTGACTACTGACCCAGGCTATCCCACCTGTGAGAAGCTCAGAACTGAATGGCCAGGCTACCACACCTGGGAAGGGTGCTGTCTAATTTCACTCTGGGGTTTCGGGCCAAGGTGCTGGAGGAGTTTATATTTCAAGGGTGATGTCCTGTGGCCTTCACTTCTTTAGTCAGTCCTTTCACCTCAGGTTTCACTGATCAACATACCTATAATTTCCTTTCTTCTCCTCTTGGGCTTTGCCTGACTCTGCATATCCAAATTGCAAATCCTCAGCCCTAATGAGGCAGTGGCTAATGTCAAGAATTCTTGACAGTCCTGAGTTCTCAAGTCCTCTGATAATACCTCAACACCTTCCCCATCACTTTTCCAGCAGTGCTATGGGTTCTTTTCAGTTTCTGGTCCACTGTGACGGTCTCACCTTTTTTCCTTTGTGATCACATATAACTATAGCATCGTATGGCACACAGGGCTTAGGAGCTATAAGACCTGGGTCCTGAAATTGGACTGAGAATTTTTTGCTATTCAACTTTGAACATTTCACTTTACCTACACGATCTCAGTTGATCTCACCTTAAAAAATAGATATGCTGTATATGCAAAACTCTCAAAACTCAGTAAGAAGAAAACAAACCATCCAATTCGAACAGCTACATCACCAAAGAAGATATGTGGATGGCAAGTAATCCCCTGAAAAGATGTTTAATGTCATTCGTTATTGGGGAAATGTAAGCCCAAACCACCATGAAATACTACATAGCTGTTCGAATGTGTAAATTAAGACTGATGAAACCAAGTGTTGGCAAAGAAGTGGACCAACGGGCAGGAGGGAAAGATTACCAAGGGACAGGAGGACATTTTGGAGATGACCGTGGAGGCTCGTTATCTTGACTGTAATGATGGTTTTATGGGACTACATATGCATCAACACTTACCCAGTTCTATATTTTAAGTATTATTCCATTTATAAAATGTCAATTATACTTCCATACAACTGTTGAAAAATAGTGTTTAAGTTCGTTACGCGAGTCCATTTTTTCGTGTTTTTGGAAACATCATACATATTATTTATCTTCCATTTGAGTAGGGTGTGTTCTGCAAATATTAATGTTGCAACAGTGCTTTAGAATCCCTTGAGATATTCCACTGGGCTCTGATCAGGGCTGTTCTGGTAACCATAATTTATTCATTGATGCTCTCTATGTAGAGGAGTGCAGCAAATCTGAGAGGAAGTCAGAAGAGGCCTGGAACAAGAAATTTGTAGCGTGACCTATGTTTTCAAAATATGTGCAGGAAGAGAAAAGTGGTCAAAGTGAACTTCCGGTCTACACACCCTGCCCTTGGGTACAGCAGCCCGGTTGTTTGACGCTTCAGCGGTCGCCTGTCCAAGGTTCATCCTCTTACTATGAGGACCTCAGGCCTGGAGAATTCTGATCTGCGGTCTTCAGATATCAGGTTTTCCACCCCCATCGGGAGGAGTTTGTTGCATGATACACTTCAGATCACTCTATGTGCCTTTTCTCTTGATCTTTATTCCACTTACTTTCTCTTCATTGTCCAATGGCTTGGAAGAGCACCTTACTTTGGAAAACACTCCGAGTTTGTTCTGATCTTCAGGAGCACCTCCACATCATCTTTTCCTGGCATGGGGCAAACTGTGTTAGGAATCTTGCCAGTGCTGGTACTGGAATGGCTTTGGTCAGTTGGACCCACCGTTTCTAGTGGTGACCTAGGTCTTGATTCCTAACCTCTCTGGGCTCCATTTCTTAATCCATACCACTGTCATAGCACTGTGTTCTCTCTGGGGGAGGCTGTGAAGGCTCACTGAGACAATGCAACGTATCTATCACTGAGTAGGTGTTCAATGCCTTCCTCACCGTCACAGGGCTCCACTGTAGCTGTGAGTCAGGGCGGGAGGGTGGGAAAGTGTGGTTGGCAGTGCGTCTAGATTGCTCTTTGAAGAGCGCATGAAGTGGGCCCATGAACACAGAACGCCCATTGTTTTGTTCAGAACTGTTTTTCAAGGCAGCATTGCTCTTGCTGATCATTCCCATCACTCAGGGTTGAGCCTGCTCTTAACAATCTCTAGTGTCACCCCCAAGACTTGCCCAACCCTGGTCATGCTTTTGACATCCGCCCCAGAAATGGCCTCACCAAAAGGTGAGGGTGGTCCTTGAGCAGAAAACTGGGAGCTCACACCAACCCTGGGAGATAGCTGAGCCTGGTCACAACGGAGGGGTGAGGAGAACTAGTAAGAGACCTACGTCCGGCCCAGCTTACTGTAGCGCAGCGGCAGAATCTGGAAGAGCTGATTAGCTGGTGTCTCAGGACTCGCCGTAAGAGCTCAAAACATGCAAATTGGTTGTGGGGCATAAATAGACTTTGCTGAGCTCACCCTGGCCCTCTTTGCAGGCTCTGGGCCGTTCGCTGGGGCGGTCCGGGCGCCCAGGCTGGGCTGGCGCGCCATGCAGCGCGGAGCTCCCGCCTTCCCTGGACGTGTGCGCCCATCCGCCGCGGAGGACGCTCGCTGCCCGGCCCGCACCTGCAGCTCGCCCGCGCCCGCACGCCCCGCTCCGCCGGGCGGCAGGAGCCTTCCCCCCGGAAATGGCTTCGCATTAACTTTCCTTCTGACATGACCGTGGAGCGAGAATGACGAGAGCCCATTAGTGGCGGGCGGCGGCGCAGGACCGGGCGGAGGGCGCGGGGAGCCTGTATTTTTAGCCAGATGCCGGGGAACTTGCTGGCGTTGCCCGCGCCGCCCGGCAGATAGCGGGGAGGGAGCCGCGCGCCGGCTCGGATTTCAGCGGCGCCGGACGATGGCAGCGCGACAGGGCAGGTCGGGCCCGGAGCCTGCGGTGAGTGCGCGGCCGGGCCGGCGCGGGGTCTGGGCGGGGTCCCTCCTGCGGCGGCTGCTGCTGCTGGACCCGCGGCGCCAACTTTCACGGCGGTGCGGGAACGCGCCCGCGGCCCTTCTGCTGCCTCACGGCGGCGCCCAGGCTTCTAGCAGGATCCAGAGGAAATTTCCTTTGGCCGGAGGCTACCGCTGCGAGGGCTGGGTGCGGGAGGCGCCCGACCTGTGGCCCGAGCGAGGCGGGGCGCGCGGGTCCCAGCCCAGGCCTCGTCCCTCGCACCCGGGTGGGAGAATCAGTCCTGCTGGTGACTCTGCTGCGGGGTCGCCGGGCCCGCGGGATGCCACCGGCGTGGCCTTGGCCGGAGAAGGGGCCGCCAGAGGGAGGGCCGGACCCCTAAACCTGGCAGCTAGGACTGGGCCATGAATGGGAATGAGAGCAAGACCTGTTGTGTGCGGGGTGGGGCCGTGGAGAGTGGTGGTGGAGGGCGAGCTGGTGTTTTCCCTGTTACGTAGTCATCTTCGCCCCCTCCCCCCGTTATCACCCCCATTTTAGCGATGGGGACATTGAGGTTTGGTACAGAATCAAGTGACAGAGCAGGGATTCAGGTCATGTCGTCCCAACATCGGGGTCCACTGAAGCTTTTCATGCATCACTGCGTCCATCACCAGGTCCCTAAGACACCTCGCAGGATAGGCAAGGGGCACAGGATTTCCCCAGCACCTCGGGGTCTTCTTGGGAGATTGGAAGGGAACCCAGGACTCCTACAGTGTCCTGCTTGTTCCCTCCACCACTCCTGTACCGGTTCATTTCATCTGGACCAGTTATAGTCTGTCTGGGATGCCTGGAGGCAGTTCGTAAATCTTTAACTGTGCAACTCGAAAGTTAAAAGACAAAAAAACAAACAAACAAAAAACCCAAATGAAAACACACACACACACACACACACACACACACACACACACTCACACTCACACTGTGGCCCAGGGTTTGCTTCTATGTCCCTGTAATCAATGGGGCAAAGGCAGGGACCACATAGTTGTGGGTGCTGGCTGCTTCTTACTGTTCTTCCTTCCAGGACGGAGGTGGGTTCTGATCTCCGCTTTCAGGAATACCTGTGGACAGAATTTGAAGGACTTCTTGGATGTGTAGTGCACCCCATTACAATCAGACAACTCTACATCTAAGTGTTGCCTGCTTGCTTAGTCTTTTGATTGTGCTGCAGCACTGGTGGGGAAGGGTCTAGAAACTTTTCTTGGGATTTCTGACAATAACTTTGCTAAAGAAACTGCATTTTGCCCAGACAAGACCCCTTGGGAAAGATGTATTGTCATATCAGTGTTTACATAAGTTGAGAACTCATTTTCATTCATCTTTTTAGATATGAATTTTGCACTGAAAGACCTTGAGAAAGTAAATCATAATTTGTCTTGGGGAAATCCTGAGGCAATCTCAAGCCCCAGAGAAGGTGTGAAGGGGTCCTGGGATTCTTTCATCCTACCTGAAACTTAGCCAGACCTCCCCACCCCCACCTTTTTCTTTTAAGGCTTCATTCTCATGTGTTACAGGAATGCTGACATTTAGCATGTGCTTCTGGCCTCTGTCTCCCAGGACAGGGAGCCCCCTCAGTTCCTTAACTACTGCTATATTAGTATCACCCCACACAGGAAGCGCAAGTTTAATAATAGTCTGGGTGTCTCAGGTGACCACGGGTTTGCTTCCCTTTTCTGAGCAGCACTGATGAGAAATTGAGTTCCTGGAGGAATTCCATTCCCTTCTGTTCCCTTCCACTTACTTCCTCCTGACGTGAGGTTGAAATGGGCACAACTTCTGAGCTCAGGTGGAAGTTTTCCTCCAACCAGAGCTGGACTTGAGAAGAATCTATGGGCCTTAGCAAATGATCGGCCCATGAGGCGAGAGGGCACCTGGGTCAAGGGAAAGAGCCTGGAGGTAGGCTGCCTAGATTCAAATTGACCAAGCCTTGTATTAGCTGTGTGATTTTTGGACAAGACTCTTCTCTTTGACTCATTTACCTCATCTGTGAAACGAAGACAATAAAAGTACAGTTGACCCTTAAACAACATGAAGTTGAACTTTGAGAGTTCACTCGGACGAGGCTTGCTTCCAGCCCCTCCTCCTCCACCTCATCTTCAGTCTGCCTAACATGAGGATGAAGACCTTTATGATGATCCACTTATGCATTTCTTAACATTTTCTTTTCTCCACCTTACTTTATTGTAGGAATATAGTATATAATGCATATAACATACAAAATATGTGTTGACTGTTTATGCTATAGATAAGGCTTCCAGTCAACAACAGACTATTAGTAAGTTCATTTTGGAGGAGTCCAAAGTTATACTTGGAATTTTGGCTGCTGCGAGTTGGTGTCCCTAAGCCCTGCGTTGTTCAAGAGTCAACTGTACCTACCTCATGGGATTATTGAGAGGAGCAAATGAGTTACAGTCTTCCTTGATTTATGGTGGGGTTTTGTCTGAATAAACCCATTGTGAGTTGAAAATAGGAGAAGTCAAAAACACATTTAATACATCTAATGACTGAGCAGTAGAACATACCTTAAATGTGCTCAGAATACTTTTTTTTTTTTGGAAGGTACAAGCAGAAATGAAGGTGAGTGAACAGGCAGGCAGGAAGAGAGGGGAGAAAGAAGCATTTTGTTTTTTATTATTTTTTCTTGTTGTTCACACTGGTCGTTTCCACCCCCACCACCCCCCGCCATGACTCGAACCCAGGGGTGTATGGCTTGCTCCTTTGGAGGCAATCAACATAACCTCTGCTCCACCAGGGCACGCCTCCGAATATTTTTATCAGCCTCCAGTAAGGCAGAATCATCTAAGATCGAACACAAATCTATTTTATAATGAAGTGTTGACTATTTTCTGAAATTTACTGAGTACTGTAATGAGTGAAAACCACAATGCCCTAATTCAAAATTTAAAGTGTGGTTTCAACTGAATGTATCTTCTTTGCACATCATAGTCAAAAGATTGTAAGTTGAACCCCTGTAAACGAGGGGCCGTCTGTAATTTTTGTAGAGCACCTGAAACTGAGTCAGAACTTTTAGAAAGTAAACGTATTTTGCTATGAAAAGGGCTTCAGGACACTATGGGGACTAAGCAGCAGGGATGGGGACTGGGCGTCACAATAAAATGTTTGTGTGTACATCCCCTCCTGCCTCCAGTGCAGACATGAGTAATTTGCTGACTGGAAAGATTAACTGAAGCTCAAGACAAGCAAGAGCATAAACACACGAGAGTAGACCTGGTGGGGTTTGTCACTCTCTCTGAGCACCCCACTAGGGCTGCCCTCTTGCGCCTCCTCCTCGGGGTTGACAGAGGTTAGAGCATCAGGAAGTGACCGTGAGCAGGCCTCTTTGGCATCTGTCATCTCCTCTCATGGAGTGGCATCTCTGAAGCTGCCCCCGCAAGGAACAGTGGGACTTGGAGAAAGTCGGAGACTTGGCCCCCGTTTGCCAGAACCCAGGGAGAGTCCAGGCGGACTTTTGTTGTAATCGTTGCTGTTTTTCTGTGAAAATTCTAAGTGGAACACTTTGGATTCTTTTGACTCCCTCCCTGCCCTCTCCGATGCCCAGACTGTTCCTAGATGTACCAGAAAACCACCTAGGAGTGTTCGTTGAGTGGGAGGTAATGGGATGAGAAAGATGGGTAGTAGGAGCTCAGAAAGAACAAGGTGCTGATAATGGGTCTCGTAATCCAGCAAGGGCCATTTGCTCTTAGCGGCAGCGTTTTCTGGCACCTGGGAGGACCCCTTTGTAGCTCAGTCACTTTGATTTTCACACCATGCAGGCAGGGACCTATGTTCTGGTGTTTCATTCTCTCTCTCTTGTCCTAGCGACATCCTGGGCTTGAAATGGAACCTCTGCTATAGCATTAAACAGAGAGATGCACAGTGGGAAAGACCATTCTCTATAGCTCAGCTGTAAGATGCCCTGAGAATCCTGCTTCTGTCCTGTGATTCTGTGCCGAGAGCGGACCAAAACGAACATGAAAAAACCTTAGCAATTAAACTTCACCTCTAGCTCTCTAGGTGACCTTAGCCAGTCAGTTTATTTTCACCAGCGTTTTATCATCAGTGGCAGAGAAGGTTGAGGCTAGACAATTCCTGTCTAGAGGCCTGGCCTTGCCTAGAACTGCTTCTCTTCTGTGGATCAGCTATTTGCTTGGCCAAGACATGTGGCCCCTCCCAACACTTTCAATCCGTCAGGCCTGTCTAAACACCCTCAGGTTTGAGGTTGCAGAGACTGCACCTTGGGCTCAAGGGCAGGGGAAAGGCAGAGGCTTTAGTCGAGTCCTGGGCTGAGACCCTGCGTGTCAGCTAACTGCAGAACTTGGGCAAGTTCTTAACCTCTCCATACCTCTAAAATGAGGATGATAATTGTTCCTCCCTCCCAGGTGTGATCAGGACGGAGAGATGCACTGTTGTCAGTAGAGTTTCCCAGGACTGGGGTGGCATTATGATTTATTGTAACATATGCAGTGTGGAACCTGTTTATTCTTCCTCAGCCTGTTCTAGATTGGACTTACCTTACCTTCCGTGTATCATGTATCCGTCTGTCATAACTACCCTGCATCATTTCCTAGTTTCGGAGACTTGGGCAGTCACATCATGTTGTCAGTTGATATTACACCTATTTTACCCATCATCCTCGGATTTTCACCCCAGTTCCTCTTCTTGTGCAACAAATGATAGTCTGGGGAGATGGGATAGGTGTCACTCTAGAATTCTCATTCTTGGGGAATAATATTTTTTCCTGCAAGTTGAATCCAGACAGATTTTCTCAATCAGCAGCACAGACATTTCTCTGACTGAATCTTGAGTCAGGTTTCTCTGGGACTTCAGCTCACGGGGAGCTGATAGATTGATCCTCCTTTCTGAAATAATTCTTCTACCACAAGATGCCTTGTTCAGGAACCTGGAGACATTAAATCTCCTATGTCATAGGCCATGGAAGGGGTTGGCCTAGCAAACACTTTGAAGGATTCAGAAGAGATAAAAGATTTGACCCCTGCCCCAAGAAGTAAACAATTTGACTGGGGAAAGAAGACTTGCATAAATCACATAACAACAGAAAGAGGTACTTAAAATGCCCTTTATAATCAAGTTCCCATTCTTAGATTTAAAGATAGCAAATACCTCAGTATCTGAAGACAGCATCATAGAGGAAATAGGATGTTGAAGAAACACGAGGTTGGAATTAGTCAGCAGGGTGGCACAGGCCTCCAGAGTCCCAGGCATGATAGGGTGTGAGCCTGGGGGCAGACATGGGCATGGAAATGCCATCAGAGGCATAGGGACATGGGAGGAGGGGGTCCTCTTGCTGCCTTTGGAGTAGTGAGATCCAAATGGGCACAGTCAACAAAATAGTGGAGTCTGATTTTATAAAATGGGGAGGCTGTCTGGGGCCTGGAGGAGGGAAGCGGGAGCTCTCAGGACATCAGGATTTTAGAATGGTCAGTGAGGCAGGATGCAGTGGGATTTAGAGATGGGGGCCGCCCTCCAGAGTGGAGGGTCTGATCATGGTGAAGGTAGTATCTGTAAGGCTGGAGAATCTTCTGCCAAGGATTAACCATTTAATTGACAAAGACATGTCACCCCGCACTGGGGAAAAGGATCTGAGTTTAATGGGACATTACAGGCTGAGGTTATTGACTATAGATTTTGAGTCTTCCATGTTTTGGGATGACCACAAACTCGGTGGCTTACCAGAAGAGATATTTATTTTCTCACTATCTGGAGGCCTGAAGTTTGAAAGGTACCCACAGACCTCTCTGCCTCTGCCTCTTCCAGCTTCTGCAGGCCGCCAGCTCCTGGGGCTCGGGGCCTCTTCATTCCCTCTTCCCATGCCCGTCTTCTGTGTCCATTCTCTTCTGTCTGCTGTAAGAACACTTCCCAGGATCTAGGGCCCATCTCACCTCAAGACCCCAAACTTAATTACAACTCAGACTGTTTCTAAGCGGGGCGACATTCACAACTTCCAGGGCTTAGGGTGCACATCGACCTTTGAGGGACAGTCGTTCAGTCCACACAGCAAATCTCCTGGAGGAATGGCTTCCCTCCTCCACACGTGGCCCGTCGTGTGACAGCACTGGCTGCTAGGCGCGCCCTGAGCAGCACCGCGGCCAACCGCGCAGAGATCGGCAGTTGTGCTGATGTGCTAAGAGCAGTTATTATATAACATATGACATAGTATATATTATTTCCTTTTGGCTTCACAGCAAGAGTGTGAGAAGAGCCTTCCTCTTCCTATCTTACAGACAGGATGGAGAAGCAAGGAGCCTGAGGACCATAGGGGTCTCACCAAACGCAGGGGGCTGCATGTAGCCGGTGACCCCACCCTCCTCCACACTTTGCTGCACGTGTCGTGCTTAGTTTCTTGTCTCCGACTCTCTGGCAGCCATTCATCTTTAGAGCAGACACACATCTTGGCGACAGGTCTTGCCGAGCCCATGTAGGAGGATCCCTGTGCCTCACCCTCTCAGGAGCATGGGGATTTCAGGACCAGACCACCCAAGAGCACACATTAGGCTCACGTTAGGTTCCTGCTGTGCTGCGGCGTGACTCACCAGGCAGGCACCAGTCAGAGAGGCTGCTCAGGTAGAGGCGAGCACTCTGAACTTGGAAGCTGAGCATTCGCCATTGGAGTGGGTCCCTCTCTAAGGCCGGCTGTGCCAACGATGCTTGCTTACAGCAAACAGAAGGGAGGCTGAGCTGGAAGATGGCTGCACATTCTGGACTGAGAGCAGCCCAGCCGGGGGCACTGGCCCCACCACACAGGGCACCCATGGCCCCAGGTGCTGTAACGGGAGGTTCCTGGTTGCAGCCCTGACCTGCGCCCTCTCATGGCCCCGGGGTAGTGAAGCTGCTACCACACAGCGCACTCATAGCCTGCTCTTTCTCCTCACAGGCCGACGCTGCTACCAGCTTTCTGAGGGCAGCAAGATCAGGTAACTTGGACAAAGCTTTGGACCACCTGCGGAATGGGGTAGACATTAACACCTGTAATCAGGTAAGTGGACTCGAACTGGCACATGGTCTCTGAAGGCGCACGTGCCTGCTGCCATTTCTTGAGAGCTTCCACTGCCTCTGTAACCTTTCTCGGTGGCCTCAAACTCCCCAAGGTCTCCCGCCTGCTGAAGGCCCTAACCTTGATGTTTGCCTCCCTGCACCATCCAGGGTCCCATGGAGAAGGGCTGATGCATGAACAGCGTGGGCTGGGCCCAGGCTCCATCCCCTGCGGCCTCTTCCCTTAGAAGTTGCTTTGGTCCCTGCTGTTGACTAAGAATACGTGGCCTTTGAAAGTGGGCAGGAAAAAGGGCCTTTGAAGGATGTTCTGTCAGTGGTGACATTAAGCCTCCTTTGTTCACCAGCAGCTTTTGTAGGTTCTGGGCAGAGGAGTGAGTGCTGAGGACTCTCTCAGAGTACTGACAACAGTGAGGGTGGCACAGATGACAAGGACCGTGTCTGACTTAGATGGCTTCTTTGGAGCTTCCTAAGTGGCAATGCTTGGTTTTGGGAAGAGGGTGTGATGAAGAACCTAACATGTTCAGGATGGACGGGCAGAGAGCCAGGCTTGGGGCCGAAGACCTCGGAGTTGACTGACTAGAGGAAAACACTCCTGAAAGAGAACAGAGCACACGCGGGCTTGTAGACTGGATGCCTTTTATTTGGTTTTGCCAACCAATGAACTTGTTCAGCACGCATGCTGCTTCAGTTTCTAATGTAGAAGCAGTTTGCCAGCTGTGACTTTAAAAAATCATCTTTACTGTTTAAAATATGTTTAATTGTGGTGAAATGCACATAACATAAAATGTACTGTCTCAACCATTCTAAACATAGAGCTCAGTGGCATGAAGTTCATTCATCCTGTGGCGCCACCATCACCACCGTCCAACCCAGAACTCGTCATCAGGCAAAACCGAAACCCTGAGCCCACTAAACAGCTCCCCAAGCCCCTGACCTTGGCACCCACCATCTGACTTCCTGTGTCTATGGATTTGACTACTCGGGATAACCTCACGGAAGGGGAATCATGTAGAACTCGGCCTTTGGTGGCTGACTTATTTCACTTGAGCACGTCCTTAAAGTTTGCCGCGTTCAGTCAACTGGAGACTTGCAAGCCAGAGAAGCAGACGCCTGGAATGCAGGCTGGCTTTTCCATCAGCAGTGTGTCTGTGTCCCCATGCCCCTCTTCTTCTCTTTCTACCACCGTTCCCACCCTATTTAAAGTGCAGAATACCACTTGCTCTCTTCCAGGACCCCACTTAGACTCAGTTCATCTTCTTGGCTGTAATTTACAGCCGAAAGGTCAGAGAGGCTGAAATGGGTGGTGTGTCATAGAAATGGTGGTCACCGTGTAATAGGAAGCAGGAGTTCATGACATGACAGTGAACTTCAGAGGGGACACGAATGTGTGGATTAAAGCTAGATAATGGGGAGTAAGTATTCCCCTCTGCTTTCATTCTCAAACAGACCCACACATAATTGCCTTAGACATTGGTAGTGATTCTAACCAAACACAGAGCTAAAGACTGACCTTTGGATAGTGGATGGAAACTGGGAGCGCAGTACTTATTTTTTGTAAAGACGGGAAGGAAGTGGGAGGAGAAAGAAGCATGGAAAGAAGGAAGGAAGGCAGAAAGGACCAGGAAGAAGCATCTTTATTTATTTAGTTGTTCACTTTGGTTTTTTACCCTGGCCCTGGGTCTTAAACCCAGGTCTTTGGGCTGTATGTAGTTTGTACCCCAGCATTTCAGCCACAGAGCCACACAGTCACACCTGGGATTCCATTTCTTTCACAGGAAGAGGTAGCAGGAACTAAGCGTGAGGAAGAGTGAGAGTTCTGGGGTCAGAGTAACTCAGGAAAGGGGACTTAGGAACCACACCCAGAGTCAGCTGCCCAAGCTGCTGCTGAATTGTCCCCAGGCCCCGCAGAGGAGGGGACTGCTGCCCTCTCCTCTCAGGGATGCACTCCTGAGACTGCCTTTGTTTAGACTGTTCAGAAATACAGATGAGTGTTTCTCTGCAATGCAGTTCCCCAGTGAAGACCAAACCTGAGTTCTTCCAGGGGTTAAAATGCCCGTCCTCACAGAAATCCATGTAACAGAAATGGGGACAACTGAACATGCATAAGCCAGGGCTCATTTTCTGTAAAATTTGAAAACTTTGATAATACCAGTACATGACTTGATTGGCCTCTTGTTGAGGAAGCTTTGGGTGTAATGACTGTCCCTCTGCCCTCGCTTCTCAGAGGGCCTCCTCCTTGTCTCTGCTCAAGGAGCAGAAGGTACCAAGGCCTTCTTTGCACTTTATCGACACCGTTTCCCATTGGCTCAGCACGAGTGACAGGCCACGCTCTGCCCTGCTAGACACTGAGGGGAAGCTCTGGCTTCAGACCAGAGACTGAGGCCCTGGCTAAGACCAGCTGCTCTCTTTCAAAGAGCAAACTGCTGCCCTGGGAAGAAACGCACATCTGAGGGGAAGGACTGGAGCGCCGCCAGCAGTGCAGAGTCCCTCACTGCTGCTTCACCTCGGCCTCCTCAGTCTCAGGCTCCATTGGTTGTTTGTCTTGTGCTCTGTGATGACTGGGAAGTCATAGGTCTGGGAAGTGCCAGTGTCACCACACCTTCGTCTGGTTTTAGGGACCAGATTGACTTTTGCTCTTGAGCGGAGCTCGGGGAGTGGGGGGTAGGGGTGGCGTCAGTCCCTGAACTTAAGCCCCTGAAACAAATTGGTGCTCCCTTTGGGACAGTAAGTTTGCTTTATGATGTCCTCAGAGGGAATAGGACTAGGGCTTTCTTCTCCTTAAATCACGCATTCGTTGTTTTGAGAAGATAGAAACATGCTCTACCCTGGGGTCAGCTTGAGAATGTGTTTCTGCTGAATCTTTGAGCGGGTGGCCTGTGAGAGCAAAGTACAGCGAGTGTTGATCCTTATGTAAGTGGCACACTTGGAAATAGTATGTTTTGTGGAAAGAATATGTGCTGCTTGCCATAATAGGAAGTAATTACTCTAAGTAGTGTGAAAAGAGGAACTCACGGCTTATATAAGAGACATCTGAATATTCAGGGCAGTTTTCTTATTGCTTAGATTATGTCTACTAATTTTTATCATCATCATCATTATTCTATTTATAGGCAAGAGCAAATTCACACATGCATATGCGGCACTTTGTACGAATGCCTGCTTCTTTCATTTCTCCAAGCTTCATTCAGACTTTAGGCCCCCACGGTCAAAGTCTTCTGTACATCTCTGCATGCAGGTGATGTGCTGGGCTTTAGGGATTTCATAGTGAAAGAAAATCAAACTCATAGACTTCACCCCCACTGAATGTTGGCTTACTGGTAAGAGCTGTTGACAAATAATCACACAGATGGATATGCAAGCCAAATAGTGTTAGGAACCATGAAGGAAAGCATTTGATTTTATGAGAAAATGTAAGAGAGATTCGATCTAGCCTTGGAGGTTAGAGAAGGCCACCATGGGAAGAGGTAGTTGAACTAAGGGTATGTGTAGTGAGTATGAAGTGAAGAGAGGGAAGAACATTCCAATCTTAGAGAACAGCTGTGCAAAGTCCCTGAGGCAGGGACAGATGCAGAAAGGTTAAGGAAGACCAAAGCAGCTGTAGTGCAGAGAAGGGCCAGCTGAGACCAGAGAGGCAAGACCTGCATCATGCTGGACGTTTGTGCATTGTGCCACTTTCTAACACTGTAGTTCCTGATCAAGGGCAGGAACCTGGGAAGGGGCTAGAATGACCTCAAGCGTTACTAGTACTTGAGACCATGGCTCTTGACAAAGGGTAATGGAAGAACTGTGGCATTGAATGGCCTCACAGTTATATCCACATGTCCACCCTGCTTAGAGAAGCCATGGCAGGGATTCTAACTTCTGTCCTAAGAGCAGAAGGAAGTAAACCATAGATTCAAGCTTAGCCGTGACAGGCTCACACCAGCTATCGTGCAGAAACAGAGGGAAGGGCCCAGAGTTGATAATGGGAAAACCAGCTATGAAGCTCTTGCTGTCCTCCTGAGAGAACTGTCAGGAGCTCGAATGAGGGTTGTGGCTGTGGAGGTCAAATAGTGACAGACCTGGATCATGAGATGGATGGAGAGGGCCGGGAGGAGCTTTCACGATGCTCAGATGTCAGGGCTTATGCTGGGAGTGGATGGCGGCACCACTCATGAGACAGGCAAGGCCTGCCGTGGACCCAGTGTGCAGAAACGGGTGGGAGATGAGAACAGAGTGATGGGAGAGCCTCCCGAGGCATCTTGGAGGAATCTAAGTGAAGATATATAGAAGCAATTGGATATGTGAGCCTGGAACTCAGATAAGAGGTCCAACCCAAAGACAGATATTTGGAAGTCATTCAGCATTCGAGGAAGTCAAACGCTGGCGCTGGTTGATGAGAACAGGATGAGAGGCATGTTGAATGTAATCCCACCAGTCTTCTGGGGGTCATTCCATATGGGTTTATTAAACACCTTCTTCGTGCCAGGTACTATTCTAGGCACCGAACAAAACAGGCAGTATAGACACAGTCTGTGCTCTTGTGACATTTGCTGCTAAAGAAGACAGACAATATCCAAGAAAATGAACAAATATATAATACCTGCTAGTGAGAAGTCACATGAACAAGGAAAGTAAAGGTGCTGGCATCAGACAGGGCCATTCAGGAAGGCCTTTCTGGGGAAATGACTTGAAAAACCCACAGGAAGTCACAGAAAACCATGTGGTTTTTTGGGGAAGAGCATTCCTGGAAGATGGGGAAACGTGCTAAGGCCCAGAGCCAGGAGTGGGCTGGGTTTCTTTGGGGAACAAAAACAGTGTGACTGCAGTGGGAGGCCGAAGAGGAACATGCTAGAAAAGGGGATGGGAGAAGCGGCCAGGGCCAAATCTTGCAGCACTTGCAGGCTGTGATGAGGACTTGAGTTTCACTCCAAGGGTGATGGAAGACATGGGAAGGTGTTACAACCTGACCTAGGCTGAAATGATCACCCTGGCTGTTATGTGGAGAACAGTCTTGGGGCACAGGATGGAAGTGAGAGACTGACCAGGAGGCCAATGTCATAGACCAAGTGAATCCTCAGTGATGGCTCTGAATAAGGGAAATAATGGGGGGCAGGGCGAAGGCTCAGCCCTTGCCTCTCTGCACTTGGGGTGCTGTCCTCCCACTATGGGGGTCTCAGCACACATGGCACAAGGGCAGGTAGTGACTAGGAGCCCTTTACTCAACCCAGGACCATGTCATTTTTGCCACTGCAGCAACTACATGACAATAGACTGGTTTAAGTCTCAGCTCCAAAGCCATTGTGTAGGCATGCCCAACCCCTAGAGTTTGAAGGTCTCTCTCCCTGTAATTGATCAG
The DNA here is from genome assembly GCA_004363575.1 of Solenodon paradoxus. Taxonomy (NCBI): domain Eukaryota; kingdom Metazoa; phylum Chordata; class Mammalia; order Eulipotyphla; family Solenodontidae; genus Solenodon; species Solenodon paradoxus. The sequence goes on from RJWH01000252.1 coordinate 397,468, forward strand.
CACCCCTCTTACAGCTCAACTGTGCCCACCCTATAGCATGGTGACGATGAACACGTCTGTCTCTCAGACACTAAGCCACCTGAGGGTGATGTCTGTGACTGCTATTCCTTATGGCACCCCAAAGAGGGTATGATGTTTGTGTTTGTTTGAAGTGGCTGCATCACCAATGTCAATGGACATGTTCCACGTCCAGAGTGATTCCTAGTTACTTACATCAGATATTTTATTATGGAAGCCCTAGCAATAAAAAATGAAACTTCCGGAATGAGCTAATTGACACTGCACATTGACCAGTTAGCCACATAAAGAGAAAACGAGAGGAGCAGCGAGAGCCTCTACTCTCCTGGATTTCTAGAATCATCAGGTCAGCACAGATGTTCCTCTGAGCCCCACTCCAAGGACGAAAAGCCTCACTATTTACTTTTCTGTTCTATTCTTATGACGCTAACAAATACTGGCTCACTTGACCTCCCTAACTGGAAGGAAACGTACTTGAGAACCTAGGCAAAAATACTCAACCAAAAAGAGAGCTTGTCTACAGTGCTGGCATAAGTCAAAGAGTTAGGAGAGATCTTCTGGAAACATCCTGTCACCTCTGTCCTGGCTTATTTCTCATCACAAATTGCTACCTGATATTAAGCATCAATGTGTTTCTTCATCTTTCTTTACCTTCTCCATGAAAATGTAGGCACACCAGGGGGAGAACTTTGTTTTATTTGATGTTCCTTATCAGGATTCTGCCCAGCACACAGTAGGTCCTCATAAATTCAGTCAGCACATGTTAGGTCCGCTGCCATCATTGATGATTACAGCTCCTGTAATGGGTGTCTAGTCCACATAGGAGCTCTCTCTAGGCAGTGTCTCTTTTAAGAGCATTGTGAAATAGTCATTCCTAGGATTGTGACTCTGAGGCAGGAGGGTGGCTCTGACCCTGGCACCAGCCTTGCTCATCAAGTCAATGCCAGGATTCGCTGCAGTGTCTAGAAGCTCAGCCATCCGAGTGACCACATAGTATAATCGATGTCCAATGCTGACACACAGCCACCACAAGCATGTGGAGCCACTGTATGTCCACTGACGTCCCCTGAATTTCATGTGCATCCCACCTGTACTGCATTACTGCTGGGAGCTTGTTTACCCTGAAGAGTGAAAGCATTTCCAATAAATAGAGCACCTTAATCTTTTCTACAGCAGCAAAATGTCAAGTCTTTTGAACAGGATTTGTTGGGCCCTGGTGATTGAGATAATTACTACCTTTCCACATTATACAATTGCAGAGCTTAGAGTCAATCTCCTCAGCAATCAGCTCATTCCACTCTCACTGTATAGCCCAGGAGCCGGGATCTAGAAGTTACTTCTGAATGTCCTCTTTGGCTTTGGTGAGCTGGGTTTATAAAGCCCCACTTGAAGCTTCTCTCCTCATCCATGCATCCCACAAATAAGTCCAGAGCACTTGCTGGGCCCCATGCGCTTTGCTAGACACAAAGCTCACTCGCCCTTGCTCTGAAAGAACTCAGAGGCAAGTAAAGTCCAGTTTGCAGGGAGGTCACCAGTGCAGTGTCGTAAGTACCATCTGAAGACAAAGCAGAGGATATTTTCTTCGGGTACTCATTCACGTAGCCAGTGTTTATTGAGCTGCCTGCGTACCACACGTGTGGCTGCTGAAGGGCGAGCGAGGAGTCTGGGCGGCGGCTTGGTGACAGCGAAGAACGAGTAGGAGTTTACTGGGAAGCGCGCTGGGAAATCACAGCAAGAAGGAGCAGACTTCGAGGCAGGAGTGGAGAAATGCGCAGGGCAGCAGTGTGTTCAGAGAGGTGGGGTAAGTGAAATGCAAGCGGGTCCAGGAGGTGGTCACTCAGGCTGAGGAAGTCACATCTAGATCAGGACAGACAAAGAACCCGCTACTTTTCTGTGCCATCTTTTTCTTGGGAGCTATTGGAAGACATGGGAATGGCATTCAAATATGTTGTCCCCTGGTTCACCTGCACCCCAAACACCATGCAAAAAGTCTCCCAATATGATAATCTGGTAATATTAAGCCTTCTTAAAACTTGCTTCCTTGTTGCAGCTCTGAGATAGCGATGAAGGAGAGAAAAGAATATATTATTGCAGCCTCACTTGAGGGAGTGGTATTCTGAGACAGTCAGTCAAGCAAGAGAAACATCTAGATGCCCTAACACCTTGAACCATGGATCCTTCTCAAATTCTGGTTCCTACAGAAAAGGTGAAAAAGATGGAACTTGAAAACCTCTATCCCCTGAGTTATGTAAATAGGTAAACTACTTTTGCATACTGGCAGAATTGAGGTGGTTGATGTTCTTCTTGCCAGTTATAATAATCATTTTATAATAGTTTTAAAGTAAATTGATTGCTTGTCATGAGTCGGAGTGAAAGATCCCAGTTCTCCAGTGTCTCTGCTTTCCCAAGCCCTTCCCTGGCATCTACATCCCCTGCATGGTGAAGAGAGTGGCACTGGTGTGTGAGGCTGGTAAGACGCACACATGGACCTGAGACTGCAGCGAAGCCCACTGCTCTCGGGCAGCCTTCCTGCCTGGGTCCCGTTTCCCTTCCTCGGTGAAGGAAGAGCTCAGTTACATAAGGATGCCCATTTGTAGCAGCAACAGGGACGGCTGTGGGATTCTGGGGACTGAAGAGCATTGTCGGGAATGATCTGCACTATATTACAATGGAAGTACGTCCTCAACACACTCTATCGTTTGATTGCTGTGATTTTACCACCTGAAGACCAGATGTGATACGCTTTGTCTTGAGAGTGTAAGATAAAAGATAGCTCAGTGTATGTGTCAGGTCGCATGAAAGTGCATTCTTCAGGGAGGCCCCTTGTGGCTCAGGCAGCTGAGACACTGGCATGTGGACCATGTAAAACCCAAGGACCCAGGCTCATGACCTGGAACCAGGGTGAAAAACCAAAATAAGCAACTAAATAAATGAGGATGTTTCTGCCCCTCTCTCCTTCCTTCCCTCCCTCCTTCCCTCTCTTCCTTCCTCTTCTCCCTTCAAAAAGAAAGGAAAGTATATTCTTTAGTCTCCTATGGAAGACACATTGTGTTTCGGGCTCCATGCCAGGACTTAAGATACAAAGGTGAGGAAAACAGGGCCTCAAAGAGACTGACTTTGAAAGACACTGACACTGGAGCAGATAAATGCAATTCCATTTGATAGGAACCTTGATAGAGTTGTCATCAAGTGCCATGCAAACATGCTCAAGAGGGCAATTCACTTCTGGGAGGAGCTGGAATAGGGTATGGTGTAGAAAAGAGAGGGGGAGTCACAGAGAAAAATGACATTTCATCTGGGCCTTGAAGAAAGATTTGCATCTGGTTATTAGAGAAAATGCTTAATGCAAATCCCATTCTCTCTGACTGCAATAGACTATGAATTTGCCTGGGATTGTTCATATGTGATTATAAATTCCCTGATACAAATTATTTTTCTTTTTTTATTTTTACCCTGATTTTGTTTAATGATTTTTAATTTAACAACAAAATTAATACATGGTGATTGCTTAAAAATTCACACTGCACAAAAGTAAAGTCTTCTGGAAGTTTCCCATTATGCCTCACTCCCCCAAATCCTGGTCAACAGCTTGCTGTGAATCTCATCATATCTTTCTCCACACATGTCTTCTGATTGTTTTCTGAGAGCTTGCACTGTTTTATTCCTGGAACTATGGAATCAAGAGGAAGTTGGACATAGAACAATTGTTTCATCTGAACATGCAGAGATTGAGGTCCCACGAGGTGAAGTGATGGGTAGGGAAGACAGTTTTGAGGCCTCAACTCCTTAGCCAATTTTCTTTCTACTAACCTTCCCTTCCTCTCTTTGGAAGGTCTGGTGCTTTCTCTTTATTTAAAGTAAACTCGAGATCCTGGGCTTAGAAACTCTTTCTAGTCCATAGGAGATATTCTTAGCTGCTGAGCTGAATTTCAGAGTCCCATTCTCTCATTAACTCGAGCTCACACTTCCTCTACAGGCTCCCAAAGGGCCCTCCATCCAGCCTTTGCAGCTGATCTCTGGCTAAGCCATGAGGCTTCTCTGAGTGGGGAGGTGAGGCCGGGGGAGACAGGGGCTTGTAGCAGAGGAGAAAGAAGGTGATCTGGGCTTGAGTCCATCCCTTGCCATGCTCTGAAAAAATTGTGGGGTTCTTCCTCTTTATTATTATTTTTTAAGATATTGAAAAGGACAGGAGTGTTTTTCCTCCTCAGGAATATCTAGTAAACTGAATCTTAAGTGCTACCTGGGTAGAAGAGCTAAATTTAGATTGTAATAAAGCAACCGAGGAAAAAGTGCTTAGAGCCCGTCTGTTCCTTTCCATCTGCGCCACCTCTTTCTGAGCTTGCATTTTCCTCTGGTTTCTGCCCTTATTCTTCTGTCCCTGTCCCCGCACAAGATACGGGCTGCCAAAGGAGATCGGCGTGGTTTTCCACCACAGCTGTGGCAACTGTCCAGCTCTGAGTGACTTCTGATTCATTAGGCTCCAGGATCCTAGCTTTTAGCAGACCTGTGCCATCACCCTGCCTCGGGGAGCCACCGTTCCTGGTCAGGAGAGGCCACCAGTGGCCTGGGTCTGGGGCATCTGCTGCCTGCTCTCCACCACAGGTTCCCAGGCACGGCGCCCGCTGCTCTCCAGTTGTGGTTTGATGGCATTCTGGCTTTTCCATCCTGGAATGACCTCTGAACGCCGGCAAAGCTGACACTGTGAGAACCCTTTATTATTAAATGCAACTGAAGAAACATTGCACCATATCATTATATAGGATTGAGATGTGCCTCATCATAAATCAACATCTGTTTATAATACATTAAGTTTACCACCAGCAGTTCAGGTCTATCCTTCACCATATAATTGACCCCTTTTGCCCCATTTTCTCATCCCGCTCCCCTTCCTGTTGGTAACCACTGATTTGTTTCTATCGACTAAAAGTCAGTTTGATTAATTTGGTTTCTTAGTTTGCTTTCTCTGTATAACACATAGGAGTGAAATCAGACAATGTCTGTCTTTCTTCCTTGGGCTTATCTCACTAAGCATAATTTCCTTTAGATCTATCCATACTGTTGCAGATGACAGGATGTCATCTTTTTTGATAGCTGAGTTGTATTCCATTGAGTAAATATACCACATCGTTGTCCACTCATCTGTTGATGGGCACTTAGGTTGCTTCTAGCTCTTGGTTATTGTACATATGTTGGAATAAACATTGGCATGCACATATCTCTTCAAATCAGCGCCCTTACATCTTTTGGGTAAGCACCAGAAGAAAAACAATGGAATCATATGGAATTTCTAGCTTCAATTTTCTGGGGAATCTCCATACTGTTTTCCACAGTGGCTGTACAGTTCATACTCCCACCAGCAGAGCACAGGGATCCTCTAGAAATAGGAGGAATGTGTGTGCTCAGCTCTCCATGCTGGCTCTGAGTCCCAGAAGCGCAGGAACCCTAGTGAACCACCGTCTTCTGCCACCAGAGCCCGAGCTCCGAGTTACCTACAATTCTGTCTCCCTCTCTCCAACAGCCTCTCTTTACCACTTAAAAAATGTTTTAAATGGCTTCAACACTGTAGAAAAGTTGCAAGAACAGTACACAGAATTCCTCTCCCAGATTCTTGATTTGCTGAATTTGTTCTTTCTGTCTATAGACCCATTAGCTATCATCTCTATGTAATGTGTGCCATATACCATAGTTCCCCATGATCCCTAAACATCCAGTGTGTGCTACCCAAAAGTAACACTTTTCTGCAGAACCACCATAAGCTTCCCAGTCAAGAGAGCAATACTGAAGCAACACAACTATTCATAGAGCCTATTGAAATTGCCAATGACCCAAGAAAGAGAAATTGTTCTCCTTATCCATCTCCTTCCCTCATTCTCTGTTTAGGGGTCTATCCAGGAACTTACCTTGCCTTTAGTTGTCTTGTCTCATCAGTCTCTTCTATCTTGAATACTTCCTCAATCTTTGCTTGCCTCTTTAGTTTTTCACAATCTTCCATTCTATAGTTTGAACCTCAAATGTTTCTTCCAGTGATCCCTCATGACCCGACTAAGACAGAAATGTCATACTCACCATGCTCCCTTCCCACCCCTGGTAATATTAACTTGATCACTGGTGAAGCTGGTAACTGCCAGGTTTTTCTACTATAAAATCATTGATTTTTTTCCCCTTTACAGACAATCACTAGTGCGTGTGTGTGTGTGTTCCAATAAAGTATCAATGACCTGTCCCTCATCAAAATTCCAGCCACTGGCCTTCACATACATTCATGGCTTCTCCTTGTATCTGCCACCACTATGATGGTGCCAAAGTGTGAGTCTCCATCTCCACCATTTTTTTCTGCATTTAATAGTAGACATGCTACTAAAGGACACACTTTTTCTTTTCCTCCATAGATTTATTGTTATTATTTATTTATACCTATTTAAATTCATGGAATCCTATTTTATTTGATGCTTGTACTCTGATGCTCTCGTGTTTTATTTTTAGATTCAAAGCTAAATTAGTGAGCCCTTTTAATAAGCAGACTTCTTGTTTCTTTGACTCATCCTTATCAGTCTTTGAATACTTCTTTCACTTCTAACACAGAGTCCCAGGGTCATTTTGTATTTTCCCTACCTTAGCCCTGGATCACTCATTTTCTCAAGAATTCCCAGTTTCTTTAGCAGAGGATAGTATTTAGACACCCAAATCTGGTCACTCAGTGTGCCCGTGACTACTGGTCATGAGAGAGAGAGAGTGTGTGTGTGTGTGTGTGTGTGTGTGTGCACATCTATAACTATTTCTGAACCTATCTATTATATCTACCTACCTACCTATCTAGATGAAAATCCATGAGATTCTGCTAATTCTTCCAGTTCTAATCCAACACCTCTAGGTTTGTTATAGCCTTTTCTTTTTCTAAGTGTGTAAATCCCTTCAGACAGTGAGAAACCTGAATCCTGCTGATTCCAGTCACCCTCCACATATTTGCTTATTTGCTCCATATAACCATCTCCTAACTGCTCCAGTACCCCTCTTCTGTATCAGACATAGGGCATTTTGCTGCTGACAACTCCTCCACAGGGCAGACTCCAGTTCACTTTTCTGCTTCCTCATATGTTGACATCTTCAAGTTGGGGAAAGAGGAGAGGGAATAAGATGAGAAAGAAAGAAAGGAAAACTCCCATTCATTTTGATTTCATGTCTGCTTTGGCTGAAACTTTAATGCAGGCAGTTTGACAAAAGGAACCAAGATTTATATTACTCTAGTAATTTCTTGGCTAGCTGCTTAATTCAGTTCCTCATTCAGTCAACACTTGATGATGATTGCTCCCTCTTTCCTTCCCTATCTCCCTTGTTTAGTCATCATTCCTTTGCCTTAAGTTCCATCATCTCTGCTTTTCCTCCTTCCCTTATTATTTCCCTCTTTCCATCAGTTTCATGATTTGGAGAAGAGGTGGACTCCATAAGCCCTTTTAAATTTTTCTCTCCCCAAGCCCTGTTTAGATTCTTATGTCCTACTCTGTTTTAAGATTGTAGACCTGCAAATGTATAATATCAGTGATCTTGCTCCACAAATAGGCACCGAAAATACCAATGACAGAGCAGAGCTAGAGGTCATAGTCTGTATGGGCTACTTGTTATTTGGGGAAATGAAGGTTCTATAACATAGAGAATAATACTGTGTTTTTTTTACCAGATGCAACAAACCGAGACTCCAGATTGAATAGGAAAATAGGATATTAAAAATGGAAACCTATATACCCTCTGTGTATATACCTTTGTCCTTCTGTGGACAAGATCTTCTGTACTGACTGCATGGTGACCCTCTCTCTTACCTCCCTTTTTATCCACTCTAGAATCCTCAGACAGCTTACCTTTCCTCTGAAACTGCTCTTGACTTATTTTCCCAGTATTCAGTCCTTCCCTTCCCCCATTAGAACTTCCCCTGGCCAGTGCTCCATTGCCTCTGGGCCTGCCTATAAGGCAGTCGATTAATATGAGAAACTAAACCAAGGGCATGGTAGTCGGAGTTTATGAACAAAATGTCTTGCTTCCAGATATGACGTTAGCATGTTATTTTATGTCCTCTGAGAACACAAGACTTCACTCAGAGAAAGTGGCTGGGACTGAAGTAATGGGTATAGCAGAGTAGGGATGAGCCTCGAGGTCCTCAGGACACAGGGAGGGGCTGGCTGTGTTTGCAGGTAAAATAAGTAACGGTGAGAAAAAGAGTGGGAGGGGTGTGTCCTCAAGAGAACATAAGCATCAGTTTTTGAGATGATCTTACAATTTTTGAAGAGATTTAGAATCTCAGGATACCACAGATTTCCTGTTTGAAACCATCCTCTACTCTGGACAGATGGGATTAGAGTTAAATTTCCTATGACATGTCTACTATATTTGTACATTTGGAAATCAATTAGTGTAATTGGGGCAATCCAAGATGCTAAACAGAGGAATAATTTACTGAGAACAAATGTTTGGAATTGTGTATTTTGCCAGTGGAATCTCTCACAGTTGGTACAAGAAAATACTCCAAATTAAATCACTCAGGCTGAATGTGACTTTTTTCTTTTTCCTCTTCTTAAATATGTTAAAAGAAACATAGCCTGGCTGAGATCTCTTCTCCCTCTCATTGGACAGATGAATATTTTCTTGCTTGGAATGAATATTTTTGCCCAAAAAAGAACCTTAAATTGGTTGCCTGAGGCATTAGGACTCTGCGCAATGTGATGATATGGGCCAGGTGGCCTCAGAGGTCCAGTATAGTGTGCATGTAAGATGTAGAAAGCTCCCACCCTAACCACGAGGAAAGGCTGGATAATCTACACAATTTTAAGTTGTTCCTGAACTCGTCAGAGGCTGAGGGCAGCAAGGCAATCAAGTTAATGGAGTCCCCTCCAAGTAGACGCCCCTGTTTTCATGTTAGCAGAGTATAGGAGAAAGAGGCTCTGACATTCAAGCCAAAATCTTATCAAATTCTTAGAGGCCAGTGTGGGTCAGTGTGTCTGGAACAAACTTTTCCCACAGGCCACCTCTGGGTACTTATGAGAAGTGCTAGTATAAACCGGGATACTAGATAGAGCCTCCTTTGATGGCACAGGAATTCAGGAGGCGCTTGGTGACTGTGAAGACAGAGGTGGAGGGGAGAAACAGAAAAGCTTTGCCTTTCCCTGACTCTTGCCACATGAAAAGTAAAGATACCTTCAGGCTACAGTTTCTCCACAGGGAGGAACAGAAACAAATTGCCCCCGCCCCTGTGGAGGGAAAGGAATATCCCTGCCCCAGAACACAGGCAAAGGTCTAGTGATGCTGTAGGAGAGCTGGAGGCAAATTCCTTTACTCCTGGGGAAGGACAGGACACTGTCCTGAGCCATGATCTTGCACCAATCAAAAGCTGGAAGAGGAAAAAAAAAATCTACCAAGATCAAGCATAGCAACAGACAGACTTGGCTGCCATAGAGAAGGGAAAAAATGCTAAAACATCAATTAGTTAATCAGTTTTAATCCCACCTTTGAGGTCCAGATGCACAATCTGCTTAAGACTGAAGCTGAACCAGAGCAAAAGAGAGCGTCCATGAGAGCTTGCTGCTCAGCATCCTGTACCAAGGAAGAGTGCACTGCTGCTGAGAGGGGGGCAAGAGTGTGGAGAAAGAGACCCCATTGGAGTCCGTGTAGAGATGGTTGAAAGCCAAGGGGAGATCAGACACACACAGACAGCCTCCAACACCCTAACTACTATTATAAATTCAAGATAATAGTAGCCAACCTCTGAAGAAATTCGAAGGCTGTGGTGCCCTGAAACTAACAAACAAACTAAAATCAGATCAGTTCCTGATGAGATTGAGTCAGCGCCACACACACTTCTCCCCAAGCCCCATACTAACAACTTCACAGAAGAAGAGGCATTTTCAGGTATAATAAATTCATTTTCAACTGCTCCTCTACACTTAAGGTCTGGAATTCAATTTAAAATTGCAGAACACACAAAAAAGTAAAAAAACAAACACAACAAAAAACAACATTGTCAAGAGACAAAATGATCAACAGAAATAAACTCAGAAATGACCTGGATTTTAGAACTATCAGATAGACTTTAAAATAAGTATAATTAATACTTTATAAAGAATTTGATGGAAAAAGCTGATAGCATTTATCAACAGATGGGGAACTTCAGCATAGAGATGGAAACTCTAAGAAAGAATTCAATGAAATGCTAGAAATAAAAATCACCTTGGTGATGAAAAATTTCTTCAATAGACTAGACCCAACTGAGGAAATAAACAAAATGCTTAAAGATACATCAATGTCAATTATCAAAATTGAAGCAACATAGAAAAACAAATGGGGAAAGATAAACAAAACAGAGCAGCCAAGATCGACGCGGCATTATCAACTAGTCTACGGTACATGTAATTGGACACCCAGAAGCAGGTGTCTTTAGGAAGAGAAATCTGGCAGGTTGGGATTTTCCTCTGAGAAGTGCTATAATTTAAAATGACATGAGTAGTTATTGTTTTGCTCTCCAGCTTCTAATTTAGCTGATTATTTACTCTGATATTCCTCCACTTCCTTATTTATCTTCTATACTTGATCATTTGGGGGAAGAAATGTGTGATCCATGCACCCCCCGCACACACACACATCCCAGAATCCCTCTTACCAGTTTGTCTGCCATTCAGTGTCAAGAGAAACAACTGTGAAGGTTAGACATAGAAGCTGAAAAGATGCAAGGCAATATTCAGTAGCCTTCCTTTTGCTTTTAGCAAGCAACTTACACTTAATTTAAGTAAAACAAAACACATGGTTCCTTGCTGTCAAGGGGTGGTAAATCTCTGTCCCTAGTTACAGAAAAGGCCAAATAACTCATACTATTGTGCCCCTACCCCTTCTTATTTTAGCAATAAAAAATCTGCTTAAAAGAGAAAGTATTGAATGTTAATTTCTCCATGAAGCACTCTTTTGAATACTGGAAGTGGTCTCCTGTATAGACTTACACAAGGAGCAAATTCATGCTCCTTGCTGTGTATTGTAGTAAGTTAATATTCCAACACTGGGTGAGGTCTGTGTTGGATGGTAAATATTTGTAACTGTGGCCCAGCCACCCATCTGCTATTGGAAAAAAACTTGCTGCTATGGGTCTGGATGTATGTACATTTCCTTGAGTTCAGATGATTCATGAAAGAAAGAGCAGGTCACTTGAGAATAATTGGGTGCATGGTTTCTAAGGGTTTAACTCATGGGTTTCTAAATTAAACTCAGATAGGGGCTCTCACCTTGCCATTCTCATGCCATTGCATGTTAATTAACATGCAACCCTGGTGTGTCCAGTCTACCCTGAGGATACCTCCATGAAACTTTCTTGATCCTGTTGGCAGGTAAACTCCTCTGCTCCTCTGTCCTACCTCTAGCTTTATATTTGTCATCTGAGGGGATCTTTCATGGTTTTGTGTTCATTCATGATTTTGCTATGCCAAGACGGGTGTGTTTCCACAGCTCTGATGAGGGTGTTGAGTCAGATCGCCACAGTAGTGGCCTGGGAAGCAACTTAGGGTGACTCTATTGGAATCAAACAAAATAAAGCAAGATATGTATCTACAGTCACACCCTGGTGACTCAAGTACTAAGTCTTCAGCTCCAGTGCAGTCCACATATATCCCCAGGACCCAGGTTTGTGGCCCAGGCTTGGGGGGAAGAAACAAGATGAACAACTAAATAGACAAAGAAAATGTTTCTTCCTCCTCAATCTATCTGCCTGCTTACTCACCTTCATGTCTGCCTGAATCCTTCCTCTTAAAAAAATGTATATAAAAAGTGATAAAGAAGAAAGAAATCATGGGCTCTGCATCTGGGATGGATGCTGGATAAAACTGTTAGAAAAGTAGATCTCTTCAGATTGTCCCTTACATTGAGGAACTGTAGGAGTGCAGCTTTGGGAGGGAGGCAAAGTCATATCAAGTCACAATCAAATAACAATCAGGGAGGGTAATAGAGGGCTCTCTGTGGGCCAAGGTGATGGGGTCCAGTTGGGGAAATCAGGGACATGGTCGCCACCAGACCCACAGGCATTTGTTGTGGCTGAGTATTAGCTCTGAGATGCTTGGTAATCAAGAAAGGAGAATGTGCTTTCATAACTGATAACTAGAAATGTAATAACGACAGAGAAAAACAAACAAAGTAATCCAATAATCATAGAGACAGTACAGACTGACGGATATCAGAGGGGTAGAGTGTTGAGGGATGGGTGAAAAGAGCAAAGGGAATCAAAAGGCACAAAGTTCTAGTTACCAGCTCAGTAAGTCAAGTAACTATCCTGTACAGCATGGCATCATCAATAACATGGTATCACAAATTAGAAAGTTGCTAGGAAAAGATGGTAGCTAGACTTATTGTAATAATGTATGCAAATGTCTGAAATCATAATAAGGTCCTGTATCAGTTACATATTTTTTTTGAAAAGGAAGGAGCATGCTTTTTACTAGGGACTTTAAAGAAAAATAACAACATTTTATCCCTGATAAATCCTGGTTGGTATTGTGTGGCTGTGTCTTTAAAAGGCTGTCTGACCTTAGCTAACATTTGACTACTCACCCTTGGCTTCCTCAGCATCCAGGTATGTTAGAGAGTAGCCCCTTTGACCCCAGCATTCTCTCAACAGACAGAGCATCTGGAATCCCTCTGGACTGAGATCCTGACACTGGTTCCAAAATGCCAGGATCAGCAGTACCATCCACTGTTTTCCTTTTAGAAACTTACCAGCTTTGAGGCATTTAGGACCAGCAAATGCTGTGGAAAGTGGCTGTGATGCCCGAGTGAACACTGAAGGCCCAGCAGTAAGCATAGCTGACCCTGCTGCTTCGCAGGCCACAGTGAGAAACTGTCGGCGAGCCTGTCACAGCAGCACCAGGGCGCTGTGCTCAGCACTGGAACCTTCCAGACCAGGCCCCTGAAGGTGAAGAGGGGATTGCAGATTAGAGTGCCTGGGAAGGAGCGGGGCTGCTATGCTGACCTGCCCAGGTTCTGGTTGACATGAAAAAGCTGGAGTGGGTAACCTCAGGCTTCTAGAAACCTCTCACTTGACAAATTGCTTTTTAGTGAATTTGTGTTTTGCAAATTGATTTGAGGGGAACAGGTTTACTTCTGCCCAATGCTGTTCCCCTCCTCCCAGATTCCTATTCTAACAGACTGCTGGCTTGTCTCAATCACTTTCTTCCTTTCTTCTCTGACAGCCCTTTATCTGATATACTCATTCATGCTGGGTGTGAATAATTCATTTGTCTTTGGATCCTACATTTAATGGTGCACAAAGTCTGTGAGAGGAAGCACTCTACGGGCAATTTTCAGGCATTTTCATGGGGCAATAATTGGGTGAAGGGATCCTCCTCCCCCACCTTCTACAGCACCCCGTGGGCAAGGCTGGCTCTGTTGTTCTAGCTGCATTCTGCCTGTCTGAGGGCACGGGCAGGCCTGATCCACATAGCCAGCAGAAAAAGTTCTCCTAGGAGCCCACTCTCTTTTCTCTGACACCCGAGGCTCCAATGTAAAGAGAGTTTTATTCACTTTCCAATTTTCCCATCATGAGATACCTGTCCTTGTCTCATTACTCAGTAATTACTCATTACTGTCCTCTGCTGGTTTTGTCAAATCAGTCTGTTCTGTGGATGGGTTCATGCACTAGCACTCTCAGGTAGAAGATTTGTGTTTAGCAGGAATCTCCCAAAAATGATGCCCTGGAGATTTCAGGAACCCATGGCAGGGCTGCAGAGGTGTTTGGGGATAGATGAATCAGGGACTGCCTCACATTACACCATGGAGCCGATTTCCTCCATCTCGTTAGTGAGGGCCATTTTTATTAGCCAGAGGCTGCAGTGTCTCTGAGGTATCCCCTGGAAAGGAACATGCTGGAATAGAGTTGACCAAAATTCCTCCAAAAAGAGGTACAAAGGAGGAAGGAGAATTGCTGGTGGGAAAGAAGGAGGAGGAGAGAAACAAAGCCAAAAAGTAGGGGATGGAGTATGCTTACCGATGAAAATCCTTTGCTATATGGGGTCACAATCTGCTCATCCATTGGAATCAATATTTAACTCCACTCGTCAGAATTGTGTGTGGCTCTCAGGAGTGCTCTTTGAAGTTTCAAGACCTCTGTGTGCCAGGAAACATGACAGAGAAGTGGGGGCGAACCAGGCTACTTCTATACAAGCACAGTAGCAGCTTCTCCAGACTGCGGTGGAACTTTACTTGGTTACAGAGCACTCTGCTTTTGTGGCTGATGACTGGGCCTAGAAAATGTTCACTTTTCCTCCTTTTTCCCCCTAAAACTTAATTGTCAGACAGGCTGGGGTCGCATTTGAAGCAGCAAGGTGGTGGAGGGGCTGTTTTACTCCTGATTCTTTTTTTTCAGAGCTGAGTGCTTGATGACATTTAGTTAGTTCTTTGATGACCTTATTTCAAATTTTGTCATTTCACTACTTGCACATCCAGCTCTCCACATATTTAGGATGCACTGGTTCTGCCTCTTGCTTTCTCTGGTCACTGCTCTGAAAATTAACTGGAGGGTGGGATGGGGCTTGAAGCTGTACCTTTTGCATTAAAAGGATGTCTCAAGCCTAGCCTACATCGCTGATTGATTTTGTGAGTGTTCTTCACACTGAACACTGAGTTCATGTGCCGAAACTGTTGTCTTGTCATCCTTCCTTTCTCCCCCTGCTCCTGTGGAAGACCTGATGCAGAGGGAGCCTGGTTCTGCTCTACACCAGAGCTGCCCGCCATGGACCCTGCACACACCTCATCCCAGGGAAGGGACCTCACTCCAGCCACTTAGAGTCGTGGCATGCCTGCTCTGCTAACCACCCTGTCTTCCTCTCTGCTTTTTACAGAATGGGCTGAACGGCTTGCACCTGGCCTCCAAGGAAGGCCATGTGAAGATGGTGGTTGAACTCCTGCACAAAGAGATCATTCTAGAAACAACAACCAAGGTACGTTTCTAGGGAAATGGGGGTGGGGTTTCATTGAAAATTCAAGTTGGTGGGTCCCACATGTTGCTGTCCCAAATCCTGGCATAGAAACCAGTCCTTCATGAGAGATGCAACACACTTCTGAATTTCTCTTGTCCTTCTATCACTTTCGAGTCTCGTGAGTCCCTGAAGCCACCTGAAAACACAGGACGCCATTCCTACAAAGATTCAGCGGGCCTTGACTTTATCCTCATTACTGGATTACACATAGAAAAATAGAGTCCTTTTCCTGGGACTTCATGATTTCTCAGGTCCTTGATGCGTATTCAGGGGCTCAGAGTCCAGGAGCTTCAGTCAGGCACCCAGATCCAAATCCTGGCTGAGATACCTTATTTATGACCATAAGTGCACTACTGAGGTAGTCAGATGCCTCCTTTTCTTCATCATTATGATGTATTATAATACAATAATCAAGTATTATAATATTGGTTGCAACATTGGTATGAAAATTAAATAAGGCGTATATATAAAATGTCTGGCATGTAGAAAGCAATGAATAGATATTGGTGACTGTGTTGTTTATTGAGGGTAGAAGAGTCCTCATCTTCTCATTTATCCTCCAGCAAAGCTTCCAGGTTCAGCCCCAAAGGTACTTCCTCTCTTACCGATTACCTTGGACAGCACCCCTGTGACTGAAAGACATTTGACATCCTGGGCTGATATCACACCTCTTCCAGTAGCAGGATTCCCTCCACAGCCATCCATTATAAACCAGTGACTTAGTCCAGAAACCACAGTCCTGATTTCCTGCAGCAACAGGTTGCAAAATCAGTTTTATTTCTGATATAGATGCATCTCATTAAGTAAGATGCGACATTAAAAAGAAAAAAGATGAAACTAAACAACATATCACCACTATTTGCTGAGTGTTGTCTCCTCTCCTCCTTCATTTGGCATGTCCCACAACTGTCCTCTGGGGCTTGTCAGTCCAGCCTCCTTTTGTCCACTTGCTGTTTATTAAACATTGCTTTACTCAGTCTCCATGTCAGTTCCAGGCAGCAGGCATTTTGCAACCTTGTAAGCAGGGAAGAGAGCCAGATAAACAATATGTAGGGAAGAGATATAATTTATGGTTATGAAGTGAACTACCAAAATATTATGAAGGTAGGATCATCTCTTGAGGTAAAATTCTGTAATTTTCATGTCATTTCCTGAACATGAAAAGATCTCAATGGCAAAATAGACTGAGTTGCTCTTTCTGAACATAGATGGGCATTTAAAAATTTTGCTTACTCCATGGCAAATCCCAATTGTTTCCACCCTGCTCCTTCTGTGGATGCAATTTTTTTTTTTCTGACGCTCTTGCGTACCTGGCTGCAAATGACATGGCATCTGACAGGCTCTGTGTGGGCCCGAGCGGCTTTTCCTCTGCTGGCATTCCCCCAAGGGCTCCACGACCATTACGCTTTAACATTTCTACACTTTCTGAATGTGCTCCTTTTGACGATTATTTTGTAAGCAAACACTGGGTGTGTCTTGGATATTTATAGAGATTTTATAAGCCAACGTGGGTTCTGAATGCCATACAGAGGGAGGGAAAAGGTGAAACAGAAACTGTAGGCTATGGAAGAATCATAACAGATTGGGGAATTGTAATGGCTCTTGCCAGCGGGAGACAGATTTAAAAAGGAAAAGAAGAAAAAGCCAAAACCAATATAGTTTCCTAAACTATGCTGAGACATTTTACAAGCACAAAACAAAAGCCTTCTCTCCTCCCATCCTCCCCATCCTTCCATCTCCACCCGCTTGAGAATAAAGCTCAGCTCTAAGCTGGTAATGAACAGAGAAGGTTGAATCCCTCCACCTCATTTCGTTCTGCTCCCACTTCAACTAACCTGCCTTCCCTGAGCTACCACTCCCTGGACATCGGAAACTGGGTCTTCATGGCTCTAGATGGAGCAAAGTCATTTTTTTTTTATGCTTCTTTCAGAGCAAAACCTTCCATACAGAGAGGGGCAGACCAAACAGGCTCCTGACCCTCTCCCCGCGACCTGCCCCTCAGAGCCAGGGGTCTTCTTTTAATTTTGTTTTGATTTTTATCTTCATATAAATACATTTTTATTGAAGTGGCATTGCATTATAACATGATGTGAGTATCAAGTGTGCATCATTATCTGTCAGTAGCTACATAGAGTGCAATAAGATCATCACTGGAAGTCCAGTTCTGTCCTTTACCATGTAATTGGTCTCTCTGCCCGATGCGTCCATTCCCTTCTGATAACTTCTAATTTAGTTTTATAGCCTAAAAGTTTATTTTTGTTTTATTTAGTTCATTAGTTTGTCTGGTTTCTCTGTCTACCATGTATGAGTAAAATCATATAGTGTTTGTCTTTCTCTGTCTGACTTATTGCACTAAATATAAGTTACTCTAGGTCTATCCTTGTTGAGAATGGAGGTCTTCTTGAGCCTTGTGTTCGTGTGTGCGTGTGTGTGTGTGTGTGTGTGTAGCTGGGGTGAGGGTCCATTTCCCAGGGTCTTCCCATTGCTCTTATTCCTGCCAACAGCCTAAGATAACCCTGAACACAAAGATTTTTAATGGGGAATCTCTGATCCAGTATGACTTCAGGCAGGAAGGGACAGATGGAAAAACATTTGACATTACTTCTTGAAGGCAAGAGCCCTGACCTCCATCATGTCCCTCTATGCCTGGCCCAGTGCCTGGCACATGGGAGCTCAGTAAGTGTGTGACAAACACAATAGAACAAGTGGACACAGCCCATCTCCTCCTTCTTAACACAGAGACTTAGAATTTTGAGTCCTGATTTCTAGAGAAGGTTCTGGTGCCAACAGTCCTGTTCCACTGGGTACAGAGAGTGAGTTGTGTCCAGATGCCAAGCTCTTTCAAATGTAGGCTCTTTGGACTTCTATGAAAAATGATTAATTAGCATCCATACATTCATTTCTGGCATTTATTCTCTGAGGGATGTTTGAAGAAGAACTCTTTTGTTTTTCAAGTAGGACCTAAGGAGAACTCAAGAAGACAAGTTTGTGAGGCCACACCCAGGACACGGCCTGCACAGGCCACATTTTGCACTTGAATTACCAAAGTGCAGGAAACAAAGGCCTGGGCCCCCTCTAGCACCCAGGACACCTTTGTGGGACCACCTGGCCCACCCATGGGCCCTGGGGCAGCAGAGCTGTGAGGCTGTGGAGCTCGGTCCGGCCTGGCAAGGGCGCTTTCCCCCAGGTGATCGCGTACCCCACGCATGGACTGGGTTTGAGTCCTGGGTGTTGGAGCTTGAGTTTCCTGAGGTGGATTAGCAAGAGTTTATGCAGTTTAGTTAAAAACTGTCCACCGTCTGAACTAGAAAATGAGGTCATTCGAGGTCTCTCCTCCTTGCTTAGCACGACAGATGGGTCTTCAGTCATCCTGTTTTGTCCTACTTGCCGTATTTGACAGAAGTTGTCAAGTGGGGCCTGCCTTTCACTGAGCAGGGCTACAGCAGGCTCACTCTGATGGCCCAGCCCCAGGACATTGAGAGGCAGGACGGAGCCATTCAGGCAAGTCGGCATCACAGACCTGAACCCTGTCTGTGAATTGTTGTCAAATACCCGGATGAATCTGAACAAGAAAGCCTGAAAACTCAGCTTCTTTGAACTGCCTGGTTTCTTAGTCTCTGCTTCTTTGCTTTTAAAAGCTTATAGTTGTGTCTCATTTTCTTCTGGTGTTCATTCTTTCCTCTCATTTGCTGAACCTTGTTCACTATATTTTACTTACTAATATTTCAAATATTGTTTCTTTGTATTTTCCTTTGCCAGATTTTATTCTATCACTTTCCCCCAGTTACTTTTCTATTTTTCTTCTCTTCCTTACATACTTTATATCTTCACTTCATTACCAGCTTTCCAGCGCCTTTACCTGTTTCTGCCTTCCTTTTTTTTTTTTTTTTTTGGTTGTTTTTGTTTCAGGAAAGATGCAGGTAAGAATAAGAAGTAAGCAGAGAGAGAAGGAAGAAGCACTTTATTTTATTTTGTTGTTCATCTTGGTTGTTCTCCGCAGCCCCAGGTCTTGAACGGGGAACTTGGGGTGTGTGCGAACTCCACCAGGGCACACCTCCTTTTCTAACTAATACTTCACTCACTCTCTTCCCTCTCGTCCCTTTCTCCCTCTGGTCCAGCTTTTGGTCAGTAGGGTCCCCACAAGAGCATCAAGGGTGTGGAGCGGTGGAATCTGCTGGTTTTCTCCCCAGAAATCCAGGTTTCACAGGGTCTGCACTGGAAATTTCTGGAAGTTCACAAAAGACCAGCTGCCTGGCAGACCTTCAGTGTGTGTCCTTTGCATGCTGACTGTCCATCAGCCATGACCGGATGCTGTGCTTCATGCAATAGTTTAGTGATAAAAAAAAAAAAAAAAAAAGCTGGTATTTTTCCTTTTTAGCATTATTTTTTCATGGAGGACAGGAAGAGTTTTCCTTAGTACTTTTGGTATAGTTTGAAGCTATGTGATGGGTCAGGCACATGGGTGTGTGTTGTCCGCCCCTCTGTCCGTCAACAACCCCACTGCCATGCCCCCGACCAGCCCCTTGTTCCTGTGTTGCTGACAGTCGCTTAGCAAGCCCACAGGGAAGCCTCCTCTGTTGCCTGCTTCCTCCCTCATGTGTTTCAGAAAGGGAACACCGCCCTGCACATCGCTGCCCTCGCTGGTCAGGATGAGGTGGTCCGGGAGCTGGTCAACTATGGCGCCAACGTCAACGCCCAGTCCCAGGTGATGGTTCTCTGCAGTCCCGGGTTAGAGGGCTTGCCTTTCTGCCTCACCGGCCTCAGTAGCTGGCTGCTGCAGCGGTCCGTGCTCCCATGCAGACTTACTACCAGCGTGTCTCCAAGCAGCAGCGGAGGCATGTTATCATCCCCCACGCCTTGTTCTGAGTTCATCGGGGCTTGGTGGTTGTGCATCCGTCTCTGTTCGTTAACCAGACAAATAACGTATTTACTCATGGCTCCTCTGGGGAGAGACTCTGCCACGGGGAGTGGGGCACAGGGTTGGTAGAGACGGGAATCAACAGGGCATGTGAGGAGATAAGGCCGACTGGTGCTGGCACGGGACAAACACAGGCATCCATGGAGTGCTCCCCACTGTCACCTTTTGACCTTTTGTAGCAATCCCACTACAGCCCTTCAAAGTGACAGTGGGATTTTATGACTGGGGGATGTAGGTGGGGATGCTGCCTTATGGGCGAGGTGAAAGAGAAAGCTGGGTTTTACACTGCTTTTAGAGTTTCTCACTAGTGTGGGTGAATTTTAACAACTTTTCCCTCTTGCCTTGCAGAAAGGTTTTACACCCCTGTACATGGCAGCACAAGAGAATCACTTGGAAGTGGTCAAGTTTTTACTGGAAAATGGAGCTAATCAGAACGTAGCCACGGAAGTAAGTGCCTTGGGAAGATGTCCTCCTGGAAATCTCCCAAGTGTGGCACAGGCCTTCCAAGGACACAGCTGGAGATGCTATCAAGTGTTCTTGACCGTCAGGTCACTGCACTAGTCCTGGGTGCTGCTGGACACTGTTAGGGAGTAAGAGACAAAGCCTGAGTTGTGCACAGACTCCCACTAGAGACCAGGGCCTCCAACTGTGTCCTCCCCGGAGAGCCAGCAGTCACAGCCAAGCAGGGTGCTCAGCTGGCCCGTCACAGACCCTACTGACAAAGGCTTTCGCTATGGGCCCACCACACACCCTTGGACAAGTCCCTTAGTGCTGACTTCGTGAGCTTGTGTGATGATAAAATTGCACTAGATGGAGCCAGGGCTTCTCTTGACTGTTAACCTTGAAGGATGTCACTATTACATGCCTTTCTTAGGTTTCTGCTTTGTCCATGGTCTCCTGTGCCCCTCAGCATCCAAGGGGATCAATAGTAGTGTGTGGCTGAGTCCTCAGTGCCTGGCATCCTTCCAGCGTTTGGTAGAAATGAAGAGGTGAATGATTTTCTGCCAAGTTCAAGGCAGTCTCCTGACGCCAGGAGATGGGATGAGAGGGTGGGTGGAAAAGAAGCAGTGTGGGGCAAGTGTATCCTAGCAGGAGGCGAGCTGGACAATTAAATAAGTGCCTAAGGAAACTTACCGTGGGCTCGGTGAGAGAGAAGGTGGGGCCCAGCAAGGCTCTGGGGAGGAGGGAGCATTGAAGCCCAGCTGGAAGGATGCGGAGGACTTTGAAAAGCAGAGAGCCTGGGACTGTCATTTTGGGTTGAGGCCTGTCTTGAGCAAGAGCCCTTGTGTGAAAGCCGGTTCCTGCCTTGAGGACACAGGTGGTGCAGTGCCATCAGAGTGCTCCATCTCTCCTCCTCCCCTCTGGCCAGGACGGCTTCACTCCTCTGGCCGTGGCTCTGCAGCAGGGCCACGAGAACGTAGTGGCGCATCTCATCAACTATGGGACGAGGGGGAAGGTGCGCCTGCCAGCCCTCCACATCGCTGCCCGCAACGACGACACGCGCACGGCCGCCGTGCTGCTGCAGAACGACCCCAACCCCGACGTGCTTTCCAAGGTGAGGCAGCAGTCAGGCACACGAGCCGGGTGCTGGACCCACGGGCCACCGGCTGCAGGATGCGGCCCATACCCTCTCTCCCCACAGCACCAACCCAGGCTAGACACGTGCAGGCTGCTCACGGAGCCCCAGTGCCCACAGTGCCTTCACGTACATGAGCCACCATGAGCAGTTCCACCTCAAAACCTGGTGCATGCCAAGAAAAATGTCTTCATTTTTGGCTCCAGGTCACCCAGAAAAGAGGCCAGACAGGGCAGACCAGGTCTCTGGTCAGAGAGAAACTTTGGGATGGAGCTGGCAGTGTTCTAGAATTATATCTGACTCTCTTCCTCCCACCTCTTCCCCCCACCTCGGGGGCCCCTGTTAGAGGGAGGGAGGTGCCTGCGCACATGGACAGGGGACTGTATCCTCAAGGGCTCCGGACAGCTGGCCATCTGAGCTCACCTTGTATGTTGAGGCACGCTGATCCCCTATCTATGTCTTTAGAGGGTTAATTACTTCTCTCAGGGGAGGGATGGATTTGCATGGAGTCATGCACATAGTTCCCTCACCCCGTGGTAGCTGGATTTTGCCTGCAGAATGCCTCACTGGGTTAGACGTGGTCTGAGGTTATATAACAGAAAGATGGCAATGTACCCATCAAAGGGGTCGAAAGTCACCTTTGGTCAGCCAAGTGAGTCATCACAGCCCTTTAGGCAGCTGAAACATCCCTAGAATTAAGGTCATGGACCCCATAACATTTCTTATTCATCCATTAAGATTTCTTCATCAGTCACCATTCAGATGCAAGAGCCCTACAGAGTCTGAAGTAACCCCGGTCCATGGTCAAAGAATGTAGATTCTCGGGGGGCACCTAGCTTTTGAATGTAACTTGCCACCAAGTAGCTCTTTGACCCCTGAAGCAAGTGTTTTCATCTAAATCTGCTGCATGTGGAGTCCTCTGGCCCTGCCAACTTTGTCAGAATCTTCTGAGATAGGAGTGACAATACATGGTCTGAGACACATTGTTCCCCCTTGTTGTGCCCTAGACGGGATTCACACCCCTCCACATTGCTGCTCACTATGAGAACCTCAATGTGGCCCAGCTCCTCCTCAACAGGGGAGCCAGCGTCAACTTCACACCACAGGTAAGGCCCTATGAGGGTCCGTGCGTGCGTGCATCTGTGCATGGGTGCGTGAGTGCCAAGGGACTGGGGTTGTTTGTGTCCTCAAGATGTGCCTGTGGTTGAGAGCCTTGGTGCCCACTGAGCCCCCTCGTTGGTCAGTTTCCATCCTGATCTCGAGTGGGGAACCAGAGGGCCAGGCCCGGCTCTTCTGTATCCCACTGAATTGACTCTGGGAGACTGGGCTTGGCCAGCGTGGTGTGACCAGCCTCTGTCTGGGTTTGAAACCGTTCCTAGGCAAGAAGTGTCCAATGTAGGTTCGAAGTGGCTGGTACCCCCACTGCCTTGCTGGGCTGGGTGGTGGGACGGGTGTGGGGTGCAGAGAGGCTGCGTCCACGAGGCGGATGCGGTACCTGACGGCCCCTTTCTCCTTCCAGAATGGCATCACGCCTCTGCACATCGCCTCCCGCAGGGGGAACGTGATCATGGTGCGGCTCCTGCTGGACCGCGGGGCCCAGATAGAAACGAGGACCAAGGTGGTTATCATGCTGACCAGCCTCCCAGAGCAGTTTGGAGGGGGCTGGGAGCCCACAGGGGCTGTGGTGGTGCTTACATGGGCTGCCCTTAAGGAAGCATCGTGCTTCTGTGGCTGGCGCGATGCTGCGGGCGAGCTTCTCTCCCACGGCCTCTGATAAGCGCCTCTGGGGCTTTTTGTCTTTGCCTCTGTCGTCTAAAGGATGAATTGACACCTCTCCACTGTGCAGCTCGGAACGGGCACGTGCGAATCTCAGAGATCCTGCTAGACCACGGAGCACCCATCCAAGCCAAAACCAAGGTGCGTGTCCTTTCCTCATGGAGCCCCGGTAGGTAGGGCTCAGGGAGGCCATTCAGGGTCACGCCCCACTTCTGGTAACAGAGACACCAGCACTCCTGAACCAGCGTGTTTGATGCTCACCCCAGTGCCTGCCACACGAGACGCTCGAATTGACCTCTAGATTCGGGGACTGTTTCCTCTAAAGGGCCAGATGCTCAGCACGTTTAGGCTCTGCAGGTCGTGGTCTTAGCTGCAGCCACTCACCGCTGGGAGTGGCACGGAAGCTGCCGTGGACAAGCGGCTGTGTTCCCGTGAAGCCGGACTCACAAGCACAGGCAGCGGCAGGCTGGACCTGTGGGCGGCAGCTGCTCCCTTCTTACTTCTTCCTGGCCCCGGAAAAGACAGAAAAGAAGTGCTGAGGAGAAGTCTTCAGAGCCTGGGCCAGTCAGGACTGAAGTTCAAAGGAAAACGGTGCTTCTCAGGGTCCATTCAAGGTCTCAGCAAAGTCCTCCTTCCTTTCCAGGGAGTTGAGTCTCCCTGGGCTGAGGCTCTCAGACCACATGGTTCTATAGGTTCCTGGCACCCTCTTATCCGGGGTGGATTTCAGAACAGTGCCTGTTCACAGCCTCTCAGGAGGTTTCCTGAAAGCAGTTCTCTGTCATAATATCGTGACACAGAGCATGACCGGGCAGGGCAGTGTATCCCCTGCCAAATAACCATGGGAGTGTTGTCCAGAGCTTCCTGAACTTGAGTCCTGATGCACAGTGCCAGGTTGTGTGTGTGCAAGCTCATCTGTGTGTGTGTGTGCAAGTGTATGTGTGCATGTGTGTTTGTGTTTAAAGATTTTGTGTGATCCAGATGATGCAAATGGGGCTAAAAAGGCAGCTTATGAAAAAATTTTACTGAAAACTTCCAACTTTTCAGTCAGAAATAGGTGGTAACTGTCAGTGTGCAGGGATGAACAAGCATGTCCTGCGTGGAGGGGGCTCACGGGGGAATGGGGGTCTCCCCTTCCAGAGCCGAGATGAGTGTCGGCAGGGCTGCTCCCTTCTGGGGCTGGAGGGAGAGTCTGTCCAGACCTCTCTCCTGGCACTGGTGGTGTGCCGGCCACCTTTGGCACTTTCCGCTCTGTGCACGCAGTGCTCGTCTCTGCCTTCATCGCACGTGGTGCTCTCCCTGTGTGCACGTCTGTCTCTGTCCAGGCTTCCCCTGTTTTATGATGACAGCAGATACTGGACTTGGGTCCACAGTAACGGCCTCTTCTCATCTAACTACATCTGCCTCATTTTCTAAATAAGATCAAGATTCCGAGGACCCAACATTTAAATTTTCAGGGGACATCGTTCAACCCATGTCTAATGTGGGCTGTCATGCTTGTGTGTCTCCCTTGCTGCACAACCTCCTTTCAGTTGTCATTTCTGAAGGCTGAAGTCTGTCTTCCCAGCTCATAGACAGTTGTCCCTCCATCACACGCTCCTGCCTGCATCTGCACATTCTCCTGGGACATCCTCTCTTCCTAGTGCAGCGCACGCCATTCTCTTCAAGGGCGCTCTTCCACTTTTGTCTTCCTGGCAAAGTCCTAGCTCAGGGATTGCCTCCTGAAAGCCTTCTGTCCACGTGTCCCTTCCTCATGGTGACCCCAATACTTCTGTGCTTTGATCACACTATCCCTTTCACCTGCATCGAATGGCAATGATGAGTTTGGTTCCACATCTTTTCCTACTAATCTACACACTGCCTTAGGCCAGGTTTTATGTCTGTTTTCTTCTGCTTCCCAGAGTCTAACCCATACCTGGTGCACATGAACACCTAGTATATATTTGTTGAATAAACGTCTAATGAATATGTGGATGCAGAAGGCCCCTGTGTGTGTTACACGCATATGCAGGTGCTGTGGGCCACTGATGAGCTATTGGGTGTGGTCCTGGGTCTGAAGTTGCTTGTAAGCTTACTTACAAGGCTACACACACCTGAAAAGCTAATTAACAACACAATTCTATAAATACCCAAAAAGGTCTGAGTGAGGGCACAGAAAACAAAAGCAAATAGAAGTTAGTGTGTCCCAAGAAGGCTGCATGGAAGAGGTGGGCCTGGCTAGAGCTGGCTGGGTAGAAAGCAAAATGTTTGCAGAGACCAACATGAATGAACTGAACTTACTCGGAGCCACACAGAAGCATTGTGTAGGGAAGAAGCAGGAACTGAGTTTGGATTCCTTGCCCTGAATTTCCAAGTTCATTTTCTTTGCAATGACTTGTTTTTTCCTCTTCACCCAGAATGGCTTGTCCCCCATTCACATGGCGGCTCAGGGAGACCACCTCGACTGTGTTCGACTTCTATTGCAATACAATGCAGAGATAGATGACATCACCCTGGACCACCTGACCCCACTCCACGTGGCAGCCCACTGTGGCCATCACAGAGTAGCCAAGGTCCTTTTGGATAAAGGGGCCAAACCAAACTCCAGAGCCCTGGTGAGTGGGAGGTGGTTGAAGAAGGTGCAGAGGGTTGGAGCCTGGGAGGTAGGACGGACCAGAGTGCATGGCTGAGCCCGTGGTGCCTGAAAATACTCCCCAAATCAGGGCCTGGGAAGTGTAGATGCCTGCTAAGGCCCAGGAAGCGTGGCAGTGCACAGGCAGGGTGGAGCCCCCATATCCCTGCCACATCCAGTTAGGTGTCACCTTCTACGCCAAGGGCTCCAGTAACAAGCTGAGGTCATGGGCAGGTGTGGGCCCCAGAGTCCTAACTCAGCGGTGCTCATGGTGTGTGCATGGGTTGGCAGTGCCACCCTGTCTGATCTAGGCCCAGCACTGAGACACAGTGATTTATTAGAGACTGGTTGAGCTCTCATTTTGACCTGCTTTGGGGCTGAGTACAATGGCCTGTGCTAAGCAGCCTTCCTCTGCAGAGGGCCTTACAGTGTTCATGCTGCTTTCCTAGAGGTGAGTTCAGACCGCCAACAAGCGCCCTCCTGGAGCCAAGGCTCTTTTCTCTCTTCCCCCAGGCCAGGGGCATCCAGCACAGTTCAGGCATCTGGTGGGACTGAGCCCTGCACAGATTGTCTGTGATCATGATCTCCTCCCTGCCCATCCCAGAGGAGGAGGGTGAGAGGCAGGGTAGCCTCCAGGCATAGCAGTAATGCTTATTCATTTATTCACGTAGAAAGCCTTCACTAAGTTCTTGCCACATGCCAGGCTAGGTTTTCTGGGGTTTCTCCACCTGTCTTGTTCACGTTGATGATGGCTGACCTGTGCACTCTAGGCTGTTAGCAGCCTCCCTGGATGTGATCAACAATGTCTTCAGACTTTGCCCAACATGGGGGATGGTAGAAACTCCTCTCTCACTTTGAGAACCTCAGCCTGAGGGAATAAAGCACAAAAGGATGAGCAGCAAAGCCCCTGCCCTGTGAGTTTCCCGTCAGGTGCATCACTTTAGAGGAAAGCTGATGTGCAGAAATGCGTATCACTGGAAATGATGTGTGGTTTCTGGAGCAGGGTTTGATTCACAGAGGTGCTCCTCACTGATAATTTCCCCTCCAGGAAACTTTAAGCAGGTTCTTCGAGTATGTCCAAAAACATGATTAATTAAAAACAAATTATGTTTGGGAACATACCTGTGGCATAAAGTGTGGCCTCTGGGCTTGTGGGTGATGGCAGGAATTGACACTGGTCTGTGCAGGTCACTGGCAGGCTGGGGCAGAGGCTGCCTTGCACTCAGCAAAGTGGGCTGGGTATTCTGGGGCTGCTGTGTAAACTGCTGCTTGTCTGTCTCCCTCTGTGTGGGGTACAGAATGGCTTCACTCCCTTACATATCGCCTGCAAGAAGAACCACATCCGTGTCATGGAGCTGCTGCTGAAGACGGGAGCCTCCATCGACGCTGTCACCGAGGTAGGAGAACCCGCGTTAGAAATCAGCTAGTATGGGCCATCTCTGGGTCCTCTGGAGAGCTGTGGCGCTGTGTGTGGCTGCAGGGGTGCACGTGTGCGTGTGCAAGTCTAGACTGCTTGAGAAAATAAACCAGGGCTAACTAAGACAAGGGAACCTGTGTCAAGTCTCAGAGAGCGTTCCAAGATCAGGTACAATTTTCTGAGTTGCAAAAGCCAGCAGAATCACCTTGCATGATTTTTTTCCCCTCTCTAGCCATTTTCCTGGAAGCAGACCCATCTCATTTAACTCCTTTTCCTTAGAAAACTGCTATAGAGCATGTAGAAAGCACTAGCTACATCTCCTCCTCCTCCTCTGAGGAGCAGGAAACCTCCTCTCTCTTCATTTCCCTCTCTCTATTCTAGTCTGGCCTGACACCGCTCCATGTGGCCTCCTTCATGGGGCACCTGCCCATTGTGAAGAGCCTCCTGCAGCGGGGGGCATCACCCAATGTCTCCAATGTGGTAAGTATGTGGGGGGAGCAGGCCTCTTTCCTCTGGACCGGGGGTTCAGAGGGGAGCTTAGCTGGCGAGCCCAAGGCCTCCTCTCTAGGGAAAGGGGGAAATCTCAGGCCAGGACATGGGGAGAGCATGTGTGTCGACTGACGCCTCTCCAGTTGTCACACATCAGTAAGTCCTGATGGCTTAATTTTGGACAGTAATTTGGGGACTTCTGTGAGTGTTATCCAGGAATGTATTTACATTTTCAAATGCATTCACTCTGGGGTTCGCTTGCAAGTGTGCCTTGAGCATGCGCGTGTGCACACACACACCAGGTCCCACAAGAGAAAGGTGAAAGGAGCTATTTGCTGTGGCAACTCCCCCTCTTGGGCTAAATCCACAGCTACCCCGGACTGGCACTTTGGAGCTCTGCAGGTGGCCATGTGGAAGCCCACATGTGTGAGCCCTCCTGTAATTTCATTATTTGACAGAAAGTGGAGACCCCGCTACACATGGCAGCAAGGGCAGGACACACGGAAGTGGCCAAATATTTGCTCCAGAACAAAGCCAAAGTCAACGCCAAGGCCAAGGTGAGTCCCAGTGGCGGGAGGGAAGGATCCAGGGATGTGCAGCGTTCACGGTCACTGAGGAGAAAGCCATCCTGAGTAGAGGTCTGGCCGCAGCACCGGTGGCACAAAGATTCCTGGTCATTCCCGTGTTGGTTGCACTACGCACTCAGATTCTGGTCCACTGGGTTCTGAGAAGGCTAGAGAGTTTGCGTCAGAACTGTGTTGTTAGGATGACTGAAGTCCAGGGAACGTGCTGGCCTGCAGTGTTTATCAGACTGAAGGAGTCACGGCACTTACAGGGATGGAATAAGGAGAGAAGGAAGTTTTTGAGGCCGGTATTGCCAATGACAATCAGTGAGGCAGTACTTGATTTAAAAAAATGAAAGCTTCCACCTGCTTGGAAAACACACATCTGAGGGACTGGGTAAATGAAGGTAAGAATAGCTGGTGAGTTTGACCAAGTCAGACGGAAGTTTCCCTTTAGAGTGAGGACTGTGGTTTGTGTTTGGGCCACATGATCACGCGCGCGCACACACACGCACGCACACACACGCACACACCCAGTAACACCGAGACCCCACCCACTGAACCTTCAGCACCAGGATAACCAAGAAGGGATGGGGATGGAAGCCTTTCCCTTCATCAGGCTGGACGCTCCCGTGACCCCAGGCATAAAGTTGCTTTCCGTCAGAAAGACAAGTATCCACTCAGATACCTGGGAGGCAGTAATAGCCCGTTACATCCAACACAGTGTGAACATGATCTGTACATCATCTGCTTGGTGCTGCCCATAGCCCTGTGGAGTGGCTGTTACCCCCATTCACGGGTGGGAAGGCCCAATCTCTGAGCGCTAGGTAGCAGTGACAACTAGCTTGAATGGCCATTATCAGGATTCAGTAAAAGAGAGTATATTGGTTTCTATACCTCAGAGACTAGCTCTTTGTGTCATTAGCTGTGTGACCTTGAAAAAGTTACTTTCCCTCTCTGAACCTCACCTCTGTCAAATGAAGAGTTGGGCCAGGTAACCTCAGGTAACCTCAGTGTGCCCTGTGCTTTGTCTTCTCTCTGGGTTCCAGGATGACCAGACCCCCCTTCACTGTGCAGCTCGCATCGGCCACACGAACATGGTGAAACTCCTGCTAGAGAATAATGCCAACCCTAACCTGGCCACCACGGCCGGGCACACCCCCCTGCATATCGCAGCCCGGGAGGGACATGTGGAAGCAGCACAGGCCCTTCTGGAAAAGGAAGCTTCCCAGGCGTGCATGACCAAGGTACAGCCTTCCTCTCCTATCTTTTTGAGGCAACAGGCTCCTCTCCGCTGGGCCTGGGCAAGGGAGGGGCCTTTCCTTCCTGGACTGATGAGCTCCTGGTGTGCATCCTGCCCCAGAAAGATGTGGACTGTCATTTCTCACCCACCACCCAGCTCCATCCACGTATCATGGAATAGTTATTTGTTCCCGATCTGGACAAATCTGACAGGTTCTGGAACACAAGGACATTAAAACTCAACCCCTGCCTTCACAACATTTCATCACAAGATGGGTCAGGGAGCTGCTAAGGTCTTGGGCCTCTTGGAGAGACTGAACATCGCTGTGTCTTTATTTCACTGAACAGTTCTGACTGCACATCTCTGTGACCAGGGCCCTTGCTCCCGGGAGGCCAGCTCTGGCTCCCTAGCTCTGATGGCCTGTGTTTCTCCTCAGAAAGGATTTACCCCTCTCCACGTGGCGGCTAAGTATGGGAAGGTGAGGGTGGCAGAGATGCTGCTGGAACGAGACGCACATCCAAATGCAGCCGGAAAAGTGAGTGTGAACTTCCCTCCCTGCTCCCGTTAGAGGACAGAACCCAGGCTAAACCTGAGGGCTGGCGAATGCGAACTCTTGCCCCAGGCTACTGTCCTTTGGGTGGGTAGCCATTTAGGGAGAATGGCCATAGGGAAGACTGACCCTTCTCAGGTCTTGACAAAGGCCAGACCGGAGGCCTGCACTTAGCAGATGTGCTGGTTTTGCTCGTCACCCCTCCTCGGGTCACAGGGATGTGGAAGTGGCCCCGGGAGGCAGGTTATGCCCCTTAATGACTTCCGATCAACACTGGCTTTGGACAGCTTTTTAACCAGACATGATCAGAATAAAATAAGCGACCCCAGTAGTGCTGCCCCCTGCAACAGGGAGGGCTAGTCAAAACTCAGTGTAGTGAAGCTGTTCCCTCCGTCTGTCTGCCCCGCAGAACGGCCTGACCCCGCTGCACGTGGCTGTCCATCACAACCACCTGGACATCGTCAAGCTGCTGCTGCCTCGGGGTGGCTCCCCGCACAGCCCCGCTTGGGTAAGCGCCCCGCCCGCCCCGCCCGCCCCGCCCGCCCCGCCGGCTGGCAGCTGCAGCAAAACCAGCCGCTGCCACTTCCTCCGGGAGGGCTGTTCCAGAAGCAGCCCCGGGGTTTTTGTATTTTGTTTTTATTTTTACCTCAGACATCTCACCTCACTTTCACAAATGTTACCTGCATCAGAACGGCTGCTATTTTGAGGACCAGGAAGGGGTGGGAAGTGGGTAACACTTGTCATAACAGGTCGCCTCACAGAGGTGGGATCCGTTTTACACAGCACAGGCGTCCCCCAAGCCGCTTCCTGTCGGCTGAGTTCCGTCAGCTTGCTGTCAAAGTCCAGCGTGGACAGGACTCTCTGCGGCGGTTTCCACCGGCCCGCGGGCTGCAGGCTCAGTGGCTTTGAGATACTCAGGGCTGCAGTGAACTTGCCTGAGGAATTTGAAGGGAAGACCTGTTTTGAATGTGAATAGCCACACCCACCTCCCCACCCCCAATTTGCTTCTCTGATGAGTTCAGACTTTCAGATGGTGGTGTTTCTTGTATTTATTTATTTCTCTTTAGAGGAAGAAAGCAGGCAGGAATGAAGGTAGGGAAGCAGACAGGAAGAGAGAAGCATCTACCCACCCATTTAATTGTTCATGTTAGTTGCTCCCCAAGGTCCTATCCCAGGCCATGAACCCAGGTCCTTGGATTTTATGTGAATTATGCCGTCTGGAGCTGTGGGCTTAACCACTGAGCTACCAGGAGACACCACTGGTGGTGTTTTGTAAGGGTGCATGCCCATATGTATTACCCAGGAGATACAGGTCCATGGAGTCACCCTCTGAAAGGCACTGCCCAGAGCAGCAGGTTCATCGCCCCTTAAGGGAGCATTGTAAAGAGAGCCCCAGTAAAGGGAGCAAAGGGCTTGCTTCCTTAAGCCCAGACCAGGGGTCGGGGTGGGAGTACAGGTGTAGGATATGGAGAACTGAGGTCATTCTGGAGGTCAGGCTGCCCCCTGTGCCCCTGTGGGACAGTGTGAGGGGAGGTGCTCCTGGGGGCTGGGGGCCTGAGCAGAGGAGAGGAACAAGGAGAGGGACCAGGGCTGGGGTACAAAGGACCCATGGGTCCTGCATTGAGGGAGTTCACAGGCTGCTGGGGCAGCTCAGACTTAGAAGAGACAGAGGATCATGGCTGGGAGAGCAAAGCCCAGTGCTCAGCCCTGGACAGGAATCTGAGTGCCCCTGGAGTGGGGGGCCAAACGGCTGGTCCTTGTGTTTGCAGCTGACACCTGCTGACTCAGAGCTGACACAGCTTGTCAGGGCAAATCAGCAGAAGCCTTCAGTTTATTCTCAGAAAGGACTCAAATCTGAATTTTACAGCATGCTTCCCTGCAGACAGCCTCTCTCAGACACCCCTGTCTTCTGGCCGCTATTGTAATGAGCCCCACGTCACTGTGAGGAGGGAGCATGTGACCCTGCTAAAATGTAGCTTACTCCTGCTTCTAAAAATAAAAAAAAAACAAAACAAAACAAAACTGGACTCTCCTCCTCACTCCCCTCCTTATAGAAAAGAGATGGGAGCCAGGTTCACGGTATTTAAGGAGAGCTATATCCAAGCACAAACGCTGTACAGATGGGTTTTGTTTCCATGGCAAAAAATAGTTTCCAAAGTAGTCTGGCAATTTTGTAGAATTTCACATGCAGCTTTCTCTGCACCCAAACCAACCCTCCCCCTTTCTAATTTTGATGCTAATGTT
This sequence comes from Solenodon paradoxus, assembly GCA_004363575.1. NCBI lineage: Eukaryota > Metazoa > Chordata > Mammalia > Eulipotyphla > Solenodontidae > Solenodon > Solenodon paradoxus. The sequence continues at coordinate 429,863 of RJWH01000252.1, forward strand.
GTTTTAACATTTAGGCAGATCGCTCTCCAGCCTGCACTCCTTTGGATGAGCTCATTTCCTTGGGAAAGAAGAGTCTTTTACTGTCACAAATCCCTCTCTAACCTTTCGCTGACTCTGCCTAGCTGCTTCTGTCCTGGTTGTGGGAAGCTGGTGGGAGGGATGGGGGTGGGGAGCTGTCCTGAGATTGGCAGCTGCTCTTATATCTCGGTTTAAACTAGGGGTCACCTTCAAGGCAAGCTTGCCTTTTGCCAGTGGGGATCCCACAGCTTTCCAAAGGGCCTAGGACTCCTGATTATACTTCATATTGCTCCAGTTACTGTCCTTCATATATTAAAAGGTGTTTTTTAGGCAGTGAGTACCTGCCATGGGCCAGGTGCCGGCAGGTGTCAGCTGCTCACCCCATTACGACATCTCTGAGAAAGAACCATCTCTACTCAGGGATGACTTCAATCTCAGGCCCATCCACTGGGGCTCACCTCTTTCTTTACTCTCTTTTGATGCGGTGTAAGACGTGTGTTTCATTAGTTTTATTATAATCAAAATGCTAGTCTTGACATAAGGACATAACCTACAAAGAACTTAATATTCTCTCATGAAGCAATCCGATTAAAAAGGAATACTTGAATGAGTTCTCTTATGTAATTATTCAAAGAAAGCTTTTAAAATTTTTATTGAAGTAGTGCTGGTTTATAACGTAAGTTTCAGGTGTACAGCATTATACCTCAACACCTGTGTATGCGACCTTAGGATCACCACCTGTCATTCCCATCCATCTCCATACAGTCGTCCCCTTTATGGATTCTACCTGCCTCTCCTCTGGTAACCACCATTCTGTTCGCAGAACCTAAGGATTTGGTTTAGGTTGATTTTGTTTGTTCGCTTTGTTTATCATCCACACACGAGTGAAGTCATATGGTGTTTGTCTTTCTCCATCTGACTTATTCCACTTAGCATTATACCCTCTAGGTTCATCCATGTTGTCCCATGTGGAAGCTATAATGTTTTTTTATAATCGAGTAGTACTCTGTTGCATGTAGACAGTTATACACCCTTAACAGGGCTACATTCTAAGAAATGTATCTTTAGGCGATTTCATTCTTGTGGAAACATCATAGAGTGATCAAACAAACCTGGACGTTATAGTCTGCTAGGCTGTTTGCTATAGCATATGGGGACCACTGTTGTGTATGTAACCCGTCGTTGATCAGAAAGTTGTTCAACAGTGGATGACCCTGTACCACTTTCTTTCTTTATCTGTTGAGGTGGTTTTCCTATCTGGGCTATTGTAAACAATGCTGCAGTAAATGTACGTGTGCAGGTATCTTTTTGAGTGAGTGTTTTCGTATTCTTTGGATAAAAACCCAGAAATGGAATAGCTGGATCCTATGACATTTCTAGTCTTAATTTTTGAGCACTGTTCATACTGCTTTCCATGGTGGCTGCACCAGTTCATGCTCCCACCAGAAGTGTATAAGGGCTCCCAAAGAGAATGTTTTTTATAACTCAGTTGAATTCTTTGGGTAAGTTATATGTTTTTTTCTCCATAAAATCTACCTTATAATAAATTAAACTAAATGTTTGGACTATAACAGCAAGGCTGAGGCTGCCTGTGGAGAAGGGGTGGGGGTTGAGTTCATGTGGTGGAGGGGGCTATCGTTTTATTTTTACTTTATTCTCTCCCCTTCTTTTCTTGCTCTCTGTGTGTGTTGATCTATTTTTATTAATCAGAATAAAGGAGAAAAGAACTCACCTTAAAAATGAACCCTAAATCTCTTTCCCTTCTCTGTAGCCCCTAGTGCTATAAAACTGGGATTTTGCTGTAGAGGTTAGCCCCCTCTTTTTCTCTTGTCTTTTCCTGATTAGTGATCTGGACAAAATCAGAAATGTTGGTTTCCACAAAAAGACAGTGGCTGGCAGGGGAGATTCCGATCTCTGGGTTAGCCAGAAGAACGCTGGCATCCCGCATTCCGTGTGCCATCTGCTCTGGGACTGGGTGGGCGTATACTTAGAAAGTCGTGGGTCCTGCTCAGAGCCTCAGGCCTGGCCTCTGCCTCAGCACAGAGTACTTTGGAGCCTTGTGATGCAAACTGTGGTCCCTAGGACAGCAGCTTCAGCATTACCTGGAAGGCTTCTTAGACTTTCATAATCTTGAACCTCTCTAGACTTTCTGAATCAGAATCTGATTTTCTCAAAACCCCAAGAGATTTGCATGCACATTGACCTTTGAGAAGTGCTGCTCGAGCTGAAAGCTCCTGGATCTGCTGTCAGAGGCCAGGCATGGGTATCTGTCACTGCACTTCTGGTGCGACAATAAATAAGGCACTGAGCTGCTCGGAGACTTGATCTCATTATCCACAAAACGTGTTAGTAATAAAAAGCTCCTATCTTTGCTATATGTTTGTGGTTAAATATGAAAAGGGTATTGTAGGTGAGTATAGTTTCTAGCAGGGACAAACAAAGTAGCTGTCACTTGTCTGCAGTGGAATAGGGATTTGCTCTGGAACCCGAACCATGCACTGCCTCCTTCCTTGGGACAGTCTTCCACCAAAAAAGAGAAAGAAAAGTCAATTAGCAGTGCACCACGACACAGTTGATTTACCCTTGGGCCAAGCACTTTCACCTCATTATGGGCTTAAAACATCTTGTGAACCAGTGTGTTGCAAAGTCATACAAAGATTTACTACCTTTATACTTAATTTTGAAAAGTACCTTCACATGTATTATATCTGATCCATCGAACAGCATCGAGAAAGGAACAAGCTTGGTGTAATTGTTCTCTTTTAATGGCTAAATAAAAACAGAAGGAACTCTCGAGGTCGGTGACCATCCTGGCCCCTGTCACAGTGGGCGAGGACTGACTCCAGCCCCCACGTCTAGGTGCACATCCTCTTACACGCCATTCCTGAAGCCAGCAGGCCAGGGGAGCACCTTGCACCTGGCACCGGGAAGGAAGGGAGGAAGGGCTGTTACTTTTCCTTCCTGACAAGTTTGGGGGCAGGAGGCTGATTCTTACTGCAGGAAGGAGGGAATGGAAACCTTCGTTCACTTACTCACCTGCCCTCCCTAGTTGTTCTACAGCTGCCGCTGAGCACATGCAGAGGACGGCTCACTCCCTGAGCAGCAGATGCTCACAGCATGATGACTGGACGTAGATGAAAATGGGCAAAAACTGTACAGGACACTTGCTGGCTGTGGGAGGCCTGGAACCCTGAATCCAGGTCCAGTGGGCCTGCTTGGCTATCTCTCTGTCCAGTTTGCTCTCCTGGGTGACACCGCCCTTCCCAGTGGGGGCCCAGCAGGCCCAGACCAGGCCAAGCCTTCTAGCAGGAGAGTTGAATCAAGGCTCCTACTCCTCAGCCCAGCATCCCCGTAACCTGGCTCCTCCTGGCTCTCTGTTTCAGAATGGCTACACCCCCTTGCACATCGCTGCCAAGCAGAACCAGATGGAGGTGGCCCGAAGCCTGCTGCAGTATGGAGGGTCAGCAAACGCAGAGTCCGTGCAGGGCGTGACCCCCCTCCACCTGGCTGCCCAGGAGGGCCATGCGGACGTGGCGGCCCTGCTGCTCTCGAAACAAGCCAATGGCAACCTGGGGAACAAGGTAGTCAGCGCCTCCCAATCTGCCCGCAGCCTCCACGATGCTGTGTTGGGGTCAGCTACACGTCACACCTGAACTCTGAGCCCTACTGTGCGCTGTGCGTTCGTGCATGCGGTGTGCGCGTTCCTTACGACTTCCCTGTGTAGGTTTTACTCAGTTTTATAAACAAATATACAAATTTAGAGTGGCTGCTTATTGCCAATGTTATGTAATCCTGAGTCATCTGATGCCCAGAGCCTTTACCGATTCTGAATAGACCGAGTCAAGAATCTATAAAGAGATCACACTCCGTAGTACACTCACTCACATAGAGGCCAGAGTCTGCTTTCAGGAAAGTGCTAAGTAATTCGGCACAGCATACTCTTTCTCTGTGGGGAAGATTCTTTTAATGCCAGCTGATCCATCAAACAGGAGTCCTAAATCCAGGAACTAGTAGTATATGAATATGAACCTTACAAACTGAATCTAATGTTTTGGAAAGGTGGGCATTCAGGTCTTTTTCTGGTCTTTTTCATCAGCTTCTCAAAGGAGTGAGAAAGACAAAGAATTACTTCTTTTTTTAAACTAGCAGTTTTATTGAAATATAATTCACATATTTCAAAACTCACCCTTTTGAGCGGCACCATGCAGTGGTTTGGGTTATTTATGGAACTGGGCAGCCATCACCACCACCCGATTTCAGGGCATCTCCATCTTCCCCAAGGAAACCTGATACCTATTAGCAGCCACTCCCCATTCCCCTCAAATCTCCCAGGCCCTGCAACCACTGATTGATTTTCTGTCTCTCTGAATTTGCCAGTTCTGGACAGTATATATAAATGGAATCAAACAGCATGAAGAGGTACTTCTTTAGATAATAAAGGGACATAATATAGTTTCAAAAAGGCAAGCATTTTATGGATAGCTTATTTTAAAAACTTTTAGATCATTAGCTCTTCTTCCCCAGGAGGGCAGTGGTATAGTTGGACCATTTTATTGGGTGGGACTCTTGATTTTTCCTTGTTCCATCTAAAGCCAGTGCTGGAAGGAGCAGCGCAGTGATGGCGAGTCCCTGTACTAAACATGCCCTCGCTCGTCGCACCTGTCCCCCACCAGCAGATGAGAGAGGAGGTCGTGGCCTGCTCTCACTTTGACCAGCCCTGCTGCCTGTAGAGACAGCCTTCCTTCTCAGGCTTCAGACAGGGAGGGTGACTGCTCCTGGGCCTCCTGTGGTCTTCAGAAAGCACAGCCAATGGAGGAGGGCACTGACGGCCCCAGAGAGAGGACAGGCCCTGAGCACAGTCTGTCCTAGTCGGTGACCTTGTATCTTAGTAAAGTGTATCGAGGAGAGGTGTCAGGAAGAGATGACTTTCTGTTGTGTGTCAGGGTGCACAGATCAGACAAGCTCTTTGATGCCTGCTCTCCTCTGAGAAAGTTGTGATGAGAACTTGAGTCCCGGCAGGACCTCGTCCTTTTCATCATTGAGCATGTGCTTCGACAAGCGGGTCAAAGTTATCTTTGGCCCGTGGGACAGTGTGGCCTTACCTGCTTTTCCCATGTGATCCGGGCTTTGCTTTTGAGATAGGAGCATGATCCTCCCTACTTTCTAGATAAGGAAACCAGATCTCTAAATCTCCTCTCAAATCATGGAACTAGGGATGCCGTAATGTGCATCTAGCTCAGAGGTCAGCAAACTATGGCCTGTGGGCCCCATCCAACCCCAACCTTGTTTGTGTAAATCAAGTCTCACTGGAGAACAGCCATGCTCGCTTGTCTGTGCCGGCCAGAGCTGTTCTCGACTGAGCAGCAGGGGTGGGTAGCTGCCATAGAGACATAAGTCTAACAGATTGACCATCTAGCCTCTAACAGAAAAGGTTACTGATCTTTGATTCTGTCTAACCATGTGGTTTTCTTGATAAGGGTGCCAAGGCTGAGAGCAAACAGAGTCTTGTCCAGGTCAATAGCTGGTTGTTAGCTGCAGAGTTGAGCTCTCTCTCAACCTCCATGGAGTTCTTAACTACACACAGGTGACAAGTTTCTTTTTCTTTCCAGAGTGGACTCACACCCCTCCATCTGGTAGCACAAGAAGGCCACGTTCCAGTGGCAGATGTGCTGATCAAACATGGCGTCATGGTAGACGCCCCCACCCGGGTAAGACCGACAGCCCATACTTCTGTCATGTGGGTGTCCCCGCCCTGCACCCCTGCATGTACCCTGAGTCTGCCAGTGCCTGCCTCCCTCACACTTCAGAGCTAGCTCTTCTGCAGAGCTTTGAACCCCAAGGACACAGTGACGTGTTCTTCTTGGCCATGTCCAAGGGATGCTGGGAGTTTGAAGATACCAGTCCTAATCTCCCTTTGGTGAAATTTGTTAAAGTTTGCCAGACCTTTGAGTCTCTGTAGGGAGATACTGAGAGAAATGTTTAATCATGATTTAAAGACTACCCATATGAACCTTATGCCAAAATGTCAGATTTCTCTGGATTCACTCAAAAATTCAGCCCTTTTTTATTCCTGCATTAGTTTGATTCAGTTCAGCTTTCTTTGAACCTCTGTGAGGTGGCCTCTCCCTACTCATTTGCTGTCGATTGCGGAGGATTGTGAGGGGCTGGCAGGACAGTGTAAGGTGGAAGAGGCATCAGAAACCACTCGGGCACAAAGGGAGCACAGGGCATGTCCATTTGGTGGAAGAAGGCGATTTCATGGCATTTTGTCGCTTTTTACCACCAAGCAACTGCATTAAATGAAGATCAAAGTGACACTGTCCAGCTCTGTCCCCTTGCAATGCCACTGACAATGTGAGGTTGAAGCTCCCTGGGAAAATTGAGAAACTATTTTACTCTCGATTGTCACAAGCTTTAACAGAAATCTGCTTTAAAATTCCCGAAGTGTTCTGGATCTTTGAGGCTTCCCTCGTGGGCCTCAGGCATTTAAGGGTCTTGTCCTGAGAGACCCTAGTCTGTGGGTTGGAACCGGAGAGTCCCAAAGCCATCCCATCAAGGCAGGTTCACTTCTGCATCTGTGTCCAGACGGCCTCTGGAGTGGGCACCAGCTCCCCAGGACACATAGGACCAAATTGCTTGGGGAGCCTTGGCTTGTCCTGAGGGACCAAAGGAATCCACAGAGCAGATCCTTGAAGTCAGCTCCTTCCTACCAAACACAAATGAATAAAAACCCACAGCTTGCTGTTTCAAGCAATCCTCCTTCCCGCACATCCCGCACACTGAGCTCAGTACTCTGGAGAGCTTTGGGGGTTTGCGATGGGATTTCGCCTTCTCGTGGCGGTAAGTCTTCTCTTGTCCAGCTCATTAGTGATCTTCATGTCACACCACCTGTCCTTATTTGAGCCCTTTCCCGCAGACCATCTGACAGCTATTCCATCCTTGGAATAACATTTCTTGGCTTCTGAGACTTGGGTGTCTTGGTTTCCTCCATGCTGCTCCCCCCTAGTCCTCTTTTCTGACCCTCCCTCTACATACTGCCCACGCTCTTCTCTCTGCACTTGCCCTGCGTGACCTGGCACATCTCCACGACTGTAAACTCCACATACGTGTGTTCTCAGCAGACCCGCTGCCGGGGTGCAGACCCACTTTCCAGTCGCCTACTTGACATCTCCACTTGCTCTGTTCTGTGCATCTCGAGCTCTTTTTGTCTGGAGCTGAGCCCTGTTCCTTCCCATCCCATGGCAGTGGACTGGCCACCGCAACACACCTCAACCCTTGTAGTGGTTGTCAGCCTTCCAAGGCTCCCCGCCCACCCGCTTTTAATCAGCCCTTGTTATAAAAAGTGTCTTTAATGCACAGCCCGTAGTGGCTCTGGGGGCGCCCAGATGCCCTGCTGCTCACCCGTTCTAATCTCTTTCTTTTCAGATGGGTTACACGCCTCTCCATGTGGCCAGTCATTATGGAAACATCAAGCTGGTGAAGTTTTTGCTACAGCACCAGGCCGATGTCAATGCCAAGACTAAGGTAGAGCAATACTGGCACTTCTTAAGTGCCCAGTTCATGTGCAGCCAGAGTTACTGTGGGCACACTGGGGCCTCTGCCACCATTGTAAGCTTCGACCCTGGAGGAGGGAACAAGGAAGGCGCTTTTTTTTTTTTTTTTTGAATGTTGCACTAGAAGATGAACAGGCTTGGTAGTATGTGGGCAATTGTCTAACAGGAAGCTAATCCTGCCAACTGTCTTCATTCCTTTGTAGCTAGGATACAGCCCCTTGCACCAGGCGGCCCAACAAGGACACACAGACATCGTGACCCTGCTTCTCAAAAATGGTGCTTCCCCAAACGAGGTCAGCTCGGTGAGTCCCAACGTTTCTTGGGCACAGAAAACTTCCCCTGGGCAGCCCACCAGACGCCACTTCCTGCAGAGCTTCAGTCTCTCTTTACAGCACATCTGGGGCCTGGACAGGCCAAGTACCAGAAGGTTGAAGAAGTTATCCTTTAAAGTGCCTTTTATCCACCCCCTTTGTGTTTGTGTTAATGTTGCTGTTGAGATCCTTCTAAAACGTGCAAGGCTGCCTTTAATACCTTGCGGGCAAACAAAACCCGGAGTCTTGGGTGTTTTATGATGTCCCAGGGCCTGAAGCTTGTCTTGATCCAGGCCAGTGGTCATTGTTAGTATGAATCCCCTCATCTGATCATGGGCGGATTTGGAGAAATTCTGGGTGGCTGTTTCGGGCTGGGAGTGTGTGCACCTTTCATCATGGATGTGGTGGCTGACACTTTACTTCCCTGGGGCTGAGGCTGTCTAGGGCACGGAGCATATGTGTAATTTAAGCACTTATGAGAAAGAGACAGCCTCAGTAACATTTCATTTTCCCTTGGCCCTTTTAAAATCAGAGATTTCTGGTGCTTTTGACTTCTGATTGGCCTGAAAAAAGTTAATTGAAGCATGTGGATTATTTAATTTACACTATGCTCAATTGCTGGCACCGCGAGAACTGGCTTTGGGTTTAGTGAGTAGCATTGGCCCACACCCTCATTTTCTAAAATTTCCTATGGTGCCTTCCTGACCCATTCCTTCCCAGTTTAAGCCCTCCTGGCAGATCTTCACTTGTTCTGGCAAGATGTCCCCTGCTCTCATTTCAAGGCCCCCACCCTCAGTGACTTAAATACAACTGTCCCCTCTCTCCGGTGTCTTCTTTGTGGGGCTCGCTGCTCACCCATGACTAGGCTCACATACGTCTGGCTCTGGGTTCTGAGGTGCAGTCTGCTCGCGAGGCCCTTCAGATAAATTAGAAAGTGAGGCTGGTGTATGTGCCAGGTGGTGAGCATTATTCCCAGATGCCATTCCTCTGCCTCATTCTCACCGTCTCTCTAATTTTCCCAGAATGGAACCACACCTCTGGCAATAGCCAAGCGCTTGGGCTACATTTCTGTCACAGATGTTCTCAAGGTTGTCACAGATGAAACAAGTGTCATGGTAAGTCGCTTCTCCCCCTACACTTTCCATCCCACACAGCCTGCCAGACAGGGCACCCCTACAGGTTACTCCCAGGAGGGGGGCACCTCTGAGCACCAGCCAGATGGGAGCCTTTCCTTCTCCAGCAGGTGGGGTTGTACTGCCACCTAGTGTCAGGAGGAATTGAGGCTGTACCCAGACCTAGCGGGCAGCGGCCTGAGAGGGCTGGGGGCAGGGCCAAGGCCGGAGAAGCTGGCATTACCTGTTTGTCTTCCCCTTGGTTCCTCTAGACATGTGCTTCCAGGCTGAGAGCCTTTTAGCTTTAGTTTTTCTCCTTTCCCACTTGCTTTCTGTCTCCACAGCCATGACCAGGAACTTCCCAATCCATGAAAGGACCCATTACTTTATTTGGATTGAATTCTCTGCTTCTTCTCATTTTAGTTGATCAGTGACAAGCACCGGATGAGTTTCCCTGAGACAGTAGACGAGAACCTAGATGTGTCTGAGGATGAAGGTAAAGTCTGGGGTTAAAATATAGTCTTAAGTCTAAGCGGACTGAAGGAACCTGGGCTCTGAGCTCCCTCCCTGCCCTGGCCCCCACCACCCCCAGTTGGCGCTGGAAGCTCCTCACGACTCACCCACACCCTGAGGGTCTGTATGGGATCGGATCAGAGACCTGCTTTTTAAAGGTGTCGTCTATTACCACAAACACTCCTTTCATTTAACTTTAGGAGAAGAAAAAGCTGCATCTCACATTAAATGTAAAAATCCCATGAATCTCATAAACGTGCATGTGCATCTATTTACCAGAGTGTGATCCCACTCAGCTCAGATCTCAGCACTAAGAAACTATAATGAAGTTCTGCCAGATGCTTTCCATGTGCTTTGAATGAATGACAAGCTGTTCATTTAAAATCTGTAAAGTTATTTCTAATTAGCCACTCTTCAGCCACATAGTGGGTCAGTACATTTTAGGGCGTAGCTATTATTATGGAATGACTATGGCTTCAGCTTCTGTGAACCACGCAGTGCTCGTAATATCTTTCCTGTTGCAGAGAAGCTTATCTCCTCACTTCAGTTTGGAGGGAACCTTCATGATGTCAAATGGTGGGGGAGTGGGAGAGAGGTACTGGCTTTCCTTCCGTCTCAGCAAGCCACTGGTTTGATAACTTTGTCAATTAGATAACGAAAGCTTTGCTTGTGTCCCTGTTGATGATATGCCTCTCGCTTTAACTGACTTCAGTCCTATCCCTTCTTAAACTTGGCTCTTCTTTGCTTTTCCAGGAACTGCTCATATAACTATAATGGGTATGAAACACTTTCTATTCCCTGTGGTCCTATCTCACAAGAGCATTTCACCCTAAGTAATCCGAGCTCTCACTCATCCATTCCTGCTTCCACCCTCTGGCGGCTAACAATGGGAGCCAGGGGCTTGACTACGACACCCGTGAGCTCCATGCCCTGGCGTGGAGTTCCCACCTTCCCATTTCTGTGTTTGTTGTGCCCATGCCACTGTGTTTGTGATCATAACTGCATGAGCTGTTGTTAGTCCGTTCTGTCAGCTCCAGATCACAGAGCCAGGACACTAACTCACTGCTAAGTGACAGTAGATGACACTGTGAGGTCGAGGGCTCCCACGCTGTTCAAGCAAGGAGAGGGGAGCAGAGCAGTCTGGCTTGCCGACATCATCGGAGCCTCTTTGTCACAGGCTTAGGAAATAATAATGAGATTTCAGCTGCTGTGGCTACCAAAAAAAAAAAAATGCTGTCGCCCTTCAGAATGAATGGTGCTGTTCCATTGTAGTTTATTCTTCTGCAGTGTGTGGTGTAGGAAAGAAGAGAAACAACCCTGCCTTTGGTGTCATTGCATACCGACGAGGGCTGTTTTCAACTTAAGAAAGTTCTTTCTGGTTGTATTTTTTCCTTCAGCAAAGCCTGCTATAGACTAAAATGTTAGGAGCTGGCTGTCCTTCTCTGTACCCCAGGCCTAGAGGGACATGACGGGTCGGAGATGTTGCTAATGACCCCCGTGAGCGTCAGAGACCTTCCTCCACTCCTCGGGAGTGAGCATGAGAGGAGGAGGGGGAAAAGGCACTTATTAAAAAGACAGAGGGCTCTCCATCCTGCCACTCACAAACACGTGTGTGCTTTCAGGGGAAGAACTTGTGGGCTCCAAGGCTGAGAAACATGATTCCAGGGACGTGGATGAAGAGAAGGAGCTACTAGACTTCGTGCCAAAGCTCGACCAAGTGTAAGGAGGGCTCACAGTGTGCCTGGCCGAGTCAGGCCCGGAACTTGGTGGAAGGACTCCAGACAAGGAACCCCAGAGGAGGCCAGGCCCTGGGGTGCCACTGCCAAGAGGAAGTGCTGGCCAGTCGAACTGGGGGTCGGCACTTGAGGATAAGCTAGCTCTGTACTGTGACTGCCAAGGGGCCACAGAGGCTCTCTTGCAGCCTGCTGTCCAGCAGTGTCTCTCTCCCAGTTCCAGCAGCTCTGTCTCCCAGCTGGCGCCCTCCTCGCATTCACAATCTCATCTTCACACACCACTCCCTCTCCTGTGTGCTCAGCCTCTCACCAGAAAAGGCCATTGAAGAAGCATCCCATTAGAAATTGCTGCCAAGCTAAGCTCAAACCCTGACCACATCGGTCAATCGGTACATTAGGGAAATCCCACCTCATTAGGGAAAGCATGTGCCTGGAACGCATTTCTCATTCTTCCTGGTGATGCCATGAGTTAGCCTGCTGTGGGTACATTGGCACACAGATATATTTTGTAAACAAATCTAAAAGTGACACCTTTGTAGAAACACTGAGCCCTCAGTGTTTTCTGAGAAGACAGACATGTTCCAGCTTAGTTCAGTGGCTTACGCAAAACAGAAGCACAAGCAGGAGTGAATTCACAGGAAATTCACTAACATCAGTTAGAAAGAAATACAAAATATGTACCTTAACCATAGAGAGCTTACAGATGTATTGAGTAGAATTGAACACACACCAAGTTGTCATATAGCAATGAAGAGTCAGGTGTGTCCCCAGAGCGAGGGTTCCATCCACTGGACTCTAGCTGTAGAGCTGGGATGATGTGTCCAGGGCAGGCAGGCCCTCCCCTAGGTGGTCCAGGTCAAGTGGACTCCAGGGAAGGCTCGGTGGGGTGGTCAGTGTGGAGGGGCAGAGCTGTGTTGTCTGTTCAAGTGGAAGACAGGGCTAGTCTGCAGCAGGCTGGTGGCGCTGGATAGGCTATCATGGGAGCACAGAGGTGTTTCACTTGAGGGTTTCACCTGGAAGAGAGGGGACTGCTCAGAAGGCTCACCCTTTCATTTCCACTGTTGGCACACAGGGTGGAATCTCCAGCTATCCCCAGGATTCCTTGTGTCACACCTGAGACAGTAGTGATCAGATCTGAAGAGCCAGAACAGGTAAGAAGCACCATTCCTCTGATGGCCCCTTTCGGAGAGCAGATACTCGGAGATGATGCTGGTTTTCAGATGACCAGCGGTGTGGTGGGAACTCCTTGTTGAAAGGCTGGTAGCTTGCCAAGCCCTTGGGATCTGTGAATTCATGTGTTCTTTGTAGGACTCTGTACCTCTGCTTTCCTGGTCCCCAGATATGAATGGCATGAGTCTCAGAACAGAGCAGTTGTGCCTCATCTTTATACTCGGTCTATCATAATAAGACTGAGCACTGACACCAGAAGCCCATGTCCTTATGGCTGCAAGCTCTGCGCACACACAGTCTGTACCACAGGCGGCGGTCACAGTGCTGTGAGGGACCCCAGGCCTGCCGGCTGCAGCGCGCACATGCCTGGAAGCTGTGGGCAGGTTGTGGAAGGTCATGCTCCTTCTCTTTTGATCGTTAAAAAAAAGGACAGATGTGCCTCACCTCCCTCGGGGAGATTATTGGGAACTTAGAATGACAATACAGGTACAAAGGCGCTATCAGAGTACCCTATTTTGTGACTTCCCAGGATGCCACCTGAATATGTCCAAAAAATAAAATAGAAAAGGAGGGTTGGTTTAAAACAATGAACTTCCCCTGTCCCCTTTTAGGGGAATTTAGTTAAACTTTGTGGCAGTTTGCTCTTTTGTCCAGGGCAAGGAAACTTCATAGGGAAAGAAGAGAGCCACGTGGCATTTGGACTGGAGGGGCTGGACATGTCTCTTCCCAGCTAGGGCTGATCTCTTGCCTCCAGCACTGAAGGGCCCGAATGTGACAGCACGGATAAGCCTTCTGGAAGCTATCCAGTCAGCCAACCCATGCTAGGGTAAATCATAAGGATGTGAGACTGGTGCTACTCACTGGGTGGCACTTGGGAGACCTGGTCAGATATGCCCCTGTCACTGCTGTGCTGTGCACCATGGATGTGGCCAGACGGTGAGAGGCCAGCGCAGTGACAACTTCTGTCCTCTTGTTCCTCCACCAGCCCATCTCTTCCATCTGATCTGTGTTTTAGTCATGAACTGGCAGTGGCAGGTTTTAAGGGACTCCTGCTATGCACCCTGTATGGGGCTCCATGTAGTTGGACAAGGAGGTTTGTTTCCCAGGGGCTGACGGACCGGTGGGGAAGTATCAACTCTGATGCATGAGGCTTTAACACAGAACACAGGAGGGGCAAACATCCAGGTGCACAGCTGTGCGGGAACAGTGCTTCCAGATTAGTCGATGGAAAGGATTCATGGAGGAGTCGAGAAAGATGGAAGGATTAGAGGAGAGGACAGGACCTCTGGACCCTGGAGGAGAGCATGAGCCGAAGCAGAGTTGAGCATATACCTGGAGGGGACCTGGGTAGATCCGGACCTCCCTCCTTGGGACTTACAAGGCCCACGTCCCTGTAGCTGCACTGTTACTATGAGGCAGGGAAGGTTCCCTTTGCAGATGAGGAAACAGCAAGCCCCCAAGGGCAGAATCTGTTTAATTCCCCCCGGAAGCTCAGACAAGATGCTGGCCCAGAGCTTACTCACTAACAGGAGATGGTACAAAGGGGTCCCATGCCAACTCTAGTGCAGAAATGAAGCTGCCCAGAGCCGGGGGTGCAGATGGGCGTGACTGGAGAAAAGCACAGGAGAGCAGCAGATGTCGGCCCTAAATGCCAGACCCTGCCAAAAACTTAGTGCCCAATGGAGAAAACCGCGGCTGTCTCTGTGGATTCATGTTGAAGCCTGACGCTAGATTCAGAATGTAACAAGCAAACTGCTCTCCACAATGCAGAGGAAAAACAACAACAAACCTTTGATACTCATGGGGTTCATACTGATTGATACTTAATACTCGATTCTGTACCTGAGAGTGAGGACTTAGTCTGCTCAAAGCTCTAACCCTGGGTAGTGACCAGGAGGGGCCAGGAGTGTTGAAAGAAGACTGTACCGCCCCTAGATCAGGAGTGCCTTGTTCCGAAGTGGCCAGTGACGAGCAAGCACTTCCTCCGTTGTGCCCCTTGCTTTCCTGAGCCTCCTGGGCCTGGCTCAGCACCAGCTGGCCTGAGGCCAGGACCTGTGGCCCAGGAGGTGACAGACAGGTGCGTTTCTCTCCTCATAAGGCCTCTAAGGAGTATGATGAAGACTCCCTCATCCCCAGCAGCCCGGCCACAGAGACCTCAGACAACATTAGCCCAGTGGCCAGCCCGGTCCACACAGGGTGAGTGACCCCCGTGACGGGCTCACAGACACTGGGTCCTGTCTCTCCCTGGTGCAGGGAGGGTGCCTAGAAGCGCAACATGGATCTGCCTGTGCCCCTAGGTTTCTGGTGAGCTTCATGGTGGACGCCCGGGGTGGCTCCATGAGGGGGAGTCGACACAACGGCCTGCGGGTGGTGATCCCGCCCAGGACGTGCGCAGCACCCACACGCATCACCTGCCGCCTGGTCAAGCCCCAGAAGCTGAGCACGCCACCCCCGCTGGCTGAGGAGGAGGGCCTCGCCAGCAGGATCATCGCACTGGGGCCCACAGGGGCCCAGTTCTTGAGGTGAGAGGTGGAGCTCGCTGGGCATGTCTGTGCAGTGTCTCTAGCCTGTCCCATCTGTCACTGCCTCGCCACACCACCCAGAAATACTCAGCCACAGAGCAGAGAGGCCCGGAGCCCAACACCTTCTTAGTTCTCTGCTACCCTGGACAGGGAAACAGAGTTCATAGCCCGTGTTCCCTGCCCTGCCTCTTCCTGGGTGGTGTATCTAAGGCGTCCATGGCCCAGCTGGAACTTAATGCTGTCAAATCCTGTATGGCACTAGAGAAGGGGCGGGAGGAGATCAGACTACTTTGGGGGCCCCAGGTTTCATTATTTAAGCTTGTCGACCCAAGAAATCATCATGTGATGTAATCAGGAAGGTGCTTACTCAAGAGTAGGAATCATGATTCGGGTTCACGGCCAAGGGTCAGAGTTCCACCATGATCGGGGCGATTTACCGGACCTAGCAGGGAAGTGATCTGGACTTAGGTCATCTGCGTGAAATTTCGGGTTGGTTTTTAAGTCCACTTGTCTGTCTGTGATGGGTTAATTCAGACAGAAGACTGCACTGTGGGTCTGTTGTGACCATCAGCAGATGTCTCCAGTTTCTTTATCGTTGCCAACTGCTGCCTCAGCAGTCTTTGCAGAAGTATCGGTGTGGCTGCTAGAGGCAGGATGGAGGCTGACTCAAGGCAGGTGCCCCAGCGCCAGCACACGGTCCTGCTGCTCTAGCCTGGCCCAGGGTCAAGGCCGGCAAGCTTCAGCGGCCTCCTACCTTTCCAGAAGCAGACGGTCTGCCTGGAGCTCTGCAGTCCTTCACATGCTGTGGCTGTAACGCTGGGACAAGAGGCCCTCTCTGTCCCACCTCCCAGCTTCCATCAACCATGTGTGGGGTTTTTTTTTTCTTAAAGAGGAAGTGAGGAGGTAGGAATGAAGGCAAGCAGGCAAGCAGGGGGAGGAAGAAGAGGCCTTTTTATTTATTTATTCATTTAGGTTGTTCCTCCTGAATCCCTGGGTGAACCTGGGTCCCTGGAATTTTTCCATGGTCAGCTGCCCGCTCAGCCGCCCAAGCCACCAGGGTGTGCCCACCATCAGTTATGTGTAAAGCAGGCTAGACCGCTCTCATGTTATTTTCCTCCTTTTCAAAAATTTTAGATATAATTGGCATAACATTATGTTAGTTCAGATGTACAACACAATAACGCGCTATTTCTCTATACTGTGAAATGGTCACAATAAGTCTAGTTGATACCCATTACCACGCAGTTACAAATTTTTTCTATCATGAAAACTTTCAAGATTTTTGTTTTCTCTAGTATATGTAGCTCCAAATCTCCCTCCAAGAAGATGTCATTCTCACTGGTTGATAGAGGAGGAAACCAAGGCCCAGAGAGGTTCAGCCCTCGTTCAGGGCTGTCAGGCTTGTTCGTGGGGGCGGGTTACTTGACAGAGCCCAGCTCTGTGGCTGTGGCAGGACAGCCCCTGTGACCTGAGATGGTGCTGAGTTCCACCCTCCCCATCACTCTGGTTGCTGAGGGGGCTGAGACTGGTCTGTTTTGTTGTGGGGACATGCCTGAAGGTGGGCGCCCCTCAAGCTCACCTCCCCACTGCTGTGGCCACAGGACCCCCTCCTCTCTCTAGGCAGGACCAACCACCCCGCCCTCCTGCTCTCCCCTCCTGGCCCCAGCCCCCACCTGCAAGGAGTGCACACCTTGCCCACCATCCCCTGTCCCCGCAGCCCTGTGATTGTGGAGATCCCCCACTTTGCCTCTCATGGCCGTGGGGACCGCGAACTCGTGGTGCTGCGGAGTGAAAACGGCTCCGTTTGGAAGGAGCACAGGAGTCGCTACGGAGAAAGCTACCTGGACCAGATCCTCAACGGGATGGACGAAGGTAGCTGGTCCTGGCTGCAGAGCTGGGTTCCCCTTTGAACGATGGGGTTTGAGGTTGCACCTTAGGCTGGGCTGTCGAGGTCACCCGGAGTGTCTGGAGAGGCCAGCCCGACAGTCCAGCGTCCGGGAGGGGCCGGCACCAGCTGGCTCTGGGCGCACAGCGGTGACCAGTCTGTGTGCTTCCAGAGCTGGGCAGTCTGGAGGAGCTGGAGAAGAGGAGAGTGTGCCGCATCATCACCACCGACTTCCCCTTGTACTTCGTCATCATGTCCCGGCTCTGCCAGGACTACGACACCATCGGCCCTGAAGGGGGCGCTCTGAAGAGCAAGCTGGTCCCCCTGGTGCAGGCGACCTTCCCAGAAAACGCCGTCACCAAGAGAGTGAAGCTGGCTCTGCAGGTGACAGCCCCCTCCTCTCAACTGCATGCCCCGCTTCCCCACTTGGGCAGAGTTCATGGAGGTTAGGAGGACAAGAAGACAACCCACACTTTCATCCAGTGTCTTGGAATTCTGCTTAGAGAGCTGACCTTAAAGTCAGAAGAAAGTCGGGTGGTGGGATAAGGCAGAAATAAGACAGAGGAGCAGCAGACAGGCTGAGAGCGGGCATGGATCCTCACGGCAGGGTGCTCTGCCCTGGGGAACCCACAGGGCTTCTTGGAAGGGATTTTTTTCATCTCACATTTATTTGCCTCTGTCAGATGGAGATGATAAGACTATGTGGTGCCTGGCACATAGGAGGCACTCAGTACTTTGCAGTTAGTATTACCGTTCAACCTTTGCTCCGGAAGATGTGTAATTCCAGTTCATTTTGGTTAATCCCCATGCAGCAGAAATCCTCAAATCTTGATCATTTTGATTGTCTTTCTAGCTTTCTGCTGTGCCATTATATCTCTAATTTAAAAGAAAAAAGAAAAAGTTCTGATAGTTGAAATAATGTAATAGGTGCATTGTTAAAAATTTGAAAATAAGGCCTAAAAAAAGTAAATCATGGCTATATTTGAACACATTCTATAGAGGTCTGTATCCTGGTATTTTTTTTTTTTATTTTCATTTATGAAAACAGACCAAATTCAAAAAAAATAAGGACAGGAAAAAATCGAATAAAAACAGAATGATTAACACTCTCACCATATGAACCCAATCCCCACCCCCTCCCCTCTGACACCCTCACTCAGCCTTTCTGTCATCGTCCCCAAGTTAATTTAATTTTATCATTTTATTTGCATTATTTCTCTGTATTACAAATATAAGTGAGATCATACAATATGCCTTCTGTTGACTCATCTCACTCAGCAGTATACCTCTGAGTTCCCTACATGTTGTCTGCAACGGCGAGGTTTCGTGTTTGTATGGCTGAGCAGTGTTCCGTTGTCTATACTAGATCTTCTATATCCCGTCATCTGTTGATGGGCATTTAAGCTGTTTTCATATCTTGGCTGTTGTTAATGGAGCTACAAGAAACATAAGGGTGCAGACACCTCTTTGAGTGAGAACTTCTCATTCTTAAAATGTGGATAACTACAAGTGGAATTACTGGAGTGTACTGTAATTCTGTTTCTGGGTAGGGGCAGGCCGAAGGCTGAGCAAAGATGACAGCATTCCTGGAATGAGGTGCAGCAGGGAAATGGGAAAAAGGGCTCAGAAAGGAGAGCTAAGTGGTGACATCAGACCCCACAGGATCTGTGGTCTCATGGTGCTGGAACCTGCACCACCCCTGCTCTCACCTGGGGCCAGTGTTGCCTTCTGCCCACCAGCTCCCTGCTGCCCTGGGCTGAGTGTCCCCACTTTGGCACTCTGCAGGCCCAACCAGTACCAGATGAGCTAGTCACCAAGCTGCTGGGCAACCAGGCCACGTTCAGCCCCATTGTCACTGTGGAGCCGCGACGCCGCAAGTTCCACCGCCCCATTGGACTGCGGATCCCACTCCCTCCTTCCTGGACAGACAATCCTCGGGACAGCGGGGAGGGAGACACCACCAGCCTGCGCCTGCTCTGCAGTGTCATTGGTGAGAGGTGCCCCTGCCTCTGTCCTACCTTGGGGCCACACAGTGGGAGACGGAAAAGGTGCATCGAACAGCCACCTCGTGGTTTGATGGGTGATAGGACTCTGAAGAGATGGGGTGATGCTTCTACATAGAGTCCCAGCCCTCCAGAAGGCCCTGTGACCCTTAGACAGAGGTTCTGTGGGCTGCTAGGAGGAGGAGAGTGTGAGGAACAGGTGTGCTCAGATGGCGCCTGTGCGTGCCCGCCTCTGCCTTCATGCTCAAGCCTTTAGCATTTTAGTAAGCTCTGTGTCCACATTCTCACTTGTCCCCATTTCTGTCCCTTCTGTCACAGGAGGAACTGACCAAGCCCAGTGGGAAGATATAACAGGAACAACCAAGCTTGTGTATGCCAACGAGTGTGCCACCTTCACCACCAACGTCTCTGCCAGGTGAGATGTCCTGCCCATCCAAGCGGGCTCCAGGGCTGTGGGCTCAGAGCTGGCTCCACTGGTAGTCATCCTCGATGCCACCTGCCCAGCCCACGCCTGAGCCAAAGGGTCCTGCGCTGTCCCTCTCTGCACAGAAGCCGCTCCCCACGCACCTACCCCGATCACCAGGAAGGTCACGCAGTACTGAATGGCTTTCAGGGTGCTCCTGTCTGGGTGCATCTAAAACATGCTCACGACAGCCCTCTCTCTGTAGGTTTTGGCTGTCAGACTGTCCTCGGACTGCTGAAGCTGTGAACTTTGCCACCCTGCTGTACAAGGAGCTTACCGCAGTGCCCTACATGGCCAAGTTCGTCATTTTTGCCAAGATGAACGACCCCCGAGAAGGGCGGCTGCGCTGCTACTGCATGACGGATGACAAGGTGGACAAGACCCTGGAGCAGCACGAGAACTTCATCGAGGTGGCCCGTAGCAGGGACATAGAGGTGCGACGCCCGTCCCTTCGCTGCTGGGCTGCCTCTCACGGTGACACCGGACAGAAGTCAGGATGGGCGCTGGGACCCGGACAGTGAGGAGATCCCACCATTCGGGGGAGGAGCTCCTCACTGTGTCCATGGACCCCTCCTGGGGAGCATCCTCCCAAGGAAGGAGACCCCATTCTGTTTACCTGGGGAGGCAGCAGGCTGTCACCTGTGGTTGGTGATGAAAGAGTTGACAATTATTTGCTTGTTTATTTATTTAGGAAAGGTGCAGGGAGGAGTGAAGGTGAGCAGGCAGGCAGAGGAGGGAGAAGCACTTTATTTATTTAGTTTTTCATCTTGAGTGCTCCACCTGACCCCGAGTCTTGAACCAGGGACCTTGGGATGTATATGGATTGAGCCCGGTGGACTAAACC
Source organism: Solenodon paradoxus (assembly GCA_004363575.1). Lineage (NCBI taxonomy): Eukaryota > Metazoa > Chordata > Mammalia > Eulipotyphla > Solenodontidae > Solenodon > Solenodon paradoxus. Next base: position 449,990 of record RJWH01000252.1, read on the forward strand.
ACTAGGCCACTAGGGCGTGTCAAGAAATGATATTGATTAAAGTTCTTGTGACGAAGTCCTGTTAAAAATGCCAGGCTTACATGATTTCACCTGGTTCTCATCACTCCGCACTTTTATTGTCCCCAGTTACACAGAAGAGGAAACTGAGGCTGAGGGAGGTTAAGAAACTGGTCCAAAGTCACACAACTAAGTAAATGGCAGAGACCATTCTTGGACCATTTGTCCAAGTCTTCTGATTCCAGAGCCCACACTTACCTGCTTCACCAGGGTGTTAGTAGTGCCAGGGAACAAAGAATGTGAGCAGTCCAGGGATCCAGACTAAGCTTGAACCTAGTACTGACTCCAGGGTGCTCACTTGTGTTAAATAGCTAATACACAGGACTTCTCCAAATTTGGCCACAGAGTCTGTGCTGAGTTTCTGCTGAGGGCTCAGAAGAAAGAGCATAGGACTAACTCTGGAGCCCTGCAGTAACTAGGCCTCAGTTTCCTCAACTGTCAAATGGGTCCATGACAACACCTCAGCTGAAAACATGATATGCACAGTAGGGTCCTTCTACTATGGTGAGGTCACAGCACAGCATGGTTCTGCTAGGACCTTTCATAGAGGAAGCATTTTTGGACAGGTGTCACAACAGAAACTATATTGTGATGGCCTAGTGGAGTTCTAGCATGCTGTGATAGCAACCCTGATGAACTCCACAGAGGCATGTGCAGATTCCTACTTGCTATAAGACCCTGTGACATGAGGAAACATGCCTCCTTCCTCATAACCTTGGGAATACAACTCCTGTGATCCCTAGTGGGATTCTCGGAGCACAGCCCCTGTGCCTCGTGCCTTAGAAATGGGGTATCTTAGGGAAGTAAAGAGTGAAGTTGAAAGAATAGCACACTTGGGCGTTTCCATCTGACAAGCTATATTTGCCTTTCCCTTCTACAGGTTTTGGAAGGAATGCCCCTTTTTGCAGAACTCTCTGGAAACCTGGTGCCCGTCAAAAAAGCTGCCCAGCAGCGGAGTTTCCACTTCCAGTCTTTTCGGGAGAACCGCTTGGCCATGCCTGTGAAGGTGCTGGCCAACTCTTGCTGGCGTCTCACCTGGGTCTAGAAGTTGGGAAGGCTAAGTCTCTAGGTCAACCAGCCCAGTGACCTTAGACAACCCCCTTCTGTGTGATTGAATTTAGGTGCGGGACAGCAGCCGAGAACCAGGAGGATCCTTGTCATTTCTGCGCAAGGCAATGAAATATGAGGACACCCAGCACATTCTCTGCCACTTGAACATCACCATGCCCCCCTGCACCAAGGTGAGCTGCTCCCTGGTGAAGACCCTTCTTGCCAGAGGCAGGTTCCCCTGAGGAGGCCCCAGCACAGACCCCAGGCCAACACGTCCAAAGGGCTTCTTCCTGCTAAAAAGTTACATTTGAGTTCCCTGAGCACAGAAAGGCTCTCTGCAGTGCGGTTGTGGCCTGGCAGGCAGAGTATGTGGCCTTTCCTGCAGAGCGCAGGAACAGCATGTGTCAGACACAGAAATGCGTGCTCGCGCTGTGGCTTGAAGCTTGATAGGATGTTCCTTCTGGAAGGTGCATCCCCCTTGACACCCTCATCGGAGGCTTCTGAGGCTTAGAACTGAGTCCAAGGTTACCCAGCCTTTCCAGAGCTTTGTCAAGTCTCTTAACATACTGTCTTGCTAGGGTGCCAGGCCCTCAGGGAAGGGAACCTGGTGTATCAGCCACAAACTCCCAGGTTTTTTAGTTCAGAAAAGGCTTCTTGACCAAGTGTGTTCCTTTCTCGATTCCTATAAGAGCACCAGCCACCACCTACACCAGTGGCTCCCAGGGGACCCTCTGTCTCCACAGTACTGCTGGTAGTGTTCGCTGGTATTGTCTTAACCATCAGCCAAACTAGAAAAGAAACAAAGGACGGTCACAGGTCCATGGCCTAATTTCTCTTTTCTGTCTGCTGATGAGCGTGAGCTGATTTCTCTTTAAAGAAATTATCCCACTACTTTCAGCAAGTGTCCAGGTGATTTTTCACAGGTCAGGAGCGAAGTCTTGGGCCAGTATCCAAAATGGGTCCTTTGAGCAGAAAGGAATCCAGAATGAAAAGTTTTGTGGTTTAAGTCCAAAGCCCAACTCTTCCTGCTTATCAGCTGAGTGACCTTGGGCAAGATACTTAATTTCTCTGTGCCTCAGTTTCTTCAGGGATGAGACGGGAATAACAATAGACCCCCACCTCGTGGTGAATATTGGACAGGCCCAGCACTCCACACTCTGCTGTCTGTGTGCGGGCTCCAAAGATGTGGGCTACTGCAGGGGCAGGATGCGGGTCCCCCTCCCGGTCTCAGGACGCAATCCACTTTCTCCGGAAGAGGAAGAGCCCCCAACCCCAAGCACCCTTTCTCTGTCTTTCTTCCCAGGGCAGTGGCGCGGACGACCGGAGGCGGACTTTGACTCCACTGGCCCTGAGATATAGCATTCTCAGTGAATCCACTCTGGGTATGAAGCTCTTCCTGCTCCCTTCCCCGCTGCCGACAAGAGATCCCTGGAGGCCTCCTTCTGAGTCCTCCTTGTGAGTCCTCCTTGTGGGCTCCTTGTGAGAACGGCACAGGGAGCTTTGCCTTGGATCTCTGCCTGATCCTTAACCTTTACCCATCAATTTGGGGTACACTGAGCCCCACTACGTGACCTGAGCATCCATTGGAGGTCATTTATTCACACTGGTTGATTCTGTGTCCTGCCACGGAGACTAAATGAAGTGCTTCTTGCCAGGTTTTCTCAGTGGGACGGACCGAGCAGATATGAAGATGGCTATTATATCAGAGCACCTTGGCCTCAGCTGGGCAGGTGAGCTGGGGGCTGGGGACCAGAAAGCACTTTGCCCATCTCACCGATTCTTACCTCCTCCCCTTAATGGCCAACTATGAAACATTTCTAAACCTCTTTTCACCACTCATCTACTTGATTTGTGATTGGGATTTGGGATTGTCTGTTGCCGAGGCAAGGCCTTTGGATAGCACTAGAGAGGGGACCTCCCTCCAGCCTCCATGTCTGTCTGGTTTTGCTTCATAAGAAAGAATCCATTTTTGACATTACCGGAGACCTCAGAATTGATGTAGGTCATCTCCTTATACTGAGATCCAGCTAAATAGAGTAGCTCTAGTTGCCTGGCTAATTAGCAGCAGAATCCTTAAAACCAGCAGACAAATAAACACACAAACATATAAGCCTCCTGATGACCTGTCCGGTGCTCTCTGACCTCCTCACATTGCCTCTCCTCAAAGACAAGTTCTCTTGAGGGAAAGAAGAGAAGAAAAGGACAAGTTCCCGTTTTTTTTTTTTTTCACCTATAGTTTCTGGCTGTACCTGAAATCTTCCAGGAGTCCACTCAACAACGAAGATAGATTTGAATTGAAGTGAGTCAGGTGGACAAAAAGAAGTGAAAACTCAAAACATGTTTTCCTCAGTCACGGGCCCCTGTAACTTAATTCTCCCCACTCTGTTTTCTTGTTAGCTTTTCTATGATCTGGTCTTGTTTCACCCAGTCACACTAGAGAGAGGGCTTCAAACTCAGAAACCTTAGCCACAGCTTGTTGAAAACCAGGGTGACAAAAACTTTAGATTTTCCAGGACTGTTTTCCTTTGAGTCATGTCTACTGATGTTTCTGCTTCTTGCGTGTGTGTGTGTGTGTGCGTGCATGTGTGTGTGTGTGTGTGTGTGTGTATCACATATGCGCAGGCTAATTCTCTTCATCACTTTCCCTCTGGTCTTCCTCATCCTTGAAATTAGACTCTGCTGCTGTTCTCCCTTCCAAAGCACCTGGGAGAAATAACAGTAACAATAGTGGGAGAAAAAAGGCTAACTGTTCTGTGTGACTGCCTTGCATTTAGGTAGGAACTTGTATTTAAAATGTGATTCCTTTCCCTGTAGAAACGTAAATACAAACACGTGTTTCTGTTATAATTATTTCTTGGTGGGAAGTAAGTGGTGCTCTGGTGTCATGGTGACACTCAGGTGGGTGGCACGAGCTCAGCCCCCTTCAAACTCTGCCAGACACTCATTCTGTGACCTTGGATGAGTGGCTAAACATACTGAGGAGCTCAGACTCATCCGCTCATATTTGCTGCTGCTGTTTATCCTCCTCCCCGCCACCCCGTGTTCCAAATATAGGTGAAATCATCCAATATTTGTCTTTCTCCTTCTGACTGACTTCACTTGGCAAAATATCCTCAAGTTTCCTTCCATGTTGTCCAGAATGGCAAGATTTCACTACTTATGGACTAGTTGTATTCCGCTGTGTGCATATATGTACACACACACACACACACACACACAATCTTTCTTATTCATTCATCTCAATGGACACTTAGGTCGTTGTCATATTTTGCCTATTGTAAACAGTGCTTCTATAAACATAGGGATTCATACATCTTTCTGAGTTAATATTTTCACATCCTTTAGATAGATCCAGAAGAGGGATTGCTGGATCATACAGAAGTCCTGTTTTTAATTTTTGAGGGCCTTCATATTCTTTTCCAAAGTTTCTGCACCAACCTGCACTCTCATCAAGAGTGTGTGAGGGCTCCTCCTCCTCACCCCCTCACCACGCTGCTTGGTTCCTAGCTTTGTTACTCAGGCCATTCTCACTGGTATAAGGTGGTGTCTTATCATGGTTTTAATGTATAGTTCTCTAACAGTAAGTGATAAAGAGCATTTTCACATGCCTATTGGCCATCTGTATATTCTCTTTATAGGGCATTTTTTAATTGGGTTGGTTTTTTGTCGTTGAGTCATACAACTTCTTTCTAGATTTTGGATATTAACACCTTGTTGGATGTATGATATGCAAATAGTCCCCCATCTTGTTCTGGCGAGTTTCTTTCACTGTACAAAAGCTTTTTTAGTTTGATATAGTCCCATTTTTTTTCTTTCATTCCCCTTACCATTGGAGTTGAATCTCTTAAAGACATATCCAAGTATAATATCATGAAATGTGCTATCTATGTTTTCTTCTATGTATTTATAATTTCTGGTCTTATTTTCTTTCTAATGTGTTTTGCATTTTTTTGTGTCTGATATGAGGAAGCAATCTAGTCTCCTTCTTTTGTATGTGGTTGTTCAGTTTTCCCAACACTGCTCCTTGAAAAGGCTTTCTTTCCTCCACTGCATGTTAAATGCACCTTTGTTTAAAATTGACCGTTTATCTGTGGGTTTATTTCTGGTCTTTGAATTCACTGATCTGCATATGTATTTTCATTCCAGTATCATACTGTTTTAATTACTCTTACTTACTTTTTAGAACTATTTGAAGTCAAAGAACTTGATACCTTCATTTTTTCTTCTGTTTTTTTTTTTTTCTTTTCCTCACAATTTCTTTAGCAATCCAGGGCCTTTTGTGAGTCTATACAAATTTTAGTATTCTTTGTTCCATTACCTGCCTTGAAAAATATCAAGTTTTATTGGAATTGGATTAAACCTTTGTATTGCTTTAGGTAAAGTGGCCATTTTAACAAATTTTCTATCTATGAACATGGAATATTTTTTCACCTTGTGTCTTCTTTTTCTTTTAATAATATCATGTCATTTTCCTTGTATAGGTTTTTCACCTCCTTTATTGCTTTTCTCCTAGGCATCTAAATCTCTTTGATGAGATTGTAAATGGGATTGTTTGCTTACTGTTTTTTTTTCTTCTGAATCATTTTTTGCACATAAAAACGTAGAAGACTTTTTCAAATTCATTTTGTAACATCTCATATTTGAAGTAATGAGAAAAGAAAGGGCATTCATTCATTCAGCAGCTGTTTATTGAGCACCTGACTCCTGACAGAGGTACCTGCCTTTCACTAGCTATTTCTCAGTGAGAAACAATGCCAAACCCAGTCCTGAACTTTCAGCCCTCCCCACCAGACCCCCGACTCCCCTGCCTCCGTGGGAGCTGCAGCCTCGCTCTGACCGGGCTCACACCTGCTCTTGGTTCTTTGCTTGCAGAGCTGGCCCGGGAGCTGCAGTTCAGTGTGGAAGACATCAACAGGATCCGAGTAGAAAACCCCAACTCCCTGTGGGAGCAGAGTGCGGCCTTGCTGAACCTCTGGGTCATCCGGGAAGGCAAAAACGCAAAGAGTCAGTACCCTTAAGCTGAGGAAGCGTCTCTTTCCAAAACCTGCGCCTGGACCCGCTCCTCGCCAGCATAGTTCCCCCTTCTTTTTGTGGGGTTGGCCCTTGGCGTCTCTCGCACCCTCTGTGTCTGGCTCACACACACTGACGCTTGCGCGCGCCTGTCAGGATTGTTCACACAGTCCTACCGGACACTTGGTGGCATTAGCCTGCATCTTTCCCCAGCCTCAGACTAAGGAAAGTATTTTATCAGCTCCCTAGATGCCAGCACAGGTATAGGTGCATGGCTTTGAAGTTTCCCGTTGGATCTTCATCCAGAGGCAGGCTCTCAGGACAGGCGGGCTCGCACATCCCATCCGCTGCAGTTTCTGTCCTCCCAGGAACATCTTTTTCTCCAGCCTGGAGCAGAGACATAGGTCATGCTTCCCCCCCACCCCCTCCCCAAGCAAATCCCCCTACTCAGAAACACAAGGAGGAAGTTGAGTGCGTGCGTTTGTATCTCAAATCAGCTAACAAGGACCACGGATGTGAAAGAAACACAGTCCAAATGCTCATTTTCTTGTAGTACTCCTCTTAGAGTCCAAAAACAAAAACAAAACAAACAAGAAGCAAACTGACAAAACAACAGTCTTTCCATGCTCTGGCATGGCCACTGCCAGCACTTAAAAGAGGTCGCCCCACATCCTCAAAGATCATTCATCCCCCAGCCCCTCCACGCCCTGGCCTGATTCACAGAGCCCACTCAACTCTCCCACATGAGTCTGCAGTGATTGGAATCCCCTCCACAACCCTTCTTCCGTCTCCCCCACGCAGTGGAGAATCTCTACACGGCCCTGCGGAACATTGACCGGAGTGAGATTGTGAATATGCTGGAGGGCTCAGGGAGACAGAGCCGCAACCTGAAACCAGAGCGGCGGCATGCAGACCGGGACTATTCATCGTCCCCCTCCCAGATGAATGGTGAGTGTCCCCTGGACAGAGGTGGAGCTCAGCTGGGTCCTGCCTCCGGGCACCAGCACATGATATGTCAGGAAACCATCTCTCCAAGGGAGAAAGCTTGGTGGGAGCAGAGGTGAGTGAGGGAGACAGGCAGTGCCCCCCATGCAGCAGTCTCCCCACACCCCTACCGGAGGCAGTCTCCTGGGTCCCTGTGTAGTAGCCAGACAGTCTTAAGTCTTGGGTAGCACCTGGGTTGCAGCCCCACTGTGTGACAAACGCTCTGTACAAGGTGTGAGCTGCCTTTGGGCTTCTCTGCCCCTGTCTGTAAAGCAGTCCATGGTTCAGAAGCAAAGGACATGGAGATTCGGTCCAATGTCTCATGTAGATGGCTTTTAAAAATCCTCTTGTGGTCATTTCTGTGAGGCTAGGCAGTTTGCTTTCTTTTGAGCCAATCTCCTTCTCTCTCCCCACCTTTTTCCTCACCCCGGCACTTCCCCTCACTCTTATGATGTGGTTCAGCACAAGATCCCCCAGTGTGACCAGGCCTAAGCTGACCTTTGCCCTCCCCAGGACAGTTCCTTGAAGCAGCAAAAGTAGCCAACCACATGTAAGAGGGTGGTGGGCCCCCCAAGGCCTCCCCTTCCTCTGTCCTCTCTCTAATCAGACAGAGAAACAGCAGAGGCCAAACCCTGAGGGGGGGACCTGGGTGGTCAGGGCTCTTGTCCCTTCTCTCCTCCTGACTCCACATGCTCCTCCATTTCTTTTTTGAAAGCAACAAGTTGGTTTAGATCCCTAAGATTCCTTAAGACTGAAAAAAAAAAATTCTGTAAACTGTCTTCCTCTGGCACCTCCTGTGTCACTGGTCAGCTGCCTGGTGCGGTCATCCCCCAGCCCCGGTGTAACAGGCGCCCATCCCGCGGGTCTGTTCTACGCCGGGCTGGGCGCGGGGCCCCGCCAGGTGGAGCCATGTCTGTTGAGCGCTCACACTTTTCTCTCTCCCTGTCCTGTGTCTCCCACATGCTATCTAGCGTCCCAGGGCACAGGGCTCATCTTGTGTTGATGGCATCCTGTCACCTTTCTCTTCTGCCTCTGACCTCATCTGACCTCTAGTCCACTCATTCTCTCGTCCTGTCTGCCTCCACTGTCTCCACCTCGCCGGGGGTCCAGGAGCCGTCGACTCCGCAGATGCATGTCCCACAGACTCCTGCACTGCCCCTCCGCGCGGCGCGGCGGGGTGCCCGGGGCATGTGCGTGCGTGCACGGGGTGGGTGCACACCGCACCCTGCTCACTCAACACAGCCCCCTCGTGGGCTCGAGGTAGTGGTCACGCCCTCAGCGAGCTGGCCAGGCGGCTGAGCAGACCATCTTCCACAAAAAATTCAGGGTGGTGCCTGGGGATGAATGCCACGTGACAAAGCCCGTGTCCCTCCTATATGATAACCCGCCACTAGGTTGGGTTTCTTAACATCCCCATGCTGTCACCGTCCAGTCAAGTTGGCACCTCTCAGTTGTGTGTGCCCACTTTTCTGTGCTGACAGGACAGCGGCCATAGGACCGCGTGAACAGACACAGGGCGGTGACAACTACAGATCTGTTTAGAGAGGGGACCCCATGTTACATGTTCAGCCTGCAATAAAACAGATGTTTTTCTAACAGGCAGTTACAGCCCCCCGTGTTCATGGAGGGCCCTGCTGGCTGCAGGTCTCACGTCCTCAGGTCTAGAGACTTCACGCCTGGACGGTGCTCTGACACCCTCTGAGGCGAGGGCTGCTGCGAGGGCTGTGTCAGGGGGCCAGTCCATTTGGCAGATCTTTTTCACCCATGACATATCAGACACTGCTCTAGCCAGGAAAGTAGAATCAGGTCTCGAACAGACTCAAAAAAGAACCCCAAACTCTGCCTTCACGGAGCTCATCCTCTGTTTGGAGAGTTGAACAGTAACACAATGTGCCCGTGAACTTGATAGGGTGCTAGCAGCTTCACATAAGTGGCAGGGGAAATATTGTCGAGGAGGGGCAATGGGAGCTGGGGTGGGAGATGAGGAAATGGGGTTGGTTGAGCCAAGGCTGGAAGGAGAGGAGGGAGTGAGACCTGGAAACACGGGAAGAGCATCCACACAAGAAACTGCCCCGTGGAGCCTGAGCCAAGTGCCACAGTGTTCACAGAACAGCGAGGGCCCAGAGGGAGGCAGGAAGGCCAGGCGCAGAGGGCAGTCAGACTCCTCTCAGGGCAGCGGGTGTGAGAGCACAGCCATGGAGGATGTGGAGCCAAAGAGTCACAGGTCAGCTGATATTCCCTGCCTTGTGGATGGTAGACAATCACAGATGAAACCTTCTGTGCTTCTGCCTTCTGTGTCTGGCTTTGCCACCCCTTCTGAAGCCCCTTCTTGAGCACGTGTCCTAGCAGACACGGGCTGTGCGCCTCGTGTGCACCCAGCAGCCTTCACAAACAGATGCCGACTTGGTCCAGTCTGCCTTTCTGGACCTCAGCACTGGCCACTCTGTGTTTGTCCTGCCCTCCTCCATGTCCCAGGAGACCATCGCACATCTGGGTGCCCTCCTGACCTGGCTAGAAGGAGATGAAGGGGTCTGAGATAGCAGGTCAGGGCAGCAGCCTCCTCCTGTGTCTCTGGCGTTTCCCTAGGCATGGTAGTTCTGGCACCAACCCAACCCGCCGATGGCCACGTAGTACCTTGCCTCCTCTGCTTTACCTCGTGTCTCTGCTCTCTGCGCCCTTTAGGAAGCCCAGGGGACTCAAGGTGGCAATTGGTTCCCTGTACTCCTGGGAGTCAGGAAAGCGGGTGGTGTCGGGGAAGCAGACATCAGGCCCCTCTGGCCGTGCACACCTGCTTGGGCCTGAGCAGATGGGTTTGTCAAAAGGCCCGTTTGCGTCTCCTTCACAGGAGTGGGGGTGGAGGGAGGCACTATTCCAAGCCCTTGGAATAAAGGTTAAGAAAAAATTACCTACAAAGCATTAAAATAGCCTGTCCCTAAAAGTCAAATAGGTGTCTCATATGAAAGGGGAACATGGACATCTCACACCCACACCGGTCTGCTCCATTTGGTTTGATAAAATGACCCCTAGAAAACAAAATGTGTTTTATTTCTACCAGCTCTTAATGAATACAACTAGTGGGGTGTGACTCCTCTCTAAGCCAGGTCGTCTGTTCACCCCTCTCTAGCTTGCTCCTGACATTAAACTAGTAGGGTAATCATTGTATTTGAGTTAGCAGAGACCCAGTATGATAGCCCAAGATGACAGTGACCTGGGGGTACACACTGGACTGTGCTCTGCCCCCAAGGGTATGTGTGGTTGTCTTTTACTTGATTTCCTCAAAATACCACCCAGAGAGGAGAACTCTAGTCTAAGGGATGGCCCGGAACCCTGCTAGCGGGCTACATGAGACCACTGAAGAGACAGACACCTCTGACCCTCAACCTCAGGGACTTAGCGGGTATCCTTCCAGTCTGGTCTGCCCCATGCCTGTGAGGTTTCTCATGAGCACCTGCTCAGGCCTGAGTGAGCATTGCTCCCACTGGTAACCCACCAGCACTGAGTATGGCCACCTCCAGCTTCAGAGCCAAGCCTGTGAGGATAAGTCAGTAGATTCCTCTGGAGACTGAGAGGGAGCAGCTAGGAAAGCACCCTAAATATTATCTTGGGAGAGGGCCTCCAGGATAAACATATCAGAGAAGTCTTGGCACAGGGTGAGCATGAGCTCTCCTCACACACACGTGCATTTGGGTGAAATTCTATTCAAGTGAACATTATTAGCTTTTCAAGATGGAAAAGTCACAAAGAATACCCAGGAACAAGCCTCAGCTGTTGTGTAGCCAGCAGAGCTTCCCTCTTTCAGTCTTTATCAAGTCTTACTAAGATTCCCGGCAGTGATGAAATGCTCATCTGGCCAAATGCATGCCCCTTCTGGCCAAGATGAGGTAAAATGCATGCCACTTCAGGCCAGTAGAAAAATGCATGCTACTTCTGGCCAGATGAGTAACCGGCACTGAATACACTTTCTGGCTTGACAGAGCCCAAAAATGGACAAAATATATGAAAACAGTTTTCAAGACATTGGACATCAGACAGCAAAGGATGATGACGCATGAAACATGGTCGAACCCTACAGTTGCTTAGATTACTGCCTCAAAAGAATTTCCAGACCATTTCATAGGGAAAAGAAATCTAAGAAGGCATCCTGAATTGAGGAGAAGTTGCTGAGTGTCCAGGGAAATGAGAGAGGCTAGAGTTCCCAAGAGAGAGTACCAGGGAGGAGACAGCTGTACAGACAGAGAACTATAGAGACCTTCAGAGGGCCCCACAAGTTTGGGTTGAGTATTAATCAGTCAGACTTATCATTCATAGACATTGTATAGTAATCAAAGAAAGCTCCTATCTCAGGAATGGATAGAATTAGCCCTAGGTTGAATAATCCTCCAGTCCTGCCCAGTCAACCTGAAAGCAGAACTTAAAAGGACCAAACTGTTTCCAAGTAACTTAACTGCCAACAGGACAAAGCTCAAGAATATTTATAGAAATACAGAAATATCCAGCACCCAACAAGATACAATTTACAATATCTAACATTCATTTAGAGATGACCAGGCATACAAAGAGACAGGAAAATACAACCCATAATGAAGAGAACAATCAATCAATTGAAATTGATCCAGAGCTGACCCAGATGTTAGAACTAGCATACAAGAATGAAAAAACAGTTGTTGCATTTTGTATTTTGTGTGCCCAGAAATTTAAGTAGAAAAATGGAAGCTATTTTGAAAGATCCATATCAGTCTTCTAGAGATGATACTATCATGTGTAGGATGAAAAATACACTGGACAAGATTAGACATTAGATATTGCAGAAGAAAAGAGTATGAACTTACAACATGCTACTTTATCTGATTGACATTTATAGAACATTCCCACCCAACAACAGCAGAATGCACACTTTTTAAAATTATACCTGGAACTAATACCAACATGGACCATATTCTAGACCCAATAAATTCAAAAGGAATCAAGCTATAAAAAGAATGTTCGCTGACCACGATGGGCTTAATTTAGAACCCAATTACAGAAAGGTATCTGGAAAAATCTCAAATATTTATAAACCAAATAATACACTTCTAAATGACCCATGAATCAAAGAAGAGAACAAAATGGGAAATTAGAAAATATCTTGAATTAAATGAAAATAAAAACAGGATCAAAATCTCTGGGATGCCAGTAAAGTAGTACCTAGGGGAAAATGTATGGCATTAAATGTCCACATTAAAAAAGAGAAAGATTCTCAAATCAATGGCCTCAGCTTCCACTTCAAGTTAGTAGAAAAAGAAGAGCATATTAAATTAAAAGTAAGTAGAATAAAGAAATAATGAAGATTAGAGTGGAAATCAACACTACTGAAAACAGAAAAACACTAGAAAAATCATGAATGCCAAAAGGCGGTTATTTGAAAGATTGATAGTAATAACCTAGCCACATTATTCATGAAAAATAGAAAAAAGACAAAAAAAATATCATTATGGGAACAGGAGAGGTAACATCACTGAAGATTCTAAAGGTAGAAGAATGATATAGGGATATTATAATTTAGTCAATATATTTGAAAGCATAGATGAAACTGACAAATTCCTTGAAGGACACGAACTTTCAAAGCTCACAAAGAAGAAATAAATAACCCTATATATTTATACAAATTAAATTTATACTTTAAAACAGTCCCACATAGGGAATGCTAAGCCTCAATGGCTTCACTGGTGAATTCTACAAAACATTTAAAGAAGAAATAAATCATTTAGATAATTAAAAAGGACACAATAATTCCCAGCCTATTCTATGAGGCCAGCATTACCTTTTTGGTTATAAAAAGATTACAAGAAAAGTGCAGATCAAATATCCTTCATGAACATTTATGCAAAAAAAATCTGAACTAAATTTTAGCAAATCAAATGCAACACTATATAAAAAGAATAGTGCATCATGACCAAGTAAGTTTATTCAAAAATGAAAAGGTGTTTTGACATTCTAAAATAAATCAATATTTGATTCTGCATGTAAGGAACTTAAAAGTTGTCACCTTGTCCGAATAAGTAAAAAGTGGAACAGACCGAAAACTCAACTCTTCTAAGATTTCTAAGCAAAGTGAGGACACAGACAAATCATTGCTTCCAAAACTAGAGAATTCAGTAGGTAAATTCAGACACTGACTTACCAGAACAGAGACTTATGAATAGAAAAATGGAAATACTTGGAGAGAATGCTGATAAAAGTGGTGGAAGAGTCATACATTGAAAACTACAGGTATGCCCTGAAGCCTACTGTTAAATTCACCAGGTGTGGTCCACATACATTCCAAGAACCCAGGTTTGTGGCTGGGGGTTGGGGGAAATAGCAAAGATGAACAACCAAATAAAATAAATGAAAATGCTGCCTTCTCTTCTCTCTTCCTGCCTGCCTGCCTACTCGCCTTCATTCCTGCCTTCATCTTTCCTTTTAAAAAAAAAAGAAAGAAAACTGTAAAACACTACTGAGAATTAAGGAAGACATATTAAACGTAGAGATACACCTTGTTAATGAGTCAGAAGACTTGATATTGTTGTCAATTCTTCCAAAAATGATCTGTGTATTTGATCCAATTTCCATCAAAATCCCACAAGGGATTTTTACAGAAATTGACAGTGTTTCTAAAATTTATATGGGAAGGACCTTGAATATTCAAGACAACTTTGAAAAAGAAAGTTGGAGGACTTAAACTACCTGACTTCAGAGTTAATTTCAAGCTACAGTAATCAACACAGTATGGTATTGTCATAAAGGTACATTAATCAGTGGAAAAGAAAGAGTCCAGAACAGAACTACACATATATGAACAACTGATTTTTAATAAAAGTACCCAGGCATTTCATTAAATAAAGGAGAGTCTTTACAGAAAATGATCCCGAAACAACTGGATATTCATAGGGATAAAGGAACTTAGATCCATATCCTGTAACATATGCAAAAATTAACTCAAAATAAGTCATGGATTAAATGTAAAATCTAAAGTAAAAACTTCCAGAAGTAACTATAAGACAAGAAGATTTCTAGAAGAAAGCAAACAAGAAAATCTTAGAGATCTTGGGTAAGGCAAAGACGTCTTAGACACAACACTGAAAGTATAATCGTTATAGAACAAATTGATGTTTCACTTCATCAAAATTAAAAACTTCTCTTCAAAATGCCCTGTTAAGAAAATGAAAAGATGGACTGGTGTATCAGGTAAAGGGGGTCAAATTTATTGTGAAAGATAGATTTAGACTTTTAGTGGTGGACTTAATGTAGTACATACAGAAGTTGATTTATAATGGTGCATACCTGAAATGGATATGATGATAAAATTTTTCTTCAAGAATAGTTTTTTTTTTTTAAATAAACTGTAAGACAAGTCACAGAGTTGGATACATTAATGGCAAATCTGATATAAGACATGTCCAGATTATGGAAATAATTCTCAAAACTCAATAATAAGAAAGCAAGCAACCCAATTTTAGAATAGGCAAAAGATTTTAACAGACATTCATTCCAGAAGATATATATACACTTGGCAAATAAGCACATGGAAAATGACCAACACTATTTGTCATTAGGAAAATGCAAATTAAAACTACAGGCAGGCCATACTCCTACATACCTATAAAGATGGCTGACATTTAGGACTGACACCACCAAGTGGTGAGGAGGGTCTGGAGGAACTGGAACTCTCTTACACCGATGGTGGGTGCGTGAAACAGAATAGCCACTTTGGAAAATACTTTGATTGTTTCTTACAAAGTTAAGCTTAAACCTACCATATGATCCAGTCATTCTACTCCTAGGTATTTACCCCAAAGCAAAGAAAGAATATATCCATAAAGACTAGCAGCTGTTATATCCCCAAACTGGAAACAAACCAAACGTTCATCAGCAGATAAATGGATAAATAAACTGTGCTGTATGCCGAGCAATAAAAGTGGATGGATTATCAAAATATACAATCACATGGATGAAACTCAAATGATTGGGCCTCTGAGTGAAAGAAACGGGACCCAGAAAGGTACATGCTGTATAATGCCATTTAGATAGCTCGCTATGGAAAGCAAACTGATGTCAGTGACAGACAGCAGATCACTAGTTACCTGGGAATGGAGTGGGGGAAGAAGGGATACCAAGAAGCATGAGGAAACCTTTTAAGAGTGATGACTGCCCCATCTCTTCGTTGTTGTGATAGTTTCAGGGGTGTACACAACGGAACACAACAAGCCATCTGCTTTAATTATGTGCATTTGTTGTATTTTGTTCTACCTCCATAAAGCCCTAACTGATGGGTAACCTTCAGCAAGCTACTAAACCTCTAGTCTCTGCATCCAAAAGTAGGAATAATATTGCTTTCCTTGTAGGGTTGTGGTGACAATGAAAACTAATGATATATTTTATACAAAAGAGGTGCTCAATAATGGAAACAATATGATAATGCTTTCCAGTATAAAAAAAATAAGCACTTGACTTTAAAATGTTCTGCGTGCATACAGAGGGTTTAAAGGTGTAGCCTGTTTCCCAGTTTCACCTACAATGACTTGGAGTTAGTATTATGGTGAAATTTGACCTACTCATTTCTCCTGCTCTCGAAACCTCCTCTCTGTTCCTCCTAGTTGGCTAAAAGGGGGTTCCCATGGTCTCTGCCCCTCTGTGGCCCTATGCCCTAGCCACCCACCAACCGCTCCTAGTTTGGGGACCTGGAGCCAGAGAAATTGTAAAGATGAGTCAAAAAGTCTTCTGGGAAGAGAAGAGAAGAGAAGGTGTGTGTCAATCACATGGCATAGTTCCTGGCTCATTGAGCACCTGTGTAAATGTGAGCAATTGTGGTATTAAATATGGTGAGGTCATTCTTTTCTGGCTCCCGGGTCCGCCTCACACATCAAGGTGAACTGGAGTTCTTGGGAAAATGTCGTGGAAAAGCGGACACAGAGAGCCTGTCTTGTGCATGAGTTTATGTTTGTAACCCCCAACCCTTCAGTATGGCACTTGACGTGTAATCGAACCTCCATGAATATATTCTGGTTGAAGGAGTGAGTGAATAAGCATAGCTGGAGATGGCCTTGTGAACGTGGAGAAGAGAGGGAGACAGAGCAGGGCCCAGAATGGGACGGGAGGGAAGGGCCCGCTCAACTGGAAGCAAGGCTGCGTCCAGGGCGGTGTTGGAAGCAGGAGGAGGCAGGTGGGAGGCAAATGAATAGCAGAGTCAAGAGTTTGGACAGCAGGCTAGGGGCCCTCTGGATAGTAGGAAGGCTCTATGACCCTTCTGGGGGCCACCCTGCTTGTACTCAGGTCCTCCCCTGACTCTGCTGGATCCTCCGGGGTTGGGGCACATACTTGCCCCATAGGTCCCCAGACAACCTGAGATGAATGGAAAATCTGCCTTCTAGTCTCTTCTTCTACCCACAGACTGGCCACTGCTCTGAAGAGGGGTCAGAGGTCTCCTTTCTCCTGCATCAGGGACCCACATTCCCGACTAAAGGAGACCTTAGGAGCCTCCTGGCAGACACTGCCCATCCCACACGCACACAAACCCCAGTACCTACACGTGCTGCTCACTCAGCCCCTAGTCACTGACCAAAAAACCACCAGGGACTCATGCCTGAGCCACTGAGCAGGGAACAGACATCCGAACACCATTAGATAGGGAAAATGACTGTCCACGGGTCTCTGCATTCAGGGGCCTGGGCTGGCTGCCTCCCATCCCACCAGGTCACTGCAGGCCTGGAGCTGGATGAACAGCTCAGGACCTGTCAGGACCTGCGGAGGAGAAGCTGGCGCGTGATTCTTGGAGCTGCAGCTGATGTGCCTGGGAGCATGTGATACTCTCTGCCCGAGCCTCCTGTTTGAACCCTTAGGACCCTCACTTGTGCCACGTTAGAGCATTCTGGGTTTCTGGAACCAAAAATGCTACTTGAAGAAAAGTGACTTCATCCCAAACCAAATGGCTTCCCATGTGACCAGTGTGCTAAAATCTGTGGTGTTCAGTGTACCTTGTGAGACCGCTCAAGGCAGCTGGGTCACAAACCCTGGCTCCAGGCAGGGGGCTTCTCTTTCCGCTCAGGGGCGTTCCTGACAGAAGCCCTAAGACGGTGCTGAAAGGAAGTGTCGCGCAAAGAAAGAGCGAAGAGGTGGAACTTCCATCTGCCTGGAGACAGACTGGAGCCCAAGGCTTCCTTTGTCTAGTGCTCTGGACAGGATGAGAAAGAATTCCAGTCTCTTCTCTGTACGACTCCAACAAAGGAGTCCCCATCTCCACCACTCTCTGGCTGCCCCACCAAACCCAGAGCCTTGTTTCTCTTGCCCAGGTGCCCGTGCAGCAGCCACAAGGCCTGAGTGTTGGACTTTGAGCTTGGAAAGCCCCTTGCCCGGAATGTGCATGCATCTCTGTGGCCGTGCCTGTGTGCGCGTGTGCGGGGACTTGCACGTAAGCGTGGTGACAAAAATCGCTTCTGGAGCATGTTGCCCTCTGTCTGCCCATCCAGGTTACTCCTCGCTGCAGGACGAGCTGCTGTCCCCTGCCTCCCTGCACTACGCGCTTCCCTCTCCGCTGCGTGCAGACCAGTACTGGAACGAGGTGGCCGTCATAGACGCCATCCCCTTGGCGGCCACGGAGCATGACGCCATGCTGGAGATGTCTGACATGCAGGTGTGGTCCTCGGGCCTCACACCCTCCCTGGTCACTGCTGAGGACTCCTCTCTGGAGTGCAGCAAGGCCGAGGACTCTGACGCCACCGGCCTCGAGTGGAAGCTGGAGGGGGCACTCTCCGAGGGACCCCAGGGCCCCACGCTGGGCTCTCTGGACCTTGTGGAGGACGACACAGTGGATTCAGATGCCACAAATGGCCTTATCGATTTGCTTGACCAGGAGGAAGGTCAGAGGTCAGACGAGAAGCTGCCAGGTCATAGGAGGCAGGAGGACTCCGCAGGTGCAGGGCAGGCCTCAGAGAATGAAGTGTCTCTTGTTTCAGGCCAGCAGAGGGTGCAAGCCCGCATCACAGAATCCCCCACCGTGAGTCGGGTGATGGAGACCAGCCAGGACAGGTAAGGGCATGCGAGGCCACCCAGGCTGACTGCCTTTGATTTCCTGGGCTGGGGGTGAGCTTGTCTTGGCAGTGAGGGCAGAGTGGGTTCTTGGATGCTGCTGCCCTGTGTCCTCAGTGGCCTGGGGCAGTCAAGTAAGTACGAGGCCAGCTCGCCTCTGAAGACACCCAGCCTCCCTCAGGCTTCTGTTATGTGGGTGTCATCGGCAAAAGCCAGTCCCTCCCCAGATGCCCCCTGGTTCTGGCCAGCAGGAGAGACCAGAAGCTATTGGGACTGGGTAGAGTGTACTCAGGAGAGAGACTGCAGGCATGGAGCAAGCTTGTCTCAGAAGTACAGGCAGAGCCGGGTGCTGGCATGTGCCTGTCCTGAGGACCATATTCAGAAACCCAGGAGCACCGGGCCTCAGGACGTTCTTTGTGCGGTCACGTGTTCTGTGCATGGCAGAGCTAGTAATAGTGACTTTTACTTTTACCCCATAGACAGACTGAGTTTGGTGGGCTTATCTGGACCAGGACTGAGCTTTCACCTGTTAAGAGATGGTTATTCTCCTCACCAAACCTCCCCCGAGGCGAGGCCTGATCCTAGGCCCACAGCAAGGCAGCTCTTTTGGCACTTCAGGCAGAGGGACCTCTGCAGATACCGAGAGTCTCCGGCCGATGGCCCTCCTCAGGGCCACTCTGTGAATCCCACCGCATCTCGACTCTGTGGCAGTTGCAGAGCAGGGCTTGCAGGGGTGGGGGGGACAATTTGACAGGCATGACTCTGGCACAGGAAGTGACAGCAGCCCTTTCTTCCATGTGCTTCATATATTCTCCCAAAAGCAGCGAAAGAGTTGGACCTGGAAAACTGTGACCACCCAGAAACTCAGGTCCAGCTGGGAAATATGCTCCTTTCCTCTCCCACCCATGTTGCTCCTTGAGCCCATGTGGACACCTGGGTGACAGCACATTCCCCAGGCTCCAGGAGCGTGACCGAACACCCTGGAAGGAAGGAAATGAAAGTCACTTAAAAGATGAGACCTCAAGGATTTACTTTGTTTCCCAAAGGACTCCTTTGATCCATGTGAGGAATTAGGCAGACTGAGCCTATGAGGATCCAAAGTGAAATTTTGACATTCCTGAGAGACACTGTCTTCCACCAGCCCGTGACAGCCATTCATTCAAGGAACATGCACTGAGTGCCTGCTGTGTGCTGGCCCTGTCCCACCATGACAACAGGTCACCACATAGGGGTCCAGAAGGCCAGAGGTCCAGGCCTAGAAATGGTACAGAATTCGGTTCTGTGACCTTGGTGCCTTCCATGGAGACAGATGAACTCACTCACTTACACAAGATGTGTTGCGTGCACACATGCCAGGCACCTAGAGAAAGTGCCTTGGTGCTGGGGATATGACTTTAAAAAAAATACAGAATCTCTCCCTGCAAGTAGTTTATCTTCTAGTGGATAAAATGGCAATGAATAAGATATAATTGAAATTAAAAACAAATAAAAGAGAAATGCTAGATAGTTATATATGCTAAAAAGACAAATATGGCAGGGAAGGAGGATAGGACGTGCGTGTATGTGGTGATGGGTGGGGTGGTCACATCTACAGAAGGTAGCCAGGGAAGCCTGAGAGAATGACTTGGAGTAAAGATATAAAGGAATAAACCATGTAGATACCTGAGGGAAGCTATCTGACAAAAGACCCATCGTGCAGAGACCTTGGGTCGAGCCTGCCTGGCATATTTGAGGAGCCGTGGGAAGGTCTTGGTGCCTAGAGTAAAGGACTTAAGGGAAATGAAGTCAGAGAGGTCATAAACCTGACACGTCAGACCGTGAGGTTCCAGAAAGACTTGGGCATTTACAAGGTGAGATGGGGAAATCCTGGAGGGTTTTGAGCAGAGAAGTGAGGTGATCTGCCCTGAGGATGGAGGGGCGGTGAGCCAAGAGGCAAGAATCGAAGGCGCAGGGACCAAGATGGCAACAGTATGGTGTGTTCGAGACATATTTTGAAAGTTGAAACAAAGGGCTTGTTGACAAGTAAATTGTGGACTGTGAGAGAAAGATAGGCATCAAAGAGGTCACAGTTCTCCTTGGGTTGACACCTGGAAGGATGAAGACACCATTTCCTGCACTGGGAACCCAAGTAGAGCAGGTGTGGGAGAAGAGCAGAAGGGTGGACTTAGCCATGCGACCCAAGTCGCCTATTTGAAATCCGAAGGGGAGGTATTGAGGAAGCCTATTCAAGGAACAGACAGCGAAGACCTCCATCCAGGCCTGAGGAGCCGTGTACACAGTCCGTGAAGCCATGAATTCACTTAGGAAGTGGGTGTGGGTGGAGATGAAGTCTGAGAACTGAGCCTGGACCACACCAGTGCTCAGATCTGGGAAATGGGAGGAACCAGTGAAGGATCTTGAGAAGGTGGGGTGTGGGGGGAATCAGCAGACTCAGTGCTCTAGAAGCCAGGGAAGTGAATTTCAAAGGGAGAATGTAATCCTCTTGTCAGATGAACACTGAGATGGGGGTCTGTTCCGTGGGCGTGACTAGGAGAACTGTAGAGGAGACAGGCGAGATGATGGGTACGGAGACTCCGCTGATGGACCCACTGAAAATGCCTTGGGAGTCCCAAGTTGGGAACTGTCCTCCTCAAAGGTGGTGTCAGCATTGCTGGTATCCAGGGCCATCCCCACCTGGGGCACATTTGGCCCACATGTGCCTCGCTGGATGGCACAGGCAGCTGTGTGGTTTCCTCCTGCTCTCCCCACCCTCATAGCAGGCAGGCAGCACAGGGCGTGTCCTGGGTGAGCCAGGGCTCTGCAGGGGAGGGTGTGTGAGCAGGACTGAAGGGTGACCAGGTGTCCTTTCTCTCTTCTGGACCCCAGACTGCAGGACTGGGACGGGGAAGGCTCCATTATCTCATACCTGCACGATGCCACACAAGGTTTCTGGCAAGAGGAGGTCACAGGAAGCCCACACTCGTTCCAGAAGTCAGTCACCACCATCAAAGGGCTGGAGCCTGGTGGGTCTCGGGAGTATGAGAAGGTCCTGGTGTCGGCAACTGAGCACATGAGGACAGAGCAGCCTGAGGCTGAGCACCTGCAGACTGACAGGGAGCAGAGGCAGCCCAGCCCCCGCGAGTGGGCACAGGAGGCGGGGAGCACCTTCTCCCAGATGATGAAGGTGAGCGCCACAGGGCCTGGATAGCTGCCAGTGGGCAGGGCCTGAGGCCTCTGCAGCCTCTCCTTTCAAGACCAAGTCCAGCATGCATTTTTTTCTTTGAAAATTGTCTTAGTGACTTCACGTTTTCTAGAAATAAGCATGCAAGGTCATGGTCTCCCTGTCTGCCTGATTCCCCTGACGGCACCGAGGGTCTGAGGTGTGAAACGCTCCTGGGTCCAGGTCCAGTCTGGGTCCTGTGAGCCTCCCCTGGCTTTCAGCTCCTCATTTCTGAGGGTTTTGCTCTACCAGCTCAAGGTTGGACAAGGTCACAGATGACGTGGGCTTTGAGTCAGGTCCGGAGGACTCCACAGTTCTGGTGTTTGTTTGTTTTCTTCTTCCATCATGTTTTTAAAAGGGCTTAGAACCGAGAGACAGGGTGTTAGGGTAAGTTCACTGGCCTGGTCCACTTCAGTGTTCTTGCTGGTCATTTTTATCACCAGCGTTCTGTGAGTCTCTGGGTGGGGCTCACTCAGGGGAGCAGGGGCTGGATGAAAAGAACCTTCCCTTCCACACCCCATTTCCTGCCCCTGCCTCTCTCAGGTCTCCCTCTCCCCGGCAGTTTGACCTATTTGACGTCTTTTATTTGCTTTTATCTTCACTGCCTATTACCAGTCTCATGGCCCTCTTCAGTCTCATGCATATCCATTTGACATGTTTAATATGGCTTTTGAAAGTTGTTTATTAAGGAGATTGCAAATGAATGCAAAATTAGACAAACAACATACTAACTTTCTGTTCACAGTCCAGCCGAATTCCACAATTTGCTCCATCTTGTTCTGTTGCATCCCCCGTACATCCCCCCACATGATTTTGAAGAAAATCCCAGACATGTGATTAACGCACGTCTTTATGTGTTTTCATTAATCTGCATTATTATTCTGTGCAGATGCTCTTCTCACATGTGCGTAAACCACACACCCTCGTCTCACTTGGTTTCTCTCCCTCAGCACTGAGCTTGCTCATCCAGGAGCGAGTTCCTCTTCTCCTTCCTTCTTGTCCTCTCCCTTCTCTCCCAGCTGACCCAAGCTCCCGCAGGCCCCGCTGTGAAACCCAGGATGGGGTTGGCCCTATAGTGGTCACGGGCTGCTGGCTGGAAGAGCACCGAGGAATGAGCTAGGATCTTATTTAGAAAGTTCCCCTGCCATGTATATGCCTCAGGCAGGGTAGGTGTCTCTATCCGTTTTTAGCTGCAGACCACCCCCTGCATTCTTTGCTGTCAGGCAGCATCTTGGCACCCACTTTTGTGACTCATAGGTGTAAGCTCCTGGCCCAGGGCACATGGGGTGGGTGTCCCTGAACCCGGGGAAGAGAAGGAGCCTGGGACATTCATTTCCACTCTGCCCCTGTGGTCAACCTTTAGTGAGGGGAGGACTGGGAACAAAGCAGGACAGCCCTGGAGTCTCGTGAGAAAAACCTAGGTCACGTGATACAATTGCCTCATGAACAAATGAGGAAACTGAGGCCAGAGAGGTCAAGGGTCACAGAGTCAGGGCCAGCAGAGTCCAGATCTCCCCTTTCCCCGTCGAGTGAGGGTGCAGGGCCTCCTGGTCTAGACAGGCCTGGATGGCGTGGGTGAGCTGCTGTCTTCATCTCTGATGGCCCCAGGGTTCGTATGAAGCCCATTGGAGGTGACTGCAAAGCACCCATTTCCTAGAGTTTCCAGTGAATCTCCGAAAACAGGGAAGGAGAGATAGACAGGTGCCCTGTAATGTGGGGCTCGGGAGGTGACCTGAAATGGTTGTAGATCATCTGGTCCTTCTCTGAGGACCTGCAAAGCGGGTAGGTTATTCTCAAGCTGGATCCTCCGAAGGGGCCAGAACTGAATGCTTTCCTGTGCCCAGCTCCTGTGCCCGTGCGACGGGCTGGTTTCCAGGGGCCTTCTTGTTGACATGGGGCAGGATCGTGTAGTGAGAGGAGCTCATCTTTATTTACTCATTCACGTAGATAAGTTACTCGGCCCCTGCGCCTCCCACTCCTTTGAGTAAATTGGAAAAGCTGTAAAGCCTGCACGTCAGGGCTGTCAGGCTCAGCTGAGACGGCCCCACGTGAGAGCACGAGCCGGCACCGGTAGCATGCGTGCGCAGGGTGTCTGCGGTCACCGCCACCACCACCGGCCACCGCAGTTCTCAAAATCCATGAGATGCTTGCGGTGCCTCGGGAACAGGGAATGGAGGACTGTTTAATCCCTGCTTTACAGACGAGGAAAAAGACCCAGAGCAGATCCCCACATCCCAGGCCCCACAGTGAGTGAGCTGCCCGGTCGGTTTGCTGTGACCCAGATCTTTGTTCTTTCTGCCTCGTCTGGCAGCAACTCACAGAGAACAGCCCGATCCTGCAAGTGACATTCCTCTCAGCCCCAGCTGCTTAATGTGTGTGGTTCCTGCTCATGGGCGTGGACAGTGGAAGAGCCTTTGAGGACAGGCCTTAAATAGCCACGCCAGTTACACGCTTCCCTTTGGCTGTTGTGCCTGATAAAGGCAGGGACCGTGGCCCTTGCCTGATAGGAGTGAGGGCCAAGCCTCCAGGCAACCTACCCACCCGGGCTGGACCCTGCAGGGCTTTGCTAGCTGGGCCTGAGCAAATTGTTCACTCAGGCTATCTTTGCAGTAAACCCTGAACTCTCCCGGGCGTTAGCCGGCCTGTCTCCACAAGTGGGGTGAATGTCCTTCTGATCAAGAGCAGCCCAGGAAACACACAAGTAACCACATTTTCTGGATGTCTTGTGCTCTGGTTTTTTGAACAAGATTCTTCTGGTTCCTACTGGCCAGCAGGCAGTACAGGCAATGGGAGTGGGTGAGTGTCACTCACATCGTGACTTTGACAGGCGCCCAGGACGTGCACCTGCCGGCTTCCTTCTAGCCAGCTGGACAGCCCCAGCAGCTGGTCTGGAGCTAAAATTATCGAAGCCTGACGTCATCCCGTATGCAGGCAGAGCCTGGAGCTACCCAGGAGGCATTTTACCGAAGGGGCCTTGTTGTCTCCTGCCCGGGAAGAGTGGGAGCCTGGGAGGCTGAGCATGGAAGGGGCCGCAGGGGGACTCAGGAGTCCAAGAGGAGAATGAGAGCTCAGACCCCCGCAGCGGCCAGATCCCTGGCTCCACTGGTCCCCGGAGGGCCTGGCTGGTGAGGAGGAGGTGAGGATGTGGACTTTCATCACCCAGCTCCTGGTCACCCTGGTGCTGCTGGGCTTCTTCCTGGTCAGCTGTCAGAACGTCATGCACATTGTCAAGGGCTCCCTGTGCTTTGTGCTGAAGCACATCCACCAGGAGCTGGACAAGGAGCTGGGGGAGAGCGAGGGCCTGAGCGACGATGAGGAGACCATCTCCACCAGGGTGGTCCGGCGTCGGGTCCTCTGGAAGGTAACTGCCAGGCCGGAGGCAGGGCTGGGCGGAAGGGAGCACTGAGGTCAGCAGACCCGGAGGCCAGGGCCAGCACGGCACTGTGTGTGGGAAGACGTGGGGAGGGCACCAGACTCCGGGCAGGAGACGTGTTAGAAGGGAAGGGCCAGCAAGGCCCCCAGGATTGGGATCTGCCCTGAGCGCACCCACCTGCAGTGGCAGAGAGATCTCAGCTCTGGGACTTAGGTTTCTGTCCCAACCTGCTTCGGGAATAGACAAGTCCCACTCATGGTGCCCGAGTCCAACAAAGGGCTTTCTACGCTGTAAAGTGCTGTGGAAATAGAAGTCAGGTGTCTCACTTCCTCTCCCTCTTGTCTGATGGTCCCTGTCTTGCCCGTTCTTCTCTTCGGTGCTCTTGCAATCTCTGGGCTGCGCCTGCCCTCGGGCCCTGGCAGCGCAACCTGTGGGCCCTGGGTTAAGCTGCTGCTGGCAGAGCTGGAGTTTCCTGCCATGGTGGGGGTTTGCGGGACAGCGGCTGCTGCTGCTGCTGCGCTCTTCCGCTCCCTCATCCTGCATTCACATTCCCACATTCTCACTTCTCAGTCTCAAGTTCTCTCCCTGTCTGTACTTCCAGGGGAATGAGCTTCAGAATATTCCAGGGGAGCAGGTGACAGAGGAACAATTCACAGATGAGCAGGGCAACATTGTCACCAAGAAGGTGAGTGCAGAGAGTGTCCCTGAACTGGGGAGAGGCAGGTGGGCTTGAGGCGGGAAGGTGGTGGGACCCCACCTGGCTTCTCACTGCAGCCTTCATAGAGGGGTAGCGTGGCTCAGAGGGGCGGTCTGGGAACTGGAGCCTGGTCTTCTGAGGTCCCCACATGACCTTCCGCATAGCTCCTTTGCCTGGTTCAGCCCAAATAGCTCCTGGTACTCTGTTACAAGAGACACAGACCCCTTGGGATAGCCCAAACCTAGTCCCATGCAGCCTAGCCCTGAAAACAGAGCTGTAAGACAGCAGTGTGTGGGCCCAGGCTACCATGGGCCTCCTAAAATGCAAAGGATTGGAATGTACTGAATTGGCAGCAGATGTTCATTCAACGGACATGAATTTGTCTGTTCAGGATTGGGCACCATGCTAGGTGTAGGTCAAAGGGAGACGAAGGAGCAAAGGGCGGGTCTCAACTGTGGCCCACTGTGGGCTGCTCACCCTGTATTGTCATTCCTCCTCCAAAGTGAACTTCTGATGAGCAGGGCTCATGTCATGCTTATATTTTCATCCCCACTCCTAGCTCATGGTAGGGCAGAGTGAGCAATTGTCAGAATACTTGGATGATTGAAAAAGGAAATGAAGGGATTGAACTGCATTATTATAGATTAAAAGAAATGACCTCAGTGGTCGGTCCTGTGGGGAAGGCTGACTGGATAAATTTCCATCCACACCAAGAGGCAGAGGAAAGTTACACGTGGTTAAACCTGATCACTAATGAAACCTGCTAAGTAAGACCCCTCTGCCATTGCAGACCCTCTGAGGTGTCCACACAGTATGGCTTGAGAGCTGCTCCTGTTCTTGGCCGCTTACGGAAGGGCCCCTTAGGACAAAGACTGCCTCTCCCCAGTCTCATTCATGGGGATCCTTCTTCTCAAGCTCTGTCTTGACAATTCCATCAGCCCCTCCCGCTTCCTCTCTTTTCCAGATCATTCGCAAAGTCGTTCGGCAGATAGACTCTTCTGGTGCCGGTGACACCCAGGAGCACGAGGAGGTGATTGTTGCGGGGCCCCTGGATGACCCCAGTGAGATGGAAGCCGATATTGATTACTTTATGCAGCACGCCAAGGTACTGAGGCGGGGCTGCTCTTCCGAGCGACGCCTTCACCTGTTCCTCGCCTGTGCGCCTGCCCTCGGGCCGCGGGTTCTGCCGTACTGTGGGCACCTCTCTTTGGTGCCCCCGGGAGCCTCCCTCCCTGCTGCTGGGCAGCGTTTCTACCGCCTCCATGTGCTGCCTTTTCCATCTCGTGCCTGTGCTGGGCCTGTCTCTCTGTGTGATCTGTCCTGCTTTCCTCTGCTGCTATCTCCAGGTGGAGCTGAGAGGGAATAGCCTGCAGCCGGACCTGATAGAGGGCAGGAAGGGGGCTCAAATAGTGAAGAGGGCCAGCCTGAAAAGGGGGAAGCAGTGATCCCAGGCCCTTCCCCTCGAATGGCCTCTTTGGAGGTAATCTGTCTTTCTATATCCTTTCTGCATGGCCTGCTCCTGTGCGTTGGCTGCTCACTCCTCGCTCCCTCCATTCTCCCTGGGTACTTGCTCCTTTACTCCCAGTGGGATCCAGGGTGAACCACCTTTGCTGTGGACTTGAAACATAGAGTCTCATTTCCCAATCACCTAATTATGTCTGAGTCTCAATTTCCTTGTCAAGAAAACAGTCACCAGTATCTGCTGACCCACCTCTCCGGGGACGCAAAAATAGATTTGAGAAAACACTTTGATGAGGGATAAGAAGTTAGTAAATTTCAGTAGTGAAACCAAACAAGGGGGCTGGAGGCTGAGGGACAGGCCCTGAAGAGGAGCCTGTCTGTCTGTCTAGGCCATGCTATTTTAGCACGAGTCCCCAGGAAATAGACTTAGAACTACACTGCCCCTTGAAACTGGAAAGCTCTGGAAGTCCTGAGGAACCCAAGACTTCGATTCTCCTTGATGTTTCTTGGAACAGATCACTCCTTTGCTTTCTAGTCATGGGCGAAATGAATACCTAGCGGGTGGATGGCATTCTCCCCGCCCACTGGGAGGGCTGTTGGGACTTTGTGAATGGCTGCGTGAGCACGGTGTGAGCACGGTGTGTGCACGGTGTGGCTGAGGAGCTGGGGGTGTTGTGCCGTGCACTGAGGAGGCTGAGAAGACGTCGCACGGCAGTGCTGGGGGCCCCAGTGGCCAGCTCTGACCTCGTCCTCCCTGAGGGGTCCTGTACTGAGCTGCCCCGAGGCCCTTCATTGTGCTCAGCTCGGGGCAGCTCAGTACAGGATGCATCGGGGTGGGAGTCGGCCGGAAGCGAGGACGCCTGCGGCCCCAGCGCAGCACTAACCAGCCAGTTGCTGCTGCTTAACGCCAGGGCCCGGCTCTGGGCAGCCGCCAGCCGAAAGCAGAGCCGGCCTCCTGAGCCACCAGAAGTGCTGACTGCCGGCATACCCAGTCCCTGGGTGCACGGAGGGCTAGGATCCAGTTCTAGGGTAAAATTAGACCTGACTCCTCAGCAGCTTAAGGAGGTCATAGTGGTAACCCCTTCACCGCCAGGGGTCCCACCAGCTGCTGGCTTAGAAGATGACTTGTGATCAGTCCTAGAAATAATCCAAAGGTGTAAGCACTGTGAAAAAGCAGGGAAAGACCATTCCTTTGCCTTCGCCTCCTTACAGCAGCAGCAGCAGCAAGGGCATTCCATTTCAGCTTGCTTGGCTTGGTGCTGCTGACTTTCCTGAACAGGAGAGAGGCAGCCCAGATGCCAGGCTGCAGGGACAGAGGGGACCCAGAACGTGTTTTTCTCTTGTCTGTAGCTGACCTGTAGATGAGCCCCAGCCCCCCAGGTGATGTGATTACCACAGTGAGTGTGGGTGTCAGGAACACAGCAGCTTGGTCCCAGCACAGGACCGAGGCCTCGCCACGAAAAAGCTGGGACATGATATGGGAGCCATCTGGGGGCAAGTGCCCACCAGGGTCCCAGCTTTTGAGGGCAGGGGTGGGACCCCTCTCCTCGTTTCCCTCCCAGCAAGACAGGCCAGGCAGCGGTGAGGGGCGGAAGCTCTCAACCACCCTGCACTGGCAAGGGCGCACTGCTGGTCTGCACTGTGGGTTCCCCGCTGCAAATTCCCTTACCTAGCTACAGCTTAATTTTAATCACCATGCACACTCATGCTTCTGTGCTTTCTCGGCTTCAAGCTCAGTGATGAAAACCTCCTGCATGCATTTCCCCAGCCATTGTGGACCAGGCAGTGTCCTGCCCTTGCTTCAGTCTCAGGCTGCCCGCAGGGCCTTTCGGAGGCCTATTTAGTGCCATGTTTTGGGCATTTGTTGTTCTTTTTGGTGGCAATTTCGATGTTTAAGATGCCCTCCAAGTTCAGTACAGAAGTCTCGTGTTCTAAAGGGCAAGGATGTGCCTCGTGGGGGAAAATACGAGTGTAGGGTAAGCTTTGTCCAGGCATGAGTTACAGTGTGGTTGGTATGAGCCTAATATGAACAAGACAAATATCTATAATGAGGAGTCAGTAATTAGAATCGCACATAAAACAAGGCTAGATAGTCACCACTTAACAAAAATGTTTTGATCAGAGGCTCATAGGAGTCGGACACCATGTTTTCCTTAGAAGCAGCGGTTCGGTATTTACTAATTCTGTGTTCATGGTGACTTTACAGAACAGAACGACTGTGAATGATGAGAAGCACTGTGTACTGGGTTCCAAGACAGAGAAAGTTGGGCTGGGGAGTGGAGAGCAAGGCCCAGCTCCTCCTAGACCAGGTTTTGGCGTCTTACACAGGTTGCGTCACTGCCCTGAGCTTTGGCCTCCCAGCGGGCGAAAACAGTCCCTTCTGAGTGTGCATTGCACTTTGCTAGAAAAGTTTAAGGATGATCATGGTAATGTGAGCGCTGCTCTGGGGAGTCGAGGAGAACGTGTCCTGGCGCCCAGTCACTGGCAGGTCCTTGTAGGGCGACCCAGGACAGGGCCAGCAGCAGATTCCTTATCCATAAAAACAGCAGTAATGCCAAGACTTCCCTTGTAAATGGTTATGGCGATCGAGGAGTCTGTTTGTGAAAGGGCTTTATACACTGTTAAATTTGAACCCCCCGTTTCCAGTGCCATCCACCCTGCATCTCAGTTACCCAGGAGTCTGGTTAGAATGCAGCTCGCTGGTCCTGGCCCCGGACCCACTGAACTAAAATTCCAGAATTTAGCATTCTGTATCAAGCTCCTCGGGTGATCTGTATGCAGACTGAAGTTACTCTGACTGATTTTGCTTTTCCTTCTCAAGCCTCCTAGAAGTGATGTGGCACACAGTTATAAACTTTATATTTAAAAGGCGAAGTTTTAATATTTTCTATGAAATAGAGCATGTAAAAATATTAATATGAGTTTCATTTTCTATTTAAAAATCAATGATAGTTATAGTTTCTTCAAAGACATGGAACAGCCCCATCCTAGGTGAGGACTCAGTAGACGCCAGTCGCCCATTCTGACTCTCTCACAGTCACTCCCAACCTTGAGAAGGATTCGTATCTAAGGTCTGCCGAGATGAGGGGGTGCTTTCTGAGAGTATTTAAGAAACAGAAATTGCAGGTTAGTCAAGGCCTGATCTGTCTACTGCAGCAGGTGGTGGTGGGTGTTTGCTTTTGTGACCAAGTATTAAGATGAATGCTGCTCGAGGGGCAGCTGGAGCCAGGCCGCTGAGGGCTGAGGAGGGGTCCCCAGGAGCCCGAGCCTTCTCTTAACCTATGTGGTCGGCCTCCTGAGACCCCCCCAGAGCTGAAGCATGAAAAGGCTGCAGCCTTTTTCCCTTGTTGAGATAGTTTCCATTCAGACACTGGAGCTGCAGGACTTGCATTAGTTCTGGCAAGAGAAAATCCTAGTAAATTTAAAACTCAGTCTCAGTTGGAGGAGGCATGGGGTCACATTTTATTTTGCTGGTTCACTGTGTCTTAAGTTGGGGTCAAGCATAGGCTGACCATATTTCAAAACTGGACTAAACGGCATGGGCTTTTTGGCTCTCTGAATAGACTGGGCCTGGGCAACTCACATGCCCTGTGGCCCTGCGTTACAGACGGCCTGGTTTATGAAAAACAGGACAAAACTGACCGCCGGGAGACATGGAAGTAAATAGCACTGTCCCATTTGAAAGGGGACGTGTGGTCAGCCATATCAAGCAAGACCAGAGGACAGGCGAGAACCAGGGTCGCTGAGGGGGAGGGAACAGGTAGCACAGCAGGAGGTGAAAGGAGAACCACCTCACCAGCAGGGCCACAGAAGCAGAAGGGGCTGTTTTCTAAGTGCCTTACCTTTCTGGAGAGGCACTCAGGAGAAGGCACGTGGAAGAGGCCAGTGCAGCCAGGAGAAGCGCTCCGGTGCCCCCGCTCCCCACCACCCATCTGGGAGCTCCTGCTGGACCTGTCACTGCTCCTCCCGGAGCCTTGGTTTAGTTTTTACCCCAAGATAAAATGAGCAGTGATGCTAGAATGATCTCTAACCTTTGAACTTAGGCACTTCTCTGTGCCTGGACAGAAAACTGGGTCGGGGATCATGATGGGTCTTCTCCAGCATCCAGATTTTATTGGGCCTCTTATTTGAAATGTACTCAGCACTGGGACAAGCACTTTGGGGACCACTGGGAAGGATAAGGCCCAGTTCTTCCCCTCAGCCAGGGAAATAATGCAGACATGGGTAAGGCAAGCCAGGACAAGGCGGCAGCATTTCCAGAGAGCCCAGTAAGCGTTCACATTCATATAGTGCATCCTGTCCTAAGCACTTTATGTATCTTTAGCACTTCTACATGTCACAAGGATCTAATGAGGTGCATCTTGTTGTCCTCATTTTACAGCAAAGAAAAATGAGTCACAGAGAGCCTAAGTAACTTGACCAAGGTCACACAGCGGGAAACTGGCAGACGGGATCTGAAGTCAGGCAATCTGGTTTCAGCATTCATCCTGTAACCACTACACTGCATGGTGGTTCCAAATGAGACAGTGGCAGAAGGAGCAAGCACCCAGAGTTGAGAGGAAGAAATAAAAGGGAGTCTGCATTATCTGAAAGCCATATAGGAGAGGTCTGGAGGGTGGTGGGTGGAACTTCCACAGAGGAGGCTGGATGGTATTTGACAGAAGAAAGGCAAGAGCAGGAGGGCAGGGCAGGTTTGGAGGACATGTGGGAGACATGTGGCTGACAGGTACCCCCCCCCCCTCCGCCCCAGGGAAGAGTCATATTCTCCAGGGTGACCCTCCCATCCTTGGAGGACCCTCAGTGGATTTTACCGTGATGACCTCAGCTTCCTCCCCAACCCATAGGACCCAGGGCAGCTCCCTGTCTGGACCCAGCCCTGCTCAGAATTAATTTATGCAATCTGTCCCTTTCTACCAATCCGGGAGATTGTCGGCCACTCTCTATTTCAGGAGTCCCCCCCGTTCCCCATCTGTCCTTTTGGTCCCTGCAGATGACATCCTGAGGGGCTTATGCTGGAAACAAGGAGTTTTCCCTCCATGCTGGAGATGAGCTTCTGTGGGGCAGCAGGACTGGGTCTTGTTGTGAGTCCCAGCTGCAGGCCAAACACTGTCTCCTGGCCTAAGATACACAGCTCTTAGCAAGAACACAGGTATCCTTCAGAGAGCTCTTTGCCTTGACAGACGTTGTCTATCTTCAGGGCCTCAGAAGGGGAGCCAGAGGCACTGACGGTAAATTGGGGGACCAAAGCCCTCTGAAAAGGCACCATGTCCCTTTCTGATTGTGATCAGGACTATTCCACCGTTGAGTCCCCAGGCCTGGCACAAAGAGATATCAGTGCACGCTGGTTGGCCTGACCTGAGAAAGAGGAAAGCATTGCGGCCTCGTTGGGTTGCTTTCTCAGATAAGCCCTATCTCATGAAGAGAGTCACTTTCCCTGAGTACAAGGATCTACTCAAGGTACAAGGATTTCTCCCCAAGTGACTGCATGGACCTGAGAGCCTTCTACCTCCTCTTTGAGACAGAGTGCCCAGGAAGGGATGCTTTCTAGGGAGTTCATCCACTAAGCAGGGAACCAGTGCAGGCCAGCAGCCTCTGGGTGGGGAACAGGAGAAGGATGGCCATATTTCAGGAAGGTCAGGGGCCCCAAGCTCCATGCCTTTCAACACCTTGCTGGGGGACTGCTTTTCCTGTCAGACTCTGCCAGCATGAAATTCTGTACTGGGGGCTTTTGCTAGGATTTGCACCTTTAAATTCTAAGTGACCCCCTTCTCTCTTTGTGTCCCTCAGGATCACACCTCAACACCCAACCCTTGAACTCCACACACTCTGCCATGCACACAGGAGGAAAGCTGGACCGGAGGCCGCAGAAGTGCACACATGTCCCTCTAGGCTAACGGCATGACTTCTGTAAGGGACTTCCTTTAGTCTCCTATTCGCATGAACGACTGGCTGTAGACGCATGACCTACCGTCCTCAATCCTGCCTCTAGCAACGATGGATCTCTGTTGGGAATCAGGACAAAAGCAGGAAGAAGGGAGGGAGAGAGAGAGAGAGAGAGAGAGAGAGAGAGAGAGAGAGAGAACAAGCGTAAGACAGCACTTGAATGCAAAAGTGAATAAGGGCTCTTTTGTGGCTGGGGATGATATATTTTTTTAAGTCATTTTAATTTTGACTTGTTACAGGGTACTCTTTTCAACCTCATCTGTAAGAAATCCATGAGTGCTTCCTGGATAGGAAAAAAAAACAAAAACAAAAAGAGAAAACTAGGCATGAAATCAGCTCAGCACCTTAATCCATGCTCTCATCTGCCATCCTTCTCCACCCAAACACCTCCATTCTGTTTGTGACAGTCCCTCCATTCCCAGTGGACCTCCTCCCAGAACGCTCTACATGACAGGCGGCGTGCACGTGTGCACACGCACACACACACACACGTGCACACACACACACACTCTCACATGCACACCTCTGCTCAGTGTACACACAGATTTTACTGTGACGTCCGAAGCTGTGTAGACTCTCCCGTGGATAAACTGGATTTTTTTTTTTTTTTTTATGTTGTCTCTCTCTCTCTGCCAGTTTCAGTATTAATCATCTTCCAATGGAAAATCATTACCTTTAGAATGCATTCGGGGTTCCTTGTGTTAGGGACTTAAGAATCTGCGGTGAGGACCCCCAAGCTTAGCTGTAGGGCTCACAGAGGGCCAGCACCCCACCTGAAAGGGTCTTTCCCCTAAGCTGGGGGCAGGCCGGTGGCTGTCCCAGGATTGCACCAGCATGTTCACTAGAGAAGAGGTTTTCTATATCTTCAAGCACTTACTTATATCATAGTCTGTGTTCAAAGTGTAAACTGTACAGTAATCAGCCTTGTGTATATGAAAAACAATAAATACTATGCAAACCAATAGAAACACTTTAGCAGTATGTACGAAGCACTAACAGCTCAGCTCCTGAGGACTTCTCCAGGCTGCGGGAGAAGGAGCTACAGCCCGTCTTTCAGTGAAAGAGGAAGGAAGGGAGTAGGGTCAGAGACTGTACCTGCCAGTTCCTAAAAGTCAGCCACCGCCCCAGGCCTCCCAGAGCCAAATTGGTGCTCTCGGTCCAGGCAGCCGGCAGGGGCGGGGAGCTGGACCGCCTCAGCCACCCGCCAGCCCGACCAAGCCCCTCTGCCCCACTGGAGAGGCGGGAAAGGGACACTGCTGACCACCTGCCCGGGAGCGGAGAGCCCGAGGAGGCGAGCGCGCCGGCCATGGCGAGGCCGGGGCTTGAAGAAGCCCGTCCCAGACCCGGCCGGCGGCCAGGACGGGAAGGAAACGGCTGGCTGGCTGTTCTTCGCCTCGGTGCCGTCAGGAAGAGCCTTAAAGTTCCACCAGAGCCTCCGGCAGAGGGAGGCCCGACTCAGCACAATCCCGACCCGTCCGGCCGGCGGCGCCCTCTGGGGCCCGGAGAGGGGCTGGCAGGCTCTTCTGCGCGCAGGAGCCGCTGTGGGCGGACGTCCGGTCACCTCCTCCCTCCGCTCCTCGGAACACGTCAGCCCTTCCAAAGTAGCACAGCCGCTCCCCGGTGTCAGCCCGCGGCCCTGGCACCCGTCACGCCCCAGGCCGGCCGTCGGGTGCCGCGGGGCCCGTCCGGCCCGGCGTTGGGTAGCCCGGGCGGGTTCCGCTTTTGCTTTCCCAGACGGCCGCGCGGGGCGGGAGAGGGCGTCTGAGCCGGGCCCTGTCCCCCCGGGGCGTCGGGGAAACGCCGCCCGCCCGGCCCGCGGGGGCTGCACGCAGGGCCCGCGGGGTCGAGGCGCACGGGGCGCGGCGCCGGGACGGACTCGGAAGACAGGCGCAGGGCTCGCCTCCCCGCCTCGGCGCGGCCCCCTCCCGCCGCCCCCGCGGCCCCCCAGGCCCCGCTTTGGCACGCTGCGCTCGGTAGGGCATGGCTGCTTGGCCCCCGCCCAGGCCGCGGCATGGCTGCGCTCGGCTGCTAGTAGGAGCTGTTAGGGCGGAGTTGGGATCTCCACACGATGCCTAGAGAATGCTGCAGTCTGCGCACTAGACGCTTTTTAGAAGTTTTGGAATTACCTTGATTTTTTTAATTGTTATGAAAATGAATCTTTTCTCGAGTCTCTCCCACCTGCTCTGTTATCGGGCGAGATCTCCCACCTCACTCTGATGTATAGACCATTCTCCCTACACCAGCTGAACAAATGTCAAAATTAATAAAGAAATTGACTCATGGCACAGGACATGATCTCTTATTCCCGGAGGGTCCTGAGGGAGCTCCAGGGGATGGGACAGGCAGGAAATCAGGGAGGAGGGCCTCAGCCAGTCCTGGAACCCCTGGAATGGCAGAGTTCTGACCCCTCTCCTGACTGCCATGGACAGGTCAGAGGGAGGGAGGCGGGGTGGAGGGCACCACAAACTGTCAAACTGTCGGGTAGCCCACAGCTGGCACACACAACGGGGTGCTCCCGTGAAGGCCTCTGGCCTCTGCACTCAAAACCATGCAAAGCTCGGCCACTTGCAAGGAAACTGTCCTGCTCCTCACTAGCTCCTAACACTTTGTAACAGGTCAACAAACCACTTGGTCACCAAGATGGCCTCAGTTTCCTCACCTGTCAAAGGAGGGGATGGATTCAGAGTTGGCTAAAGTCTCTTCTGTTTGTCATCCTGGGATTCCCAAACACAAACGCCTTTGACAAGTTTGACATTAAATAAGAACTCAATCATTTGCTGCCATTTTTCCTTCCTCATAGGTGCCCATCATTAGGGGGTGAGCACATGACAGATGCAGGGTCCTTAGAGCATACCCTCCCCTTGCTGAGAACCTAGAGCTTGTCTCAGAAAAGGAAAAGTCACCCAGGGCAATGGGCTCGTCACAGCTGCGAACCCGCATGGCGCAGAGGGCTCTGTAACAACCCAGGTTCAGAATCGTAGTGGGCTGGGTGTAGGATTGAGAGGCAACATGGATTCAGAACTAAGTTTCCCAAACAGTTGTGATGTAGCAGAGCCAGCACAGACAGATAAGAGTGCCTCTTCTTGTTTTTAACCCAAACTTTGAGAAATAGAATCACCACTGCCTTTGTGAGGGATTTCTTGCCTTGAACTAAATCGTTTATGCTACAAAGAGCATGATCCAGAGACAAGCCACTGTGAGCACATAACAACCTGGGAAGAATCTGGGCCTGGACCTCCCACTGGACACCAAGGTGAGGGCCGACAAAGGTCACCCCTTGCCTCCCACCTACCAAAGTGTAACCTTGAACAAGGCAAGAGCCCCGGGCCTGCAGTCTGGTCAGGGACTGCCAGGCAGAGGAAGGAGACATCTGTCTCCCAAGCACAATCTTTGCCTGTCATTTTGCATGTTCAGACCAGTGACACTTGTCTGGTTCTAAAAACAAAACAAAACAACTGTAGAAAAGGATGCTGCCCCATACAGAAATAACAGCCATGCTCCAAAGCAGGCTGATTCCTCTGAACTGTTTTTCATTGTTAAAACAAAAAGGGGGCGTGGGGGGTTGGGAATTGCACATGTATTCATAGAACCATGTATAGTGTAAATTTCATCAGGGAAAAAGGCATCTGGGTGGTCTGCCATTCCATCTAGTTCCATCCATCAAATATTTACTGAGCACCAACCAAGTGCCCATACAGGGACCCTCTGCAGAGTCAGAAACCACCTCTGCCCCCTATCCCAACCCAAATGCCGGGCCTCAGAGTGTTGCGATTGCTCCAGCAAAGGTACAAATAATACTGGGGGATAGGGGGTGGGCAGGAAGGAAGGGGAAGAAGAGGGGTAGCAGGAAAGGATTCTGAAGGAGGGGACCAGGAAAGGCTGCCTAGAGGCAGAAAGAAAAACAGCCCACAGTCTCAGAGCTGCCCACTCCACACCCCTGTCCCAGTCTGCCAGGCAAGCCCCCATGCCAGGCTCTCAGGCCAGTCACAGGGATTTGCAGACCCCTACCCGCCAAGTCAAACACTTACCAGTGTGGAAGAGGGAGAAGCATCCCCTCAGACTCCACACCTAGGAGAAGCTTCTGCACATAAATGGACCAGAGTACCTCAGGACAGTGACCCCTGGCCCCAGCTTCCTTGTCCTCAGGAAAGCAGCTGCAGAAAAACTGACTTCAGCTTCTCAGAAGCCTCCAGATACCCACCTTTTCCTGGATGCTGGATTTGGGGCTGGGAGCAGGTGGACCCTCTGGGAATGAACAGAGATTCCAGAGTGCGCTGGCGCTCTCGTGTGCGCGCTCTCTCTCTCTCTCTCTCTCTCTCTCTCTCTCTCTCTCTCTCTCTCTCTCTCTCTCACACACACACACACACACACACACACACACACACACGCACTGGCTGATTTTACAGTCAATCTTTCAAAGTGCAATTTGTCTAGGAAAAGCCAATGTGAGGCCTGTGCAGTTTCCACCAATAGCAACGCTGCTCGCCCAGCTCAGCCAGTCTCGGTCGGTATTCTAATGGGCCATTTCTTTATCAGGGAAATGTTGCTTCTCTGAACTTCAAACTTCTCATGGAGGGTCCCCAGACTCCAAGGCTGAGGAGGGGTCTGCGCTGAGACCTGGGGAGTGCCTTTCTCAGACTGGGGCAAGGAGAGAGGGCAGGGGCAGTGGGGAGGCCTCTCACCTGCTGGGAGCACCTGACCTCTGAGCAGCTGACGTGGGCACCGGCCCTGGGCAAGGGCTGAGCCAGCTGCCATCGGCAGGAGGGCAGTCTGGGGCTTGGTGCTTGCACCGCTCCACTGCCATGGGCTTCCAGGCCCGAGCGTGGGGTCTCAGGCTGTAGGGCCTGTGGGGCCCCTGCCTTGGCTCAACCTGTCCTGGGATCATGGAGTCCAACCTGCAGGGACCCTTCCTGCTCAACAACACGCCGCTGGCTCAGTTCTCAGAGATGAAGGCGCCCGTGTGCCAGTACTCGGTGCAGAACTCCTTCTACAAGCTCAGCCCTCCGGGACTGGGCCCCCAGCTGGCTGCCGGGACGCCCCACGGGATCAC
The DNA here is from genome assembly GCA_004363575.1 of Solenodon paradoxus. NCBI lineage: Eukaryota > Metazoa > Chordata > Mammalia > Eulipotyphla > Solenodontidae > Solenodon > Solenodon paradoxus. Next base: position 487,857 of record RJWH01000252.1, read on the forward strand.
AGACATCCTGAGCAGGCCCGTGGCCACGCCGAACAGCAGCCTCCTCTCCAGCTACCCCCACGTGGCCGGCTTTGGTGGACTCGGCTCCCAGGGGGTCTACTATGGCCCCCAGGTGGGGAATTTCTCCAAGACTGGGAATGAGTACCCCGCCCGGACCCGGAACTGCTGGGCGGACACGGGCCAGGACTGGCGAGAAGGGCGGCAATGCAGCCACAGTGAGTGAGGGCGCCTCCGGGCAGGGCGGGGGTGTGGAAGGGACGCACCCCTGCGGCCGCCATTACACAGCTCCGCTAGGCCGGTAGCGTCTCAGCTCCCGCGGTGCTGGGGCAGGTGTCTTGCCCCCTCAGCTGCCCCTGTGGGGAGGCTGGGTGTCTCAGGTCTGAGGAAGACCACTTAGGCCTCCCTCAGCCTATGTAAGGTCCAGCTGGCATCTTGACATCCTTCTTCCACTGAGAGCCCGTGTCACCACTTCTCCATTCAAAGATGGCCAATGTTGTCCCCAAGGAGGAGAATCTGCCACCACATCACCTTCCCAAAGAGCCCACTCAGGCCCGGGCACCGTTCAGAGATACAGGATGCATCCTGATCACAATGCCATCCTGCTTGCCATCAGGAGGACCCATGTCCCACCCCCTCCTTGTGTATCAACAGTAGCAGTGACCAGGTGCTAAGTCAAGTCAGACGTGGCCCTAACTGTCAGGGGTTCTCCTCACCCCACCCATTCCCAAACCTCAGTTTTCAGAAAACCAGTCCAGGAGCCCATGATGCCAGCTGGGGTGGGAGGACAAGGTTGCAGGTCGTGCAGGCACACGGGAGCTCACCTGGGAAGCAGGGAGAGTGACATTGGCTGTAGTACCATCCCGATGTTACCAAGGCTCTGCCCAGGGCAAGGAGGGGCAGAGGAAGTTTCACTTCTGTCTGACCTTGGGGTTGTCCCACTGTCATAGAGGCTTGAGGTCAGCCAAGGACCCCCTAAATTACCTGCCTCCCTGCTACACTGCTCCAGGTGGCCACACTCCTGTCAGCCCACCACTCACCTCACCCTGAAACATGGCAGGTTCCACGCATGAGGGGACTTCATCTCTTGGAACCTGCTTTATAACCCAGTAATGGGGGTGCTTTTAACCACAAGCTGTTTCTCTCACCTCCATCTCCCCGCAAACACCCACCCCTACTTTTCAATCCCAAGCAAATGTCTAAGAAAGTCAGTGGTGGAATTATGACAAAGGGAGAGAGGATAGAAGGTGATGGTCTCTCGGGGGGGCGGGGGGGGCTCTTCCCCTTTCTGTGCCTCAGTTTCCTCACCTGTGGCCTGAGGAGAAAGTGCTTCACTACGCGTGGCCCGATACGTAGTTCTCTCTCTCAGCCAGCTGTCCTGCCAGGGGGGTCAGGTCTTGAGCCTCTGTGCCCAGACTCTCCATGTGGAGGAAACCACAGGCTTGTTGACAGGGACTCAAGAAGGTTGGGGGCTTGAGGTCCCACCCTGATTTTTCTAGAGATCTGAAAAATGGAATCCCAAAAGCAAGGGAGTGGGGAGGAATTCCCAGATTACTGGGATCCTGCTCGGTGGTGGTAGAAGATGCCAGGTCCTTTTCCTTGGTGACATGAAGGGGCATCCCAGAGATGAAACTCCTGTTGCCTCTTAGAGGAAGGCAGCATCATTGAATAGAGAGACTATTACACAGAAAGGCACAGGAGCCAGGTTCCATAGCCCCTCTGCCCCTGTGTAGCTATATTCTGGGGCACACGTCCTCTCTGAGTCCCTGCCCACCCAGACATGGCCGCGCCATCGTCCCTGTGATCAGAATGTCAGGAATGCTGCTCAGGAGAGGTGTCATGGTGGCCTGGCAACCTCGGTAGCTACATAGGAGAGCGCTTACTCTGCAGGAGAGGCAGGGTGAGGCAGACCCTCTATTCATCCCAATAACCACACACCTTCTTACTCCCTCCAGCCCCAGACCCCCTGAGCGACAGCATCCACAAGAAAAAGCACACTCGGCCCACCTTCACAGGGCACCAGATCTTTGCCTTGGAGAAGACCTTTGAGCAGACCAAGTACTTGGCTGGTCCTGAGAGGGCGCGCCTGGCATACTCCCTGGGGATGACTGAGTCGCAGGTCAAGGTGAGTCTGCGCAAGAGAAGACGTCTGACTTGTAGCACAGAGACTGACAGGACAGGACGCTGATGGAGAGTCAGCTTCTCTCTCCCAGCAGCTCCCAGCCCTCAGAGGGCGCTGTGCTGGTGTTTGGGCACTGCCTGCGTGCCTGGCCCTAGAGACCAACAACGCAAAAAGGTTATCAATCTGAGCGTCTATGTGTCACCTCCTATTGGCTCCTCACAGCAACCGTGAGGTGAGTGTTATTGCTCATCTTACAGTTGAAGGACAGTCTCAGCCGAGCCTCTTGCGCATGGTCACCTTACTGGTAAGGGCAGACTTGGGCTCAGTCCCTGGTCTGTGGGACTCCAGCCTCACACCTTCCCTCTTCTGTGAGATCTCACCCAGAAATGTCAAGAGTTGCCTACAGCTTCTGGCCAGGATCAGGAGTCAGCCTCTGGGTTTAGATTAGAATTCAATTTGGGATTATTCCACTAGCTAGTAGGGGGAGCGGGCCTTGGTTTGCTTACTTCAAAAGGAGGCTAACACTCTCTCCCACCCACTTGTTTCATTGGCATGGGAGAGGGTGTAGGAAGCTTGAACCTGCCCCCCGTAAGGGGGAGCGGGCGCGCTCTCTGCCCATGGAACCTGGAATCAACCAGCTGGCTCCTGCCCCGAGATTCCAGGGAGCAAGTGGGCAGCTCTGATGCTAGGTCTTTCCTCAGGGACCCAGGGTGGGGAGCCCTGGAGAGGAAAGCTTTGAGGGACGCCAGCACTGTTGGCTCTGAAATGGAACAGGTTCAGAAGGCAGGCAGGAACCCAGGTGTGGGCCTGCTTGGGGCCTGGCATCTCCAGAGAGCACCCAGCCCTCCACATCCTCCGTGTCAGCCCACTCGCACCTCCCTGCAGAGAAAGCTGCCGAGTGGAAGTGGAAGCAGTGGTGTGGGCCCTGTTAGACTTGTTCTGCCTCTTTCAGTACTTTTTAATGTAACTGTATCAAGCCCATGAGCATCTGTTATTTATTTTTTAAAGGAAAGGTGCAGACAGGAATGAAGGCGAGGAGACAGGCAGGAAGAAAGAGGAGGAAGCAGCATTTTTTATTTTTATTTAGTTGTTCAGGTTGGTTGTCCCCCCGCCTCCCCACCACCCCTGGGTCTTGAACCTGGGACCTTGGGACATCTGTGGGACTGCTTCCAGGTGTACTAGACCGCTAGACCAGCAGGGTGCAACCTTATTATTTTTATGATCAGGGGAAATTATTCATGAAGTTCGGTGAGAGTGCAAAGCTAAGAAAAGGGGCAACTCTTAGGCACCCGTGACTGCCCTCACCCGAGTTAAATCCTTCCCACCTGGGCGTTCCAGCATCTTCCACCCATCTGCCCAGATGGCAAGGGAGTAGGAAGACACACCACAGAGGATCAGAGGGAAGCCCAAAGGACTGCTGCTCTCAAGAATACTGTTTTCTAGCCCTCCTAAAACGGAAAAACAAAAAACTGACGATGACAATCTACTGCATCCCCAGCCATTTATTTTTTCTCAGAACAAGGACAGGCGTCGCGCCCCGCGGAGTCGCTCTCCTAACCAGGGCCCTGGGGACTGAGCGTGACCCTCAGTGCTTCTCATCCCAGGTGTGGTTCCAGAACCGGAGGACCAAGTGGCGGAAGAAGAGTGCGCTGGAGCCGTCCTCCTCCACGCCGCGGGCCCCGGGCGGCGCGGGTAGCGGCGCCGGTGGCGACCGCGCCCCCTCGGAGACCGAGGATGACGAGTATAACAAGCCGCTGGACCCGGACTCGGATGATGAGAAGATCCGGTTGCTGCTCCGCAAGCACCGCGCCGCCTTCTCGGTGCTCAGCCTGGGCGGGCACAGCGTCTGACGGCCGCCCCGAGTCAGCCGGCCCCACGGCAGCCCCCACGCCTGGTTCCCTAGGCTCCCGCAAGACTGCAGGGCCAGGTTAGCGGGGAGCTGCCCAGATGCGGGTGGGGCGGGAGGAGGAGGGGCTGGGCGGATGCTGGGGGCTACTCCAGCTGAGGAGGGAGAGACGCCTCCTGAAATCTGCACCCTCTGTGCCATCCTGCACCCCTGTGGACATAGACTTGTCCCTGCCATGCAAGCAGACTCCTGAGCACAAAGAAGATTGAAATGACCAGACCCCGCAGTCTGCAAACAGGGGCTAGGGCCCCAGAACCCCCCTGTGATGGTTATGTTCGTGGCTGCCTTCCTCAGGGAAGTAGTTGACTGATCGAGGGCCCCCTTCTGTTCTGGGAGTTGGAGGAATGCCCAGGGCCTCTCCTAAAGACCTTAATACAGTGAGGACTCCACTGGAAGGGGCTGGAGGCAAATGCATACCCCAGGCTGGAGGGACCACACCAGGAGAAAGGGAGGTCCCAGCCCAGAGGAAACACCCTTGACACCAAACTCACAGAGGCCCTGGAGCAAACCCTCTTGGCCTCCTGGCTCCACTTTGCCCTCGGGGGGATTCCACCCAGGATAGGAAGAGAGGAGAAGTACTCTTACTGGAATAAGGCAGATATGAGTGACTCCAGGCAGAGGACACTGCACCCAACAGAAGCCACCTAGGCAGCCCTAGGTGGTGATACAAGGATAGGGTCACCCAAGAGGAGGGACTATCCAGTGGCGGGGGAACCTCAGAAACCCCTTCTGCCTACCGGGATCCCCTCACAGGACAGAGAGGATCCACAGGGGTACTGAGCCCAAGGCTTGCATGGAACCCACGCCCTTCCTTTCCTGGGGCACCCTGCAGCCTGGCAGGGAGCTGGTACTGCCCGTGGTGCTGGCCAACAGGACTGATTCTGAGCTTCCGGTGGGAGGGTGGGGAGGCGGGTGGGTCTGACCTAGAGGAACACAGCCTGGCAGGGAGCAAGCCCATCTTCACTGGCTTTCTACAATATAGAGTGAAAATAAAAGTCCCTGACACCTCCCCGTGGCTGATGCGCTTCTGTGAAACTGGCTGCAGGATCCTCGACATGCCAGCTGTGGAGGCCTTGGTGCTGGGGGCTGGGTATCAGGAAACCTGCATGACAGTGGGCTACCTGAAATCTCCCCAGTATATAAACACTGTCCTAGGGTGTGAGAACCCTGAGGATTTATGGGAACTCTGGGAGTTCATAGCCCAGTGGGGGAAATTATCTCTTTGGGGAACTAGGTAACATCATGAAGAGATAACGGAGGGAGAAAGTACCTGTGAGCATTAAATGAGCATTTACTAACCCGCTCCCATGTAGAAGGCTGGGAATACCTCACTTGACCCCACAAGAGACCTAGGTTATCATCCTCATCACATGGAGAAAATTGAGGCTCAGAAAGTTCCTGAACTAAGTCACAGAAATGAGATGAGGCAACCTCAGAGCAGATTCCAAGGCCCTCACATCATCTTGCCTGATCTGCAAGGGTCAGCCCTCAAAGCTTTCTCTGTTCAAATGAGGCTAGAACGGGTGTGTGTTTTTAGGACCCTTCCAACCTGAATCATCTGTGCATAGACACACACACACACACACACACACACACACACACACACACACACACACACACACACAGCCTACGGTAGCTGTAAGCCCCCTCAAATGGCCCAAGAGGCCTCTTTAGGATTCCCAGGGAGGGAGAGTCAGCCAGTGGGAATGAGGGTGGGACAAAGACCACATCTCAGGGTCTTGGAAATTGGGGTACCAAACTTTCACAGTAGCCCTAGTGAACCCCGGGGACAGGGTGACGCGACAGAAAATGTAGAATGCTCTTCAGCTCTACCTCTCTCCACTACAATGCTCACGTGGTCTCTCTCCACATAAAGCAGGAAGGAAGTGAGGCCGCTTCTAATACTTCAGGACTAGCTCTGTTGGCTCCTGGCCATAAGCTGCACAGAGGGGTCCTCTGCAGACTTGGGTGCCCCAAGCGGGCCCTCCACTCATGGAAGGACCTGAGGACCTGTCTCCTCACTGACACTGAGATGAAAGAGCCTCCGTGGGCAGGTGAGGGGCCTGGGCCTGCACCAGAGTGCAGGAGACTGTTGACATAACCCCGGTGCAGTTGGAAAGCAGGTGTGAGGGAACAGCCAGTGACAAAAAAAAAAAAGTGTTCAATTATTTTCTTCTTACGTGTATTGAATTCCTGTTGCTCGGTTCTAGCTGTACTTCTTGAATGTCTGATTCAGGTCGTTTGGGGTCAGTATTGAATCAAGTCTGGGGAAAGTTTTTCCCCAGGAAACATTTGGTGAACTAAGTAAAACCTCCTCCAACCTCAAAATTGTGAGACACCTACCCCTGGGGCCTGTGGCTCAGACCCCTGCCCGCCCGGCCACCCCTCTACCGCACTCCTGCCCCGGTGCAGCCTGAGCCAAGGGAGAGAGGGGCCCGGCTCACCCACAGCTGTGTAGACTGACTCAAGAGATGAGCTCTGGGGTCCTGAAGAGGAGGAGACCTGAAGGCGAATGATCCAGATCCGCAAGGGTAATCTGGTGTCTTCCCTCTGCAAACATGCGCATCAGTATGAGGGATGCCTGCTGCAGGGAGAACCCCAGGCTGTCTAACTGCAACCATCCGAAAGAAATGGTAAGCCACACGCCCTGCCCCTTTTTAATGCTCAGTCCTGAGACTTTTGTATATGCTTAGTTAAACAAACAGAAAAACTTTCTGGAAATTCATATTCTTGCCACTCCTCAGAGACGAGCTAAGAGGAGAGCAATAGCATCCTGTTCTGACAGGCAGTCGCTCCACCAGGCAGGCACAGATTCCAACACAGCCTTCATATTGGTGCCTCCCAGTGTTAAAAAGACCCGGGTACGTGCCCAGCAGAGCAAGGGTGAGGGTAGGGATGGCAGTGTTTCACTAGTTTCAGGCCACGTCCTGATCAAAACGGTCAAAAAGGCAAGGGTGACTGAAGTCCTGCTTCTGATATCCCCTCATACTCAGGCCGCCCCTAGGGTTTGAGGTCAGAACCAGGACCCAAGTCGTAGCTGACTAAGGCAGAGGGGGGTGTATTTGATTACGGCTGGGTCCGGGTCCTGGTCCACCACTTTGGGGTGCAGGGGCAGCCTGTTCACTCACCCTGTAAGAAATATGCACAGATCTTGCAGGATCTCTAAGACTGTAGCTAACGAGTGTGTCTGGCATGTATATTCACCCAACAGTATGTGTTCTATTATCCAGAGGGCTTTGGAGGCTGACAGCTCCAACTTTGAATGTCTGAGTCACCAAACAGTAGCAGGGTCACTGTCACCAAGTAATTTAACCTCTCAAAATACAATTTCTTCATCTGTAAAATGAAACGGATAACCCACTCTGCAAGCCTACTGAGATTGCACAAAATCAGGTGCAATGCCCAGGATGGTGTGGCATTTAAATATGAGTACACTCATGGTCTCTGTCCTCCTCAAATTCTTGCTGCTAGTAAGTGGCAGCACCAGTTCTAAACAGGTATTCTCAACAATGGGACAAGCAAGTCCCAAGTGGCAGCTACCTACTCCTGTCAGTATTGAAGTCCGTAGGTCACTTGTTGTTTGGGAGGAGATGGGAGGACTTCCTGTGTGGCCAGATGCATTTACTGGCAAAATGCCTGCAATTCTAGGTTTGAGGGCAGGGAGCTAATCAGATGCGGAGGGCTGACTTCAGCTCGCAGACGTGTTTCATCAGGGGCAGAGCAGTGCTTATAGAAACTGTTTGGGACTTCAGGCCAGGCAGTGGTGATCACCACTTTTCATGGCACCCCCGTGCTCCTGGGCTCACACCAAATTGGCTTCTACTGAGTCCTTACGGCTCTAAGCAGGCCGCTAGAGCTGCCCCACCTGGGGATGTGTTAGAGACAGATTCTCAGGCTCCATCTCAGACCTCCTGACTCAGAATCTGCATTTTAATCAGATCCCCCAGCTGCCTGGCTGGACGGTACACATGTCGCAGTGTGAGATGAGAATGAGCCTGACAGTGCGTGTGGGTGTGGAGAAGACTCTTCTCAGATAAGGTGCTCGATAAAAATAACCTAGATGGAGACAGGTGTAGGTAGATTCATGGCATCTGCAACCATGTGAAATACTTGGAACCTGATTGTCAGCAAAGTAGGAGAAAGATCTGAGGACGAGAGCGTAACTGCCACAGGGTCACACACTGCTCTCCCAGGCAAGATCGAGCAGACTCTGGTGCAAGAGTGGACTCAGCAAGGTCCAGAGTCAAGATGTGCGGTGCCAGCTGCTAGCAGTGGCTGACAGAGGAGAGAGAGGAGCTTCAGAAGTACATCCCTGAACAGGCATGGGGGACAGGACCGAAACCCAACTTGGATCCAAGGTCTTTGAGGAAGGACATCACTGATTCATGTTCAAATGAAGTGCTGGGGCCATCAGAAAGATGAGAAGGTGCCTGTCTTTTGCATAAGACTGCCTGAAGAGAATTTTCATTGGGAAACCATTTTACTTAGAAAATTCACTCCCTGATGATGCTCAGATGAACAAAATGGTACCAAGTAAAAATTCTGCTGTTCTGACTCTTGGATGATGTCACTGCAACTTGGGTCAGAGGTTGGGTTGGGAGTTTCGAGAGGAATGTAATACGAACCTGTGGCAGAAAAGGATTTCCAGTATTTGGGAGACAGAGGTCATGGTCACCTTGTCCCCATGGTCCAGAACTGGAACAGAATCTGCCGGGCCTGCAGAGGTTCAGGGTGCAGAGAAGCCTCTGGTATCTTCTAAGAAAGGGGCCCTATCTAAAGGTTTTACTCACTTCCACTAGGTTGTCTTCTGATATGACTTCGTGTCCCCATTTCACAGACGAACTGCCATACCTGGATAGTCCGTGGACATTGTGCTCAGTTTCAGAGTCCATGCTTAACCCCTCACCTCACATCTGTCACCACTCCCGCTGTTCCTTCCCACTGACATTTATTCAACATTCCCAGGGTCATGCACTGTTCTCGGGTCTTATTTCATTTTCAAAAACCCACACGACATAGGCACTATTATTACAATTGACCCTTGAACTTCACCAGGGTCCATTACAGAGGATTTCCTCAAGGTTACTCATTCACAGATTTGACCAACTGCAACGAGGAGCTGGAGGATGTGGCATCTGTGGGGCCAGGGTGCCTCTAACTTACATGCACACTTTCATCTGCTGGACAGTCAAAGGGTCAACTGCATACACATTTTATAGCAAGACACTGGGGTACAGAGAAGTTAAATAACCTGCCCAGAGGGCACAGCCTAACCCAGTCAGACTGACTCTGGCGCTCCCACTCTTAACCACCCTAAAAGGGCAAAGAGAGGAGTCCCATTTGAATTACATCTCTGCTGTAAGAAAATTAGAAACTAAAAAGCTTCTTCGCAGTGAAAGGAAATATCACTAAAACCAAAAGGCAACCTACTAGCTGGGAGAAATATTTGCATTTCATATTTCTGACACGGGCTTAAAATCTAAAATAGACAAAGAACTCATAAAACTCAACAACAGAAGAACAGGCAATCCAATCAAAATATGGGAAGTAGAAGTGGAGAGTCATTTAACCAAAGAGGACATACAGATGTTCCCACTCACTGGCTATCAGGGAAATGCAAATCAAAACAACAATGAGATAACACCTTACACCTGAGATTGGCTATTGTCCAAAAGTCTGGAAACAACAAATGTTGGTGAGGATGTGGAGAACAGGAAACACTTTTACACTGTTGATGGGAGTACATATGGGTGTAACACCAATAGAAAATAGTGTGGAGAGTCATCAGAAAGTTTAACATGGAAATTCCATATGATCTCACCATCCCACTTCTGGGTATTTACCCAAAAGACATAAAAACACTCATTCACAGAGATGTATGTACCCCCATGTTTATTGCAGCCCTGTTTGCAATAGCTACGAACTGCAAATTACCTAAGTGCCAGACATCAGAGGAATGGATCAAGAGGATGTGGTGCATATACACAATGGAATACTACACAGCTCTTAGAAGACATAAAGCCCTGTCATTAGAATCAACATGGATGGAACTAGAGGGGATTAAGCTAAGCGAAATAAATCAAAAGAAGAACGATATCAGATGATCTCACTCATAGGTGGAATGTGACTAGACAAAACAAAGGAACAGAAGAAACAAAACCAACCCTTGGACACACGAAAGAGAACTGAGGTTACCAATAGAGAATGGGTGGGGAGGGTAGGGGGAGGGTGTGGAGGAGGAGACAAGTGGTGGCAGAGCCCACCGGACAGTGGTGAAGAACACTTGGTGATTTGGTGGAGGGCTGGGTATGTTAACATATCTGAGGCATGGGGTGCCTATATATGAGTTTATTTTAATGTGTAGCATAAGTTACAATTTAAAAAAATGAAAAAAATTAGGATCAGATGTGTTCTAAATTAAAACCAATGTAATCCACATCGGTCCGCTTTTCACCTGCACCTCGCTCACTGCTAGGAATGCAAATATCAGGATAAGCTTCCAAACTCCTGCTGCTCACAGTCCTGTAGGAGGAGGCCGGCTCAAAGGAAGAAAGGGAATGCTGTGCTCTCTGTGACTGAACGGCAGGACCTGAAGGAGGCAGCGGTTACAAAAATTTAGTCAATGACAATGTACCTTAACAAAAATGCAACTCACAGTTGATCCACACAACCAAAATCCTATCTCATCAAAAGCATTACTTCCTTTAAAATCTAAGGAGCACTAGAATAAAGGCATTTTCTACAGTGAGACAGTGAGATTCACTGTCTACACCATCTAAAATTTAGATATAATTTGAACGAAAAGCAATGACTGAGTCCCCAACTTAAATGTTAATATTGTACTCACTTTGTTTTTTAAAGGAAAGGTACAGGCAGGAATGAAGGTGAGCAGAGGCAGGCAGGCAGGAAGAGAGAGGAGGAAGAAGCATCTCCATTTTTTTTATTTAGTTGTTCATCTTGGTTGTTCCCACTGGTCCTGGCATGTGAACGCAAGACCTTGGGATGTATGTGGACAGTGCTCAACCCCTGCTCCACCAGAGTGCACCCACCCTGACATTCTACACACTCCCTTCTTATTTCTCAGATTTTATCCACAATTTGTCAATGAGGAAACTGAGGCTTGGGATGCTAGGGAGACCTACCCAAGGCGAAAACTCTAGCTCACGAGCTTTCTGGGGCAAACACCCTTGTCTTCCAGCTCTAAGTCCAGAGCTGTGCCTGCTCCCTGGGTGTAGGAAGCCCTGAGAGTAACGAGGACCAGAGAGCCATGAAGTCCTCCAGTCAAAGACACACTCATACACACTTCACTGTGCGATGACAGTGAACATCGTTGTTCTTGGAGTGAATTCTGCTGATCCGTAGCAGACTGACAGTGTCCTGGGAGGAAAACACACACAGTGACTCTGAACTCTGACTGTCCGTCCTTCTCCAGGTGACAAAGATTTGGGGAAGGCAGCAGGGGTAGGAGTCAGGCTGCAAAGCTTGGGTGGTCCCCTCACAGAACTAGGGAGAGATGGAAGGACGCCACAAGCCTCCAGTCGCCACTTGCCCTGCAGTGACATGATGGGAAGGTCAGATAGAATCAGCGCTAATGAACTCGTACACCACCACCGCCATGTTCTGGAAGAGACAGCCACACTCGCATGCAGCTCTAGGAGTGCTGCTGGGACAGTCCCTGCTACAGCTCACAGCCCGACAGAAGGGTCTACGGCCATGCTGCGGGGTAACTAAAGCGAAGGCTCTGCTCAGTGCACGCAACTCTCACCGATAGCCGCGCAGGGTTACAGTGCGCTTCTGCGACCTGGGTCATCTTGTGGCACCTTCATTTTTTAATTTTGTATTGGGAAACAAACCTCATGCCAACTTGGAGCTAATGTGGCAGGCTGTCCCCACCCCCATCACTGGAGAAGATGAGTGACAAGTCCTAGGTCCACTGGTGACTGCCGCCTCTCTGGCACTGCGACGAGTTGGTTCAAGAATGGGCGTGAGGGTCAATTCCAGACATGAGTACAGGGCCCAGTTTCCCAGGAGCCCCTGACCTCTGGACATGGAGCTCTTTCAGGCTGCTGCTTCTTTCTTGCTTCTGGGAGGCCCCACATGAGGAAGAAGCCATGCTAAGGAAAGTAGGTTTGAGAGATGGAGGGGTTGGTGCCGGTGTATTAGGCCCCACCCAGCCAGGCCTGATGCACTTAGAGGCTTCTCAGAAGACAGTATATAACCTCTTTTCCAGAGTCTGGATGAGTTGGGTTTCAGTCATTTACAGCAGAAAAAGCACTAGTAAACAAAACAAAAACAAACATTCAAAAATTCTGTTGTCTGCAGACAGGCTGGCCCTGCCAGGGAGCCCACATGGGGACAGATGAACAGAAGTTCCAGCCTCCCTTCGCTGAGAGCTGGGTCCCAGGCTTCTCTACCTGCAGCTGCATCTTGCTCCACCGGCCCCATCACAGTGGAGCGCTCTGACAGAATGGAGCTGGACTGAATGACTTCCCGTTCCAGAAGAGGTGATTAGCTCTGAACTTGATCCTGAGCAGTGACCCTGAGCTCCTCGGGTGTCTGCTGGCTTGGGCTGCCGTAGGGAAGATGGCCTGGTCTGTCTACGCGACATCCCTCCCAGAGAGTCCTCAAGAGACCCTGACAGTCCACGGGTTTGGAACAGCCTTGGATTGGTGCGACCCCACCCCCACCCCAGCAGCCCACCACCCTGCCTGAGCTGTTCTAAGGGCCAAGCTGTAGGGCTCCTTCTTGCCCTATTTAAGCTGACCTCCAGTAACACAAGACAGAAGCTGCTGGAGTCCAGTCCTGCTACCACATCTCACAGGCCCAGGGGTCCCTACGGGAAGGGTCCAGGCACTTTCGGTTGTCCTGATGGTTCTCTGGCAGTGACCCCATCTGCCCACGGAAGCTATGATCTGTACCGTCACCCACAGCCCATGGTGCAGATGGCAGGAGGGCTCAGGTGATGCAGGCAGGGAGGGCCAGGCTGGCCGGCCCAGACCTGTGTTCAGGGCTGCTGAGGAGGTCTCCCTGCTGGTGGTAACCACGGGGCAGGACACAGCGGCTCACATTCTTCAGTCAGTGAGTCTTCCTGTTTCCTCCAGGGGAAGTCGCAGAGCCTGCAGAGGAGCGAGAAGGTGGCAAGGCCCTTCTCCACATCCATGCAGCAGTTCGCCAGCCTCTTCTCCACAGCCAGCCTCGAAGGCAGGCATCCAAAAAGCCCCTCATTAGGCCTCTCTTAGCAGGCAAACAAATATCATTAATCTTGATAGTGAGTGAAGTGCATTCGCCTGTCCAAGCAGAATTAATGCTGCATCAATAGGAAATTCGTGTTTACCTCTGGCCTTGACATCTTCCCTTTACTACACAAAGCCCAGGGCGACCAGCCCATCAGAGAAGCAAACACACTTCCCTGTCTGCCACCATGTGTGGGGATGGAGACCGGTGACAGAAGAGGCTCTGGTGAGAGTGCGCTCCCTCATGCAGGGAGAGGACAGGACAGGCCCCACCTCAGACAAGGTGAGAGCAATGGCTGGGGTCAGAGTGTAAGGGGGTGTGTGCCTGTGTGCCCCAGGAAAAGGAACCATGAGCTCTGGGGAGACATCCTGTCCTCTCCCCACAGGGACAAATGTGGTCAGCAGGAGATGCCTTCTCTCCAGTGTACACAGCCATGATTTCACATGCCAGGCTGGGAGCTGCACAGGCTGAATGGGACCTGACTGACAAGAGTTGCTGCTCACTGAGCACCTTCTAAGTGATAAGAATTCCACAAAAAAGTCTGCCTTTTTCCTAGTGAAGACGGCATTGCAGAATACACTGTTAGCCTCAAGATGTACACAGAGAGGGTGTGAATTTGAACCCAGGTCTGACTGGAAAGTCAGTGTTTTCCCCAACAATCATCACACACTCACATCAAGAAGTGATTCTTCCCGGCAAGAGAACCACAGCCTGAGGGCAAGTGTAAAGACAGGAGCTCTGAGAAGTCCACTCCCCCCACAGCTCAGGAATGCCTCACTGTGGGAGGGTCCGGGAGAGGTAGGGCTGGGCCAGCCAAGTGGAGGGCATAAGGGTGTGTGCGTGCCTGTGTGCCCAGGAAAAGAAACCAAACAGGCTGATAAGATCTCTGTTTCCAGAGCAAAGCACCAATTAAACACAAAGCAGATGTGAGCAAATAAAGCTGTGGCGTCCAGAGAGAAAATCAATACTAGATTATATGTCCTAGCCCAATCATATACCAATTAATACTGAGCGGGTGAGGCAGGGATACTGGGGAAGATAAGGCCAGGGCCAGCATGCAGGGACTGATACCCTCCCTCTTTTCCCTGCCACAGGACTCTGGCCCCAGCCCTTCAAAGGTGGGGCCTGTCAGCCCTGATTCTAAAGGTCTTTGGGGGCACCTGTGTGGGCGGAGAAGTGTGGGGGAGGGGATAGATACCAGCAGCTCCTCCTGTGGGAGTACAGAGGTGCTTTCAGCAGAGGGTACCCACAGGATAGGCACAGGTGAGTCAGACCATGTCGACAGGCTGCTTGATATTTAATTCACCACAAGGAAAATAAGGTGCCTGCCTTTGGAAGAGAAAATCAAACAAAAATGGTAAAACCAGAAAATAAATTTCCATCCCTAAGAAATGATATTCAAGTCCCTAGTTACTCTGTCCATTTTATTTCATTCAGAAAGTACAGTTGAAGGGCTAATACAATTTTCGAGAGGAGTGATAAAAGACAAGGATTTGCAGCCACAGAACCACGTGACTTGGGGAAGGGATGGTCCAGAACATTCCATGGAAGGGCTTCGGGCCCATCACTGAGGTGCCAGGCATGGGGCAGTGTGACACACAGCCACCTGCCAACAGACAGGGTGGCCCAAGTCCAGTGGGCTCCCTGCCCCAGGCAGGAGGCTTTGGTTTTGTCAGAAGGACAAGTAAACTGTGCCAGTGTCCCAGGGAGTGGAAATCTGGCTGTGGGCAAGGTGCCTGGCTGAAAGGACAGTCACAGCTTGTGAAGTCCTGCCCTTGTGGGGGTCAGAACATGTGGTCCAGAGCAAGGATGCCCTTACAGAGACTGTCAATGCGCAGGAAGCAGAGAGCAACATGGATGGAATGGTGGCAAATGCATGATGAAAGGACACCTGCTTCTGCCCTGCCCTCAGGAAGGCCCTCCTGCACCGAGGGTCCCACACAAGCCCTGGAGCACAGGCCCTTTGGCATGGGGGTTCTCCAGGCCAAGGACTATTGCATGCCAGAGGAAAACGAAATTTGCTAGCCGAATATTTTTTAGACATTTTGCAAGATGCACGGCCTCCCTGACAATTTTTAATGTACTAACTGCCTGGTCCAGTGAGCTGATTAATTGGTGCTGGAGAGATCAATAAAAAACAGAAAATTAAAACAATTTTAAAGTGATTAAGTAGTTTAACACCTGTCTCCCGTCACGTCAGCGCAGGAAGAAAAATAAAGCAGGTGTCGAAGGGGCCTCCTGAAGCAAGAGAAAACAGCGCCTGCCTGGGAGAGATGACAAATCACAGCTGGAGAATCAATCTGAGTGTAAGAACCCTCCCAGGCCCACTGCAGTGGCAGGCGTGGACCGGAACTGGGGACCAGGGACCAGCAGCAGGCCCCCTCCTCAGCTGGGGAGGAGGTGTCTGCTCCGGGAGGGAGTGAGCAAGGATCTGAGACCATCTTGGCCTGGATGGGGTCTCATAGGAAGTCACCAACTAATCCATTACAATCCCTTTTCCAGCCAGAGCCAAATGTGGAAGGCTCAAATGCAATGAAGGGGGATTTGGGGAGCTGTGGGGTCAAGGAAAGGAAGTAGAATGTCACAGCTCTCTATGGTTTCCAGGTCCTCCCTTCTGGAATCTTTAGTTCTCCACCTTAACTTCCCCAGAGCCTCCCCTCTGCCTTCCCCTGGCCTCCTACCACCTGGTCCTATCTGCGGGAGCTGCCATGCCTGCTGGGCGACAGCCCAGTGCCCCTTTGTGCCAACTTCACTTGCCTTGGCCCACCAGCCTCAGGAACGGAGGCTGCACAGCAAGGCACTCCTTTCCCGGAGTTCCATGTATTTCACTCAAGTCACGAGTAAACTCGTGTGTGCAAGAAACCCCAAAATGATTGCAGTGCCGCCAAGCCCTAATCCCGAAAAAAAGTCCTGAACACGGAGCAGAATGACAGACAGCAAGTGAGACAACAAAGGCTAGAGAGGCTGAACCCCAAGAGAAACACAGGTCTCACCTCAAAAGTGGACTGGACTTGCACATGTCAAGGGCAGATTTAATGCTGCTCATGTTCTAGAAAGCCGTCTGCAGGCTGCTCCCTCCTTCCCTGCCTGGCACACAACCCTGGGATGGGGAGCCAGTCCTGGGCACTGGCCTCGGAGGTCTCGGGCGAGAAGCTGGGCTCCTTTGCGACCTGCTGCTCTGAGACTCCTGCTCCGACTCACCTCTGAGCGGGAATGCTCACCTCTGCTTCTGTTCTCTGGCTTCTGCTCACCTTCAAAGTATTGGGGCAGCAGCTTCGACCTCCAAGACTTGGACAAAAAAGCAACGCTAGGAAACAACGGAGAAAACTTGCAGCAGTTTAAAACATGAAATTAAGAAAACGTGATTTATTAATGTTTGAAAACACGAACGCCTTCAGCTGCTTTCAAAAGTCCTTCTGTGACTACATCATGCTAAATATTAATAAAATTGGTTCAAGTAGTAGCCTGGTCAGGGCGAGGGCGAGGAGGCTCCAACTATCGGCTTGATTAATGTTCCACTAGCCAGACTCCCCCTTTCCCACAGCTTCCCCCTGGCTGGGGAACCCCAGCTCTATCAGTGCATGGGCCACTCTGGGGCCATTTCAGTCTTAATGAAAGGATGTCAAATCCTCCACAGCAAACTTTACACCAGCGATCATCTGCCAAAAACCATTTCTAATCATCAGTTACTGGCTGTTTTCAAAATAATCTAGTCAAATCTCCACCTAACAAGACATAGACTGTATCTTGGAGCCGCGAATGTGACTGGTCATGTGCCAGGAAGCCTACAGGTCCCAGAGCTCAGATTTTCTCAGACCCCAAATGTCTGTTGGTCAAGGGGGTTTAGCCCAGGTATGGCTCAACAGTGGGGGGGTTGAGGGGGGCGGGGGGCTGCTGGACCAGGCTGCTGCCCGGGCGAGGGTTTGCGTGCTCCCTAGGGTGCTGAGGAGGGGCCCAGCCCAGTACCTCTCCACTCTCGGAGGCAAACACAAAGTTCTTGACACGATGCCTTCAGGCCTGCAGCTGCTCCCTGTAGAATAAGCCTCAGACTGACGGAGATAAAGTTTCCCTGGGCCCAAGTTCCAAACTCGGCTGTTTTGTTTCTGTTAAAATGCAATTGTTTTTCTCTGGAGTGTGTGGTGACTGCTCAGTCAGGAAGATGTATGAAAATCCCCACTTCAATTCAGCATCCCTTTTCTCCCAGACAAACACGGTTGGATTTTAATAAATCAAAGAGCCACGCTGTTTAATAAAAATTTATTGACTTACAAGTGATTATTTATCAAAAGACCATTAATAGCAGGTACTGGAATGATGTGTTACTGGGTGGTGCTGGGAGACTAATAGGAAATCAATGCAGTTGGCCGGCCAGAATGCATATGAGAAGCCCACCCCCCCGACAGCCAGCGCAATTTCACCAGCAAAATACACCAGACACTACCCCTGGTGCAATGAAAAGTTCCCCCTTTTTATTTATCGTTTACAAATGAAATGATCAATACTTTTAATCTAGAGCAAAATTTATTAACTTTCCCATCGGAGAGAGACATATTGACTGGGGGGAGAGGGGGTGTTGGTGCAGCGGAAGATGGATGGTTAGATGGTCGTCTCTTAACCTGTCCAAGAGGCAGTGTGCGTGTAGCTGCCCTTCCAGCCAGGACGTCCCAGGCCACACGGGGCAAGTGCAGCTGGAGAGTCTGTCCACCCAAGATGCCAGCAGGAGGAAGGGACCTTAGACACTGTGAACTCTCATATATCAGGCTCAGTGGGGAGCACTAGCCCACGGACCACGAAGTGTTTGGTGGAGCCGGAGGACTTACACAGGACACAGGGTTCGGGCCCTCTGCTGGGAGGGTTCTGCCACCAAGGGCTGAACTGGAATGAATGGCTCTCTCATTGGTGGGTCCGAGTGTTCAGAGCTGTGTGACACGCCTGTCACCTCACGGTGAGCTTTTTTCATCTCTAAAGGATGGCAACAGGGAGTGTGGTCTGACAGAGTCAGGAATTAAGTTCCAAAGTTGGTTCTACTACGTCACAAGGTTGTCATCTCAACCTGCTCCAACAAGCTTCACTTGCTGAGCTCTGGTTCCAGCAGCCTTCGATAGAGCTTTATCTCTCAGGGAGATTTTATCAGCCTTTTAAAAAGTTCCTTCTCTAATGGTAAAAAAAAGTCTTTCCAAGAGTCACCACCAAAACCACCCAGCCCCACAATCACTGGGGACTCCCTTTATATGTGGGGCCTCTCTACAGAGCTGAGTTTCACTAGTTCCAATACTGAGGAATTCCAAAGCAAATGGATTCAAACTCACATCGCTTGGACGAGTAAAGAGCTTAAAGCCCAAATCTGAGCAACAAGTTTAAAATGTACAGAGATTTCAGACATGGAAAGGGTCTTCAAGGCCATCTAGCCCGAGCCCTTAGTGATGGACCAGGGAAGAGACAAAAAGAAAGCTAAAAAGCAAATGAGAAGCCAGGTGTGGAAAAGGGGCTGGCCTGTGACCACGATAATAACACCACTTGGTATTAGTCCAAGATCGTCCTTGCTGCTACCAGAATCACAGGAAGGAGAGCACTTGTTACTGTCCATGGCTTTACATGTTTCTTTGTCATTATTCCTAAGTGCTGTGAGGCATTTTCACCCAAGACTGACTCAGTTATCCCCAAAACAAATACTGTGGCTGACAGAGAAGTCCACGCCTGCAGGACCTCCAAGGTCCTCCCCTGCTGCGTTAGCAGCTTATCACAGAAACTAAATGAAAGTCTTACATTTCTTTTAGGGGATGTAATTCACATCCCTTTCTCCTCACTTAGTAGAAGAAAATGAACCACTGCTTATCTCCAGCTGTACTTCTTTACAAGGCCACGACTCGAAGCCAGGTTTGCAACACCCTGCCAGCAGCAATAGACAGGTTTGTTGAGAAGTGTGTACAAAAATGACAAACTATGAAAAAGAAATCGAAGAAAATCATGAGATAAACATATTAAACAGAAAACTTTTCTAAAGGGAACCTTTTAAAAAGGGAACTTATCTTTTAAGAGCTCATTTCAGATAGTTTTTAAATACTGTAATATACCACTCTAGAAAGGCGAAACACCATTTACTCTTGACCATTTTGTAAAGCAGCTTGTAAGAGGCTGTTCTTTAGTCATAACAGTGTTTTTATTTGAGAGAAAGAAAAGTTCACTGGTTGGCAGGAAGGAGAAAATGAGAGGCTATTCAGGGAGGCGAGGGACAGGAAGGCAGTTAGGCTGGGTTGGACTGGGGACAGGAAAGATCATGTATGAGCAGCTCAGGAGCCTCAAGCCTCCAGAAGGGGCTGACCCCACAACTCCCATCCCTAGGAGGCAAGACAGGACAGCCAGGAGAGCGGACACTTACCATGCTGCTGCAAGATCCTGACAGGTGTGGAGACATGCTGGGTGGGGGAGGGGCCGGGGTCAGATGGGAGGGTTGTCAGTGGGGCGAGCAATGTCTCTTCTGAGGGACCCTAGGATAAGAGCCATGGGGGTGGCTTGGCTTGACTCTGCCTTCCATTTCTAGTTGGGGTCAGAGGCCCATCAAGCCTCCAGTTCCTCTCTACCCAAGATCGATATCCAGGATGCACTAAATTCCCACCTGCTGCCACCTCATGAACCCTGCCAGAGCCTGCTCCTGCCCTGCATTTCCTCACTGCGTCTCACAGTCCTCACATCCAGACTGTCCCACCAACTTCCACCCTCCCAAGCCCTGACAAAACAGGGCCCCACCATCATCTCTAATCCCCTTTGCAGAGACATCACCCCAGGTCTGTACCAGTGATAAACCAATGATAAGCCAACACCTGATAGGAGTAATTGACCTGCTTCTGACAATACTATTCCTCATTCCAGAAGTCAAACAGATTCCCTACAGTCCCACAGTTATGTTCAAGCAAGAGAACTGTTTAACTCTGCTAAGAATCATGTTGCTTAGGGCTACATCTAGGGAAGAAAGAGTGAAGGGAAAAACCCCTCAATTCATTCACAGATACAATTTTATTTACTCACAAAAACAAATCCGAAGCCCTGTGCCGGAGCTCTGAGCTCAGACCTCGTCCTGCTACATTTCATGGCTCTGACTGAAAACACTGAGCTTCACTTCACTTGTCCTTCACGCAGAGAAGCACTTTAATCCCCACAACAACCCTGTGAGGTAGGTATCACCATCCATCCCCCTCCTGATCCAGGTACAGATGGGGAAGCTGAGGCACGTGTTAACAAAGAGCAAGTCACATGGGAGTTCAGGGCTAGCACTGGAGTGCCCGCAAACTGACTCTTGGTTCCACCACACACCAGTATGGGTGCAGCTCGCCTCTTTCTATCCCCTTCAGGGACTGTCCGAGGGCAGCAGCATGACAGCTCCACTTCCCTTAGCTGAAAGCCCCTGCAAATGACAGTTTCCTCCTTATCCCCCAGCTCTAAAACTCGGGGTAAGATTTAGGTCTAAGTAAGCCACACTGCCTTGGCAGCGTCTCTCTCACAGGTGGGTGCACCTGCCCCCAGCAGAGGCCCTGGCATGTGGGCATCTTATCAGACTAACGTCCTAACATCCCGAACATGGGCATGGCTGGTGCTTCCCAACCACTCAGCCCTGCGTGTGCACAGGGGGGAGCTGACTATAACGGCATTCCTCCGATGGACTTATTGTAAAAGAAACAAGAAGGCATCTTCTCGTCCTGGGTGGCCAGACCCAGGAGTGCTCCCTTCAGGCAGCAAACCCAGGTACCCTGGTGGCACTGAAGAAGCTGGAGTCCTAGATCCAGAGCTGCCCGAAGAACCTGGAGTCTGGGAAGGGTGCAGCAGTGAGGTGGCGGCAGCTCTCGCGGCAGGATTCGGGCACCGTGGCTCCAGGCAGTGCAAAGCGTGGGCTCAGGACCGGCTCCTGTCCTCATGGTTCCCAACGATCATCTTGCTGTACAGCTTCTGCTGCTCCTCTTTGAATGTATCCTTCACCTTCTCCCTTTTCAGACCACCATCCCTGGTGAGAGAAAGGCAGGTGCATTGGCAGTTTCCTAGTCACTTCTGCATCACAGGCAGAAGTACCAAGCTGCTCAAAAACCAAGGGAAACTTGCCATAACAAAAGCCTGCCATGGCTCTCTCATAATAGGACCTCAGACTCCAACTGGGCTTCTGGAATCCACCTTAACCTACCTTAAAACTTCTTTCACCCTTCAATTAGAAATCACTACTCGTATTCAAGGTACTTTATAATTGCTTAATCCTACACCAAGGAGTTTAAAATTCTTTCCACTCAGGTATGCCTGGTCGAATAGTGGTCAGGTCTATCACCACACACTCCTGGGTTTGGGTCCCAGTTCTGGGGGGAAAGCAATCGGTGTGCACGACTGAAAAACAAAATGGTTCTTCCTCCTCTCTCTTCCCGCCTGTGTCTTTCCTTTAAGAAAAAATTCTTTCCACACTTAACATTCATCCTCACCTTATAAGACATAATGGAAGCATTTGGACATTATGAGTTCAGCTTTAAAAAGTCTTGAAACTTATAATCTATCTATAAAACTGATCTATACAATAAATTCTGTACAATTCAGACCTAGGGATCGTCCAAATTCATGAACTGGACAAAGGAAAAGGCAAGTTCTCCCTCCTTCCGTGGCACTGCCGGGAAATCCAAGCGACTGAGTGCTGGCTTAGGGCCCTCGACTGTCTGTGAACAAACCCTCGACGGAGCATTTCTTCTCCACATCCACCCGCTCACCACCTGCATTCCAGAACTGTCATCACCTTCAGTGACGACGAAATTCCAAGCCCACTTTCAGTCTTTCTGCTACACTTCTCCAGAGTGGGAGGCGGCAGTGGCGGGGAAATCTGAGAAGCTCCCATGACCGGAGAAAGCTTGACTGGACAACCCCATGTCTGCTCCACGCCTTCAACCACAGCACGGGCACCCTCTTTACACACAACCCGCCTTTGTTTGGCTCAGTGACAGGGGCTATAGAGCTGTGGTTCAATAGGTTCTATCTAGAAGCTTGTCACACCTGAGTTAAAAATCGACTCTCTGACTTAATTTAACCTCTCAGTTTCTCACTATAAAGTGGAAATAACAATGTGTATAGTTCGTGGAGTTTCTATGAGGATGAAACAGGGTCTTCATGTAGAACATCAGCAGCACAGGGCCTGGATCCTAAGTGCTCAATAAACACTAGCTTTAAAAAAAAAAAAAAAAAAAGGCATACTGGCGCACCCTGGTGGACAGTGGTTAGGTCAGTCGCCTCCAAAGGACGCAGGCCATATACCCCTGGTGTTGATTCCTGGGTCTAGGAAATAACCAGTGTGAACAACTAAATAAAAGCTCTTCTTTTGCCTCTCTCTTCCTGACTGCCTACTCCTCACCTTTATACCTGCCTGCACCTTTCATTTAAAAAGAAGTTATACTCTGAGGGTTAGCACATCCTTGTGGCCTAGCAGATTAGTTCACTGGAGGCATTATCCACATACATCCCAGCATTCCCAGTTCAAGACCGAGGGTCAGGGAAATAACCAAGATGATCCAAATAAAACAAAAATGCTTCTTCCTTCTCCTTCCTTTCTGCCTGCCTACCTGCCTTCATTATTGCCTATGCCTTCCCTTAAAAAAAAAAAAAAAAGTGAATTTCTACACTTTCTTTTCCCAGAATGCCCACTCAGTCAAATGCCCTCCAGCGATGACCCTGAACGGAGCCCAACAGTCCTGGAAGGAAAACACGAAGTACGGGCCACCCCTATCAGTCCGCTGCTCTCTGGAGCGTCACTATCTCATCCTCTACTCAAACAGTGGCCCAGAAGGCAAAGCCAGCCTGACACTGCTTCTGTAAATAAGTTTTCTGGCACACAGACATGTCCATTTGTTTAGGTCTTGTCTCCAGCTGTTTTCATTATGCAAGAATAGAATAAAGCAGTTGCAGCCACGTGGCCCCAAAAGTCTGAAATATTTATGGTTCTTTACAGAAAAAGTTTACCAATTCCTGTCCTAGTAGGTAACAAGCAATCTGTGAACCTTTGCCTTTCTAAGGACAGTGCAGTTTGCCAGCTATACTGAGACCAGAGAACCTGTCGCATCCTGAAGGTTCCCGACCACACCGGGCCACGCTACTTAAGGAGCCAGGCTGTGAGGGTGCCCTGGGAGATGGGCACACGCCCCAGAAAGACACATACAATCACCTTCTGCCTGAGCATCCTGATTCCGCGCCACCTGGGCACAAAGCAGCACAAAGCACTTGCAGCTGGAACTAAGGGAGTCAAATGATGGCTCCAAGGGCCGGCGAGCTAGATTCGCCACACCAGGGTGGGAAGACTCTTCGTTAATGGAACCAGTGTCCAGTGCCTGCCTCAGAAATTCCCGCTCTCCCGCACTCTGCTGAGAGAACCCAGCTCCGACTCACCACAGCAGGTCCACGAGCCCTCCCTGCTGGGCAATGGCAGATTTCACCCTATTTGCAAACTGGACAGCATCTTCATCTGTCTGTAAAAAAGAATGAAAGAGACCACTCAGCCTAGACCCACAGTCAGACAAGAGGCATGTGAAGACTCTGCACAGCGTGGATGCCTACCTCTCTGGTCATAGGAGGCAGGTACCAAACGCTGCAGACAATGGCCCAGCTGCTCATCATCCTCAGGAGGTATGTCACCATGCCGTACTTGCTGCTGTTCCAGAAGGCATCACCGAACTGAGGGTCATACTGAAAACCATCAGAAAGGTGGATGGTAAAAGGTCGGCAGTTCTAAGTGTGCGGGCATCCACAGCAACCACTCTGTGTATCACTTGGGGCTGCATCTGTATTACAAAGTGCTCCCAGAACTTCCATGACTCTCAGTGTATATGACTCTGAAGTGGTCGCCACACACCTGGTGAGTTCGGACTCAGTGTCTTTCTTTAAATTAACCTCCCCTCACTATCCTGAGATTCTGGTATAGATGGAGTTTTGAAAGAAGATTCCACTCCTCAAGAAATAATTTTATTTTTTAAATTTTAATGATTTTCACATCTTGCTCACTCATAGGTGTACATAATCTATTAAGGGCTTCAAGCATACCCCAAAACAGAGAGGACAGGATAAACTCTCATGTACCCACTCCCCAGATGCAACGATCACCAACATCTTACCATGCCTGCTGCATCTCTCTTGCCTCTTCTAAAACCCAGTCCCCACATCATGTCTTTCATTTTCTACATGTGCCATCCCTGAAGACAGGTATTTTGTTACATAATTTTTAAGATTACTTCTGGTGCCCCAGATAAAGGAGAAATTAGAAAATTTATGATCTGCTTCTGTGATTACACTTCTGTAGACGCCTGTTATGTTTCAGTAGGAAGCCCTGTTTCAATTAAATGAGCGGTGTTCATGAGTGAATGGACACACACCAACAGTGCGTGAGGTCTCCATCATGTCAGCATTAATAACGTGAGTGGCAGGGAAGCGGGTGGGAGGGCTCTTGGAGGAAGTTAAACAAGAAGCAACAAGAGAACACAGTGCTCGAGGAGAATTCCAGAAAAAGTGTCGTGGAGCAGTTATCAAGCATCCGAGGGGATGCCACGGATAAGACACTAGACCGACTCTGCAATCATAAAGCAAAGGCCTAGGAGCAAAGAGTAGAGAAATGGGAGTAGAATTTCAAGATTCAAACACCACTAATGTGGAAAATGTCCTTTCTTAGAAGAGTGGGAAAAGGGTCACTGGCAGGAATGTTGTTGGGGGGATTCAGTATATGATCTTTTTGGCCTTACAAGCCTAAACTATGATTCTCAGAACAGAAATTGGGTAATTACACCTGGCTGTGGACTTGACTCCAGAAGTGAAGGCATTGAGCCCAGAGAAATGAAGTGGAGATTTAACTACAGAGGCTTAATGAGTCCACGTTACAACATCAAAAGGAAATAAAGGAGAATGGGTTTTAAAAAGCAGCTGACATGCATGACTACTAGTGTTAACACTGCATAAAGTGGGAGAGGACAGTAATTTTTATGCTCTATGTAAGTCCTTGGTTTAGGAGTGTTTCCATACTCCAGACACCGTGGGAGAAACACAAAGCAAAAAAGCTCAATATAGCAAGAAAGCCATCAAAACCAGGTAACGACTTGATTTTGGAAATGCAACAGGAACCTTGAAGCTGCTGAGCTGATCAAGTTTGGTGACCAATAAGGGCTTCACAAAAGCTAGAATAAGATCTGTGGAGCAGAAATTCAGATTCACCTGTGGACTTTAACAAGTCTGAATGGAATGAAATTATGTTTCGAATTTACATGGCTTTTTCTTTGGAGGAGTCAGAATTGTCCCCAGGGTCCATGTTCCATAACTGTCTAAGAGCCACTGCTCCAGGGCAGGTTCTCTCCATGTGGTCCCCATCCAGCAGCACCACAGACCAGGTCAGAAACACAAGCTCAGAAATTCTGGGTGTGAGCCCAGAAATCTGTGTTTTCACAATCCCTCCAGGTGATACTAATGCAACTAAGATTTAAGAATGGTGCTCTTGATAGGCCCTGACGGAGTAGTGGTTTGGTCAACTGTCTCTGGCTGAAGCACACACCACATACATCCCAGGAACCCAGGTTCATGTCTTGGGTCGGGGGAGAACCAAGATGAGTAACTAAATAAATGCTTTTTTCCTTCTCTCTCTTCCTGCCTGCCTGCCTACTTGCCTTCAATCCTGCCTGTACCTTTCCTTAAAAAAAAAAAAAAAAAAAAAAAAGTTCTGGGCACACCCTGATGGCTCAGGCTTTGCTAAGCTGGCAGCTGGGGCATGGACCAAAGATCCTGGTTCAAGATGGGGGTGGCGGCAGAGAGAATCATAAATTAACAAACAAAAAAGTGCTTCCTCCTTTCCCTTCTCCTCCTAAAAAAAAAAAAAGACCAATGCTCTGGAGCAAGCAGTAGGCATCCTATCTAGCAGTTGCTTTGAATAAGCGTCTGTGGTGAGGGATGTTAAAATGCAGAATGGCATGCATTCCTACACCCTTGGTAGCCACTGCTTACTCTTTTTCTTTCTTTTGCACAGCATCCTCAACAAAGTGCTTGGGCAGACCTGAACTGTGGGTCAGTTACCTCAACCATTCTTCATTTGCCATCCCTGCCCACGTGCTCTATCTACCCGATAGAAGAGAAGAAAAAGAACACCTCTTCCCCAGCTGCCCTGGCTGTGTTGTACTGGTAAAAATAACAGTTCCACAGAAATGTTCTGCAGAAAAAAAGGCATTGGCAAAAGTATGGAGATGAAATTATAAACACAACTCGTAACTCAAATTTACTCAGTTTACCCTAATCTGAAACTTCGATGTAAATACTTCACACATTTTGACAATAAGCTGTTTCTGCGAATAACATTCTTTTAGCAGTAATAACATACATATTCATAGAACCAGGCAGAAGTGAAGGGGGACAGGGAGGAAGGGGAAAACATGGACACCGGCTGACTCCCGCTCTCTAGGCAAATCCAACATTAGAGTACAACCTCCTAAAGGTGGGAGCTAGACTAGCAAGCGCTGAAGGCCCACTGAAGTGTCACGGCTGTTCTTGGTGTATAAGACAATGCTACAACCGGAGCCTTGGATGTGCTCCCTCCTTTAGCTGTGAGGACACACCTGCACCCTCTACCTCATCTCTCCACCGGACGTACAGATCCAGTCTGACAGCAGCCCCCAGGCGGCAGCCAGCCCCCTCCTCAACACGAGTGCCCAGGTTCCGGCTGGGCTTCTGCAGACAGAAGTGTTAAGTGGGGGACTGGACAAAGCCCATTTCTGGAATGTGGTGGTGGTAGTGAGGTGGGGGCTGCTGTCCCTTCTAACAGGGCAGCACCACCCTCGTGCTCCCCGCCCCCCTTCTCTTGCTGCACCCCCCGCACTGCGGGCAGGAGTCGGGCAGGGGCCCCGCAGGGCCATGTACCTTGATAGCGACAGGGTAAACTGTGGCTCCAATTTCAAAACTTCCCTTCTTGAACATCATCACCGACGTATTGTTGATGCAGGTTCCTAAAAGGCAGGAGAGAGTAAAACGTTACTTCTTGTGGACCTTTATGGCAGAGATTAGGAGTTTAAAGACTGACTATGATAACGAAATTTCTTCTAAAGGCTCTTCTAACAGGATCAACTTGTCATCTTCCTAGCGTATGAAGCAGATATGTGAAAGACGTGCTCGTGACAGGGCTACTTCCCGACTAGCACGCACCGGCCTAGAAGGAACGTGGTAGACACAGGCGGTGTCAGGAAGAATTCCACAGGAGGAATATAAAGAAACAAAGCAGGTGCACCCTGGTGGCTTAACGGTTGGGTCCACGGCCTCTGGCAACAGCATTCCACATATACCCAGGGACTTGGGGACCAGGGGAAACAACTGAGATGAACAACTTAATAAAAATAAATAAAATGCTTCTTCCTCCACACTCTTCCTGTCTGCCTATCTACTCACCTTCCTTCCTCTACATAAATCTTTTTTTTTTTTTAAAGGAAAGATACAGGCAGGAATGAAAATGATTAGGCAGGCAGGCAGGAAGAGAGAGCAGGAAGAAGCATTTTCATTTTGTTTTATTTTGTTGTTCACACTGGTTGTTTCCCCACAGACCCAGGACTTGAACTCAGGGGTATGTGGCCTTCGCTCCTTCAGAGGCAACTGACCTAACCACTGTTCCACCAGCAAAATAAATAATTCTTAAAAAAAAAACAAAGAAAATGGCAAAGACTAACCGCTGGACACTGACAACAGAACTGAGGTTTCCAGAAAAGGAAGTGGTGGGGGTGGGAGCAAAGGGTAATGGTGAGCCACTGGACAGTGGTGGAGGACTATTAAGAAATTTGGTGGTGTTATCACATTTGTGTGTTATCACGTATTTGTTGAAGAGTGAACCCACACATTTAATCTATATTCTGTATCTCGAATTTACCTTAAAAAAAAAAACAAAAACCCAAAAAACCAACAGCAATAAAAAAGCAACAATTCACAAGAAGCTAAAAAAACCTGCAGGCAAGAAACCTGCATCGAGGAAGTTTACATTATGGCACTTAGTCCAAATTCTGAATTTCCCTGAGGTTTCAGTCCCTTGGTCAATTTAAAGGGGACCTAACATTGTTCAATGAAAACAAGAAGCCCAGGAGGAGCTGAGAGGGTTGCTTCCGAGGCAACGTTAAAGCCGCCGTCATGCACAACCTAAGCACTCTGTGGTGACCAGCTCGCTCTTACCTTCTGGGAAGATGAGGATTGGGAGTTTGCTTTTATCCTGCACATGCTCAGTCAGTCTTTAGGAAAGAAAAATAAATGCAGGGTCAGACAGTCTCACATCCATCATCATCAAAATGCATTTTATAAATTCTATACAGATGTAATGCTAGTTGTATTAAAAGCAAGTTAACAAAGATGACTCTACCACTTATAAACCCTAATCTAAATGTCACAAAGACAGAACGTACAAGGACAGGGAAAATCCAACAACTACTAATGAATTCATGCAACTGTTCAATTAAGTATTAAAGTTTGTGCACAGAGAACATCACTCAGATGCGGGACTCTATAGAGACAGCCTTGTCAATGAAACCCTCAACGAACACTTGTTACTAGACTGGAGAAGCCATGCTGGGCTGAACTGACAGCCCACCTGGTTTAATACTCTCCCTGGAAGCAGCAAAGAGAACTCAGTGGCCAGTTCTTTGTCCTTAAGGAAGAAGGTTGAGTCTTGATTCCTCTCAGTTTTACCTTTTTCCACCCCCAGCCTGCGAATGGAGCAGCACTTTTTCCCATTGCTTTCATTTACTTGTGATAATGAATTCATGTTGAGATTTGAAACAGTATTAAAGGTTCATATCTTATTACAACGGCAGTACAAGGAATAAAAAGGCTAAGAAACATTATTTTTTTGGTATATAAGATGAGGGTTTCTAAAACTTTTATATGTTTTAAGAACAAAATGTTTTATTATGAAACAGTATGGGCTCTGTGTAGAAGACACTAGAATTTTGCAGTGGAGTTAGAATAACTACTCCTAAAATACAGAGTTTTATCAGACTCTGTGGTGAGTTACCTTTGAGCCACCAGGTGGCGATCTTTCACTTCAGAACGCTCAAACCAGACATGTGGGCAGGCCTTCACCATGGCTCTCTGAATCACACCCATGAGTCCCCCGTGCACTTGACCCACCTAATCTCAGACAAAGGAATAACTAGTAAAGGAGACATTCTCACACAAATTCCCCACTGGGTGCCAGAAAAAAACAGAAAGAGGTCTTACCATGGCGTAATAGCCATCACTGGCCAGAATGATAACGTCGATAGGAGAGGTATGATTGGCTACACAGATGCCACCGTTTCTAGGCCTGTTTTTCCTGTGTTTAAAATGTATGCAAAGCAACAAAAACTCACGTGAAACAATTCAATTAGAACTCGGCCCTCACTTTATTAGCTTTAACTGGAAGCTCAGAAGAGCCAACTGGCCAGCTCAGTTCCCTCTGTATCACAGTTACTCACCTGTCATGGTAGGTAATGATGGCTGTCAGGGCTCGCACGCAGATGCGGTAACACATCAAGTGAACATGTTTACTCAGGAACTCCTTACACCTGCAACAACAGGATAAAGACTCTTGCTTCTATCTAACAAACGGAAGAGAGGGAAAGCTGCTGACTCCAACATTTACCTAGCATTGCCACTTCCATTACGACTGCAAAGGATTTTTCTAGTATTAGTTATGTGATAATACTCTGTAATGTATTAGCATCCTTAGGAGAAAACAAAACAAGGAGATTTACTTAAATTCACTGTAGTTATTAGAATCCAAGTCCTGATTTCAAGCACAGGTGATGGATTCCTTTCCTTCCCAGCTAACACCTAGAGGCAGGGGAAAAGCCACAGAGTCGAACTTCCTCACCTGTCTGGGCAGAGGGAGGTTTGCAAGCCTCAGAACTTTCGACAGCAAATTTCTCTTAAAAATGAAAACACTCTACCTATATCCCTTATGCTCTTACAAATTATCAGCACATAGAAAGCTCAAAATTAAACAACATCTATAAAATCTGGTAGCCTGGATTCTACAGTTTTATGATTTCTCCCTTTGTCTCTAAAATGAGAAATGTGAGGGTTGGAAGGCAAAAAACAGAGATCAAGATTGGTTAAAAAAAGGAAAAGACTTCAATGCTGCTGTCATTGCTATCACTAGGTTCTTTTCTTTCCTCCTTCCCTCCCTCTTCTCCCCTGCCCCCCACAACCCCTCCTTTTTTTGAGAGGAGGATGAAGCAATTTATTTTGGGGACTGCCTCCACCCTCAACCCACCCTACCCATGTCTAGGTCCCAGGCAAAAAGCCCAGGTCCTTGGGCTGTATGCGGACTGTGCCCATTCCAGGCACAGGCCTAATCCCTGAGCCACTGGGGCACACCTCACTGGCTTATTTTATCCATCTAAGAGTCTATGGACTTGATTATATCTAAGCAAGTAGCTCAGCCTTCATGAACAGAGCCCACCATTCCCAGAACTAAGTACCCTCAGACACTCCACTCACCTCCCATTTGGCAAGTATCCCACCACAGTTGTGCCCACCACCAGAAGGCTGATCCCCGTGAAAGCAAGAGCTATCCTGTAAGAAAAAGACATGTTAAAACAGCAAAAATTCCTGTACAAGTACAAAACTGAAAAGTGGTCATCATGAAAACCAACCTCCCAAGGCCTGATCACCTTGAATCTGGACAAGAGTTCCATTTAGAAATTCGAGTAGGCATATCAGAATCAGAGATCATTTGATTTCAAACTGGCAGTGCTTGACGGACTGGTTCTCAGCTGGCCCTATCTCCTCAGGCATCAGGCAGCCAGAATGCTGGAAAACCCTAAAGTTGGCTGTCCTGCCCTCAGGCACCTTCTGTCCCACTGTCCTAACCCCTTCCCTTTGGCTTTAAACCCTGGCAGAAACACAGCTTCTCTGTGAAGCAAGAGGAAATAGAGCCTGAAGGTATCAGCATCCAGCAAGACATACTCGGAACAGCACATGATACAGAAAACTAAGAGATCAATATTTCCTTTGTATTAAAGGTAAGCTTCAGAAAAGAATCAGCCAAGCCCAGGAAGAAGTGGCCAGAGAGAACATCGTGTTCCCTGCCCCGGTGTTTAGGCCATCTAGATAGGCAATTTGTCTTTAAGAAATTCAATAATTTTTGTTTGAAATGCAGAGAATCCAAGGGCCTTTAAAGAATAACCACCAGTGTTCCCTTCCAAGAATCAAATGGACTGGCCAGAGTATTGGACTCTCTTTTTAAAATGGGAAAACAAGCAGGGGATGTAGGCAGGTAGATCAGGCTTCAGGCTCAGGCCTCACCTGAGTGGCAAGAGGAAGCAATAGCGAATCAGCACTCCTAACCCCCACAAGACCGTGAGCCGAAGGCTGATGTACTGGAAATTATAATTGGTTCTGCTCAGTAGGTTCCAGGACTCCAATTCCTCTGCTGAAAATCTCTTTGTCACCTCATCATCCATAATGGTCTCCATTCCTTTCCGGCAAAAGTAGAAAATGTCAGAGAGTTCAAACTCCGGAGTATTATCCAGAGCTTTACTACTACCACTTCGACGGATTTCTTTGATCTCTTCTTCAAGTGAAGTGGGATCTTTTGCAATGATTCCTACAAAAGACAATACCTTTGTCAAGCATTCAGAAACATTTTCAAAGAGACCTTTCGTAAGGGTCAGGGCCTTGTCTTACCATTGGCATAGGGCTTGTAGAGTTGGTGGTTCTTCTCCTTGGCTCCTCTCTCCATTCTCAAGGTAGCCCACTGCATGGGGGGAAAACGGCAACAAGAATGAGGTTCTTTCATTCAGTGAATACCCCCATTTCCAGCGGGACAAAGCCTCAAGCCCAAATTGAGACTGAGATCTCAACACCAAACTATAAGCAAAAAAGCTCACATTCTGAAAGGAAATTCAAACTCTCTCTTCTACAACTAAGACCAAAACGTAAGTCGCCTACAGTGAAGACCGGGAAGTGAAAGGCTGTGTAAGTTTCTTGGACCCAGCTTTTCACTGCCTAAATCTGTCTCCTGGTTCCTTAAAGAAGTTACCATTTTAATAGTACTCAGACATGCTCCTTCTTCAAGGCCAAACAGCAGCTGTTCACAAACAGCAGAATGCAGCATCTTTTAAGCTACTGACTACCACTAACTGCTCACTACCTCTCAAATTACTCTGAGTACAACAGTTTTAGTTTTTAAATAGATAAAGAATTGGAATAACATATTATCTCTGAAGTGTCCATTCACCCTCTGAGTCATCTTTTAACAGGAGAACCCCCAACCTCCCACAGAATGGCCTGAGTAGCTTAGTGTGTTAAAAATAAATAAATAAAGGAACCAAGATGCACAACTAAAATGAAAGTGTTTCTTTCTTCCTTCTCTCTCTGCCTGCCTGCCTACCTACTACTTGCTTTCATTCCTGCCTGTACATTTTCTTTAAAAACGAAAACACAGGGTGCTCCCTGGTGGCCTAGTGGTCTACCACAGTGAGAGCAGTCTCACATACATCCTGAGGTCCCAGGTTCAAGACCTGGGCTTGGGGGAACAACCGACATGAACAATGAAATATAAATAAATAAAGCTCTTCCTCCTCCTCTCTCTTCCTACCTGCTTGCCTACCCAACTTCATTGCTGCCTGTATCTTTCCTTAAAAAAAACCCTCCTATTTGGAGATTAAAAAATATATGTATCCAGATTCAAACACCAAGTTTGTTGCATGCTGGTGGAGTAGCAGTTGGGTCAGCTGCCTCTAAAGGAGCACAGTTCATGTACATCCCAAGGACCTGTGTTCTCATCTCAGGGCCGGGTGAACAACCAATATAAACTATATAAAAAATAAAATAAAATGCTTCCTCCTCTTTTCCTGCCTGCCTGCTTGCTCACCTGCATTCCTTCATTCCATATACGTTTTCTTAAAAAAAAAAAGAAAAAGAAAAAAAGAAGCAATACTAAGTTCAATACTTATGCTATGACCCTTAAAGCAATTCATTCCAACACTGAACATGGGTCTTCTCTGTCTACAAGATAGGACAGAACTACATCAACCTACTTCATGGGGTCACTTAGGAACAAATGAGATCACGTATGTGACAGAACTTGGGGAACTATAAAGCAATCTAATTTTCCTCATTATTACTGAAATAATGAACTTAGAAGATCTAGAAAAGAGAAGTCTCTCCTCTTCCATTAAAATCCTTTTAACTAGAGTTAGAGTCAGACTAGGTCTCTCCCACTAGCAAATAATGAGAAGTGAAAACAAGCTCACTTACTCCTGACTGGAACTGTTATCGAGCAGAAAGCTCAATCCATGGTGAGTCAAAGAAACGAGATATTCTAAAAGTTGTCTTTTCAAACTTCGCTTTCCAGTTATGCACGATGGAAAAGAACCCTATTATCCCATGTCAGAGCAAATCTACGCGACCCAAAGCATGCGGTGTCCATGTGCTGGTGGCCTGCAGATGAGCAAGAATGCTCTACACAGGACAGCAGAGCCAAACACAAGGTCCAAGTTTTAACAAGTGAGCTGACTTCATCTGGAAATTTCTTCAAATACCAACGTCTAGAAAAACAGATGACTTACAGAGAGCTTAACAACTCAAAGAAAAACCTACGGCAAAAATATCTCACATGATGCAGGTTTTATTTCTGAGATATTTAGCCACTGGCACTCTAAATGGATCACCTCTTCTAGAAGAAAATGTAGATAAAACCCTTAAGACAGAGAAAGGTGAATTCCATTTGGAAATTTCATGTAGGAAAAAGAGTTTAAAATGAGCCCGGCACACAGTACAGGTCTTTCAACCAGAATCTAGTGTTTTACATTTTGGCCAAGACTCTACTGGTGTTGCAAGCAGAGTGAGAAATCCTGTGCACTCCGGTACTCAGATCAGACAGTATCAGGCAGGTAACAGATGACAGTAAGCATCAGGAGTGTGTCTGAGGACTGTGAGGACTGCTTCACTGTGCTGAATTCAAGATGACTGTGGGTTTTTAAACGGACCACTTCAACAAGACTCTTCAGTTTCCTAGCTCTATAGCAAACTCTGTCACAAACATCCCCTCGCCCTCCTGCTTACTTATAGCTTTACTTTTTCAAACTTCTTGTATGTAGCAAAAGACTGCTAAGGAAAGAATTGTCCAAAGTCACAAGAGTTGGGGCAAAGAACTGGAGGAAGCCGTCTTAAGGAGTGCCTGATCAGTGACCTGGATTCCGTCACCTTGGTACAGATGGAATGAAAGAGGACTGCACATTAACAGTCTTATTACTGTACATCACTGGCTTTTCTGAGCTGTCACTTTAAGAAACATGAGTTCAGATATGCAGAATAATATTGAAAATCCTAGGTTCGGAGGTTATTTCCCTATAAACCACCTCCCCCTTTCTCTGATTCGAGATGGTATTTACTATGCTATTCAGTATCTGATTGCTTAATTACACTCTTTTCAGTTCTCCCAGACATAAAAGGAACCATTTAATGACACACACAGATCTTGGTAGGTGAAATGCAGGCTCAGCCCTTAGATATGCAGACTGAGTTCAGTAGCGCATTTTTGCTAGTTATTCATTCTACTGAACACTACAATTTAGAAATGAATCACGAGTCAGGTCTGCATAGTCTTAGCAACACTAACCTCAGTCAAAACCCCCCTCCCTTTCGGTCAGCCTCCGTTGTATTTTCCCATGAACAAACTAGATATAACCGAAGAATCAGATCCTTTAAAAAACCCAACACGTCAGGCTCCCATGGTTTGTCACTTTGTTTCCTCTTATAACAACTCTCTTCTCTCCCTGCTGTACTCTCTAAGTAGCTACTGTCAAATCTAAATCTCTATTCTCCACATCACCCAGGGCTAGCCTCACACTCCCATCACCTGTTCATCATGTCCAAGTCCAACCAACCCTCAAGGCCCAGCACACGAGAACTAAAGACAGCACACTTCCTTCTCACCACTGGCATAGGGCAGAGCCCCTCTTCTGTGGTGCTGGCGTCACTACCCCTCTGGTCACTCACATTTCAGGCTCTCCCGCCCTGTCCTCATGGTCTATCACAGTCCTCTCCGCAAACAGCTCTTACAGTTGCTCTACTTCGATCCAATGGCTTCTTCTCTTGCATACACACCAGCACAATAGCTGTTGAACTGCTCTTTCCTCCCTGTCAGTCTGTCCAGTCATTTGCTTCTCAGAAACCTCCAGTGGCTTCTCAATGCCTAGCGAAATAATCCATTTTATAAGACACCTCATTCATTCCATGTACCAGTGTTTTAGCTCTATGGAACTACGTTTTCTGTCTAAATAAGAGCGCGTTTTCTCATTGCTAGCCACTGCACTTCTAGAATGCTCATTTTCCATCTTAAGATTTGTTTCAAGCATCAAATCGTATTATGAAAAGTTGCAGACCCAATTCCTGCAGTCAGTTAATTGACGGTCAAGATAATCTGAATTTGTTAGGTATGCCAGTAGTTGTCTTTCCTACTAGATTACAAATACCTTAGGGGTATTTAACACAACCCGCATGAGAAGTGGGAATTCCTGTTCCTACTGTCTAGGTGAGGAAGCAGACTGATGACTTAGGTCAGCTATCAGAGCTGTGTAAGAATATCTGGTGCTCAGACTCAGGGCCACTTGACTTAAAAAACACAGGTCCTTCACATCACAACCCCACTGCCTGTACAGCCTCTTCTACTTAACTCACAACCACCATCGGTTTCGATGACCTCTACCAACTACCGCATGCTGGAGTCTAATGTCAATCCAATTACAATTGCCCCACCTTCTCTCTCCTGACCCGATCAACCCCTTTCATAGCAGGCAAGGATGCAGGTCATTTATTTCATCTTTCTCCTTTATATCCAGCCTTCTCTGCCCCTTTCCAAAAAATTTTCATCTCAGTTCACAGTCCATTCCTAGGAATTCTACCCCAAATAATGCCATCACCACTATGCTGAGGGTAAATCTGATGCATAAACATTAAAAAAAAACCACTTTCAATAACAAGCTGTCCTCTGCACACACATACACAGTGACTCAGCATCTATAGGACCCACGCTGACTTAAGTGAGTTAAAATACTCCAGGAGTGGTACCAGAAAAGTCACAGATCCACCCACCCTCTCTCCCACAGGTATACACATATTTTCTTCTGGTTCCTTTATTTTGGATGAACTAATCCTGAGAAACACACTGTTTAGCCAGAGCTTCCTTATTACTTAGGTGCTCTGAAAGCCCAAATATAGGTACTGCATGGACTACTAGAGATCCTACTTTAAGAAAAGTTAGGAGGATTACACAGTAAAATAATTTTTAAGTTGGTAAAATCCCCACAGAAAATGTACAAAGTTAAATGTATAAGTCATCAACATAATCATGAAAGATGAAAGCATAATAATGCCAAAGTCTGATAGGTAAAATAAACATAAAATGTTAAGGTGCTGTAAAAACTGTGGTACATGAATGTTTAAAGTTCTTAATTCTATTACTTTTCTTATTTTCTGTTGACCTAACAAACTACCCCATGTGGTAGTGGCTTCAAACACCACCAGCACTGATTGTGTTTGTGGACCTGCCAACTGCACGGGGTCTGGCATCAGCTGGTGGCTGGGTCCTCTGAAGGGTTGCCCACTACCCTGCGTGGCAGCCGATGCTGGCTGTCGGGGGCCCCACCCCCGGCCCCACCCCCACCCCCACCCACCAGGGGAGTGAACTGGAAAGTTTACATGTGGCCTGGTTTTCCTCACATGGTGCAGCTGGGCTCCAGGGGCCAACACCCAGAATCAGAAATTAAACTGCCAATTCTAATCTAATCCCACAATGCACACAGCATCACATTCACTGCATTCTATTTATTAGAAACAAGTCACTCAGGTCCTTATTCAAGAGGAACTCAATCAGACTCTACCTTTTGGTGGCAGATGTCAGATACCTTGGGGAACTTATAAAAATGCCTACCCTCCCTAATTGAATCAGAATCTGTGGGGACCTGGGAGGAGCATTCTGGTATTCCCAAATAAGCTCTTTGAAAATGCTTCCCAGGTGATTCAAATGTGCATGTGTAGGGAGACCCATGAAATTAGGATCTCTGAGCTTTGCATAATCTCAAATTAGAAGGGATGAAGAGGCAAAACGAAGGTATCTCCTCTATCAAAAAACACCCATAAGTGCAAGTGTATTTTAGGTGCATACACAGATATACAGATACTTTGCAAGATTTAAAACCAGCTTGGCCAAATCCAACTTTGTATCTAATATTACTTCTGATAAAAAACAGCACTCGGTTTTTACTGTGCATTAAGATCAGAGGAGTAACCCTCTCAGAGGGAGAGACAAGAACAGACACTTTTCTAAAGTCACTCACCCAAGGCCAGTGTTAGTATTCATCAGGCCTTTCTAGCCTACCCCTGTTCTAGCTTATAGCCACGTTGTCATCATCCATGAAACTCAACAGGACAGAGTCCACAGGATACCCGGAACCCTTGGAGGGCGTGATACACACCTCCAGAAAATAAGAGCTGCAAAGTTACCTCTTGAATTCTGAAGTTTAAGGTCACAAATCGGTACCTATATACAAAGGGGTGCATTATCTGTATACATACATGGGTGTATACAGAGACAGACACACACACGCACATCCCTTCCATTACCACTTCTAAATCACTGTGCCCCATGATTTTCAGCAAAGTCTCTGATGGTTCAAGATTACTAGTTCCATGAATTGGTCCAACAATATATACTTACTAAGTTTTCCATCATATAATTATAATTACTTTCAAAGTAACAAGAATGTACATTTTAATATATAGTCACAACAAGGATTTATTTGGTTGTAAACTTTAATTTGGGGGAACATTTTCAAAAAGGAGCAAGGAATATGCATGGATTATAAGCATTTTGTCCCACACCAAGTGGTAAAAAAAAATTGGCAACTACAAAAGACCTGTAGGCTGTTAACTTCCATTTCTTATGTTTTAAAAACAAGGATTTTCATAGGTCAATGAATTAATCACTGGCTTTTAAGTGCACAGAAAATCTAAACACCACTCACTGTCGCCTCCAAAAAGTTGTCAGTTGTTCTATTAATTCCATACCTGTGTATGTTTATCACAATGGCAAATGGGCATGAATAGTAAGTTACATGTCTACAGACACCCTCGGCTCTGCTTACACTGAATTAAATGTAAGAAAATTACATTTCCTGATAATTAAAATAAATACTACATATTAGCGGCTAGTCCAAAGACCGATTAGATTACCTCATCTCAGAATTTAGGTGCATACGAATCACCTGGATCTTGCTGAAATCTAGTTTCTACGCATGTTCTGGTGGAACAGCAATGGGCCCACTGCTTCTGGCCAGAACAGTCCACATACATCCCAGTGATCTGGTTTGCATCCCGGGGCCGGTGGTTCAGGGAAAACAACCAAGATGAACAACTAAATGAAATAAATGAAATACTTCTTCCTCCTCTCCCTGCCTGCCTGCGTGCCTGTTCACCTTCATTCCCGATGCCTGCACCTTTCCTTAAAAAACAAAGAGATTGTAGATAGTAACCCAGTAGGTCTGGAGAGTGTGAAGTCTCCATTTCTAACCCTTAGGTGATATTTACGCTCTTGATCTCCAAACTGCTCTCCAAAAAGCAAGGAACTAGAAATCCCAGAGACTGTAATTACTGTTCAAAAATCTTATTAGTGAAAACAGGCTCTCAAACAAGTGTACAGACAAACTGTGACACCACTGACAACAGCCAGAAGTTGAAAACTATCCATCAATGTCCATCGATGAAAGAATTGATAAGCAAATTAAGGTACAGACACATGAGGGAACATTATTCAGTCATAAAAAGAAAGCTGAAACATCTCAAAAAAATTGGGCTACAAGGAGCAAGTCACAAAACAGCAAGTTTTATTATTTCATTTATATGAACTATCCAGAAGAGGTAAATCCAGAAACAGAACACAGACTTATGGTTGCCAGGGGCCAGAGGAGGGGGAAAATGGAAGGGCGACTATTTAACAAGCATAAGGTTTCCTTTTGTAGTGAAGATGTTACGGAACTAGACAGAGGTAGTGGTTGTAGAACGTGAATTTAGTAAAACATCACTTGATTGGTCACTTTTAAATGGTTAATTTCATGTCCATTTTTTAAAATGTGAAAATAGGTAAGCCCTGGTGGAGCAGCGGTTTAAGTTACTCTCCTCTGAAGGAGCACAAGGCCACATTATCCCTGGGTCTGGGGGGAAGCAACCAGTGCGAACAACTAGATGACACCAGTTTAATGGTATAATTAGTCAAGTTCTGACATAAGTTGAGAAACTGATATCCTTTGCCTCTATTGTTAAGAAAATGATTCATCAAATGTCCTTTTCTTCCTTTTCCCTCACTTTTTGGAAGTAGAGTGCTCCTACCTGTTATGATTTGTTAGGTTAAACTCGGGGTTCAGGAACACAGTTACTTCTCATTTATATGGAAAAAATTTTTGAGTGTTTCCAGACTCTCCCCAAATAACAACAAATCGTACCAAACAGAAATATTCTACCTTGCAGGGGAAATCTCTTCTGCTCTGTCTGAAATGCAAGAGCTGACTAAAGATAAGTGTTTGAGAGAAAGAAAAGCCTCTTCCCATCCTTAGCAGCCAGAGACTCTGTCAGCAGCTGGCTTGGGTCGCAACAGCTGTTATATAAGAAGAGTCTGGCAGTGACTTTGTAAATTCTGAGCCCCACTCTTTGAAACAAATAGGCTAAGTGTGGAGCCAAGAAATAGTTTCCTTTGCTCAGATGAAGCTAAAGTACAAGCACCTTAGTTTAAAAAGAAAGACTGTTAAAGGTTTTTCCAGACATATCTATTTCTTTTACTCAAAATACCACTTCCCATACCTGAACTTTTCCTCCATATCCAATAAAGAGCAAACAATTAACCAGAAAAGAACAACTCTTTTCACCTAACAGCACTTCTTCCCTCCTCTGTGAAGTAACCATTTGTAAAGTACTCAACTCACCGCGAATATTTTTAGCAAAGTTTTCATGTAGAGCTTTCGGATACCAAAGGAGACTCCAAAAATGGCTGGGACTATGATGAAAACGAGGAGGAGGGTGAAAAGGACAGTCAGGGAGATGCCCAGAAGGTTGACAATCAGGCTATCAAAAGGCAGCAACAGGAACATGGTGGAGGCTCCAGACAAGGCCAGTGCCCTCCTCTCTGCAAACAGACCGCAACCTTCAGATTGTCCTCTCAAACAGTACCAGCAAGGGAATGGAAGCAAGGATCCAAAGGATGGCAAACTCCATTCCAAAGTTTATATCACTCAAGTGCCTGAAGAGAAAGCTGGAGAGTAGAATCAAAGTAAAAGAGGGCCACAGGAGGCAGCCCCCAAATGCCAGATCTCCCCAGAATCGATGGACTTTGGAAGCAGGTTCAATCTTCGGTCTGAGTCCACGATGAGTTTCTGTAATAGTGAGCAGGGAGGAAGGAATTGCTGCTACCTTTAAACTGCTTCCAGAAGTCTTACGTTTTTTCCTGCGCAAGAGCATTTAGCAGATAAATCTGTCCTGAAGATCTATCATTGCCAGAAGTACCAAGAAGAGTTCAACCAGGTGCCAGAAAAATCCTGCAGTTCCCACAAGGGGGCTGAACTTGAATATGTAGAAATTAAATAATTGTTCTACTTAAAATTCCTTCACAAGTTGAAAATTGTGTTCATTGCAGAGAGTTCACCTCTGGCCCCACGTTTTCTCTGGAGAGGCTCCTGGCATGTGTTGCTTCCAGGACCCTCCTACCTGGAGAGCTGCGGTCCGTGCCAATGGGACACAGACGCAGGCACAAAGTGTCTCATGCTGCCTGAGGTGAGTGTCATTCCAGACACGGCCAGCATCTGTTCCCTCTGGATAGTCTTCTCTTAAAGGACTTTTCTCAGCGGTGACCTGGGTTCTTGGCGAGAAGCTACTTACATGCTGCCAACTCTGGGGTGGAAACAGAAATACCGTCAGTCACACAAACCAAGGGCAGGAACATCAATACTCTTAGTGGGTGAGGGTGAGAGTGGGGGCTGTTTAAGGGTAAGCCTAGAGTCAGTCCAGCTTCTCAAGTCATCAAGGTCAAGGAGACTGGGCAGAGTAAAAGGCAAGAAAAGGGATATGAAAAGAAAACACAAATATTTTATATAGTATTCAACTCTAATGATATAACTTTCTGAAGAGGAAATATTTAGCCATAAGACACATTTCAAAAGATAAAGAGGATATACTGTGAGAAGCAAATTTCCCTCCTACCTGTTCCCCAGTTGCTCAGTTCCTATTCACTGATGCAATCATTTTGCCTGCTTTGCATTCCATATGAGATATTCTATGATTACATAAGGAAATCACAATTGCTTTTTCCTATCGGCTCCCCAATAAGGCAGCAATAAAAGAGGGCTATATTGTTTGCGCAGTTCTTCACCTAGTTCTTTGTTTTTTAGGTTAACATATCTTAGAAGGATGTTGCGTCAGCATACAGAGCTCCCTCTTACAGGCAGTTTTCAACGGTAGGAATGTATCATGATTTAGTTAAGTAGATTTCTGAAGCTGGACACCAGATGTTTCCACTTTGCTGTGGCTATCATCTAATCAACTGCCAGGTGTATGCATGATTTACCAATAAAATGCACATGCAAATATATTTT
Organism: Solenodon paradoxus; assembly: GCA_004363575.1. Lineage (NCBI taxonomy): Eukaryota > Metazoa > Chordata > Mammalia > Eulipotyphla > Solenodontidae > Solenodon > Solenodon paradoxus. The sequence goes on from RJWH01000252.1 coordinate 529,747, forward strand.
TCGAGAATTCCTAAAAATGGAATTGCGAGGCAAAAGAAAATGAACCGTTTTAATTTTATAAGGTTTTAAAAAACTTTCTGTATAGAGATAAAGGTCTTCCAGTCTACTGGTTATTTATTTTAATTTTTTGAAAGACAATTTTTTGAGCAGGTCTTGACTCACAGCAAAACTAGGAGGGCACTTCCAACCACTGTGCCTGCTATGTACCACACCTCTCTCTTGAATCAACATCCCCACCAGAGTAGTCTGTTACAAACGCGAGAGCTGCATTCACACTTCAGAAGCACTGCAAAGCCCAGAGTTTACCTCATGGTTGATTCTTGGTGCTGCATACTCCAGAGGTTTGGACAAATTCATAATGACATATATACATTCCTATTGTATCATATGGAATATTTTCACTGCCCTAAAAATCCTTTATGCTCCAGTTACCATTCCTCCCTGCCCCAGCCACTACCAACCAATGATCTTTATGTTGTCGCCACAGTTTTGTCTTTTCCAGAATGTCACATAGTTGGAATCATACATAATACGTATATAGCCTTTTCAGATTAGCCTCTCATTTAATATGGTCACTCATTTTTTAAAATCCCACTATTTCAAGTGTCATACAACAAATATTCCAACTTCACATCACCTAGCTGCAGAAACTAAAGCAAGTCCTGAGCTTGGAAGCAACCTTTCTGGTCTCTCTTGCAAACATTTTGGCTTCACATCTTCACCTTCTGAGTCTGTTCAAATACATTCAGAAATTCAAGGATTTGAACAAATGACAAGGTTACTGCCTTCACCTTGAATTTTTCCACTGCCTTACAGAATTCAGGGTCCTTTCACATGTCATCTCACAATCTGTCAACATGTATTATTTCCATTTTATGGATTTGGAAACTAAGTGAGGTAAACCCAAATCCAGCTCTTCTTACTCTAATCCAACATTGCTCACAGCTGGTGATTAAACTAAAAGGACATGCTATTTCGGTGTCACTGAGTCACATATGCTAGCTCCTTTTTGATCTTCCACTTCTTCAACTTCCACACTATGTTATTACTCCAAACATGTACTGAATAGTAGCAACGTGACAGAGAGAGCTAATACCATCAGCATTTTACATACACTATCCTCACTTGGTTCTCACAAGTTATCGCCACTATTATTATTTACAAGTGAGGAAATGGAGGCTTAAGAGGGTTAACTAAGCTACCCAGTCGGTAAGCGGCAGAGTGGAAACCTGGACACGTGCATCTGACTCAGAACCCATGCTCTTTAAACACCATACCTGCCTTCCCCCAAAAAACATTGAATAAAGCAACAACTTTCTTCATGCCAGGCTTGCTCTACAGAACTTCTGGTGATCAGAAAAAATCACATGGCAAATCTGGATTTGTATCCAAGGTACAAACCTGCACTTTCATTTTTATAAACTGGCCAAACTGATTGTACATGCCAGATTTCTAACTATATCCCAACAGAACTTCAGGAAATTAGACGTATTTCTTGAGACTCAATCCATTTAATTCCCTGAGTCACTGTATTCTTTCAACAGAATAATTCCAAACTAATTCTGAGGCCACGCCTCTGCTGCACTCTTTCACCCAACCCCGCCAGGCCAGCACGCTCACAGGAAAGTGGCAGCGGGAGCCCTCTCTCCCACGGGACAGCTGCTGTCACACTGGGCAAGGTCACCTTGAGGTCCATGGACCCAAGATGATTCAGGGTCACTCTGACATACCATCCCAGAATTCAGATCTCTCTTCCGTGGATCATAATCAGCTGAGAATTCCCAAGACTATTCAGGGTTCATGTCCCTAAAACAGAGTAAACACATTTAGCAACAAACAAATTTCTTCACCTACTTCAGGGGTTGGAGGTTAGTGAAGGATGGGCCAAATCACATCATGGCTTGTTTTTATGAGCGTACAACCTAGAAAAAGGTTTGACATCTTTAAGTAGTTGTAAACATAAAGCTTGCATGCAACAAAGCCTAAAACACTTACTATCTGACTCATTACAGAAAGTGAGATCCTTGACCCTACTACTCGTTTCTCCCCTCAAAGGTAGTGAATTCTCCCCTTGTTGTCCCGCCACACCTGGGGAATTCTTGTTTATGAGTGTCAGAGTCCAGAATAGAGAACAGCAAACTAGCCAAGCAAGTTTATCTAGCCAGCACCAAACCCTCACATACGTTCTTAGAAGCAGAAAGAAGGCAAGCGAATTAGCAGACAGGCCAAAGGGAATCGGTTTCTAAAGGACACTTAATAGACCAGTCCTTCAAAATATCAGAAAATCACTCACCCCTGAACTCAATCACACCACAACATCTGTAAGAACGGCTCATTTAGGAAAGGTTATCACTTAGCTTTAAGTAACTATAACCGTTTCTCCTCAAGCAAGAGGTAGGTGAATTCAAATGAATTGTTAACTCCCAACTTCCCCAACTTTCTGTCAAACTCAAAGTGAATTCTTTGAACCAAAGTTTCCCCAACAGCCCAAATGGTCCAGAGAAAACTTAAGAACCAACTAGTTCTGAGCCTTCAACTCCCTGAATGGCAAACCTGGACTGTCAGGCCCCCAAATTTTCAGGGCTCCTCAGTTCTCAGAATGACTAGAGCTCATTCATTCATTTAACAAATATTCACTGGCAACAAACCGTGTGCCACACACATGTTCAGGTTAGTGATTTAGCAGTGAACAAATAAGCCTAGAGAAAAGTATTAAGCAGATAGGTACACACAAAATCATCGTTTCACACTCAGATGACTGTTATTAGAAGAGAGTCCTAGACAGGAAAATAACAGAGGGAACCTAATTTAAGTCAGGGCATCTAAACCAATTCTAAACTAATCGTGAGAGAGGGACTATCCTGGACTCCTAACTGCAGAATCAAACATTTCTTTTCAGCTAGCTTTCTGTGACACATCTTACTTCAGGAGACCATGACTTACCAGAATATTTATGTCCAGTGAGGTGCCAGATACCAACTCCAAAGGAAGACAATTCATTTTTATTAAAAAATCAATGCTTAGGCCACACAGGGACAATGCATGTCTAAAGCACACCAAGCACGACGTATTAGATTCCAATAAACAGGACATGTATTATCATTTCAATATGGTCAGAAGAAGCTCAGAGTATCATCTTCAGTACTAAAGACCAAACTTTAAGAGGGTTAGATAGAGGAAAGGCTTCCCAAACGTACAGATGCTCCTTGATTCACAACAGATTACCTCCTGATAAACCCATCATAAACAGATAACATCTTAAGCCAAAAGTGCATTTAATACACCTAACCTACTGAACACCACAGCTTAGCCCAGCCTACCTCATACATGTGCAATAAAAAGGTAATAAGCAGTAAAACAGAGACATGTATAAGTTAAAACAATGATACCTCAAATACTAATTTTATAAACCACTCTACTGGTGAAAATGAGAAAATAACCTCAAATACTGACTGGAGTATAAAATAACACAACTTCTATGGGAGAACGAGTCAGCAATTATAAGAATTTCAAAAACACAACCTTAAAATCAGCAAGTCTACTTCTAAAATGTTTCCTAAATTAAAAGAGTGGTTTTCAAGGAGGGAAGATTTTTACCTCCTCGGAGAACATGTGGTCACATCTGCAGACGTTTCCACGGTCACAACTTGGGGTGTGGATGTTACTGGTAACCACATAAGGGAGGAATGTGCTAGCCATCCAAATGCAGAGGCCAGCTCCCACAACAAAGAATCATCTAGCCCCAAATGTCAGTTAGAGAAACCTGTCCTGAAATGTGCAAAATGATACCCATGCACAGTTATGGCTGCGGCACTGTTCATAATATCAAAAGAAACATCGAGGTCCATTAATAAAGGATATGGAATATGAAACTAGAATATAAAATTCTATTCACGTATTTTATAAAAGAGACTTCTACAAATGATCTGATAAGAAACAATCTCCCTAACTTGATGCAGAAAAAATGTTCACAATAAACACCAACTGTAAGGGAGAGGAAAAGGAAAAACACATAGTTTGTATGTATTTGAGAACTACATCTCTCTGGAAAGGTACAGGAGACTCACTGGCTGTAGTAGTTGCCTCGAGGAGGGGAAGGGATAAGTCATTTTATCTTGCTGGCATTCTGTAAACTGTTACTTATCATTTTCAATACTTAATAAGCCTTCAAAATTCAAAAGAAACAGCAGGCTCTGAATCCTGAATTCACCACTAAACTAGTAGTGACTACTAACAGGATTGTTCAAAGCACTGAGACAATGAAATGTTAAGCACTTCCACAGTACGTAAAAACAAGGCAAATGCTCAAAAGAAATCAATCACTTATTACTGCTATGCTATTACTAGAGAAGAGGAGCATTTGAAAGTACTTTCCAAGAAGTCATGACACTACCTTAATAAGAAATCTGCTTTCAACTACTCTTACAATCCCCTAGGCTGCTGGATGCGGTCCCATCCAGAAAGCACACAGGTTGCAAAAAAGCAACGAGACACTAAGAACATAACTCACTATCTTTTATTACAAATTACCTACACGTAAATAAAATCTGTCTACTTCTCTAACTGAAAAAGGGTAAGAGAATACAGACAAACTGAAGTACATTAAAAACAAAAAATTGGTGAGATTTCAAATATCACCAGATCATGAAAACTATGAGCAGCCACCTGGAATTAGAGAGCATGTGAAAGAGCAGGGAGCTGGCTGCCATCTAGAAAAGCAGCTCTGGCCTGCCCCGCCCCTGTGGAGCAGCAGTGTGGTCAGTCTGTCAGTCCACATACATCCCAAGGACCTAGGTTTGAGTCCTGGGGCCAGAGCAACAAACAACATGAACAACCAAAGAAAAATAAAGTGCTTTTGCCTCTCTTCCTCTGCCTGCCTGCCTCTGTTTGCCTTCATTTCTGCCCGCACCACCTTTTCTTCGAAAAAAAAAAAAAAAAAAGGGCAGATTTGCTCAGGACAAAAGAATGTGTATTACTGTTAGCAGTTACAGGGGTGGGAGGGAGGCAAATTTTAACTTGAGAATCTGGCCTTGGTACATTGCTGAGGGACTGTAAGATGGCACAGTCACCTTGGAAAATAGTCTGATAGTTCCTCGATTGTTAAAAATAGTTACCATATGACCAGCAGTTCCCTCCTAGGTATATTTTCAAGAGAAATAGGCAAAACATTGCACATAAATGTTCATAGCAGCATTATTCCGATGGCCAAAAAGGTAGAAACAACCCAAATGTTCACAAAATGAATGAATAAACAAAATATGGCATATCCATACAAGAAAATACTGCTTGGTCATTAAAAAGTATGAACAGACCCTGAATACATTATGCTAAGTCAAAGTTAGTCAGAAAAAGAGCACATATTTCTGTGATTCCCTAATATAAATATAAATCTTCAGAGACAGAAAGTGGTTTCTTTATGATAAAAATATTCTAAATGAACTGTAGTGATTACACATCTGTGAATATAATAAAAACACTGAATTATACACTTTTAAGTGGGCAATTGATATAGTATCCAATTGTATCTTGATAAAGCTGTTTAAAAAATCTAAGATTAGATTGTTCAAAAAGAGCAGGTTGTTCAGAGGTATTTACCCCTGTCTGCATTCTGCAGGTGTCAGATTCATTATGGTGATTAGACCAGATGTATTTAAAATTCTTTCGAAACTAAATTTTCAGCTAAATTGTAAAATGTCAGAGAAGCAGTTGCTTAATGTTGATTAAACACAGGGGAAAATCAGACAAGCTGCATTCAAAACCAGCCTCCATTACTTTCTAGTTCTTTGACTTCAGGATAACTGCTTTTCTATGCTTCAGTTTTCTCAGCTGTGAAATGGGAACAGGGATCTATGGCATCAGTGTGTAGACATGCCAAGCCATCAATGTTTGGCACAAAACAATCAACAGAGGCTACTACACATTAATCATCATTATAAAGGTGGAGGCAATAATAAAGTGATAATTGCAACTTTATTAGTCTATCACTGAGAATTTCAGTTCAACCTCTTTTTATGGCTCAAATAAGTTGAGTTTTGGAAGGGTTCAATGACTGGGACAAGTTACAAAACTGGCCAGTAACAGAGTTAAGCTGAGAATTCAAATCAATCCCCCATCCAGTGGTCTTTCTGCTCCCCAGGCTGACCTCTCATTTGCTTTGAGGTGGGTTATACTTCAGAGAAAAACCATTCATTCTTCCCCATTTACTGTCCAGAGACAGACTCACAGAATGCCCCAATTTTTATGTGATAGTATGCAAACACTTGCACAAAATACTGTGTAAGAGAATTTAATGCCAAGTGTACTAGAGTATAAATTTGAATAGAATGCTACCTCCTAAGGAAAAAAATGTATCCTGTTTCAAGGTGACAGGACAGCATTCAGAGCACCAGACTGAAGTGAACCTGAGCACTGAAAAACCAAGAACACAGTAGATAAAACAAATGGCTCAAAGCAAAGCCAGAACAGAATAAGCTAAAGGATGACTCAAAACTCACAAGGAAGAAGGCAGCAGTATGTTCAGTTCAGGATCCTGGTCTTAACGAAGGTCATTCTGACCTTGAGTCCCCTTTCCTTGCCTAGAAAGGTTAACTTGAGTTGAAATTGGGTAATAAGTAACATGATACCAAGTTCACCCAAAACAAGTCTTCAAAATTGAAAAAGAAAAATGGACAAAGAATAGAAGAACTTTTGATATTTGGGGGATCATCAGTTAGGAAAAGACAATTTGATTTGCTGGGTTTATAAAATTCAAGACATTTCAAATTGCCCAACTTAAACACTAGAGAGTTCAATTTTGAAACTAGTGCTCTTATATTTGAATATAATATACTCAGTACATGCAACTGAAAGGAACTCAGTGGCCTTTTTTTTGGTCTGATGTATTTCACTCAGCATAATCATTTTGAGACTCATTCATGTCGCTGCAGGTGTCAACAGTTCCTTCCTTTTTATTGCTGAGCCAAATCCCCGTGCATGGCTAACCCACAACCTGTGCATCCACTCACCTACTGAGGGACAATTGAATTGCTCCAGTCTGGGATGGTTACAAATGAAGCTGCTGTCTACAACGCTTGGGTTGGACATAGATTTTCATTTTTCCTGGGTAAAAGCACGGGAATGACTAAGTCGAAGGTAGGGGAACGTTTTGTTTTTTTATGAAATGACCAAACTACTTTTCGTACTGGTTGTACCAGTCTGCATTCTTACCAGCAATGTATGAAAGTTCTATTCGCTCCGTATCTTTCCCAACATTTATTGTGCTCCATCTCTTTAATTTTAGACATACTTGACGGATGTGAGATGGTTTCTCAGTTTTAATTTGCATTTCCCTAATGATCAATGATATTGAACATCTCTTCACTTGCTTATTTGCCATCTGTATACTCCTTTTAGCGCTGTTTCAAATCTTTTGTCTATTTTGTATCAGGTTAACTATTTTTTGTTACTAGCCATTTTATGAAGTCAAGCTACCTGCCTCTCACCCACAATGACTAAGCAGTGTTATATAAAAGAGAAAGCATTACTACTAAACTCTACACTTAACAATAATTAAGAGGCTTTTAAAAAAGGATGAGACTAATCCCACAGACAAAAACAAAAAAGAGAAAGCATTTCACCACAAAGGAACAGAATTTGTAAAGCATTACATTTCTTTGTACATCTTGCCACAAACTGAAAATATTAATTTTGCAAAGAAAAATAACTAAGCCATTGGGGGGGGGGGGGGGAGGTCAAGGACCACAACCACAGAACTCGGAATTATTACTCAATCAGTGTAAAATGCTCCTGCATCTTTCTGTTGAGCTGACAGTGATTCTATGCTGTCCACTACAGCAACCATGACCTACGTGACACCTGGGCATTTGAAATGTGGTCAATCCCAATTGCAATGTGCTGTGAATGTGAACTATACACTGGACTTGGTATGAAAATTACTTACTATAAAAAAGATGAAGGGAAGAGATCTCACTAACAATGTGCATATTGATTACTTTGCTGAGGTGATAATCTGTGTTAAATAAAACATACTGAAATTATTTTCTTTTTAAAAAGTAGGTACTACAAAACCTAAAATTGTTTATAGCTTGTATTATATTACTATTGGACAGCACTGATCAAAACCTTTGAAGCACATGCTGAAAATAATGTATCTCCAACTGGCAAGGGGAAAATATAGACATACAGCTTTCCCTCACTATTCCTCTGTGGTCTAAAGAAAATAGTCCAGTGAAAGGGAGATAGTACTGGAAGTCAATTTTTTTCTTTTAAAGGAAAGATTCAGGCAGAAGTGAAGGTGAGTAAGCAGTCAGGCACGGAGACAGAGAGAGTGAGTAGAGGAGGAAGAAGCTATATTTTCATTTAGTTGTTCATCTTGATTGTTCCCCCTGGTCTTGGGTCTCAAACCTGGGTCCTTGGGATGTCTGTGAACTGTGTCCTGGGCCTTATCCACTAGGTCACCAGGGCGTGAGAGGAATCAATTCTTAAAGTTTGAAATACAACTATTACTATCTATGTGACCTTGGAAAAAAGTCACCCAGGTTCCCTGGATTTATGTTTCCTCGCCAGTTTGTTTCTTTTTTTTTTTAATTAAAAAGTCAACAAAAATTGAGTGTGCTACTTTTTATAGGCATTAGTCTACACTGCAAATCTTGAGCTTATAGTTTAATAGGAGGTACAATCGAAACATAATAACACTATTACACAAGGCAAAATAACAAGTACCCAAAGAAAGGAGACAAGAGTATGACTAAGTGGTCTGTGCATGTGTATGTATGTGTTTTAAAGGAGAAAGAATACCTTAAAGGAGTTACGAAAAACTCCAAGCACTTATAACATTTCTACTAACTTTAGTCCTGTGCTCTTAAAAAGCTCTTGTGGCTCAGGCAGCTGAGACACTAATGTATAGACCATGCAAAAACTCAAAGACCCAGGTTCTCAACTTAGGCTGGGGTGAAAAACCAAAATAAATAAATATGTTTCTTCCTTCCTTAAAATGCTTTGTCCTTCCTTCCCTCCCTTTCTTTAAAAAAACGAAACATTCATATGCTGCTACAGTAAGATGACATAGCTTACTGATACAAGGAATTGATACATTAATTCAGGTCCGCCTCCACCACCCTTGAGCATAAAGAAACAAAGTAGATGTTATGGGTGCACCCTGGTGGCCTACTGGTCTAGTGCACCTGGGAGCAGTCCCACATATATCCCAAGGTCTAGGGTTCAAGACCCAGGGTAGGTTCAGGAGGAACAACCAATGTGAACAACTAAATAATAATAAAGCACTTCCTCCTTCTGTCTCTCTTGCTTGGCTACTCGACTTTCTTCCTGCCTGCGCTTTACCTTTAAAAAAAAAAAAAGAAGTAAATGTTCTGCCATAATGAAGTTCCACTTTACATGAAGGAACAATCCTAAAGTATACCTTATCAAGGACCAAATAGTCTCTGGCTTCTATCTCCAGAAAGCAAGAGACTTTTTAGAATAAAAGTAATCTTTTGTGATATGCATACGGATGAGAGAAGTTTAATCTTTAGCAGAAATCAGTTTAAGTTAGGCTACAATCCTGAAAGACTAATCTCAACAGTCTTTCTGACACCACAAACAAAAAACTCCACACAAAACACACAACACCGCCCGCCTCCCCGCCCCATATTTTTAAGGGGTAATTTTACCAAGACAAGCAGATGCTGTTATTTCAGTAATATTTCCATAAACTCTATCTGCATGACAACTACTGAGAAAAGTCCATCCTAAAAGTGATTTTATAACCAATTACATCACACCATGTAAACTGAACTTAACAATTACAAGCAAACTTAAAGAATTCGATATGCAATGACTCAATATACAAGATTCTCTTATTCACAGCAGGTATTCCTTGGAGGTAGAATACCTCCATTTGAAAGGTAAGAAAGCTGAGACACAAGTGCAAGTACTGAATCTGCCAGTCTTTCCTGAGAAAAAGAGAGCATAAAGTATGCTAGGGTATGTCATGATTTACAGAGTGGGCAGGGTTCGTGGGGCAGGAAGGGAGCTAACTCCTGATTCATCCAACCCAGAATTCTCATCTATTAACTGCAAGAAAGGATGTTTTATGGGAGGGTTCTATTTTTCTCTATTCTATGGAGTAAAACATTAGGGCTATACTCCCAATCATTCCAGTCTCCCTTAGTAACTATTAAAGAGCTCTGAATACTATCAAAACTATTTTAAAGCATATTCTTCTTCCTAGTCTGGTATTCTACTTCTATGATCAGAATTTCCCTGTTTCCTAAAAGCAATGATTAGAACTTCTTGATGTATCAAATCTAGTTTAAAAAATAATTTAAGGCATATCCCTAGTTTTCTCAAGCTAGGATATAAAATGGGAAAGTTGATTATTTCCCCAATCAAACCCTTCGATAAATTTTCAATCTTAACTCTTTCACGTTTGAACGGCTGAAGGAAACAACCTAAAGCCAAGCAGTATGGTAAGGAGACAGAAGACTGAATATGGCATTGGGAGATGTTATTTCCAGTCTCAGTTCTGTCTCCTGTACTGTAGATTTGGGCAAGTCACGGAACCTCTGGATCCTGATGTCTCATCAAAAATGAAAAAGTTAGACAAGAGGATCTGGAAATTCTCATCCAAATCTGAAATACTTTTTGTTTTAATCTGTCCTCTAGCTGCTTGACCCTTTAGATATCATTTTCTGGTCCTTCTCCAACGATAACAAGTGTTAGTTTTAGTTGAAGGAAGTAACAAAAGTAGGCCATGTTCTCTTAAAAGTTCATTGTGACTTTATAAAATAGTAAAACGTTGTTGAATTTCAAGCTACTTTTGATATTAAGGATTTATCCCAGACATAGACGGAAAGGGGAAATGGATGGGATGTAGCTGGTTAGTCATGGGTGAGCTGCTGGGCTGGATGGTGAGTACACACATGCTGGTTCACTATTTCACTTTTGTCAGAAATGCTCCATAATGCAAAGCTGGAAAGAAAGAAAATAATCACTGTCAAGGTAAGAAAAAAATACACGCCTGGCCTTACTACAGGACTCCTTCTACAGTTTTTGGCAAAAAGATATGAACTTTTTCACACCATTTCCCTTTGGTTGAGATAGAATCTACACATGAAACTAAGCTAAGGTACTCAAAGTTCAGCCAAAACTAAGGAAAATGAACCAGAAAGGAAATTCTTCAAAAGATTTCAATGTTATCAGTAGGAAGATCGACGGCAGAGGGCACGAGCAGTGAGAGGCCCTGGCATCTGGTGGCGCATGGAGCTTACTTCACAGAGCCCCCTACATGCTGCACCGGGTCTATTTTCCCTAACTTTTAAGTAGCAAAAGATAAAGACCGAGTGAAGGGGAACGTGAGGACATAAACAAGGACCGCAGGTAGGAAGATGCCTCAACGAGCGTGAAAGAAAAACGGGAAGACAACGGATTTCGAGGGTTAAGAAATCCGAAAAAAAAGAAAAGAAGAGAAAAATGGGGCTCTTTTGGCGAATGAGAGAAAAATACAAATCCCAGGGAACCAAAGGACATAAAAGGCGGCGAAGGCGCCTTCTCGTGATGGCTAGCTGCCCCGGGATTCTGGAGTCCACGTCGAGAGAAGCGGTGGGACCCAGAACGCGGGAGCCAGGTCGGCACTGAGCCCTGGGGGCCGGGGTGCAGGGAGCCGGCCGGAGCGCGGCGGAGGCGGCGGCCGAGGCGGGGCGCCGACGGTTCCCTCGCGGCGAGGGGGCGGGACGAGCCGAGGGGCCGGGAAACCCGGGGGAGCGGCCATGGAGTCTCCTGCTGCCGAAGCAGCATCGGGAAGAGGGTCCCCGGAGCCCAGGCCTCTCGCGGGGCTCCTGCTCCTGACCCCAAGCCCCATGGTCGGCTCCCCTGTGGCCGGCGACCTTTGGAAAGCGCCAGCTCGACCCTACTCACCTACCGTGAAGCTCCGGGACTCCAAAACCCTCCGTGGACGCGGCCTCCCGCCCTTGCCGCAGCCGCCGGCCCAGGCGTGCGTAAGGACGTGCGCGCGCGCGCCCTTTGTCTACGCTGCTTTGACGTGACCCCGCGTCCCTCCCCATCCCTCCCTCCGTCTAGTCTCACGCCTGGTACCCTCGCGTAGGCGCGCGCCGGGCGGGGCGGGGAGGCGGGGCTGGCGGGGGCGGGCCTGGGAGGCGGGGCGCCGCGTCACCCGCGCCGGGTGGGTGCTCCCGGGAACAGCTGCGTCGCCCCCTGGCGGGCGAGAGCGTGCTGCCCAGGCCCGGCAGGTCTGGCAGTCTGGTTCTAGATACCCCAGGGATTCCTACTCTGATAAGAGAGCGCTACCTGAAAGGGGTCTTCACCTTTCTGAACTGCACCAGGGCCCAACGTCTCCGAAGTACACTCATAACAGCTTCTGGAGAGGGTGAAAAAATCAACAACCTGATCAGTGAGAACTGGCTTGAGTCGTTGAATTACGTTGTCATCTTGGGGCTTCTGAGTTTTCAGTGAAATGCAGATCTGTATGTAAGGAACTGAACTCAGGATCTGGCAAAGCTCGAGAATGTTAGCTTCCATCTCCACTGCCACCACCGCCATCACCACCAGCAGCCGCAGCCGCAGCACGTTGTCAGCATCACCATCCCTAAGTTTTATTTGCCTTGCTACTTAAGACAGGGAATTCAAAGGACTGGTGTCAGGGATCTCCACATTCCCTCGTAATTGCAACTTTTTAACATCTACATCGACTCAGAACCTCTCTCTCTACTCAAGTCTGCTGGTGTCTGCTGGAGCTTGCTCGTGTATTGCTGACCACCTCTTCAGATTTCAAACACCTATCCCAAGTTTATCATCTCCCCTACAATTGGTCTTCCTAAAAAATAAAAATTAAAAAAAGCCCTTCTTCCTGTTTTTGAAAGATTTTTTTTGCCTCAGATACCAAATTGCTCCTCTCCCGGTTTACCGGGCAATCTGCTGTCAGGTCACTATGCCATATTAAATAATCAGAGAGTACATCTTCAGGGTAAATTTCACACTCTTAGACCTCAAAATCTAACTACGAGAACAGTGGTTTTGCTACAAAACACTCATCCCCAAATTAAATGTTACCGCCGCTCTTTGGAACGTATCACGTTCATTAATTCAATCCATTATCCATTCTTTTAACAATTCTTCATTGAGCTCTTCTTAATACTCAGCGTTTGACAGGGTTCCACTAATACGAAGTTGAATAGCACATGGTGATATCTAATCTGCAATTAGATTAAGTTCCCCAAAAGAAGAAACTGGATATCACACATTTTATGTCCTCCTCAATTCTAGGGATAGGGTTTTTTAAATGACCATCATCTTAATAAATGCTCTTTGAGTTTTTATATCTGGTCTCTTTTCCTGCCTCAGAACCAATCAAAACTTAAAAGCAGTCCGTTCATCAGCTCTGCTCTCCTTGTCTATTGTTCACATTTTCTGATAGTTCTCACCGTCTATTACAGTTCTGTGTACAGAATAATTTTGAACTTAAGAAATTCTTCACTCAGAGACTTGACAAAAATGGTGTTCATTCTTTGTCTAGTCAAAAAGCAGGCTCAGTTGTTGGAAATCAATACATATACTCGTGCTCTTGCAGATACATGAGAGCATGGCCGCATTCACTGGCACAATCTCTAAATTTCTTTCATGCAGTATGGCAATGAAAACTTCCCTCTGATGAGGAAGCCAACAAGAACTGGCTCCAAATTAGTTCCTTTAGGCTCCAGAGTTTTGTCTGCAAAAGTCGAAGGCCTGGGAAAGTCTCTGTTTCATTTCATGTCATCATGAATACCAAGATAAGTAAGAGATAAGAATAAGTAACACTTGAAAAGTTAAGCACAGAGCAGGTTTGCACAAAGGCCTGCTGTCTATAGCAGATTTCTCTCCAATACTACATTTCTTTTCACCATGGATTTGAACTGTCTTTCATTTCCATTATTGTGGAAGGCCTTTTTACATTCTAGAGTAGAAATACTCTGCTACAAAAACTATGTGAATAATGTTAAAAATGATGAAGAATTGTCCATTAAAAGGAGGAGCCACAGTGTTCAAAATTGCAATGAGAGATTTTCGCAATCCCCCTCCTATCCTAACTTTCAGACCATTTTCCAAAATGTGCTTCTGCTGTGGGTGCTATGAACTGGGAATATAATGCCTTTCTCCTGCAGAACAACGCTGAATACATGTACATGACTTTTCTCCATTCCACTGTCACCTTTTCCATGTACAAAGCCTCTGACATGCACTAAGAGGTGAATCCTCAACTATTTACTACACAACCTGAAACACCAAATGTTCATTTCCAAGACCCAAGAGAAAAAGCCAAATAAAGAATAAGAGTTTTTTTAGAGAATGTGGCAGCATACTCATAAAATGTATCCTCTTAATCATTTCTAAATGCAATTGTGTAGTATGAAGTATATTCATCTTCTGTGTGACCAATCTCTAGAACACTTTCATCTTGAAAAAATAAAACTCTATATCCTATTAAAGAAAACTTCTCCATTCCCAACCCCAATCCCACCCCATAACCCCTGGGAGCCATCATTCCATTTTTGGTTTCTATGACTTTGATAACGCATACCTCATGCTCATATCTTACATAAGTGAACGCATACAGTTTTTTTCTTTTGCGACTGGCTTATTTTACTCAGCAGAATGTCCTCCATATTCATCCATGCTGTAGTATGTATCAGAATTTCTTTCCTTTTTAAAGACTGAATAATATCTCATTGTGTGGATACAGCATTTTTTCCTTATCCATTCATCCATTGATGGGCATTTGTGTTTCTTCTGCCTTTTAGCTATTGACAATAATACTGCTATGACATACTTATGTCATATACTCTATACTCTACTCAGATACATTCTAACCGATAGCCTGCTTTCCATCCTTTTGGATATATACCCCAAAGTGGGATTGCTGAAACTTGTGGCAATTCTATTTTTAATTTTTGGGGGAGCCACTCTTTGAGATGCTGTTCTTTGATATAGGAGCCTGCAGTTGGGAGGACAGATCTGGGCTAGTGATACCAATTTGAGAGTCATTAGAATATGGATAGTATGCATATTAGATCAGATTCATACAAGCGTACTCAGACTTAAGAAGTAGAAACTGCAGATCAAAGTGAAGGAGACATGTTTCTCTAGTCCAGATCCACATGATGATCTTTAACTTGAAAGCAGACAGACTCAGTCTTGCCAGTTGCAGGATGATTTAGTTCTGGGGACTGATTTGTAGTAATCAAACCAACAGTAGACACTGATAAACAGAGAACTAATTTTATTGAAAATGCAGAACTCGCTGGAATAATAGAATCCCTAGGTCATCACAGACCCTTAGCAATAGGAAAACCTACTTGGAAACCAAATCAACATTCATTTGGTTGTTTGTTGATTACAAATTTTTTTAAGAGAAAAAGGGAAATGAATGACTCAAAGTGCTCTGGCAATTTGATATACCTTTCTGGCAAGCAAATGAAAAACTTGGCTGAGAAGAACATCCTCTTGGATGACTATGGTAAGCTATTCCTCTCTGCCCAGTTCTCCATCTTTTCAAATTCACTCCCTCCTACCATTATCACCTCCAGTAAAAAAAAGCAATGGCTGCCTTCCTGGGATTCCCAAGTAAAGAAGAGGGGAACTTCCAATTACTTTAATAATAATCAAAGCTTCTAGTGAAAATCGCATTGTTAGTAGAAATGAGGACACTTAAGTAAAATTTCATTTTTAGCAAGCATCTACTCACCTTTCAGGGACTCACTTCAGGGATCAATTCCAGTAGGAATATTTTTGTGATTCATTCTAGAATCATCATCCCTCATCCCTAAATCTCTCCGGGTGCTAGAATATTATTTACTTTTTTGGTCTGGCTTTCTCCACTGCCTTGTAAATTTTGTTTTACTCATCTTTCTCTCCTTAACAGGATGTCAAGCACACAGCAATTGTTCAGGAAATGTTTATTGAATGAGTAAAAACTACATGATGGCTACAGAAACTGAACAAATTATGCAAGTATTTAATACAAACATGAAATGGCTGGTACTTAATGCTTGAAACTTGGTAGATAATACTTGGGGTGTGGGGAGAATAAGAGATTCTTAACAACAAGAATATCAGAGCTCACTGAATCAAAATTAGACCAGTTTATCTTTTTTTTTTTTTTTTTTAAGAATTATTTATTTAGAGGACGAAGAAGGCAGGAATCAAGGCAAGTAGGCATGCAGGTAGGAAGAGAGAGGAAGAAGAAGTATTTATCCATCTATTTAGTTATCCATCTTGGTTGTTTCCCCTGTTCCCAGGCTGAAAACCTGATACCTTGGACTTGATGTGGACCACACCATCCAGAGTCACAGACTTTAACCATTGAGTCAGCAGGTCACTGTAAGCCTGTTTATCTTAGTCTGGACATTTCAGAGACTAGAAGAATCCTACGTCACTTTTTTTTTTTTCCTCTTATTTTTTAGAGGTTTTCACTGTACATAAAAAAGATAACAAGATTGTGTTACATACACTTATTTCCAAAATTAGCAATTTTAACAGAAAAAGGAGCAATAAACACAGCTGTACAACTTACTAGATAAGCTTTTTCATAAAATCCAAATATAATTCAAAGTGCACTGCAGGCAATTTGACATGGCAATGATACACAGATGTGAAATTCAAAGAGGACTAATGAGCATCATCTCTTTTAAAATCTTGTTAGATTTTTTTTTTAAGGAAAGGTGAAGGCAGGAATGAGGATAAGTAGGCAGACAGGCAGGAAGAGAGAGGAGGAAGAAGCATTTATTTATTTTATTTAGTTGTCCGTCTTGGTTGCTTCCCGGCCCCATGTCCTGAGCCCAGGTCCCTGCAATGCAATACGGATTACATCTGGTGGCCTGATCAGCTTGACCACCAGGGCGCACCCAATCCTCTTAGCTTTCTCTGTGCTTGTTCATGTCACTTCATTGATGAAATAAATATCAAACGTCTGGATCCAGACCCTTGAAGACCAGACCCCTGTGAGACCTGACCCAAGGTTTCCAGGGTAGGGCCTGACCTGAATTGTGTATTTCCAGGCTTATTAATGAGACTTTCGAACCCCTAGCTTCATTAGAAATAATTACAATACAGTGTAAGTTCAGGGTAAGTCACCTTTACAGCAGGCTACTCATTTTCCTGTTGACCTCTGCTGGCTCTGATCTGAGGGCATGACCCTCAGTGCTGACAGCATACTCGGTGGGGACCGCTCTTCTGTTCATTGAATGGGGTTGGGACTAGAAACCTTGACAGGAAGCGGGAGGAAAAGTGGCTGCTCCACTGGCATCCCTTATTGGATGAGGATGCTGCCGCTGTGCCGCACTGTCCCTGGACGCCTGTGTTTGGTCGCCTCCACCCTGTTAGCCACCTGGCTGCTTGACATACAACAAGTCAGCCAGCGCAAGCCCTTTGGGGAGAAAATAAATAAAGCAAATGTTGTTGCTCGACCGCTATGACTGCATTTAGATAGCCTGCCAACAGCGGAGACAAATGTAGCTGAGGAGCAGAGGAGGTACAGATTAAAAACAGCCACACGCACCTATTGAAAATTTGTTATCCATGAATCATAATCTGAGAGAATGAACAATCTGAAAAGAGGTTTAGTCTTCCAAAGACTAGAGATCTCAGAACATTATCAATGGCAGCTAGAGGAATATGTGGCATGAACACATGTATTGGTCCAGCCCATACGTGAGCCCCCAGGGTGGCCATCCCGGGGCCAGCCCATGCATGGCATTTCTGTCCCAGCTGCCCCAGACCCCCAGAGAGGTAAACAGTTCGAAAAGTAGTTTCAATACGAGGTGATAAATAAATCAGGAAAAAAACCAAGGCAAATGTAGGAGGCCATGGGAACAAAGATCAGACTTCTGGGTCTAATTAACCTATGCTCCAAAAAATGTACTAAAGTGCTAAGAAATGTTTTTGCTTAAGTAAACCTATTTTGTGATAGAAAGCTTTCTCAGACTTACTGATGAAGAAGGAGAAAGGTCAAGTGTTTATTTACAACATGAACTGTTAAAGATGCTTTCATAACCGTTTCTTCCGGCAGAAGTTGAAGAACAATTCCATATTGCCAGAAAATGAGTCCTTTCTAGAAGGGAAGGAAAGAAAAAGAGCACATTTTTGGCAGCCTCCCTTCCGTCTTTAACCTCTCCTATATCCACACAGTCCAAATAGACATGCAGGCAGGCCTTGTAAGTCACTACATGGAAAAGCTTTGTTTCCATTTCTTCTGAGTACACACTCCAGAGTGAAACATGAACAGAGGGTACGTCCCAGCATCTTCTTAATGAAACCTCATCCTTTTGTTCAGGAAGTGAACCCGACTTATAGGCGAACAGCTCGAGGCATTCCAAATCTTCTGCTGGGGATCAGGTGGTCACCTGTGTCGCTCCACTATGAATTCTGGAGCAAGAGGAATCTGAAGACCCTTTCAGGAGAACTAGGAGACTCCCACATCCTGGGCTTGGAATTCAAGTTTTGTCAGTTCAGAAATAAGAGCCACAAAGGGTCCACCCAGATTCAGATTCCCTCTGAGAAACACGCCAGTGGAACTCGGCACCAAGTGTAGTTTAATCCTTGATTATTGTTGCCCCGAAGCTGCTGAATATACTTTAAAGAGAAACAAAACTAGAAGGGCCAGGAACCTAGCAAACACTGCCCGGAAAGCAAAGCTGTCAGTCCCTTCTGCCCCTGGAGTGCGTGTGAACACAGGGCACCTCTGAGGAGGGGCCCCAGGCATTAAAGGTGATGCAAATCTGCACCGCCTTTTGGAAACCCAGGGGACCACTGCTCCCGGCAGATGACCTGAGTCTGCCGGGTGCCCACGGACGCCCCAGGGCCCCGGCTGGTTGTCTAGGGAGAGTCTGATGGTGCTGGGAAGCTGGACGCAATGACGCGAGCCCACAGCATCTTCAAACACTGTGTCAATGAGAGTCCCTTTGTGTCTGCAAATACCACCTTCTTTGTGGGTCTCTGGTGTTCAGGAGGTGGTGCCAGGCAGGAGCAGAAGGATGACTGGGTGGCAGTTCCTCTTGGCGGTGACACCAACAGTAAAGGAGCTGCTGCAGGCATGGGTGGTTGGGTGGTACATAGATGACACTCAGACCTTTAACAAAAGGGGAAGGAAGTTCTGATTAAGGAAATACAGTGGACTTTACCTTCTAATCCCCAAGACCCATCAGTTATGGCTGACACATGCCCTCATCCAAGTCCCAACCACCTTATGAATTAATCTACATACCTTAGATATTGAGCATTCTGATCCCAAGGAAATAATGCACAACCCAGTACTCTAAAGAGTGATCCACAACGAAAGTATGCGAGCCCTTTGTATAGAAAACAGATAGAAATGACATTGTGCAATGGCTGCATTTTGAGCCCTCTAGGTATTTTCTGAACCCACCAAGGAGACAGAATAACCCTCCTCCAAAAGTGCTAGCCACCAACCAGCTTGTTGAAACTGCTGATCTGATCTCCCCCACTAATTAACACTTCACCCTCCACCCCCCTGCACCCAGCAAATCCAGCAAAGTGAGGTTCTATCCTCCATGCAGTTGCCCTTATTTGCATAAGCTCTTTCCCTCCTTCCCTCCTCTCTCTCTCTCTCTCTCTCTCCTCCTATATCTGATATCTCCAGTAAAGTCTTGTCTGAGGAATGTTTTGCTGCATCTTCTGTTTGCTCAAGGCTCCAAGAACCTGAAGAAGCTACCAGATCCTCGGGGTAAGTAATGTGATGACAAGGCAGAAGGATCAGACTTTCTCTACTGCAACCCAGCCCACTCCCCCTGCCCCCAGAGTGCCCTGCCAATGTGACTGATGAAAAGGGACAAAGGAAAACAGACAAGAAGTCTCATGGACTGGGTGCCAAGTGATTGCTGTCAAGTCCTGGAGACAGAAGCACTTACCCACTGGGCTCCAGGCAACAGGGGTGGCAGAGATGTCTCTGGTCTGAGACCCGTTCCCCAGCAAGAACTATTTACGAGTTTCTGACTTCAAGGAGGGCAGCACCAATGCTCTGGCCCCACTAGGCAGCCAGTCAGAAAGGGCATTCCTGTGTTAAAGCTGTTTGGGGAAATGAAAGGATGTGACATGGAGTATGACTCAGACACGTTACCCCAGGTCACCAGGACTCCCTCAGAATAGGCAGCTCACTTTTCCTTACACTATCGTGCACTACTCACTTCCTGGCCTCTTGTCTTCATCTCTGGTTTCTTTCTTACTGCTTTATGCTTCTGGTTTCTGTGTCCATGCATGACTCTGGGCCCTGTATATGCATATGTGGCATCCAAAGAGAGAGAGAAGGTCAGTGGCTGTGTCACTCAAAGACTGATATGAAGAGTTCCTTTGGGTCTTGGGTATGAATCTCTCGCTCAAACAGTGGTGGCTGGAATGACAGGTCATAGGACACAAAGCATATCCGTAAGGAACCTCTCCTCGTGTGTGGATGGCAAGCTGGGCATCGCAGCCTGCCTTGGACAAGATCAGATGGTCTCAAGTAAAGGAGAACACCACACAGGTGCGAGTCTTACCTGTGGAATCCTTCACAGGCTCCTTTGCAAGTTAGTTTACACACTTTATGTATGTGAAAGCAATGGACGTCTTCCACTTAATATATGGTGTACATGTTTTTTGAAGGGGCTAAAACTAAACACCCTAAGTCTTTCAGAACTGTTCTCTGACATAAAGAGTCAAGGACAGTGAAGAACAGCCCCACAAGCAAAGGAAAAGCTCCTGTTTTTCTAAACCTTTAGTCTCTCCCTTAATCAAAGTAGCCATCTACTATCCTTGAAGCCGGAGCTTTCTTCTTACCCAAAACAGATCTTTTGTCCCTGTTCTCTTGGGGAATGTAGTTTGGGACCTGTCTTAATCCAAAAGATAGTTTGTCTTTAAATAGTCCTCTCTATCTAAGAAACTTATCTCCTAGTCCCTGATGACTCCCTCCTCTCCCTTCCAACAGCCCTCTCCACCTCAGCTCAGGATGTAAATCTCTGGTCTGCCCCAGCTACCTCAGAATTTACCTCCATGCAAATTCCCCATACACATGCCATTGCATTTGACCTTTTCTCTTACTAATTGTGCCCACTGATTTTTTTTGTTTATTAATTTGTTCATCCAGCCTATGAAGAACCTCAGAGAAATGGGAGAACTTTCCCTTTGACCCCTACATTTTCATATGAGTATATTATAGATGTAGCACATTTTTTAAATCATAGTGCATAGCATTTCATCCTATTGGTTCACTTTACTGTAGACATTTTAGTGGGGTTTTTTTTTGTGCTAATAAAACAGTGCAAGTAACACTCTTATGTATATGCATTTATGCAAATGTGTGAAATTTGTCCACGACAGATATCTAGAATGAGAACTGTTTGTTCAAAGGATGTGCATACTTAAAATTCTGAGAAGAACTGCCAAATGGCCTTCAGCGATCCTGTACAAATTTCTAATTTCACTAGCAGCCTCTAAGAATTGCCCACTTGCCATACATTCATATCACTAAAAAATGAACAAATTAAAAATATTTGCCAAGAGTAGGTGAAAAAGTTTGATTGCTTTGATTATATCTTTAAATGAAAATGGTATGTAGTATTTTTAATACCGTATTTGGCTATATATAATGTGTACCTTTTTGGCCCAAATTTGTGAGCGAAAAAAAGTATGTGTATTATACATGGGTAGTACTAATTTCCCATCTACAGAAATGTTTTTAGTTATTTTATTTATGTTTACGAGTTGAAAGTGTAAATCTAGAAATCAATAATTATATCCATAGGCAGAATAATGCCCTGGAATACAAGAATTGGTTTTGTTGCAATTAAGAGGAATTTGGAACAAAAGCAGTTTCGGCTTTTGATTCAATGAAATGAAAACAAGAGCAGCGTACTATTGTCCACAGAGTAAGCGACTCTGACTGGATGAGACAGGTGACACTGACTTTCTGACCAAACGGCGAAGAGTGCAAACATCTCTCTTCGGACACGTTAGGTGGGAGTTAGCAATGTAGCCAATATTTTTACAAAAATACAGACTCTGCAAACTTTACACTAACAGTTATTAAATATGCTAAAGAGCATGGCCACAGAGCTGCTGAGAGACACTTTGAACTTCTTCCCACTAAGTGTCATCAGATTGTGGGGACAGCAGGAAGAAGAGCTTCTTGTATCTTGTATCTGTCCTGTATTTTGTAATTATTTGTTACATAAAATTTCCTGCACCATAATATGTTAAAAAAATAAATGCTGGCCTATTCCCTCTTGGAATATGGCCCACCCTTGTTCTATCTCTTAAAGGGCATACTAACTTAAATAAACCTCACTTGCTTTTGCTTTGAAAAAAAAAAAAAAAAAAAAAAGCTGCAATTCCTTTATAACACAGAACACATGTGCCTAACTATCAACAAATAAAAATGTGAATTAAGAAATTAAAACAAAAGATTTTTTCCTGAAAGTTGGGGCCAAAAACGTGGGTACACATTATACATGGCAAAAGACAGTATTTATAGGCCATTTCCATTTCATTTTCAGTGAGAAGCATATTCAGCCTTTTGCCAACTTAAAAGTAAGTTATTTGTAAATTTTTAAATGAAGTAATTGTAGTTCTTGAGTTAATAAATATTGGCACAGTGGCTATTTATCTCGAAGAAAAGAAAGGTAGACTCCACCTCCCACCAAAATTAACTGAAGAATTAAAATAAAAGGGTGGGGTGGGAGAAAGTCTGTCTGGCTAAATACACAAAAATCAACACAAAAATTGGGAAAACATGTTTGTAAACACTAGCGCAAACAAAATTATATTACTTCTTGAGTTAATTTTGACCCTTTCTGTTTTCTTAGAAAATTATCCATTTTCTCTCAACTTTAAACATTATGATATAAAGTTAAGCATAGTATTCTCTTAATTAAAAAAAACTCCATGTTATCCACACTTCTTTTTATTATTCCCAATAATTCTTTGTGTTTTCTTTTCTTTTTTTATGGTCACAGAGGGTTGGGTTTTTTTAATCTAATATGTCTTCTGATTTTCTTGTTGTCAAGTTCATTCTTTTCTATTTCCATTTTATACTTTTCCCATGTATTTTTCCACTTTGTGTCTACCTTCTTCACTGCAATACTTTATTTCATTTGTTTTCAATCTTTTGCATTTTCCAAGAAATTTGTAAATTATTGTAAGTTTTCCACAAAGAAAAACTGTGTGTTTTTATATAGTGTCATTTATTTCTAAATAGGTTTTAGTTTTCATTTGAAACCAAGAATTCTTTTAAAGAGTGTTACTGAAACTTTGGTGAATGTTGTGGAGGGTATATATTTTTCATGTTATTTTGAGTTGCATTGTAGGTCCTTCCTTCTTCCCTCCCTCCTTTTCTTCTAGAACAGCTTTCTCTGGATCCCTACTATGTTGCTGACCATATGGGACTGACTTTCCAGTGTTCAGAGAATATAATATTTATTGCCTCCGTATGGGGAATTTGAGATTTTTTTTGATGGCTAGTATGTGATCAATTTTTCTAAAAAAAAAAAAAAAAAAAAAGGTTTCTCGTTTTGTTAAAATGAAGTTCTCACACTTGAGCTTCACCTTCTGAGTAAAGAGTATTCAAGTCTTTGGAGATTATTGTGTTTTTCTCAAGTCTGTATATTCATTAATAGTTTATGCTTACTAATGCAGCACTATCTTGTTTGCTGTGCAAAGAATACACCAATATATTCTTGGCGATTTTAACTTGTATCAATTGGTAATCAGTCATTTTATCCTCTTTTATCTTTTTCCTTCTAATCTATGCTGATATTTCTACTGATAACCCTATCATGCTTGGTCATTGCCAATCTATCATAGTCCTGCCTATTTCTCTACTGTTCACTTTCATATTATTTTAAGTGTGAAGTTATTTTAAGGGGACAGAAAGGAACTGAATTGGATTTTCTAGATTCCTCTTTTTTCCCCTCTTGTTCTTGGTACTTTCAATAAACTCTAGGTTTTCAATTGAACTACATTGCTTAAGAGTTTGTTTTTCTCTATTTGCATTGGCTATGCCAAGCACCTAGTTCAGCATGATCCTGGTATTGCTGCCAAAGCTAATATAGACTGAAAAAACAATTTGTTGGACAATTATTCAGATCTCTATTTATCAGGATCTTGTGCATTTATCTGGTGCATTTAAACATCCCAAATCTGTTCAACACAAACAAACATGTATGCACCCATATGTAAAAGTTTAAGATTTAAAAACTGTTCACGCACAAAGAGAACTTGAGTTGAAAGAATATACTCATCTCAAGTTAGAACTGGAAAGACCGACCACAAGCGAGTGAACTTCCTACTGAACACAGCTGGGAACCAGACAGCTGGCCAGCTGTTTCCCACATAAGTGCCATCTGAGGCTTCATGGCCACAAGAATTGCAGGGTCAGGAAAAGATATCCAGTGTGCTAGGTTCCAGCTGTGGCCATACTGTTTACTGGTGACTACGGAAAAGCCATAATATATCTGCAAATGGGCTACTGCTATCTGTCTACACCAATGTACTGTAGGAGACAATACTGAATTAACAGTTAGGGTACACCCTGGTGGTGATTCAGGGCTAAACTGAAGTCTATCCCTGGTATGGACCATGTAAAACCCAAGGACCTGTGTTGTTGACCCAGGGCTGGGGGGATACAACCAAAATAAATAAACAAATAAATAAAAATTATTTTCTCCACCTCCTCTTCCTTCCTGACAGATATTTCATCATTTCCCTTCCTTCCTCTCTTAAAAAATTAAGTTTATGCGTGCATAATATTTTCAATTTCTCAAAACACTTTCGCACTTTATTTGACTTTTTCTTCTCAACAATCTTGTTATGTTGCTTTTTTTAAAGAAAATGTACAGGCAAGAATGATGGTGAGAAGTGAGTAGGCAGGCCGGCAGAAAGAGAGAAGAGAAAGCACTCTGTTTTTATTTTTATTTAGTTGTTCATACTGGTTGTTCCCGGTCCGCACTCAACCTGGGACTCCAGCTCAGGCATCTGTGGCCTGTGCTCCTTTGGAGACAACTGACCTAACTAATACTCCATTAGGACATATCAGTTATACTGCTATTTTTATCATCACCTCTATTTTCCAGAGAAGGAAGTAATTTCTCCAAACTTCCTGAGTCAATAAAAATGCACATTCAGAACTCAGCTAGGTTTCTACCTTCGTATTGTAGGATCAGTTAATTGCAGCCTATTGTAGGATCATTTAATTGTAGCCTATTGTGGGATCATTTTATTGTAGCCTGCTCCTTTGAAAAACATTTTGAAAATTAAAAGCACCTTGCAGGTGTTAAGGAATTAGTGTTATTTCTTCTGAAAGAGGTATTTGTGGGTCTGTGCATGATTCTGCAGAGGCTGAGCCTGGGGCTGAGCGCTGGAAGGAAACACCTTTCTGTCCAGTGCTTCATGTGTTAGGAAGGAAGTGTGTACATCCTGCAGGATAGAAAGTGTTACTTTTTTGACATCTCTCAGACTGTAACTTCTACAACCTTCTTTGGCAGATCATTCTAGAGTTTTGTGATTTGTATGACTGCATCATAGCCCAGTATAGGTGTCTTTCCTTCCTCTTCACAAAACGTTCTAAATTTGGCTTACTGGCCCCTTGTCACTTCGCTCACTTTCTTGTTCTCTATATATGTTCATTCCTGACTATGCCGACTGCTTGGTTTTTATGAGAACTCGGTTTCTTCTCCATTATTTTCCTCCCATGGATCATAATATTTGAAAGTGTGGGTATTAAAAAGTTCTTTCTTCCTTTCTATTAAGTAAGTTCCTAACCATTTCCTCCTGAATTTTCTATCTTGCAGAGTTAATTTGGTCCTTAAAAACCAGGTTCCTTAGACGTACCTTATGCTTCTAGTGACCACAGCAAACTTAGAGTTTCATCATTGATCATAATGTTCACCCCCCCCCCCACCGTCCTGGCACACTCACTCACATGCAGCAGCTTAAAAATGCATCTGTTTATTTTCCTTCCCCCAGCCCCAGGTCTCGAACCAGATCCTGGGCTTTACATGCCCTGCACCTTAGCTATTGAACCACAAGGGGCCTGGGGTCTAAGGCGCCTTGGCTGGCTGTGGCTCACAAGCAGTCAGGAAGGCCCCACTGCCATCTGAGAGAACAAAGTGCACCTTTTCCAGAGTCTCTTAGAGGTGAGAATTCCAGGAGTCTCTTGATTAGTTCTTAACTCTCAGTTCTGACTGCTATGAAAATAGACTGGTGGTTGAAACAGCAGGCATTGATTTCTCGTATTTTGGAGGCTGAAAGCTAGGGGTCACATGTCAGCATGGGTGGGTGAGAGCAGCCTTCCTGGCTTGTAGGTAGCTTCTTGCTGTGCCCTCACATGGTAGAAAAAGGAGGGATCGGGGGATTCTGGTTTCTTCCTTTTATAAGGACCCCAGTCCTATTTGAGTCCTCGCCCTCCTGACCGCATATAAACCTGATTAGCGCTGGAAAACCCCCACCTCAAAATACCATCACGTTGGCCTGCCCTGGTGGCTTAGCCACATAAGGCCACAGGATGCAGTCCACATGCAAGGACCCAGGCTCAAGACCCGGGGTCGGGGTGGGCGGGAAACCAAGATGAACAAATAACTAAAATAAATAAAATGTTTCTTCCTTCCTCCTGTCGCTTCCTGCCTGCCTGCTCACCTTCACTCCTGCTTGCACCTTTCCTTAAAATACACACACACACATACACACACACAGTCTCTGAAAGGTACTGTTGGATTCTGCAGATCTAGGTAGTCACTGGAGGCCAGCTGTCATTTTCACTTGCAAGAACCAGAAAATCTTCTTTTTCCTGAAGCTAGTTCAAGTTGAATTTCATCGCTTGCAGCCAGAATCTTGGATCTACAGACCTCCCTTCACACCTTATACTCCACACTCATCTCTTGGTTATCATCCACTCCTAGGACTTCACCTGAGTACTGACGTTCATTAGCAGACCTCTTTTCTGAGTTCCAGAGTATCAAACTCCTGCAGGAACTCCTACTTTCATCTCCTACACTCCACTTTCATGTATCCTCACATGAATACATTAAGTTCAATATGTCCGCTACAGAGCTCATCATTTTTTTCACTTTGCTTTCACCTAACAAAAGTTCCTTTTTTTCAAAAAAAAAAAAAAAAACAAAAGAGTGGAGGAAAGAAAAGGGAAAGGAAAAGGGAAAGGGAAAGGACAGGAGCATCTTTATTTAGTTAGTTGTTTATCTTGGTTAGCTGTTTAGCTTATCTTTTACTCCTAGAGTCGAGCCCAAATGTAGAGCGATGAGCAGAACTCTCACCCCTCATTAGCACTGAAAGCCAACGTGTGTTCCACTGATCACACTGGGTCAGAGGATCTTCTTATCCTTTCTTGTTCCACAGACCCCTTTGGCGGTCCGATGCAGCTATGGATTCCATCTCAGAACAATGTTTATAAAAGCATCAAATAAAAATAGAATTACAAAGGAAACCTACTGTATTGAAATGCATTTATCAAAGCATGAAGAAAAATGTGTGATATAGTAATATACATGATTCTTTATTAATGCATTAAATGGCAAGTTCTAGCAGGAGGCCTAGTAATGACCGTAATTTAGAAGAGTGATGAATGTAAATGTTCTGAGAGATCAGCAATAGCAGGGTCACTCTTCATCAAATAGTTGCTGTCACACCACAACCACCACTAAATTGCTAATAGTCTTTCACCACTGTCCATTGGACCCCAGCTACCTTTTCTTCCCACCCAGCCCCCCTCTTTCCTTCTGGTAACTTCAGTTCTGTTCATACAGTCCAAGGGTTAGCTTCTGTTTTGTCTGTTCACTTTCTTTCTTTACATTCTACATATGGGTGAACTCATGTGGTATTTATCTTTCTCCTTCTGACTGATTTCACTTAGCATAATCCTGTCTAGTTCTGTGCAGGTTGTCACAAATGCCAAGATTTCATCCTTTTTAATGCCCGGGTAATATTCCATTGTGTATGTAGACCGTATCTTCCTTATCATTCATTCATCTGTTGAGCACTTAGGTTGTTTTCATTTCTTGGCCATTGTAAATAGTGCTGCAGTGAACAGAGGATGAATATCTTTTTACATTAATGTTTTCATATTCTTCAGATGGACACCTAGAAGTGGAATTGCTGGATGACACAGTAGTTTGTTTTTAACCTTTTAAGGAAACTCTGTGCTGGTTTACAAATTGCCTGAACCAACTTATAACCCCATCGATAGTGTACAAGGGTCTCCTTTTCTCCACACCCTCATTTACATGTTTTTTCTTCTAGTATTTTTGATATAGGCCATTTTCACAGTGTTAGGTGATATCTCCTAGAGGTTTTGATTTTCATTTCCTAAAAATAAGCGAAGATAAGCATTTTTTTTAATGTGCCTGTGAGCCATCTGTGCGTCTTCTTTGAACAAGTGTCTATTTAGATTTTCTGTTATTTTACAAAAAAATTGGATTTGTTCGGTGGTTGTGTTGAGTTCTGTGAGTTCTTTAACATCAGCCCATGGATTCACCTCTCTGGACTTTCGTTTTCTCCTAGATCTTGGAGCAACAAATCTCCACTAGCTCGCTTGCAATTTGATGTCTCTAGAAAAATGCTTTCATTTATATTGCATCCAGTTTCTGGTCTTCAGAGTGAGAACTGACTCAAATTGCCTGGTCCTGTTACAGGAAGCAGAGGGGCCTGCCTGTTGCCTGTTGTCGCCACCTTTGTTGCGCTAGAAGTTCCTGGTTTCTTCGCACTTGGATTGTTAGCACAGCCACTGGTTTCTAACCCTCTAGTCCCACTTACATTCTCCACTCACCAGCCGGATTTTTCTAAATGCAAATCAGATTTCTAAAATGTTAATCTGATCCTATCAGAGCTTAGCTTAAAGGCCTTCAAAGGGTCCCAAATGTTTAAATGAAAATATCTAAATTGCTTTTTCTAATTGAGTAATTTTGTTTTTTAAATTAATTTTATTGAAGGAACATTGCATGATAACTTTTTATAGGTTTTATGTATACATCATACCAAGAGAAAACTAGATTTATAAAATAATACAAGTTTAGGGGTGCAGATCCACTGTTCATCAAATATATACTCCTCACACTCACCACCAGATTGTCAATAGTCCTCCATCACTGTCCTTTGGACCCACTACCCTTTGCTCCCACCCCCACACCCTTCCCATCTGGAAACCTGAGTTCTGTTGCAGTGTCCAAGGTTTAATCTCTGTTCTGTCTGTTTATTTGTTTCGTTTCTTTACATTCTCCATATGAGTGGCATTGTCTAGCATTTGTCTTTCTCCTTCTGGCTTATCTTACTCAGCATAATTCCCTCTAGTTCCATCAATTTTGTCACAAATGGCAGGATTTTACCTTTTCAGGACTGTGTAGTATTCCACTGTGTGTATTTATCGCATCTTCTCTATCCATTCATCTGATGATGGGCGCTTAGGTTGTTTTCATTCCATGGCTACTGTAAGTAATGCTGCAATAAATATGGGGTATATATATATATGTATATATATGGGGTATATATATATATATGTATATATATGTATATATATATATATCTGCAAATTAGTGTTTTTCAGGTAAATAACCAGAAGTGAGATGATGAGATATATGGAATTTCCATTCTCAATTTTTAGAGGAAGCTCCATACAGGTTTCCATAACGGTTTGCACTCCCACCAGCAGAGTAAAAGGATTCCCTTTTCTCTACATCCTTGCTAACCTTTGCTGTTTCCAGTCTTTTGGATAATAGTCATTCTCAGGGTGTGAGATGATATCTCGTTGCTTTGATAAAAGATCTAAATTGTTTAGCATAGCAAATCAGACTCTCATGACTTATAGAACATGTAAGTCATAAAAGTCTTCCAGAAGTCACCTCTAGATGGGAGGCTGCTCTCTTCCTACACCCCAACTCCCATCTGATTCTCTGCCATGCCCATCTGTGAATGCAATGCTGTCTGTGCTCGATGGTTTCTGTGCCTTTGCACCTGGCATTTCTGCCCAAAATAGCCGTCCCCTGTTCCCTCTTTGGCCCAGCTCATGCCTCTAGTGTTTCAAGTCTTGGCTCAGGTGACATGCTATCTGGGAAGCCTTAGCGATTTCTTCCAGTCTTTAGAGTCCATCCTACATCTTTCATAACACTGCACACCCATTCTGACTTTTACAAAATCATTCTGTAACTCGTGTTCCTGTTTTTCCCCCTCGCTAGACTATATGCTGCTTCAGCTTACGGTCTTCTTCCTTCGATCGCTCAGCACTGCCCCATTGTCTGACCTGAGAGGTTCCTTTACAAAATTGAATGGAGTTATACTTGGCATGCTATAATTAGTGTGTCATTGACGTGACCTAGTCACTCTTTCTAGAGGGCAGAGTGATAAAGCACAGCAGCTCTTGCCTGCATCAGCATGCTTGCTTATGTGCCTCACTTAGGAATTAGTATCTTGTGAAATGGCTCATTCTTATACATGTTAAAAAAACTAGAAACTCAGTACATCTCAGTGGTCTAGCAGATAAGGGCCACATGACAAAGTTCACATACATTCTAAGGATCCAGGTTCAAGACCTAGGGCCGGGGGGAACAACCAAGATGAACAACTCAGTAAAATAAACACATGTTTCTTCCTCGTCTCTCTTCCTTTCTGCCTGCACCTTTCCTTAAAAAAATTCCTGGAAATTCCAGGTTATTGATCTATGCCCAAGAAACTAGTATATACTTACTAACACTTCACTTAAGGCTCCTCAAAATTTAGGGTAGTTTTTAAAATTAAGACAAAATAAAAAATAATGCCTTTAAGTATAAAAAGGTGATGAGAAACTATTTAAGGAAAGACTTGGGGGCATGTTACAAGGAAGCTGAGGTGAGGCAGTAAGTATAGTAGTTGGTTCTCAGTTCCCTGGTAGGAAGGCTCTCATGTCTGATAAAATGAATCAGAGAAGTTTTGTTTTGTTTTAAAGGAAAGGTGCAGGCAGGAATGAAGACAAGTAGGCAGGCAGGCAGGAGGAAGAAGCATTCTGTTCTATCTCCAACAGTCGTTCATACCGGTTGTCTCCCCCTGGATCCTGGGACTTGAACCTATGAGTATGTGGCCTGCGCTCCTCTGGAGGCAAACTACCCAACTGCTACTCCACAAGGGCATGCCCATAGAACTTTAAAGAGACAAACTCTTACTTGTACAATATTGTGAGAAAAATGTATTACCTGGATCATTATAAGTAATGCAACTGATAATGTGTGTAAGTGTAATTTTGAGAAGACATGAAGTTGTTATTTACACGAGAATTTCTTTGCTAAGGGCAATGAGTTAATACTTTAGTCTGTGGATACTACTTTCTGAAATTAAGTGTGACACAGAAATAAAATTTGGGGAACCATGAGAAATGGACTGAAGATTCAGTCCTTAGCTTCTCTCTGGCTTTGTGTTTTAAATTTTTGATATGTTGTGGTTAGCAGGCTATTCGTGCCTGCGTGCACTGAAGTGTAGACATGTTATGTTGTTGATTGGAGATCAGAAAGCTTTAGATGACAGATGGCAAAACTGATCTATTATCAAAATGGAGGAGACCGATTACAGCCTCACCCAAAGTGAGGGGCTAACAGCTTCGTCTGGAGGTAGGGGATAGACCCACCCACACACAGAGCCAAGCGGGCACGCATGCTGTTTATTAATAAGAGATGCTAGACTAGGCACCTGCCACTTCTCACGCTATTTGCATGGTCTATTGTGCGAGCTAGAGTTCAGGCATGCCCATGTTGTCACGTGTGTGCCAGTGTTAGGAGTATGAGATTATGTACACTTTTCTTAGTCCCCCAAAGAATTTTGGTTGGATTTTAATAAAGATAAAATAGTAAAACAGTAAGAATAAAAAGATGAGAAATCATTTAGGAAGGAGAAAGGACAATATGACCAAGAAGCTGGTGTGTAATGATGAGACTAGTAATGCCCTCAGACGGGCTGTTGTGAGGATTAAAGAAGGTAATTTGCGGAGAGTAATTCACCCATTGTCTGAGACACAGATGCCCACTGAGATTAGTCTCTTTCACCCATTTCCTTTTCTGAAGACAATTGGTATCCACAAAAGCTTTTTAAGAGGTAGTGAAATGGTCAGAATTATGCCTGAGGAAATTATTGGTTCAGAGATAACACTTCTGTTATCTCTGTTAGGTAGGTTTTACATTTTTCACATTTGAATTGGGAAAAACTTTGGATCCCAAGAAGTACCCCGCTTATGAGATTTTGCAGAATAAACTAATTCCCTTTCAAGGTTTAGTTCTAGTTATTAAGACAATGTTTTCTGAGCCAGACTATCTCATACTTTCAGATTATATTTAGGGAGTCTTAAAATTCCTTGTAAATTCCTTGGGGTCAGAAGTACTCATTTTAATGAGAGGCTCCGGGGCTCAGTGGTGGACAGGTCAAGAAAATATCGAGTGTTAGAATGCAGTTTTATAAGTTTATTAGAGAAAATGAAGGAGAAAGAAAGCAAAAGCAGGAGACAGAGTCTCTTGAGCAGGGAAGGGCTGCCCTGATTGCTGAGATGACTAAATTTATACCCCACTTTAGCCTAAGGAAGGGTTATTGATAAGAAGGGAGTGCTTTTAAAAACATTGTTTATTTATTCATCTGTAAATCATAATTTTTTGATTTCTTTTCTTTACAATGCTATATTCGTTTTACGATATTGAAATTGCATCTAAGTCTATGAGTATTTTACTCTTCACAAGAGTTCTAATGTCTGTTATTCTCTTGTTCTCCTTAGGTTGGTTGGGTGTACTTATGTTTTGATTGGTTTCCCTTTTTGTTTTCTTCTTTGATTTTTCCCTGGAGATGTATTTTGAGGATACCCTGAAGTTAGCATTAAGAATTCTGTGTTTTAAAAAAAAGAATTCTATGTTTATTTCTTATTTTTATTTGGAAGTAGATTAATCTTACACTCATTCTAACCATCTGCATTTTTATTCTCCTCTCCTCCCCACTTTTTATATTTGCTGTCTTACTGTTTTTAAGTGGAATTCTTTACACTTTACAGAGTATCCTTTAGATTTTTTTGTAGAACTGATTTTGTGGTGATGAATTCCTTTAACTTTTACTTATCAGAAAAGTTTTTTTTTTTTTTTATCATTCCATCAGTTCTGAATGATAATCTCCCAGGGTATAGTATCTTCGGTTGGAAGTTCTTTTCTTTCAACATTTTGAATATATCATAACAATCCCTTCTGGCCTCAAGAGGCTCAGCTGAGAAATCTGCTGACAATCGTATGGGAACTCCTTTGTATATGACTTGTTTTTCTCTAGCTGCTTTTAAGATTCTTTACTTCATATTTTGACATTTTGATGACAGTGTGTCTAAGTGTAGGTCTGTCAGTTTCCTGGATCTGGAGACTTGCTTCATTCTTCAGGTTAGCTAAGTTCTCAGCTATTATTTCTTCAAATAC
Source organism: Solenodon paradoxus (assembly GCA_004363575.1). NCBI lineage: Eukaryota > Metazoa > Chordata > Mammalia > Eulipotyphla > Solenodontidae > Solenodon > Solenodon paradoxus. The sequence continues at coordinate 563,184 of RJWH01000252.1, forward strand.
AGTTTCTGCCCCCTTTTCTCTATACTCTCCTTCTGGCACTCCTATGATGCAAATGTTGTTTCTTTTATGTTATCCCACAGGTCGTGGATGCTTTCTTTTTTTCTTTTCATTCTTTTCTCTATTTGCTGGTCTGCCTGAGTGCATTCCCCTGCACTAGTCTCTGGCTCACTGATTCCATTGGAGACTTCATCCATCCTACTCTTGAATGCCTCTACTGAGTTCTTGAATTCAGCTATCATGTTCTTCATTTCTTTGATACCTTGCTTTATTCTTCTCTCTTTTTTTGTAGTTCTCTTTCACTTCCTTTATTGTTTTCTTGATTTTCATGTGTTTTTATCAATGTTGCCCTAACTCATCCTCAGGTAGTTTGCACATGTCTGTCATTCAGATTTTCCTCTGGGGTTTTAATCGAATCCATCATTTTGCGTATATTTCACTGACTTTGTTCTGTTTGTGTATCTGTGGGTTGGATTTCCCTGCAGTGATAGCCTTGCGTAGGGCATTGACTTGCACCAGAGAAGTCTGGATCTGTGTTTGAACACTGGGAATCTTGAGTCGTGTGGCATCACCACTGGTTGGATTTGTTGATGTTCTTAGGTGGATCCTGTGTTGGGACCCAAGAGTTCAGTCTTTGGGGTTGGAATTTTTGTGGGGTATGCAGAGTCTTCCCACAGTGTCCCAGCTCTGAACAGGTGTGACAACTTTGTCACTACAATTAGCAATCAGGCTGCAATTCTGCCTCCATCCACATGGTGGCACTGTGGGTAGCCTTGAAGTTCCCTTCGTTTTAGGACTCGCTTCTTCCTTTAAGCCTGGGAGCAGGATTTCCAGTGTGTGGGTCCTGAGACTCCAGAGCAATGTGGTGGGAGGGGTTGGCAGTGGGGGAATTACCCCAGCTGCCTTCTGGTTATGGTGGTGCCTTGTGTAATTTTCTTTCAGGGGGCTCCTGCTGAGAACAAGGGGGCACTGGTCCTCCTTCTGCCTTGTGTCAAGACCTCTCCTTCCACTCCATGTCCCAGTCCTGTTGGGCAGACTCCCCATTGCCCTCACAGCAACTCCTGGGAGGCTTAGTTCTTCCAGCAGTTCCCACCCCTCTGCTGCTTTTTCCCCCCAAGGCTGGGAGTTCCAAATTCACAATGCATCTCTGAACCGTGTTGCCTTTCCAACCCATGTGGTCATCACTGCTGTGTCTGCAGCACCCAGGCCAGCCCTTCCTTGTCTTGTGTAGAATGGGTGCTTTCTAGTTGTTCTGTGGAGAGGGGATCCCACATGTCCTACCCAGGTCCTCATCTTGTGAGCCAAGGAGGGAGTGCTCCGGGTGAAACAGGAGGAGGAACATTCTGAGATTTCTCAGCTTAGTTCTAAAAGCCTCTGGTGTCAAAAGTAATTCCATGTCCTTTTGTTCCATCCTGTTGGTGTCTCCATCCTCCATCCTCCATGTCTGTCTGGTCCCACGTTGATTTTGGAATTTAAGTGCTGAAAATAACTCCCCCTCCGCAAATTTACTTTTGTTCTTATTCTCATTGAACCTAGTAGAACTGGACAAGAAGCAAAGCTTAGGTAATTGTTTGTTTAATTAGTTTTGAATGGTTTTTCTTGACTTCAAGGAGTTCAAGTTTTGTGGTATGTAGAGCATGATCTGCTTAGAGCAGAAAATACCCGTATGTTAAGAAAATGTCACCTCCTCTAAAGTCATGTGAATGGTAGTGGTTACTCCTTCAAAGACTAAGGAAACTAGTCTTGTTTTTGAAGACTCACAGTGAAGCTTGCATTGCCCCGAACATTTTTGAAACTTGTTTCCTTTTGTGGAGAGAGAGTGCCCTGCAAGGTAATTAATAGGCTGAACTCTGGAGTGTGGGATCACTGGAGTTTTGAATCCTATCTCCTCTACTTAGTATCTATGTGAGCTTCAGCAGATTAGTATGTTTTTCCACCACAAAACAAGAATATCAATATACCTACCTCATAAATATGTAAAAATTAAAATGTATAAATAAATACATATCTACATGGAAAGAACTATTTGCTCCTTCCTTTCTTCCTCCCTCCCTTTCTTTCTTTCTTTCTCTTCCTCTCTTTTTAAGGAAAGATATAGGCAGGAATGAGCACTTGATTTTATTTAAGTGTACATCTTGGTGTGCCCCCACCCCCTCCCAATTCCACTGACCCAGAGACATGAACCCGGGACTCACAGCCTACCTGGCAACTACACCCAACCCCTACTCCACAGTGTGTGCTTCATTTTTTAAATAATTTTTTGTTTAGAGGAAGGAGATAGTCAGGAATGAAGGCAAGTAAACAGGCAGGCAGGAAGAGCAGAAAGAAGCTGTCAGGTTACAACCAGGGCTGCAATGAGATTAAAAGAAAAGATAGACTAAAGCAGCACACAAACAGCGTTTATTGGGGGAGCGCTCCCTTGCGAGTTTCATGGGTCTCAAGATGGAGGCCAGTGAGGTCGCGCCCTCCGGGAGGAAGGGGTGCATTTTTAAAGAGTCAGGAGGGGAGGAGACAAGCAATGGTGCCTTGTAGCAACAGTCCCTTGTCTTGTGGTAGCAAAGGTTCCTTGTAGCAATGGCTGGTTGAGATGTCAAGTTCCTGGGATTGGCCGGCCCTTGGAAAGTTCCTTGGTTGTTTCATGTCTTCCCTTTTGGGGTTTCAAGCTTCCTTAGTGACCTGAGCCGACCTTACAGAAGCATCCATCACCCATTTTGTTGTTCTTGTTGGCTGACATAAGGAAGCAAATCATTCAGGAATCTTGTAATCTGGCAAAATGTTTATTAAAAAAACTGTTGTTTTGGTTACAATTACTTAAAATTAAGGCTTTGTATTAAAAATTTTAATTAATGTAAGAAGTTAAAGTTAATAAAATAAGGGAAATATGTCTGAATCCAAAGAAACTAAGATGTGTATTAAGGAAATGAATTTTAAGCTGAAATAGGTTATTCCAAATTGTGGTCAGGTTGGATAAAATCAGATGAATTGAAAATTAAGCTGTCATATGTGTATGTGCAAAATCAAACTTTAGTAAGTCACCTTCTAAAGGGAGTATATATGTATTCATATATATAAATTTTTTTTAAAGAAAGGTGCAGGTAGGCAGACATTAAGTGAGAGAATGAAGAAACACTTTTTAATTTTTTTTAGTTCTTCATCTTGGTTGTTCTTCAAGCCTTGGGTTGTTAGCCCAGGTCCTTGGGATGTATGTGAACTGCATCCAGAGAACTTAACCATTAAGCCATCATTGTGTGCCAAACAAAATGTAATTTTAAATTTTGGTCAACTCTTAATAACTGATTTTAAATTGTTTAAGATAAAGTCTACCTAGAAAGAATTTGTACCGCAAAGCTAAGTTATAGCTAACAGGACTCTGATAAGAGAAGGTAAGAACTGAATCTTATCAGCACTATATGCCTTTGGCTAAATGGGCAGTTAAATGTTATTTTATTATAGTGTTTTAAAACTTAACTTCTAAACCTCCTCCGGAATTGAACTCTGAATGAGAGGTATTTTTTAAAGAAAGATATCAGAAATCTTAGCACTCCTGAAATATCCCATATAAATTATTTTCTCTTTGTGGGAAGAAATTCAAATTAGACTCATTTTGTTGCAAGTGGGTGCAGGGCACTCTGTGTGCTGGGATGCAGTGGCAGTATGAGAAATAATTCAGTGGAGATGTTCATGACAGCACACAGAAAGGTTATTAAGAAAGACACAAAGACAGAGATGCTCTCTGTGGGCAGTAAAACTATTTTTTTCAAGCTAGGGCTGGGTCTTTTATACCTGGGGGGATGGGATTCCACATGTTGCTAAGGGTTATAACATGTGGAATACGGAAATGTCTTTTCTGCTAGTTTATCTTTAGCATGCCTGCAGTTTGGGTGATTAGCTAATCGCCTGCTGACTTGTACATCGGCTATCCTTTTTCCTTGTTTCAAGGCCTCCTTCTTTTCCCTATGATGCCCCTCATCAATTTGGTATGATAAAATCTTTTGGGAAGCGTTGTCAAAATAAGAAGTAATGCTCAACCCTCTTAGCATATACTTATGTGAAAGTATAAAGGTTGATATGTGTGTGTTGTAAGAGCTATATGAAATTTTTTAAAAGTCTAATGTGTTATTTAAAATATTGTACACAATAAAATCAAACAAATTTTGTATTATAACCAGATCTTTTAACTATGGTCATTTTTAAAGTGTTTTGCCATGTACAGAAATTATTATCTACTAATACTTTCATGTTCAGAGAGATTCATGAAAAGGACTTTGACAAGTTTATCATAAAAGTAAATTGGGTAAGGAATTGGAGAAATTATGGAACACTGGATTCATAAAACTGCTAACACATCAAGTTCAATTATTTAATGGGACAGAATGAACTAATGAGAATGAATATAATATTCCTATGACTTTCTGACTGAAAACATTATTGGTTCTTTTACACTTGCCAGATTAAGAACATTCTTTTTCTCTTTTAAGCAACTCACCTGCAGCAATCTGGAAAACTGCACTTTTTCATTAGCATGACTCAACACTTGCTTTTCTCTCTCTGATACCATCAAAATGTGAAAACTCTTAACTGTCTTTATCTGAGTACAAACTGAAGATGGAAAACTTAATGCAAGCTGTTACTGTTCTTCTGAATACCTGATAAGACCAGATAACATTCAAACTGTAATCCAGAGCCTATCAAATTGCACTTGAAGATGCTTCGACCTTGACATCAGACAATGTGATATTTGTCCTCAGCTTAGACTGGATTCACTGACTGGACCCCAATGATTAACTTTTGTTTTTCTTTTGTTTCCTTGGAAATGCTGCTTATTATTTTTTGATAAAGAATTAACTTTGGGAGTCTACCCCTACAGGCACACAAAGAATTTCCAGGACTTATTCCCAGGCCCCAGACATGAGGTGGACAGCTTTCTCAAGATCACAGACCAAGACACCTCACTCTTGTCTACCATTCCTCTCCCTCTGAGAACTCCCTATTACCTGCTTAAAAGTGAAAGTGGGGGACCTGCCTTGAGGGATTAGCAGTTAAATATGCTGGGCATAGTCCATATACATCCCAAAGACCCAAATTTGCAACCCAGGGCCAGGGAGTGAACAAGATGAGCAATGAATTAAAAATAAAATACTTCTTTCTCCTCTCTCTGCCTTCTTGCCTGACTTCTTGACTTTAAAAAAACATTTTTTTAATTAAAAAAAATAAGTAGGAACAATAAAGGTGGCGTTAGGAATATCTTTCCTTCCAAGAGAATATTTTATGCTTATTGGAAAGCTTGCTGGCAGCTGCCTCTTTCTAAGCTTTTCACCATGAAATCTTTTCAACCTGTCTTACTTACTAACCCTTTTATTTTAAACAAGTCAGGCACAGACCAAACACCCTTTTGCCAGTCAACCAATCCATGGCCATGTCAACTAATCAATTGGATTTGGGTTATTTCATGAAAAAAATCTGAACTAGTGTATTTTTGTTTGTGTGTTTGCTTTCAAAAGCATTTTAGTTATTCATCTGGGTTGTCCACTTGGCTCTGGGATGTGAACCCAGGTCCTGGGATGTATGTGGACTGTACTTGCCAAACTACAAGTCACCAGGGCACACACTAATTTCCTCAGGGACATACAGATGACAGAGATGTAGAGACACTAATTTTTTCAAAGGTCTTAGAACATTCCAGATGCTGAGACTCACAGATTTCAATGTGATTTTGCCCATAAACCACAATTATTTCCTTATTCTATATGGCAACAGAGTATATAAAAAGCTTTTCACCCAAGCGGGTCAGGAAGATGTGGATTTGGGGATCTGTCTCCAGCTGTCGTCAGATATTTCACTTTAAATATCACCAAATAAAAAACTTGGATTCCTTTGTTCATAAAACTGTGCCACATAAATGTGAGTCAAGAAATTATGACTCCAAGTTCCTTATCACGCTAAACCTCTTATTCCTAAGTTTTGGAGACTATGAATTAGAGAAAGCAATCCTACATCTCTCGATGGTGTTAGAACAGAGTCCAGCACCACAATAAAATTGTGGGCTTGGAAGGTGATAGCCTAACCTCTGTGGTGCTTCAGAATCTCTGGACATGATCTGCACTCTTGACTGCTAGGCAAAAAAGGAATTTATACAATCATTGGAGAAGAAACTCCTTCTCTGTAAACAGACATGTAGGATTACCAGATTCTTTTTTTTTTTTTAATTTTAAAGAGGACGATAGGCAGCAGAGAGGAAGATAAAAAGAGGAGGAAGAAACGTTTTATTTATTCAGTTGTTCAGTTTGGCTTTTCCCCAACTACCCGGCCAGGAACTTGGGTCCTTGGGTTATGTGTGGACTATGCCCCAGATATGAACTTAACACCGTAGTCACCAGGGTGCACTTAGATCATCCAATTTATCTTCCAAAGGGTGGAAGCCTGATTGAATGGGATGTGGGAACATACGCTTCCGTTTGCGGTTTTTTTTTTTGTTTTTTTTTTAAAGGCACAGTTAGGAATGAAGGTGAGCAGAGGCAGGAAGAGGAGAGAAAGAAGCACTTTATTTTATTTAGTTGCTCATCTTTGTTGTTGCCAGTCCTGGGATGCAAACCAGAATCCTTGGGATGTACATGGATTGTGCCAGCTGAAGGTGGCTGATCAAACCACTACTCCACCAAGGTGCACCTGCTATGTTCTTTTTCATCTTCACCCTAATATTTGTTCTTTTCTCTCTTTGCAGATTTTTTGTCACCCAAATACTAGCCTGATTGTTCTCTCTCCACAACCACTGGTCTAGCTATTAATGTGTGTGACTTGAAGAAGTCATGGAACAGGGAAGTGAAGGTGCTAAAACTTTAAGTCTCGGAATCGGTCTCTTTCACCCATTCTGACATGAAGTGCCAAGGACACTGGACGATGGCTGCAGAAACAAAGAAGAAGCTCCCATTCTTCTACCTTCCCTTAATCAAAGAAGCCATCTGCTATTCCCCGGGCCTCACCCTTGCCCAAATCCAGAAATGGTCTTTTGTCTCTGTTCCCCGGAAGAATGTAAAGAGGGAAGTTTACTTTCCGAGTAAAGAAGAGCCATTGCTCCTTGACACGTGGAGACCCCCTCCTTTCTCCCTTGAGACCTTCATTTGTCAGCTCAGGGTACAGCTACCTCAGAATTTACTGTCATGTAAGTTCTCCATATGTAGGCTATAAAATTTAGAATTTTCTCTTACTAATCACATCTAATACTAATTTGTTCGTTTGTCCAGCCTGTGAAGATCTGAAGATTCAACACCATCTATGAAAATCTCAATGATATTTTTTTTTAAATACAAGAACTGCAACCTAAAAATTCATATGGATTCTTGCAGGAACCCAGTCAACACAATCTTGAAAATGATGAAACTGAAGGAGTCACACTTCCTGATTTAAAAACTTACTAAAAAGTCAAAGTAATCAAAACAATATGGTATTGACATACAGACAGACATGATGTGGGACTCCTGGTGTTTCCTGGGGTTCGGTGGCAAACGGTTCAAGAAAGAGTTCCTGAGAGGTGCAGGTTGATAAGTTTATAGAGAAGGCGAGAGTAAGAAAGTGATAGCACAGTGCACACGTGGTGCGCACGTGCGTGGCGGCGGTGGGGGCTGGAGACAGAGTTCCTCCGGGTAGAAAGGATGCTGTGCTCTGGGCTGGGAGTAGACTTCATAACCTTGAGAGGGGGCTTTTCTAGGCAGTTTCTCCAGTTTGTGAGATGGTAACAAAAGGTGGTCCCATAGTTTCAAAAGGCTCCTTGTGGTGTGGGGGAAAACATTAGTCTGCTGAAGGGATTCCATGAATCTTTCCAGAGGGTTCATGGCCTCTAGTGGCAGGAGCTGGCCTGTCGGGGGTGGCCCAGAGTATTCCAAGCTCTCTGTGACCTGTTGTCCAGGAAGGTCCTGGTCTAAAAAAACCCTAGAAATCTGTATCCATGGCCTACCTTTTCCCTCTATATAGACACCAATGAAACAGAACAGAGAGCCCAGAAATAAAACCTCACATATCTGGTCAAATAATTTTTGCCAAGGGTGCTAGGCACATTCAGTGAATGATGCCAGGAAAACGAGATATCTACAGGCAAAAAGTGAAGCTGAACCCTTATCTTACACTATATACAGAATTAACTTGAAATGTGTCAAGGACTTAAATCTAAGATAAATGTCTTAGAAGAAAATAAGACAGAATATGACACTGGCTTTGGCAATAATTTCTTGGATATGACACAAAGGAGAAAAGAAAAAAATGGACAAAATGGAAATTAAAACATCTTAGTTTGTGAAAATTTAAAAATTTTATGTATACAGACACTACCTACAGTATTAGACAACCCACAGAATGTGAGAAAATACTTGCAAATCCTATATCTAACAAGGGCTCAATATCCAAAATATATAGACTTCCTAAAACCCATTTTAAAAACAGGCAAAGGACTTAGATATTTCTCCAAAGAAGATACAGGAATGGCCAATATGTTCAAACTCACTGGTAATTATGGAAATGCAAACATAACTACTATATATCATCTCACACTCATTGGTTTGGCTACCATCAAATAAAACTGAAAGCATGTGTTGGTGAGGATGTAGAAACTGGAACTTTGAGCACTATTGGTGATAAGATGATTACAACTGCTGTGAAAAAGTCTGATGATTTCTCAAAAAAGTTAAAAATAGAATTACCCAAAAGAATTAAAAGCAGGGTCTCAAAGAGATATTGATATCTTCGTGCTCATAGCAGCACTATTCATAACAGGTGGAAGCAACTGTAGTGTCCATAAACAAATGAATAGATGAGTAAAAGGTGATTGTACTGTCAAAGGACCAGGAGGCTCAAGGCCTGAGTGTAATGCCTTCTGATCCCAAAGAAATCACTTGCAGGTCCAGCGGTGTAAGACAGGAATTTATTACTTAGGAAGACAGAAGGCAGCTGATGGGTAGAGGAAGTGCACTGCCGGGAACAGTACAGTAATTATACAGAGTGAGATTATGTCAGTGCTGATTGTTAATTCCAAAACTTAGATTAGAACAAACTGCTTAGCCTTCTAGGAAAGATCATGTGGGCTAAGATACAGAAACCAGATATAACCCCTTGCCCCCACCCATGGTCTGCTTGGGGGAAATATTCTGCCCCACGCTAGGGCATGGCTCCTGCTGACCTTCAGTGAGGATCGTAAGGAATGTGACCTTAAGTCCAGAGCACATCCTGTTTCATTGCATCTATAGTGGCATATGCAGACAATGGACTATTATTCAGTCTTAAAAACAATGAAATTCTGCCATATGCGACAACACAGATGAAACTTGCAGACATTATGCCAAACAAACTGAATGATTCCACTTATATGAGGTAACTGAGTGGTCAAATTCACAAGGACAGAAAGTATACTGCTGGTTCAGGGGATAGGGGTAGAGGAATATAGAGCGCTCGTGTTTAATAGATATAGAGTTTGTTTTACAGGAAGAGTTTTGGGGATGGATGGTGACGATGAGTGCTCTTAATGTCATTGAACTGTACATTTAAAAATAATTAAGATGGTAGTTATGTGTATTCTACCACAAGACAAAGAAAAAAATCAAATATTGAAGAATTTCAAATATTTAGAATGCTTAGCTTCCCACCGTAAATCACTTAGAACATTTAATGAACAACTGATATATAAAGTGCTTGCTTAACAAATCACTCTGGAAGTTTTATGGTCAACTCATGCACATCACAGAAGGAAATGTGATGGCATTAAAGCCATTGTTTGCAGGGGCCTAGCACAGAATAACACAACTGGGATCCTGTAAGGTCACAGTTGATACAGAGTTGCTGTGGTTGGGAAAAACCCAGATATGACCTGCAGGCACTTCTTAGTAATAGTCATATGGACTAGCTAAAGGATGATACAACTATTTGGAGAACGTGTTCTGTCGCTTTTCCTGTGATTAGGTTTTAACAATAAAATACCATGAACCACAAAAGTTTAAGTCAATGTCACATTAAGCCACATCATTTCCCTTCCTACCTGGTTTTGAAATCCAACTTCCCTTTTATTTTAAAATGACATGTCTAAATGAGTCTTCTTTTAAAAAGGTGATCTAGGAAATGTAGCAATTTCCTCTGGCTTTAGTAGAGACCTTAAAACTCCTTTGTGGCAAATAAGTCAGGAGCTACTGACATAAAAATGCAGAGATCTGTGTGGGACCTGGATCAGCAGCAAACTACACAGCCAGGAGCTCATGAGAAATGCAGAATCCTAGGCTCCATTCCAAACCTCCTGGGGCAGAATCTGCATTAACCAGACCCTAGGCTATGTGTATACAGCATATTAAATATCTTTCTATTCTAGATAAGAGCCTAACAGTCCTAGTCTCTGTCCTGATAGGCAGATGTGTGACTAGGAGAAAGGAGATTCCGGTTCTAGTCTAAACTTACTGTTAAACATCTGCTCTGCTTCCCATCTATATATGCCAGCCCTGCTTACTTCTCAGGACTGCTGAGAACCAAGCATGATCCTAGTGAGCAAAACTACGTGATCTGGGCCCATCTGGCCTCTCAGACTTTCTCTCACACCATTTCCCACTTTGTCTATCACCTTCCAGCTACAATCTCAGTCAGGACTTTTTTCTGCTGCAGGGCCTTTTCACAAGCTGTTTTCTGTCTAGAAAGTCCTTCCTTCCGCTCTCTGTGTGGTTTCTTAGTATCCATCACAGTCTAATTCTCTGAACTCAGCTGGAACCCACAGGAGAGACACTCAGTCCTGTCACTTTCTGTTCTAACTCTCTGCAAGGCATTTCTCATCATGAGAGCCAGGGCAGTGACTGTCTTATTCTGGGTTGAAGCACCTGTTCCTTGAACTGTGCCCATAACACTGTATCCCCAATACATGCTTGTTTAATAAATGGCAGAGGGTAAGAACTTTCTGGGCAAAAGAAAGCACTATATGAAATACAAAACGTTTTTATTAATGAACAAAACCATCTTTGCTTTCACTTTATGATTTCTCTTGGAAATGATAGCAATATTACATTGCTTACTCTAACTAATAGCTACATCTAAAAATCTGCAGTCTATTAATTAAGCAAGAAGACTGGAATACAGGTTGCAAGGAAAGATGATTCATTCACGGTCTACACACCCTTCCTTTAGAAATTGCTATGACACTCTCCATCCACATTAAAGTTAATTTCATTCATTTCCTTCCAGAAAGTGAGGCGCTTAAAAAGGAAAAGCTGTTACTGAGGTCACAATATAAGATAATTAATATTGCTCTGCTAACAGTCTTGGCCAAGGATGGCCAGATGGCCCGAAGGCTGGCTTGGCAAAGCTGCTGAAATTCAGGGAAGGTTGCAGGTTAGCAGCAGGAAGAACACACTTCATTGGACTACAAACTGAGAACTGTCCAGAGACTCCTGGTGCAAAACTGAAAATAATGCTTTTATTGGTTTAGTTGTGATTCTCAGTTAAACATGACAGAAAATTATTTGTGTGGTATCAGAGGTTCCAAAGGTTAGTTCATACAATCTAGTGACTCACCAGTGGAGAGGCCACAGCTATTTCTTTTCATCTATTTACAATATTCCAACCAAGAAGGTTCAACGAATTCTCCTTTCACTACCAGGTCATGGATAACTACTGTCTCCTAATTACAGAAAGTGGTGCCTTTCATGAATTACCTTTGCCTTACTTTTCCGAGCTCAAAAAATACCACAAAGAGAAAAGGTGCGAGGAGCAAACTCTGCAGTTGCGCAGTACATGGAACCCACAGAGCAATGGCCCCATCTGCTGATACCGGTGAAAATGGCAGTTAGGATACGGGCTAGTTAGGAATCCTGCCTTGAGCTTCTTCTCAAGGCCAGAGTGATCCCCAGCCCTGCTGAGAAAGTCTGCTGTCCTTAGGCACAAAGTGACAGGAGGGGTTTCCACATCTTCATTCCTGCTTGTTTATTTTTGGTTTTATATGAGCTGTACTGCCCCAGAAGCAACCAGAGGTGCGATGGTTTTATATCGGATCAGATGTTGTGAGCCTTCCTCCAAGTCAATCACGTAGTCCCTGCAAAGGGAGGAAAGTTTGTGTGGAGCTCCGCTGCTGCTCCAGGGGAGGAGTCTCCCACCGACAGAGACACACGTGCCACTCACCTCTGCTCATCCGTTTCTGGTTCCACCAGGATGTTTTCTTGTCGTTCTTTCACTCTCAGAAACACATATGAATCTAGATCTGGTTTGGGAACTGCCAGAAAAACAATAGTACAATCAGCAAATGCTCAGTAACAAGATCTTTAAGGAAAAAGTTGCTGGATTAACTGAGCACTGAGGAAGCGCTGATGCAAAAGCATTTGGGGATGGGGGTGATTTGAGGAGAGCTGGCTCTTTCTGGAAATGGCATACCTCCCACCCATGGTCTCATAGCAGCCGCTCTTCCCACCAGCGATGAGCACTTAAAACGTGCAGGGAGCCCCGCACATTGCGGGGGGTATGAGCAAGCAATGCAGGCTCTCTAGACAGGAGCCAACGTGGCATTTGAGGATGCTTCACATCAGTGGCATGCTCACCCTGTCACATCAGGAGGAAGCAGTTAATGTGGGCTTTGAAGAAAAAGGCAGGACTCACAGAGGAAAAGAGCCCAGGAGGTAAAAGTCAGGGCCAGGTAGAAATAGGCATGCTGCTTTGGGAGGACAGAGAGTAGGAACTTGGAGGAGTATGAGAAAGGTCATCGGATGTCAGACTAAGGAGTATAGGTTTTACCCTCTAAGGGGCCCCTCACTAGCTGGCTCCGGTTGAAGAAGCTGCTGCCAGCCCTCCTCTCCTACCAGCAGCTCACATCTCGAGTCAGGGCCACAAGCCAGGCTGCTTCTTAGGAGCCCTTCACTTCCCGCAGGTCCATTTGTACTCAGAGAACTCTAAAGGGCCAAAGAACCTGTTGGGTGACTCACTTCTAGGAGCCCAGCTCAGGTTTCATATTTATTACCTTTGGTTCCCTCACCTCTGGGAGGGGGTTTCAGGCTCCAGTTCTAAGGAGACACCCTGGGTGGAACCATGCTTCCCAGCCCACTAAAGGATCTCCACTTTTGCTGGGGTCAGTTAGTCCCACTGGGCAGCCTAAGTTGCAACATGTCTTCCTTTCTTGTCACTGGGTTTCTAGGGCTCCAGAGGTCCAAGGGGGCCTCATATATCTGGGATATGTAACCAATACTCTGACTTCACTGGGGCAGGCTGGTTCCTTGCAGATCCCAATTCCATGAGCCTGGTTCCAGTCCTTGGAAAAATCCAGGACAAGGGACACCTGAGTGCTTTAGGAGGTGTCCACCAGCATCTGGAACAATGACTTAAACTCAGTTCTACAAACTCAGATACAGACCCATCAGTAGTGCCTTGGCTGCCTTCGTAACAAGGACGTGACAGCATGGGATACTGATGAGGGATATGGTCCCCGCTCCATTCTGCTCTATGGTACAAATGATGGGGCTGAGCTGCACCTGGACTGGGTCTTTGTTTCCCTCAGGCAGGTTCGCCAAAATGACCAGTTCAGATCCACATATCTGTTACGGGGCTGGCTTGCTCCTGACGTGGCTGCATTGCTACCTCACAGACCCCCATGTTCATGAAGCCCAAACCCCTAGTACCTCAGAATGGGAATGTATCAGGAGATAAGGACTTTAAAGAGGTAACTAAGTTAAAAGCAGACTGTTAGGGTGGGGCCTGAATCCAATCTAATTTTTCTCATTCTAAGAAGAGACCCCAGGGGTGCGTGTGCAAGTGGCAGCAAGTGAGGAGGCATCAGGAGAGTGACATCTGCAAGCTGAGGGGAGGGGCCTCAGAGAAGAGTTCTCCCCCTAGCACCTTGATCAGGGATTCTGGTTTCCAGATTTGTCAGAAAAGAGGTGTCTGCCATCTAATGCAACCTGCGTGGTACTTTGTTATGACAGCTTGAGCTCAGACCAGTGAAGACTGGTTTCCACCAAGTCTCTGCCCTTCCTGTTCTAGCTCTTCCATCCACATGGGGTTCAGTGTGACCCCAGCACCAGATGGGTAGGAGATAAATTCCCAGGGGTCATTTGTACTCAAGCCTGTGACCTTGTCACACTAAACATAACTTGTGAACAAGGTGGGCTCCAGTCTCCTGGAGAAGTGCTTGATTTGGCCTGACAAGATCCCACTGGGATATGACAAGTTGGGAAAGACAGAGGGATATGGACTTTAACTTATAAGCCCAGGGTCCCAGTTTGTCGAGCCAAGGTTAGAGTCCACTACCATTAATTCCCTTTCCTGGACTGTGCAGACTTTTAAGGGGATTGTGCAAGGAGGGCTAGAGGAGAGGCTGTGAATCCTCTTTCTCCTCCCACTCTCTTAGGCCTGCTCCCCTTTCCACAGAGGAACACCCACAACAAAAGGTACAAAACTTCACCGAGTTTTCCTTGGCCTCCTATGCATATCCTCCTTGGTAGCTACACAGTCCTTAGACCTTTGGAATCTGAGAAAAGACCACTAGTCTCTTAAGAGCAGAGATGAGGTGAAAGTAGCTTTGTTTCTTCATTATTCAGAAGAGCCCAGTAAATCCATCTAGCTTTCAGCAAGAACAAAGGACTGAATATATGAATGAACCTACTTTTATAACGGTGTCATAGGAATTTCAACCTAACTTGAAAACACAAAAGCAATGATGAAATGTCTACTGTGGTACCAGCTTTTAATGACTTCTTGTTTTTAACCAAGAATTCTTCCTCTCTTCAATTTTCTACTTATCTATACTTGTTTCTCCAGGTTTGAGAAAAGAGTGGAGATAACGACCCTATTCTGTCTAAGGCACCTAATGGTAACTGGGATGCAGGCCCCTCAGATGTCTGAAAAGAGAACGTTCTGCTTACCTAACCTCAAGAGGTCCACCTTCTGCAAGTTAGGAGGCATGTGTTTCAAGGCAACATTCTTTAGATGGGTCTCTGTGTTTGCCATGTACCTGAAACACATACATTTAAATTTAGTTGTCTGAACTGTAACAGCATCACTAGTAAGAGTTGCCAGGGCTATTAAATAGACAACAATGGTTCTGAAATAGGTCAGCCTCATGGATACAACAGCCACATCTCAGGTTCCCAAGTCCAGGAAAGAAAAGCAGGCCCCATATGTACTGCTTACTCACTCTTTGGCAAAGACAAACTCTTCTGGAGAAAGGGTAGAAGGTCCCCGCTCATGGTGTGTTTTCTCCTTTTCAAGGATGTGAGGGAAAAACTTCTCTATCTGTGAGAATAAACAAAAATTGCCATAAAAACCATACTAGTCAAGTGTCAAGATTCAAATCGAATATGTTAGTTTTCTGAAATAGCTTAAAGTTAATCTAGAAATGGACTTCAGAAATGGCAAGTCTTCAGGGGCAAGACTACTAACTAACTTCCACTCTGGATTTTAAGAGGGCAAGTTTCAGAGAATTCAGAGGAAAGATAAAGGCTCTGAAAAGGACAGTTTAAAAAGGATGAGTTTCTGATCAAAGAAAATCTTAAAGTACAAAACAGTAAATGATACTTAAGAGAAAGCCAAGGGGATGCAATTTAATATTCTGTGTAACTGTACATGGCGCTCTTCTATCAGAAGAAAGCTAGAAAGACACAAAAAGAGTAATGATACTTAATTATAAGATTATAACCAGCAAGGATAAACTCCAGAATGAGGTGAAGCTTAGGAAAAAAATGCTAAGAACTAAGAGAAAGGAAAAAACATAAAGTTAAAAGTTACAAAAAGGTTTATGTGGTCAGGAACTGGGAAAGGGGGAAATGAATTAATGAGTTGTTTGCAGTTAACGTTTAAGATTAAGGTGATCTCTGTGAATGTTACTCGCAAGCAAGATATGACAAAGGTAAAAAGGAACTGAGGGCCAAAATAAAGGAACACATGTTTAAGAGGACTAAGTATCAAACCCTATACTAAGGGGTCAGAAACCAAGCCATACAAAAATAGGATGGTACGAAATGGGGTAATAACCACTTAGAAACTTCAAAAGAGGTTAAAGTTCATGGTGAGGCTAGTGTGCTGTAGCTAAGATCTGATGTGACTACCCAGTTTAGTATCCGGAAGAAGGAAAGTCAGCCTTTGTTTTTCACAAATGTGCCCAAACTATAATTGGAATTATATTCAGTTGCAGGTGGTAAAATTTAAGAAAGGTAATGACAAATTAGAACCTTCTTAAGGAGAAACTAGGAGAGTAAGTGGAATTTAAGTGGTTGAAATGTTTGAAAGGACTCAGATGAGACCTGTGACTGTCTTCAGATATATGAGCCATTCTCATAAGGAAGAAAGAATGTATTTTTTGTTTTCTAACTATTAAGGGGACATGTTTAACCACATGAGAGGAAACTTCAGGAAATCAGAACTTTCCAGGGTTAAAATAGACATAATACAAAATAATGTTTAGCAATTTCATTTTGTAAGTTAGATGACCACAGCTATTGTTGAATATTGAGTTATACGGTCCATTTGACACTAACTATATTACATATGCAAAATCATTTTTAAAACTAGTTCTCTTCTAGTCAGTATTCCCTACTCAAGTAATGCCAACACTTTATCGTCAGCACGGCCACACTGCAACTCCAGAGAGCACCATTCACACAGCAGCAGGGAGACTACAAATGGGTGCTGGGTCCCTGGAGATGCACAGCACCTATTCTGTGTATGCTTCATCAGCCTCTTGGCCTGCTTACTCTTTACATACCCTGACACTGGGTCTCAGCAGCACCTTCAGCCCTGTAGTCTCCCAGGCTCCAGCCTAACTTCTCCCCAACACACTCGGGCTATAGTGCCAACTGCAGTGCCTTAAAATCTACAGACGTCTCCAAGTCAAACCTTCATGAGCCGACATCGCAAGTAGCTGCTAAGGACAAAGCGGATCCTCTCCATTTCCATTTGATGGATACTGATCTTCAGATCCCCCTTCTTGGCTCTCCTGAGATTTTCTTCCTATTAAAGAGACAACAAAGTTTATAAAAGCACAATGTTCAAAGACTAAGAACCTTTATCCATAACTCACTGGCATTGTCACTGGCGATGTTAAGGACCCAAAGACTACATTTAGGTCAAAGGAGAAAGGAAGGTGTGCCCTGGTGTGCAACTGGGCCACAGAGCACGTAGAGCCCAAGGAACAATTTGTGACCCAAAATTGAGGAAAACAACCAAATGAATAAAGCAATAAAATAAAAAGAACAAAAAGAACTCCTCTTATAAGAGTTCAATTTCTTAATTACATAATACACAACTAGCCTCACTGCTCCAGTTTCATTACATAAAATTCAAACAATACTCATTTCTTTTGAAAACTACCATTAGAATAGAATCTGAATATGTTCAGTCAGAAGGGTCCAAAAGGACTATAACCTAATTGTAAGGGATATAATATAGCAGACAGAAATGTCTAAAGGGTCTTTAAAGTAATGTTAAAACACAGGTTGAAAATTGAAAAAACCAACTTTTCCTTCCCACAGACCCGGGTCTTAACCCTGGGTCATTGGGCTTTACGTGGCAAACACCTCAGTCACTGAGCCACAGGGGAGTACCAAATACCAAAATTTTAAAGTTACTCTGAGGATGGTAAGTCCAGCTTATCTAACCCAGGGGTCACAAGTCACAAATGCAAATGTCTATGAGGTCAGGCAGGAAAGTTCCACAAGAGGCAGGCCACTAGGGACCATGCGGAACTAGAGAGAAGACTGAAAGGAAGATCTGGTCAGCTGTTCTCATGTAGGAACATGGGGCTGGTGATGACAGGGTTTTAGGCTTTTTATGGGAAGCTAATATCCAGACGGTCACAGGAAATTTCATTCTGTTTAAGTGTAGACAATTAATTCAATATTAAAAGAAAACAAGCAAACAAATATAGGGTGGGCCAAACTAAACAGCTTTGATATCAGACCACAACCTCTCACTACGCTAACAAACCCTTTTAATGTTTTCTTCCTTTGCAAACCTGAAATAAGCAATTCTTACCATGTGATCTAGCTGTTCCATAACACATTCTACAATTTCGGACTTGTTTTCCAGCAATTCAGGGGCAAACTTTTCATTCAGCCAGGCCTTAAAAAAATGACATATATATATAAAAGTGAAATGTATATACGTATACAAACAATCCTGTCAGTATATGACCCATGAAAATCACAGTGATGGCAAACCGTTTTGCCTACCAGTAAGAAACAGTGAGACTAAAGACAAGGTATTTTCAATAATAGTTTTTATGTTTATTTTAGTGGGAAGGCTGTGATAACAACCTTGTATTTAACCAACATTACCAACAACAAAAAAATCAGTTTACTTGAAAAATGTTGGGATTCTTTTAGCTAAGTACCGTCACCTGGTGTTCAAACAGTGCTTTACATCAAGCAGCATCAACACATTTCTACTTCTTTACCTGCTATCTCCCACCAGGGGGCACCACTACCACTTCTATTTGAGAGAGAAAGGAACAAACACTCTTTTTCCTTTTTCTAAAGGAAAGGTACGGGCGGGAATGAAGGTGAGGAGTAGGCAGGAAGAGAGAGGAGGAAGAAACTTCATTTACTTAATTTAGTTGTTCACATTGGCTGTTGCCCCATCTCCAGGTCTTGAACCCAGGACCTTGGGTTGTAAGTGGGACTGCTCCCTGGGTACACTAGGCTGATAGGACAAAGGAGCACACCCATGAACACTTTTTAATAAATCTACCCAGCTCTTCATTCTTGTAGCTTAGAATCCTTTATACTTTTATATTCATCCTATCACAGAGGAAATAGATGTACTTATCTTTATCTAATTAACATAGATTAAGTAATTTTAATGGCACAAGAGTATAAAGGATTATAATAGAAATGTGATTCATCTATTAAGCAGTTTTGGCATAGGTTAAATTCATAATTTGAGAGACCCCTCCTGTGGCTCAAATGGCTACAGCACAGGGCATGAAAGCCCTGGACCCAAATTTGAGATCTGTGACTGGGGGAGTCAGGGAGAGTTATGCCCTAGTGGCCTACAGGATCAGACCACTGGGCACAGTCGCAAGGACCCATGTTCAAGTACCGGGGCCAACAGAGGAAACAAGATGAACAACTAAATAAAACAAATGGATGTTTCTTCCTCCTCTCTCTTCCTGTCTAACTATTTGCCTTCATTCCTACCTGTATCTTTCTTTAAAAAAATACAAATTTCCTAATTTGTAACTTAGGTTCAAATGCTTGGTATATTTCAGATTACCAAGATTTGGAGAAGTGAAATATCCACAGGTGACTGAGAAAAACTATATTTATATTTCAATTACAGGAAATTTAGTTTTAGCATAGTTCAGAATTACTTGCCAATCTGGCTCAATTTCTTTCTTCTGATGCCCTTAAGTCTCTGCTCCTATTATAACCATCAAGACAGATTGTTAAATGCTGGCTGGGTATTCCTACTATTGTAATTTTTTTTTTCAGAGGCTCAAGTTTCTGTAATAATGCTGTAGATACATAAAACTAACCAGAAAGATAAACTATATTTTCAAGTAGAATAATAAGAAAAGGTCAAAGTTTTATAGAGGACTTACAAAGCAGGAGTTATTCTTTTTAAGTGGTTTTACTAAATATTGAATCCGCATAAAAATGCTTATGAAATATATAAACAAAGAATAGCAATATAAACACCCTTATGCACATTTCATTAAAGAATATTATTGTTAATTTAAAAATCCCTGTGTGACCCTCCTTTCTCAGAGTTCATTGCTGGGCTGAATTTAGTGCTTAATTTTCTGTGGTTTCACTCCATTTGTTTGTGTCTCCACACAGTGCTTTCTAACTTTTTCATAAAGGGCATTCAAAGAAAATGACAGTGCCTAAGTGGTACACTAACATAAAATGGAGTACACTGTAAGGGGGTGTGTGTGTGTGTGTGTGTGTGTCACATTTACATGATCACATTTTGATAGTAAAATATAAAAAAATTAGGGAAAATATATATTATCATAAAACTTTCAAGTAAAATCTTTCCAAAATTTTTAGTGAGAAATGTGTATAAAAGCTGGGTCTTTAAAAAAATAATCGGGTTCAAATAGCTACATCTAGTTACTGAAATTTTTAATGGCAATTTGTTCATCACTGTTGTGGACTAAATTGTGCCCCCTTTCACCCTTCCTGATTCATATGTTGAAATCCTAATTCCTAGTAACTCAGAATGTGATTGTATTTGGAGACAGTTCTTTATAAAGGCAATGAAGTTAAAATGAGGTCATTAGGACAGACCCTGATCCAATAAGACTGATGTCCTTCTAAAAGCGGAAATTTGAACACAGACACAGAGGAAGAACATGTGAAGACACAGGGAGAAGACAGCCACAACCCCAAGAGAGAGGGCAGAAGAAACCAACCAGGTTGGCCCCTTGATCTCAGATGTCTAGGCTCCAGAAGAGAAAATATACATCCATTGTTTAAGCTACCCATTCTGCAATATTTGTTATGCAGCCTTAGCAAACTAATAATCATTAACATAAGAAACTGTGCACCACAGGTAATAACTTTTAAATAACTCTTATAGACATTCATGAGTATTCTATATATGTCCCTGGAACTAGCTGTGTCCACATTTAGGCCACGTTGTGCGCCCTCCTCTTCCTTCCTTCCTTAATAATAATAATAGTAATAATTTTTAAAAAAGGCTAAGATCAGAGCAAAAGGATTCTATTCGGGATGCTTACCTGCTCTAGCTTCTCAATGAGCTCTGCAGGAGTTAGTACCACCTCCTCACTACCATCAGAGTCCTGGCCCAGGAGATCCGGTTCCTCTGTCATCTTCTCTGAAGCCAAGAACCTACAGAGAATGAAAGAACCAGTATCGTCCAATATGTTTTCCAATTTATTCGCAACGGAAAACTGTATCTGGAAAGGGGAAGCCTCACTGGGGCCGCAGAGGCTCATTGGCAGTGCCAGACATAATCTCATAGGTTTTTAATTTCTCAATTCTTAATCTCCTTTCAGTTTCTCAGAGGTCACCCCTTGTGTTTCCTCCTGCACCTCTCACACCATACAATAAATGTCTTCCCAACAGTGATCCTTCTCAGAAATTGTATTCACTTCAGGTCAAACTGGAATCGCGCATATGCTGTGTCTGGTCCCCCGACATAGTGGGGACATAATTGCTTGTAGAGCCCCTGTGTTTAGCACAGCGCTTAACTCACAGCAGGCACTTCGTTGGGAGACTAATCAATGCCGAATTTTCTAAAGCCATAAGGCCCAGCAACACGAGACCCGTCAGTGACCGTCAAGGTGGGAATGAGGGAAGTCCCTGAAGCCTCAGGGAAACAGAGCTCATCCGCTCGCAGAGGCACCAACACCAGGAAACCCCTTCCCCCAGCACCCCCCACCTAGGAGAGGTCCCGCCCGGATGCTCGCCGGGTGCCGGGGAAGCAGAGCGGCCCTCGAGGCAGAAGGCGGCGGGGACTGGAAGCCTGCAGGGAAGCAGCCCTCCAACCCTCCCGGGGACACCTGCCAGGGGAACAATCCGTTCACGATCCGTCCCTGACGCTCCGACCCGCGACTTCCAAGCTCGCGCGCTCCTCTCAGAATCGTTCCTCCCAGGTACGACGTCACCGCGCACGAGCGGCGCTAGCCAATCACGGCCCGGAGCTCCGCACACCCTGGGGGTGGGGTTACGTCTCCGCTGGGGCTCTCACGGGGACTGGTCCGGCTGAGCCTCGCCCACCGCGGCCCGCCGCTCGGCCGTGGGTCCCGGATGACATCGCTCGGCGGCGGTCAACAGGGGGCGCGTCGCCACCGCGGCTGAGACCCTCGGCGTTTTCAGCCTTTCGGGCACCCGGCTGCAGTCGCCTGAGTAAGCCATGGCCGGTAGAGGGCCCACGTAGAAAAGGGCTCTTCAAATGAGGCCGCTTGGGTAATCTGCGTCCTCCCCGCCCGCTGCTCTTGGGGCCCTCTGGTTTCATCTTTGCTAGGTTCCAGGTCTAAACCCTTTAATCTAGTGGTTCTTAAAGTATGCCCCAGACCACCTACAGCAACGTCTGGAGCCCCGAGAAACGCGGATTCTCAGGCCCCGCCCAGGCCTGCACAGGCCCTCCAGGTGATTCCGATGCAGGTGGGGTTGGAGAACCACAGCTTCAGGCGCCGCTTCCATGTCAGCCGCTTGATTGCAAGTTTGTTTGACACCTACGCCTTCTACCTTTAATGTATGAGAAAAGCATTTTATATATATATATATATATATATATATATATATATATATGCATTTTCCCCTCTTTGTAGGATGTCAGTTTTTCTTCTCTGAGTTGCTGATTCCTTTCTCTCTGCACTTTCTGTTGGAGGCTGGACTAAATTCCCTTGAGAGAAGTGAGGAGCCATCAGGTGCTGGTGTGATTTTTGTTACTTCCTTTGAAAACAGTGCTGCTGGCTCTCTTGTAGTTTAGGTTCCTTCCCTTACACCCTCTTTGTATCAGTCATGTCAACTACCTCAAGATGCGAGTGTTTTGTCACCTTTTTTTCACAAACTGTTCGCTCTTTCTAGGTTTCTTTCCATTTAACCATTCTATGAACTCCTCTGCATCCTTCAAAGCCCACATTTCTTTCCCTGGGAAACCATTCCTAATACATCCCCTTCTTTAGTTTACCAATAGACCTAAGACTTTTCTGATATAACATGTTAGATTGCTGTTTTAACATGTCTATGTCTCCTGTTAGACTGAGTTTCCTGAAGGTACTCCTCAAATGTAGCATTGTGGCCATCGTTCATTCATGCATTAATTTCTTCATTTGACAAATACTTTTTTGAACATTTAGTGATATTTGAATATCTCCTGTCAGGTCCTGTGTAGGTGCTGAAGATGGAGTAATGAGTAGGAAACACACCCTGTAATGGGAGACAGACAATAAACAAGTATTTTTCAGGGAACACAATCATTCAGCTTATTACAGATTTTCTGAGGAGTGACATGTGGGCATAGTTTGCAGGAAGAATTAGTAAGTCCCAAGAGAGACAGATGTGAAACATTGTGAGGAGATACAAAAATTGTCATTTGTTCATGGCAGAATATATGATGAACATGAGTTTTCTTTTTTTAATAATTAAAATTATAACCAATATAGCATTTACGAGTTGAGTAAATTTATTTTCCTAGTGATTTTCTGGATAAGAGTCAAGTAAAAAGAAAGGTGACATTTCTATCAAGAATTTCTGATGGCCATATTCATGGGCATTTGATGAAAAGCTCACATCTCTTTAAGTGCTGGGCAGGTCTTCATTTTTATTAGGGTCCATGTAATTTACTCTGATTTGTCTTTAGTTCTAAATGAAAAACAGACCATGCTCAGTTATTTCCAAATGCTTGCAACCTAGGGTAATGCTCTTTTAGTTTTAAAATAAATAACCATAGGAAAAGGCTAAAATTAGCCTTATTTGAGAATGTCCCCTGTATCAAAATCCCCTTCATGGTTTTTCATTTTAAAGCCTTACCTT
Organism: Solenodon paradoxus; assembly: GCA_004363575.1. NCBI lineage: Eukaryota > Metazoa > Chordata > Mammalia > Eulipotyphla > Solenodontidae > Solenodon > Solenodon paradoxus. The sequence goes on from RJWH01000252.1 coordinate 586,619, forward strand.
TTTTGATTTGATGGATCATAAAATCTTTATTTTAAATGTTTCTTAAGTTCCATACTTTCCCATTAGAGTTATAGAGATGAAATTGTAATTGTAAACATTTTATTTTTTATAGACACATCTATAAATATCTATATACATCTTTTGAATACTTGAAAGTAATAACATTTGTGAAATTTGAAAATTTGTGACACCTTAAAAACTTCTGGCATTATGTCCAAGTGTCTTCATTTAAGAACTCTCTAGATTTCTCATTGGTGAAAGCAAGCGTCTTAGTTTACATTCACCCTCTCTTTACTAGAAGCCTAACTGTGAGATAGCGTATTATGTTCATGTCGCATAATATTTTTTGAGTATTTTACTATTAAATTAGTGAGAAAAGATAATGTAATAATTCTACCTTTAGTGTATCACAAAGTGATAGGAATTATTAGAATTTTCTATTATGTTCAGTTCAGTTATGAAAATATTTTCAGCTGAACAACCTGAAATCTTGTCATGAAATCGTGTGAATTGTTGATATTTTTGGAAATAGGACCCAGAGGCCTTGGGTCATTTGTTTCATTATATCTGGTCTTGCTGTGAGCAGCTGTTATTCTCTGAGCAGCTCACTCATTAGAATCAATAAGGTTTGAATGTGACCCATGGAACTCTATGAAGCTGAAATTGCTTTGGACTTTTTTTCTGTTTATAGAGATGTGAGATCACAGTTTTCCTCATCATCCCTTTTTGTTTCATCTTAGATGTGTTTACTGTTAAGTGAGAAACTCAGCTTGACCCTGAGCTTTAACCCTGGGTTATATGCTGCTCCTAGGGCAAAGGTTTAATTTATTTTAGCTTTTTCTACTCATACTTATAAGCAGGAAAAAGCCATTTGCCCATATTTTTTACCTTTTGGGCTGTAAAATTAGAACTAGCAGAACTCAGAGGCTAGCACTTCTTGACAATGAATGAGATCAGTGGATCATTAGGTCTGAGGGCTTAGAGGACATTGAAATGAGACCTGGGTGAAATCCCAGGGGTGGTGGGTATTATGTCCAAATTATCAAAGCCTACCATGAACTCTTGATGTTAACTGGAGTGCCTCTTAGTTAGGATATGGTAATTTATGTTGACAAATATATGTTGTTTTTATAATACAATTTTTTTTTAGTATGGAAAATAAGCTTAACATTACAAATTCAGTCTGAACCCCAAGCTCTTTCTTCTCCCATTTCTCTTCCTCTCTCTCTAGAGGTGACCACCATTCTCCAACTGGTGTGTATTGTTTCAGGCATTTTATATATTTCACCAACAAGTATATGTATTTTAAAAATAAATGATAATAATAGGTGAATTATGTGTATGTATGTATAAATTAGGATAACTCATGGAATGCAGTCATAAAACAACTTTATTTTTGCCTCCAATTTTAATTTTGTCTCTTCGCATTTATTTGTTGGATATAGTCCTTTTGTCCCTGAATCAAAACTGAAGAAGGGCTATAATTACTCTTGTCAACTCTTGGTTAAAAAAATGTCCCATAATCTCCTGAAGTGAAAAAATAAAGTCCCACTTCAGTAATTAAAATGCAGTTTTGTTATAATGAGAACCCTCGAAAGAATGCTGCCATACTGGGACGCAGATGTGGCCCGGCGGGCCTCTGGGCATGTGGCAGTGGCAGTGCCCCAGCGGCTGTCGTGAGCGCAAGTCGGTGCTGCTGAGCCACGTGTAGCCCCACTGAGCGAGCACCAGGCGGGGAAGAAGCTGGCTGACACCCGAAGGACATCCACCTCCTCAATGACAACTCTGCTGTGGGAGCACTCCGGCGGGCATTTACATGACATACGAATTCATGGACTTCACACTCAGTCCATGTCAAGAGGTGCCTCCACATGGTGTCCTACTCTTCACTAGTGTCCCCAGTTTTGTCTTTCCCGGCTCCTAGCACTGGCCAAGTAGTCAGCTCCCCAGAGTCAGTGCAGCACATTTGGGTCTCCTGCTTGTGCTTCCCATTGGCAGAGCCCTCCTGGAGGCCGCAGGGCTAGGGGGCTTGTGGATGCAGCCTGTACAGTTCAGTTTTCTGGAACACAGAGGAGCATGCAGAAGAAAGGATCTGAAAGAGCAAAGATGATCAGCCCACCATTTGTGTCTGAGTCTCAGCTTCTCTTCTGTCATCAGCCTTTCTGGGCACCAGGGCCACACCTATCAGATACTACAACTCAGGAAGGTGTGTTGCCATTCGTCATCCATACCACGTGGGATCTTGCATTTGGCTTGTGTTCTTGAGAAGATTTACCCCAAGACGCTTGTGGCACGTCACAGTTTCACCAGGACTCGGAAGTAAAGCAAACTGCCAAGTTTTATTGGCGCAGTAGCAAAGTGTAAATAAGGATGCAAGGTGGACGAAGTGCAAGCAAAGCGGCAAAGTGAAAGAGAGGATGGAAGAAGGGTAAAGCGAGAGTACATCCTCAAGGGTGAGGGGCAGGTGGTTCCCAGAGGAGCCAACCCTGAGTTCTAGGACTTTGGACCTTTGTGGAGCTCTGGCTGAGTTTCATGCCCGTGGCTCCACCTAGGGGCATTTTACACTGATTGTTCACGAGGGGCTCAAAACTGCAAATGTTTTATATGATATGCATGAGCTGGGTTCACCAAAATGTGAAACTTCCTTTTCCTGCCTGTGTTGCATGCTGGTTAAAACTGGCCTGCAGGGTTTGGCTCTGCTCTCTTTCTCTTTCTCTTTTTTTTTTTTTGGACTACTCTTTGGTAGGTTCCTTGACCTTTAAGCTGATTGTGATTGGTAGGGCCCACTTTTTCCTCCCCTTCCCTTCCCCCCATTCCCAACTCCTGGCTAACTGCTGCCTAACATCATGACCCATAAAAGACCTGTTAGCACGTTGTCAGGCTAATCGCTTTTAAGTTCCTAATAAGCTTGTCTGTTAAGTGAACTGATTAAAGTACATTTTACCCTAAATGCCTCTTTCATTCTCAGACACATTTTTACTTTCTGCCTGTAACTGTTACATATAGTTAATATGCAGATACACATTATTCTGATATCACACATTTCCTTGATAAAGAGAAAAATTGTGGTCACTTCAAAATTTGCATGGCACTTGGGAATAGAAAACAATATGCAGAAGCAAGTTTTTAAAAAAATTTTTACAATCCCTTAGAATTTTCGCATAGAGTCAATCAGAGCTGTTTATTTGTAACTTACAGCCTTTGGCAGGGGTTGCTAAAGTTTCCAGTGTCAGTGTGGCTGTTGTTGGGGATCCTGGTTACTTGAAGATGACCTTTGCTGTCCTGTGGTCCCTCGTCATTAGATACTAAGCGAAGATCTTTTCTGCAATATTAAAATTTCCCCAAACATACTATTTGGTCTTTCCTAAGCTCTCATCATTTTAAATCAATAGTTACATCTACAATGATGTTGTTTTTTTTCCAAGCACATAGTACTTCAAACATCTAAGAAATAAGGAACTGGACTAAACAAAACACTAGTACATTGTATGAGATGCTCAAAAATGTGCAAAACTGGAGCACACAATCATTTAATTGGGAAGAACAGGTCATATTACGTCTATGTTTGAGTTTATCACAGAATCTTGAGTTTCTACATTTAGGCTGTTTGGTATTTAGTTGTTCCCAGAAGAATAACTGCCCAAGTATTGAATACAAATGATGTTCCCTTCCCAACAAGAACCTGGTCTGTGAAAATAGGAAGTATGAATATATACATGAGCAGAAACATTGATATCAAGAACGGATCTGATAGCCAGTGGACAGATTTTTAGATTTCCTTCCCTGTGACTTTTTTTAATTTAAAGAAATCTTTAGGTTAAAAGAAATTCTTCAAAACAAAAGTGGTTTATTAATCTGAACATCATTTTACCAGCAGTGACAGCACAAGGTTATATATGTTCTCATAAGATCAGTACTTAATATTGCTCAAATATTAATTTTTTTAATCAGAAAAATCTGCTAGCATAAACTTATTCCAATTTGACAATGACCCTTAACCAAAAATCTTTGCTAGTTTGATTTATAAAATAACTTCTTTTAAAATAAAGGCCTAATTTTTTTAAGAGGTGCTGTTTCTACGGGGTTTCTTGGTTTCCGACAGAATTTCACAGAACTTCACATCTTTATCATTTGAGAAATCTGGGAAGAACTTGGGTATGATGCTGGAGTCGTGACCTTTAGTTTGATGGTGTTTTCTCCGTTTGGAGCAAAAAGCATGTACTGCTGTTCTCCTAAATTCTCCTAGAGCTTAGGTGATCCAGAACCAAATTTTGGCCTTCACAACTCATGGCAAATAAGATGTTAATCAGCTGCTTGCTCTTCTCTGTTTCCAAGTTTTGAGGATTGCAGAGGACTACTATAAAACCATTTGCTACAGCTCTTGTGGGAGGAAGAATGAAATCCTTTACACCTCACACATCTGTAGCTTTATGTTGGTCACTGTGTAATGGTTATATTTGATGTCTACCCTTCAACCAAGCACAAATGGGATTCGTTTTGACCTAATTAGTGTTTGTACTTTAGTTGTCTCTGGTGATATTAGATAGCAGCCAGTTTAATTGCTTTTAGTTGCTAAATGAGTGACAAACATTTTTCAGTGTCTTCTAACTTTGTATATAAAGAATATAGTAAGAACTTAAAGGTCTCATTCTTGCTTTAATCTGTTCCTAGAGAACTATGAAAAGCAAAACCTTTCTGAACGTGAACTCTTATCAAAGAATTAAGGAAAACATACTGTAAAAAGTTTTCATTAAACTTAATTTAAAATGACCTGTCAATTTATATTATTCATTTATTCTCGTTATGAATATATGTTAAGTATATGTAACACCATATATGTATGATCTTGGAGTTCAGGATAGATGCAAAGATCAATATAAACAATCTGGGTTGGAAAGGAGAGCATTTTAAGGGGAAAGGGAGAGAAGTATATAAATCAAATACAACTTTACTACTACTGGCATTTTTTATATAGAATCAGAACAAACAACAAAACAAGAAACAAAGCATATTACTCTTGAGAAACTATGACTTTAGCATGTTATCAAAAGGAATATGGAAGGAACTTAAATCAGGTCTTATGACCTCTTCTTTTGACAACTGGCTGCATTATTATTTACTGTTAACTGGGTAGGAAAGCTGAAAATTTTTATAAAGAAAAATAACCTCACAAAAGATAAAGAAGTATAAGACTACTTTTTTCTTTTTTTGTTTTTTTTAAAGGAAAGGTACAGGCAGGAATGAATGTGAATAGGTAGGCAGGCAAGAATTGAGGAGAACTTCATTTTCATTGAGTTGTTCATATTGGTTGTTTTCCACTGGGCCTGAGACTTGAACCCAGGGATATGTGGCTTGGCTCCTTCAGAGGTGATTAACCTAACTGCTACTCCACCAGGGCACACCTACACTACATTTGGTAAGTTTTTATTTTCTAGACACGTGCTTCATTTTAGAAAAATCATCAGATGACTCAAGATAGTATCAATAACTATGGTTAAATTTTTCTTAATGAAACATTTTTTTTTTAAAGAAAATTACAGGCAGGAATGAAGGTGAGCAGACAAGTAGGCTGGGAGAGAAGGACGAATTTTATTTTTCTTTAGTTGTTCACCTTGTTTGTTCCCCCTTAGTCCTGGGACACAAACATAGGTCACTGGGATTGTATACAGACTGCACCTGAGCAGAGGGGACAGACACAAATGCTACTCCAGCAGGGCGTGCTGACATTCCACCTCTTACTCCTTTAACTTAGTTTTCTATTAGAAGGGACTACTTCTTGTTTTTTACCTATTTAGCTCACAAATCTACTCTTAGGATTTAAAGCATGTAAAAAGCTGAGAAGTGTGACACACAAAGGTAAGATGTTTAAAAATACTAAGCTACACTGTACCAGTGATTCCAGTATTCTCTACTTGCCGAATTTAAGGCCACATCATTGACCACTACCCAAATCTCACCAAACACGACATGGAGACAATTTGTTTAAGAAAAGTTTTACTGTGTGTTAATATTTCAGCAAAGTTATTGCAATGGGTTTAAAAGGCAGACAGACATACTATGACAGGCTATAAAGTAATAAAGGAGTTTTATACAATTAAAATATTACACAGACATACGGGATCTACTGAATAACTAACAGACCCATTAAGGAAATTAAATCTGAAAGACTGAACCCAGTATTAGCACCTACAATATCTCTGAAAGTTAAACTTTTAACTTTCTCTCCTAAAATACTTAACTTTCTCCCAAATACAGTGCTCTCAAACCCCAAAAATGAATGAAGGGCCTTGATATTAAGAATATACAACCAAAGAACTAGAAATAATGACTCAGACTTGAGAATTTTAGTTGGAAATCACTCACTGTACTTGAACCAATCATAAGATTTCCGTGCATTGAATACTGTATGTGAGGAAAGTCTATGAATCATAAGGTTTACCAGTAGGGACAGTTAAAAATTAGCAATATACAAGTATTATTCCTATCAAATTTTTTCTCATAAGTTATATTTATAACAAAACTATAAGTAAAATATTTATTACACTTGCTTATTACAGTCAGGCATATAGCAGGTCTGTTATGAGTCTGATAGGTTAGCATCCACTTTATTGTGCTTAATTATTTTTTGTAATGAACAAGCAATACACACATCTTCCCAACATTCAAGGTAATGCAAAATTCTCCAAAGAAAAATAACTGGAAGTTGTATTAAATACTGCTTAAATTTGGAATAAATGCTGTAATAAGAGAAATAACATTATATATTACCATTCCAATGAGCTTCAGTTTGTGAAACTGAACAGCAGAGACAGATCTTTAAGATTTGAATCGTGGCAAAATTGGTTGTTCTTTGAAATCTGGGAGATGCATTAGCAAAACCACAGATATAGCCTCCCCTTCAGCAAAATTCTGGAGAAGCATTTTATTAATATTTTTGGAAATGACGGAACACTGGCTAAGATATAACTTGGTGAAGTCTAGAGCCACCTGGGAAGCTGGCCAAGGGAATGGAGAGGACCACTGGTACTAGTGGCAGAAGAAATAAACATTGTGTTGGATTGACCAACTATGTATGTTATTAATGGCTTTGAATAAAAAAAGTGAAACGCTTCATTGTATTTTCTTAGAAACTAATCAAAAGATTACAGAGTCCTAGACAATTTGGTGACAAAAAGTGGATGCTGAGTGACTAGAGGTCACTCCAGGTGTGGAATTTTAGAAAGTTAGTCCTTAGAGTCAATGGCACCGTGGCTCTGGCAGCAGATACAAAGGAATGATGCTCTGGAAGGAGGTAGGGGACACTCTGCGGTCGGCCAGTGGATAAGTGAGGGTCCCAGCTGGAGGTGGGATCTATAATTAGAGGGAAAGTAGAGTTTAGAAAGGGATGCTAAAAGTCAACTCTAAATCATCTCTGTCATACCAGGCAATGAGTTTGTAATACAAGGGATCCATTCCATTCCGCTGCAGTTCTATCTAATATATCTAACATGGATCTGTATGACCTGCCTAGATGAGTACATCATTCAACCGTCCAGAAACCCAAGCACTGTCTGTTTCCACCTTTGACCAACCAGGTCACAAGAGGTAGTGCAACACAGGGTGAAGGGGGCGAATCTGGAACTAGGGTCCTTCAGTTGCTGCCTCCTAGTTTTTAACCTGGACCAGTAACTTCAGTTCTCCGTGACTGACTTTCCTCACCTGAAAAAATGGGATAGTAGTATCTATTTTGTACGGTTGTTTTGATGATTAAAATTAAGCATTTAGAACAGTGTAGGCACAAAATAAATGCTGATAAACGCTGATTATTTTCATCATCACTAATTCACTGTGATAGGGCATTTATATTTTCCAATTTAAAAATAAGATAATCTTAATCCAAAGACAGAACATGCCATTAGCCTATCTAATAAAAAATATTTAAAAACTTTTTAAAAAGAAATATTTTTGTTTTAAAGCTTTTTTAAAAAATAAAAGAGCTCTCTTTTGTGCACTCTTTTGTTAAAGCATTAATTCCCATGGAACGCTGCAATCTGAAGACATCCTGCAGACTTCAAAAAAAAAAAGTCCTCAATGACAGAACAAAATTATTCTTATAGTTCTCCCAATTCCTCCAAGACCTCGGTTCATGGTGGTTCCAGAGCTTGAGGAACACACACAGCTCTGAAAATTAAATTATTATTAACAAAGATATTTGCATTGTGAAACTCTCCAGAACTTCCTAATGTCTTTCCCATTCCAAAATTTCACAGTTGTTTGAACACTGACACATTAGTGTCTGGTGTGTAATTGTTCAAAACTCTACATCATCTCAGAAAAACTTCATTTAACAACAATAGCTGTGAAATGAGTCATGATAAACGGGCTGTGCCAAGTCAGCACAGCTGAGACTGACAGCACGAACTTCCTCCAAAGGCCCTAACAAAACCACTAAGGTCCCTGGCTGCTCATCTGAGAAATGTCCATTTGGAAACTGTATATAAGAAAGTGTACAGACAAGTAACACTAAGTGTTTCTAAACTAAGTCTTTAGAAAGAAATCAAATTTATGGCAAAAGATGTCATTAACTAGGTCTTTAACTTCAGGAATTCAGGGACACACTCACTAGTGTAAACGGAGGCAGCTTTGGGATGCTGGTTGGGCTGGAGGATTCAATGACTGGTAGAGAAACAGATAAATGCGTTTTAAAGACGTATGGAAAAAGGAAAGAATGAATCTGATGAACTCTTTCCTTTCTCCATGCTCTGCGGCACAAATACTCAGAGGAAGTACGATGTAAAAACATGGGCTCATGGTCGATTTGACTTGGGTTCACGGCACAGCATTTGTTAGTTGTGTGTCTTTACATCTATTTGTACCTTGATTTTCACCCATCTGTGTAATGGGGGAAATACACAGCAGGAGTCTTGTGAAAATCAGAACTACCATTTGTTTAATAGCTGGCACACAGCAGACGATCTCAAGACAGCAGCTGTGATTATGGCTGCTGTGGCCCCAGGAAGAACTGGACCTGCTTTGGTAGAGTCTGCTTCTCTGCTGTCTGTTAATCAGTGATACACAAATGCAAAGAAAGTCAATTAGTAAAGTACAGCAGAAGACTATCTGTGGAAAGACTACCTGGCTGAAATTGGTAGAAACAATGACGATTTTCTGTCATTAGAAGGCTGCGCTAATATATTTTGTCTTCTACATAATTCTGTCTATAGGTCCCTATTAGCATTAACTAATTTGTTTCTCACTTGTTCAAGGGCATTATATGGACATATAAGAATTTAAATAGACAAAAGAAATAATTAACCTTAACATTTCTTCTACGGCACTATGAAGACAAATAAAGTAAGTGAAATATTCAGAATCTCCCCATTCCCTTCTGAAATGTTTCTTTGGTTACTAAAGCCATATAGGCAGGGAAGTCTGAACTGATTCTTATATGCAAAACTCAACTATTTAAATACTGAAGATAGTTCTGAAATATTAAAACAACTCTTCCAATATCCCCACCCAAAAACTGCCCCAATGAAAAAACCAGTCCGAAAACAATAAGGTGGGGGGTTGGGGGTAAGGAAGATATCAGGATTAAATTTCATATCTCTCAATATACTTTTTAAATATCAGATTAATACAGCGAGTAGCTTAACTATCAAGCCAATACAGAGAATATGCCACCATTTAGCGATTTATTTTCCACATAAGGAAGAAAATTTATATACACTACACATTTGCAAAAACGGTATATAGAACATACAATTTATATTTACCTTTAATTCTATGGTTTATCTTCCACTGCTCATGCCTCTGTCTTCATAAATAGTAATTTCAATCTAACAGCATGGCTGTTAAGAAAACACACTACAGGGAATATAAAGAAACAAAGCAAAGGAACAGACGAAACAAAAACCAACTCTTGGACACTGGCAAGAGAACTGCAGTCACCAGTGGTGACAAGGTAGAGGGTGGAGGCAAACAGTGGTGGGCCCAAGGGACAATAAAGAACTTCCAGTAATTTGGTGGAGGGCAGGGTGTATTGTTGTCATATATCTGAGGAATGGGGAACGTGCACATATGGGTTTATATTATTTCATGCAGCAATGTTACCTCAATAAATTAAAGTTGAAAAACAACAGCAAAGAGAACACACTATAGAACACAAAATAAAATGAGACTGAGGCAAGATAATGTATATAACTTGCACAGACTTTTAAAATTATTGAAGAGTCTCCTACTTAAGTTGGATATGCTTTCTTCACCTTGCCAAAAAAATTTAAGAAATGTCAATTGCTTGTAATACTCCACACCTAACATGTACATGTGGAACTTCAAACACTGACTATTTTTTGGAAAAAAAAAAATCCGAAAAAGTAATCTTTATTGTAAAACTTGAGGGCTCTTAACCGAGAATTAATGGAAGTAAAGACTTCAGAGGTTCAAAATGTCCTCAAATTACAAATAAACTTTTTCTTGGGAGAGGGTTCATGTCTTCTAAAAGTTTTAAGAACCATTGGTGGAGAGCATAATAAAACTGCTGAAATTATTATTGGCCAGAAAGTCCAGGATTATCTGACTCAGGTTTTAAAAAAAAATTTATTTTATCCATTACTCCAGTTATCAAGCTAAATTAGTTTTTGCAATTTTATTTACAAAATTCACTTAGTGATTTTCAAAGCTTATTGCCTCTAAAATATGCACAGTATGTCAAAGGTAATGAAATTATACATCTGGCAGCTGTAACTGATTTCAACTAGTCAGATGAACCCACAGAACTGCAATTCATTTAGATGACAAGTCTCACCACACATTATGAGTTTATGCATTTCAAAGGGGCTTTAGGTTCAGAGTTTCTGCAGCTGAAATGCATTACTCACACCAGACCCATTATTACTACAAGATGCCCTCAGAGCCACCAAGAAAGACAGTAACGAGAATACTAAACAATCCACAGAAACCTGCACAGTAAAGGCGATGTTTTAAGAAAAAAATGTTGGATATTGGAGATTTATGGAATGCATGCAATTCATGCAGATTTCTAGAGCAAATACAAGAGAAGGGAGTTAAAATCTCTCTAGCCAATGTGAAATGGTACTATCATTTTCTTTATATAGCTACTGTGACCTTATGATCTGGGCTAAAAAGGATACAACTCGAAGTCCTCTCTCGATGGGATCTGTCAGGAGGAGGCCCTGGGGAGCATATATCTTCTCATTCTGCTCTTGAATGTATTTGGAGACTTTCTTCAGAACCTGATAGAAAGAAACACCACTTGTAAAAAATTTCATCAGGTTTCCCTTTAAATACCATCGAGCGCAAAATATTCAGGTAGTAGACTTAGTTTTCATAGCAAATCGTAAGGATATTCATATGCAGGAATACAACAACTCATAACTTGGCTCATAACATACAGGACAGAGTGATGAACTCTTCAGGCTGTAAGTGTTTTCAATGCAGCATAAGTATAAATGCCTACAGAAGTATGCTGAGGACCAGTCCCACTTACCTGCTAGTCACTTTAATCCTGGATATAGTGACAAATAGATAAATATATGATTATACATACAATAGTTAGTCATGCTTTCGTTTTTCCTACTCAAAGTTTTGTTAATGTAACATCACCTAGCGTCAAGGCTAGTTCCTGGCCTTCCCCTTGAACGCTAAGAATTGCTGCTTCTTTCCTTTGTATGTCTTCACCAGTTTTAAGTAATGATAAAAGAGGTGATCACAAAAGGTAGATCGGTTAGTTTAAAACTGAAAAGTTCACTTTCTTTGTAAAGCACGTGGGCATGAGGTGCGATGGAGCTCCTGGTGACTATGAGTGCTTGTTTTCATGACTGCATGCAGTGCTACTCTGTAGTAGATTTATAAGTTTAGTATAAAGGTTGTAAAAGTCAAAGCAAATGTGGACAAAAACCAGAAAGGACATAAAGGAACTTCTGGAAATTGATGAATCTCCAGCTTTAATAAAAGGCAATTCTGAGACAGATAAGCTAGAAGAAAATAAATCTTAACAGCTATATCCAAAATCAAAGAGTTACACGTTTTATTTCAGACTCAAAGTCATCATAACTGTTTTCTGGCTCTCATGTTTGAAAAGGCTTCGATCCAGCTTTTTAATTACTATATATTTTCTTAAATTCACACTACCAGCATATTATAAAGTCACAGATAAAAGTAATCCCAACATAAAGGGAAAAAAAGAACTCTATGAAAAAAAGTGGGAAATTAAGAAATTAAGTATGGGTATATAATGTATAATGTCCAAACTAACAAATTAGGATATTATAATTTAGCTTGTTTGGTATAAACTGAGAATTTAAAACTCTGTGTGGTTTCTAAGACCACATTTTCTTATTGAAGGAAAATAAATAGTTTACTCAGGTTACATCTTTGGGAATAATACAATCTCATGTTTTATAAGCTTTGGCAAACAATAAATTATATATAGATGGTGATTTATGATAATGCAGATCTTAAATCTATATAATGTTATGATGCAATGTTCCTTCAGTAACTTTTTTTAAAAATAGAAGAACGTAACATTATTAAAAGGAATTTTCAAAGTTCTTTATGTATTAAATTAAGAATACTATTTCTAAAGAAAATATGTATTTTTTCACCTAATTACCTTTAAGTACATATATCATTCTATTTTCAATTCTTTAGGAATTTGAACTATGCTTGGCCTTTATAAGCAAATAATCCTAGGTGCTATCTTTCCATCTGAGACTGTCAATCATACTTAAATAATGAACAGAAGGAAGTAGCCCATAAAGGTGCCCAAATTAGGACTCTCAGTCTTCTCTCCAATTTCCTTCTCAGCTCATCTGCCAAAACTGAAAATTGAAAGGTTAGTCTCCCCTCACCCCAGATCATTAATACTAGAAGGGGACACTCAGAAAAATGTTTGCTTGACTGATTTCAAAGAAAGGGTTCCTTCAGAACAGCTTTCCTCCCTATCTCCCTGGATATAGGCAACCAGCAAAGAAATAACATTCCTTATTTGATTCAAGCATAACTTTGTTGTGCAAGGTTTTATTTAAACTTTAATAACATTCACGTGCACTTGAGTATCCGTTCAGAAAGAAAATGACTTTTCTTTTTGTATAAGCTTCAAATACTCAAACTATTTTGGTGAAGGCATTACTATAGGAAAGCATCAATATGAGTAAACGCATTCTAGCAGATATTCTATGCTCACCCCCAAGAAACTTTATGTTGATATTTTACTGATTTTATTTTTGGCAAATCAATGCTAAAACAAACTGTAATACAGAACGAAATTATGTTACCCTCAAAGCTTCAACAAAACCTCGGTATCTATAAATTTATAAAGTAACAGCACAATCAAACCTCAGAAAAGATTATTACTGTGCTTGATAATATAAAACTGGAGAAAGTCTACTAGACCCTCAAGAAGAAAGATCTTAAACAAGGCTAAGTGAGAACATTAGGATCTTAGTATCTTCAGAAAATATCTAAGTTCCTCCTAGCTGTGTTTCTTTTGCAGATTATAGCACACAGGCAGAAGGGACATTTTCTAGTTGATGATTAAGGCTGATAGCAACTGAGAGGAGAATCTTTTACAAGCCCATTTGTTCCCTAATTATAATGGGTAGCGACAACAGAGAAAACAACACTGAATTCTTTATGCTCATTTTAAATCAATAAATAGCACATTATAGGAAAAAAATGTATGATTGTTCTGGTGAGTTTTAAAAGGTCTATTTTAATTTCAAAATATTTAACCCACATGACAAAGTGTAAACACTATTTATTATATTTGGCTTATTCTTATGGACTAGAAATTTTAGTGTTTAAAACAATGAAGACTAAATGACTCAATCCTGTTCTTTCATAATTTTTTTAATAAAAGCATAGATTCCTAAAGGATAAATTGCAGAGGGGGAAAGGGCAGCTGTTCTTACACATCTATCATTTTTTAAAAAATATAAATACAGTTTTCTTTTAAAAAATATAGGTACAAGTGTGCCCTGGTGGAGCAGCGGTTGGATCATTAGCCTCCAGGGGAGCAGGCCACATATCCCTGGGGTCGAGTCCTGGACCTGGGGGGGCGGGCAACCAGGGAGAACAGCTAAATAAAAATAAAATAAAGATGCCTTTTCCTCCTCTCTCTTCCTGCCTACCTGCCTGCTTGTGTTCATTCCTGCCTATACCTTTCCTTAGAAAAACAAAACAAAGAACCCCCAACATATATATATATATATATATATATATATATATATATATATGTATACGTGCATGTTATAGTACAGGTACACTGAATATTATGACCATTCCAGTTATCTGCTTTGTGTGATCTAGTTATCCATGCAATTTCTAAAACAAATCTATTTCGAAAATGTGGCCGTGCCTCAAATTTTGTTTTTTTGACTATTATTTTGTCTTTATTTGCTTTATAATATTCACTTTATAAAAGAAACCTTAATTGTCCTGTAAAGTAGTACCATATATATTGCCTATGAACCTAAGTTAAAACACATACTGGGATCAATCAACTTCTATTATTTTTCTGATATTGAGAACTACCTTTTGAGATTAATAATCAAAAGGATTTTACTTAAGAGCTGCTAAATGTTTTAGCTGTTAGATAAACTAGTAGCTCAAAAACTTTTCATACCCGAAATAAAAAAAATGTTTATTTGAATTCATAAATATCTGATTAAATAGATCTCAAAACTTTTTTTTGACTATCTACTATGTCAGGCAACTTATTAATTCTACAATCCATTTTATAGTTTGAGAGAACTCAGATTAACTTGTTGAAGACCCCATAATTAGTAAATGGCACATAATCACCAATTTCTTTTTACAACTGATGCAGGTGGTATCTGTATTTTTTCAACAAATGTATATAAATAAGTTAATTAAAATATCATCAACAAATTTAAAGTTGTAGTGAAATGACAACTGAAGCACCCGTATTCCTCTAAGCATAAGTAAAACACTCTGGAGGATGTGTTTCTATTATTAATTGGCAATACCATGTACTTCTTCAAATGACCATCCCTGGGTGACCTAGTTTTTATCCATATGAATTCAGCCTTATCCTCCCTCCAACATTCAGATCCTCATCAGTGCTTGGTTCCACTGTCATGTATGTCTTGAATCTGTTCTCCTTCCAGCTCCAGTCCTCTGTTCCAACACTATTATCATCTCTTGCCTGGACTTCTATGGAACTTCCTACCTGGTTTCCCCACTTGTACTTTTATACTTTTTTCTCAGAGCAAAGAGATTGCTTCTAGTTATGTCCTGGTGGCTCAGGTGTTAAGTTGGTAGCTGGGATATAGACCATGTTAAGTTCAAGGACCCCTGAGGGAGTGGGATAAGGTGGAGTAGAAGAACAATTAAAAAAAAAGCAAAACCCTCCCCAAATAAATAAATAAAAATGCTTCTTTCTCCTCTTCTATCCTTCTGCCTGCCTTCCTTCCTCTTAAAAAAAAATAAAAGGAATCTGAAATGACTAAAGAAGAGGCGGAATATATATACAATGGAATAGTACCCCACTACTGAAAACACGTGAAACGCTGTCATTTTCAACAACATGGATGGAAGTAGAGGGAATTATGCTAAGACAGAAAAAAGAGGAGAAAGGCAAATACCAGATGATCACTCATGCAGAATATAAAGAAACAAAACAAATGAATAGATGAAACAAAAACTAACCCTGGGACTCTAACAACAGAACTGAGGCTACCAGAGAAGGGATTGGAGGGGGAACAAAGGGTAGCTGAGGTCCAATGGGCCATGGGGGAGGACTACTAGAAATTTGTGATGAACATGGTGCTATATATTTGATGGAGCTTAAACTGGCACAGCTAAAACTTACACTGTGTTGTAAGTCAATGATAACTGCAATTTAAAAAGAAAAAGGAATTCTGATCATATCATTCTTTTGTTTAAAACCTTCAAGTAGCTTCCCCTGCATAGATAATAGAATCTAACTTCTCTCCACGAACTATACACTCCTGCATGATACAGGTTCCCCTTACCTTTCCAACACTGTCTCTAGTTATTTTTCTACCTAATCTTCTCCTTCTACACTAGCCTTTTTTCAGTTCCCAGGACTCATCAGCCTTTGGATCTTTGCCTATATTGATCTTTCTGTCTGAATGGACCCAAGTTTTTCATCCTTCCTGAGGTAGCTTAAATATCATCACCTCCAGGCCTTGTATGAACGTACAATCTAAATCATGTCTTTCCTTTTCTATTATAGGAGAATTTGTTCCCTTCAAGGCACTTATCACAACTTACAATTTTGTTGGTTTTATTTGTTTTCTTGCTATTATCAGTTGTACTACTAAACTGTAAGGTCAGCAATCTTATTTGCCTTATTGAGTTATGTCCCCTGCACACTGCTTAGCATATGGTAGGTAGGCTTTCAAGATTTCTTGAAAGAAGTTCCAGTACCTTCACTCATAAACGTTATTAATGATATGCTATTAAGAAAAAGCAGGTTGAAAGCTGATACTGACCCTTAAATTGCTGATTTTACTGCACCCTGGTGGCTTTGTGGGTAAGGCCACTACAGTCCACACACATCCCAAGGACCCAGGTTCAAGACCTGGGGCCAGGGGAGTAACCAAGATGAACAACTAAATAAGATAAATAAAAATGTTTGTTTCTTCCTCCTCTCTACCTGTCTGCACCTTTCCTTTTAATTTTTTTTAAGGAACTGTTTTATCTTAAAAAAAAAAGTTGCTGATTTTGAAATGTTACTTAAATAAAAGTTAGCTGCTTCTCTGTGTGATAGGAAGAAGGAAATAAAGTACTAATTTAGTTACTAAAGCATACCTTTTACATGATGCAGAATTATAACACTAAGAGAATTCATGACAGGATGCTAATGAGGAATACAGCATTATGCTCAGCCAGTAGCTTTTCATATTTTAGCTTTATCTGCTTTTCATTATACGAAGTGCAAGACAATGACAGGGATATTTCAACAGTGGGTGTGGGGGTGATTACTGTGATCTACTTAAAGCAATTTATAACACATATTCAATGAGTGTGCTTGGTGTTTGAGGTGAAGGGGGAATTTAAAATGGTTAAAGTACTGTCCTTGACCTCAAGAAAAATACACATTTGAAGGGCAAACAAACCAAGAATGTGAACAACTACATTCCAAAGTAGAGGCTGGTAAATGCCAGAAAAGAGATACAAATAAAATGTTGTGGAGAAAAAGAATTCTGTTAAGAGTAAGAAAAAGTTAAGGTGATGGTGGACATAAGGGATTGGTGAGATTTAAATGTGAGAAGGGCATTCTAAGTGGAAGAAAACCTCGGAGAGTGTTTTTGGTCACCAATGAATAATCAAGTTTGGCTGAAAGATAAAGTGAGGAAGGGGTGGGAAACAGAGCTAATAAAGTAAGCTGGAGATCTGCTTGAGAAGGGATAGAACTTTACTCAGTGGAAATAAATGGGAAGCCTGGAAGACCTCTAATTAGCAGGAGTGGTCAGGGAAGAGACAACAGCAAACATTTTGGAAAAGTGAAAGAATGGAAGAAGACTAGCCAGGAGACTATTTCAACAATCTAGGGGACAGGTAATAAGGGCACAAATTAGGAAAGTAGTAGAGGAAATCATGAAAATTTAATGAAGTGGGGGAAGGAAGCTATTTGAGTCTTTGATAACTGAGATACACATGTACATACATACATACATATACACACGCACACACATTATTCCTAAAGATGGTACTAAAAAGATGGTGTTATTAAACAAGATGTGGAGGTGTAAGGCTTGACTTTTGGACATTTTAAGTTGAGAAGCCAGCAACTCTGGGTCAAGTAGGCAATTAGAAAGCGAAGACAAGAACTCAAATGGAAGGGAAAGAATAAAGACAGAAATTTGGGGAAAGAAAAGTAAAAGGATTCTCAGAAAATTGGGTAGAATAAAAACAGATTTTTCTGCCTTCTTAAGTACAGATCAACTTGAATACTGAACTTTGAGCTAACATAACAATTTTGGTGTTTCTGAAAGACTCGACTCTTTTCTACGTGCTCAGCACATAGGAGCAATAATAAAATGTCAGTTACTATTTTTATAATGCCTCTTTACATTTTATGGCAGTTGTCACCATGTAATCATAAACATGCAATAAACTGAACTTATGATTTGTAGAGAATTTGTGAATGTAGCCATACCTTCTCATAGTGAGTTTCCATGCATAAGAAGATGGTATATGCTGTTAAACAAGCCAGGCAGCCTTCAAGATATGATTGGCCCCCAAGTTTTTCTGCTTCTGCATAAAGATTATTTAGAGTTCGAACTGTTTCTTCAAATTGTTGCCTATCAATCTGTAGGGAAGAAAGAATTTCAAAATAAGTTTTGAAAAAAAAAAAAGATCACCAACTCAATTATGCTTGTCACCACTAATTTAATTTTGCTAGCTATTTTGTTAACATTCTCATCTAATAACTGGCAAACAATTTTTTAGGTGATTAAATCTGGACCTAATTTACTGAAACTGCTTAGGGTTTGCTTAATTTTATTCCTCTTACGGTATTTTTTCATTCTTCATACTGAATCTCAAGTAACTTAATTAGACTGCACAATCTAACCATTTTTCCATTCATTTATATTTACATTTACTGGGCACCTAGCAAAAGATATTATGAGCCCTTCGAGTAAGATAAGTGAGACATGGTTTCAGTCCTCAAGTTTACATTCACGTAAGCAGTAGAGATCTACAAACATTAAAAACATTTATCAACATGGTCTGATAGTACAGGGTTATATAAAGTACAGGGTAGGATGGGGTGGGCACAAAAGGAGAGACACTCCGTTTACCTGGAGAGCAGGCAATCTTAAGTTGAGTACCTAAACACTGGGAGATTTATAGGTAAGAAAGAGAAGGACGTTTTAGGCAGAAGGGCCAAAAAGGTGTTAAGTCTGCCATTCTGTTTACTTCATCTCCCATCTTTTAAAAATTATCTATTTGAACAAAATGTAAAAAAAAAGGGAAAAAAGAAAAAAAATTACTATTTCATTACTAAAAGTTTACACTGAACAAGGCAAAAGCTCAATCTACCACACAAGTCTACTCTAAGTCACACTTATTGTCTCTTTCTATTCAGTGACACCATTATCTGACTTCTACTGTACCCTGGGACTGTCGGGGTCCATTCGGAGTATTTTACTCAATCCTATCAATCTCGGTAACAAAGCAGTTTATCTGTCCATATTCTAGGTCTTCTTTCGTATATCTCTATTATTCCTAAAACTAGTAACTACTTACACATGAATTAAGTCTTTATGTAAAAAGACTCAGAAAAGTCAAAGAATCTCAATATATAGCTTGAGACAATATATTCCCCCAAATATAATTTTTAAAATATGACATTTTCTTTCCATTTACATCTTATTTGGAAATGTTTTTATCAGAACAGTGAACCTAAATTTTAGGGACACAATGTCATTTGTTTGGATATTGTTAGATTATAAAAGGAGATATGGAAATTATGTGCATGATGAAAGATTTCAACTTCAGCAGAATGGGCAGCTTCCCATGATGCCATGTCAGTAGTGACCTATTTCAGTCAACATACTTTCCATGAACGTCACCATCTCTAAATAAGAAATAAGGCTTGTCATCTAGAACTACTTTGGTGGCCCCATATTCTGGAAGAACTTTATCTCCAACTTTCATGCTGATTGAATCTCTCCACCTTTTTCCTTGGGATTTTTCTGGAAGCAGAATGAATGCCTCCTTTGGTTACCATTTTGACTGCAGTCCTTTCAAACAGGGAAAGAAACCTTCTAAATACCTCTCCTGCCATGACTGACTTGCAGCTCATACTCTGCTCTTGCGTCACTGCCTAAAGGAGAACCGCATGCAGGTGTGCTTGCCCCCCCAGTCTTTGACCATCGCCCTTAAGCTATTAAAATCTTTCAAGT
The DNA here is from genome assembly GCA_004363575.1 of Solenodon paradoxus. Taxonomy (NCBI): domain Eukaryota; kingdom Metazoa; phylum Chordata; class Mammalia; order Eulipotyphla; family Solenodontidae; genus Solenodon; species Solenodon paradoxus. The sequence goes on from RJWH01000252.1 coordinate 606,523, forward strand.
TAGAAGCAGTTGAAATCACTGTCCTGCTCTTTGTGTGGAAAACTGTGAAGACTCAACGAACCAATCGCATGAAAAAGTTTAATGTAAACTTATTACATTATAAATTATTTTTCAAAAGGAGCTACTTTCAATTCCCCAGAATATTAGTTTCTGACAGGGGTTGGGTGCGCAAGATGGTGCTGTGAGTCAAGCAGCACTCCTTACTGATTACTTTGATTTGTCTACATTAAATCTGATAAAGTTCTTTGGGTACTACAAATAATTCTTTAAAGCTACTCTAAGATTGAAATGAGTTATAGGATGGCAGCAAATCATAAAAACAAAGAACTCACCAAGGTGAGGGATTATTAAAAAAAAAGAAGGTAACAAAAAAGAGAAAAGTCATTTTTTTTAAGTCAAGAACTTCTTTGAAAGGTCATAACAAAGGAAAAGGGAAAATAAGGTAAAAAGGATGCTAGGCATCAGTACAAGTAGAGGACATACTCAACATGCAAGCACTCAACAGAAGAAATGTGGGCCTTCTATACTATTGCTGTTAGATAGTATGAACAACAGCTTCAGTGGCCTCCCGCTGGTCCCTGACACAGGAATTACATCAAAAACTGGAGCTATGTGAATTTGGAAACAAATACAAATCTGGACCAAAAAGCATTAACAAATCAGGATGAAAACAGGAATCAGGTTCAGTTTCCCAGAATTTTTGTTTCTCGTTGAAACACATGTAGAAGCAGGGGTCTGATGCTTAAGGTGATCAAAAGAACTTCTGCTGATCAGATACAGAGACGTATTTTAAAGGCATTAAGCGGGTATTTACGGGAACAAATGGGCCTCATTTCTCTTCTGCCCAGACCCATCAAAGCATTACAATCTAACAGGCAGTGGAGAAAGTAAATTTCTTGATAGAACTTGTCCTCACTCTCAAATTAAAGGGTACAAATATATGTGTGCGTATGTATGTGTTTAAAGCTTTAAAGGATTACAAGACATTTGTATATTTGTCTCTTTCTCTATTAAGTTGCCAAGTGTGATGTTCCATAAGAGGAGAGCAATCAGCAGCGTAGCAATCAGTATAATTTCCAGGGCAAGTAGGAGAGAAAACAAAGAAAAGAAACCTTTCCATTTGCCATCAAACAAAGCAAGGAAAATTTAAACCTGTAATTTAAATTTAATCTCAATACAGAAAAAAAAAAATCAAAGTTTTCCCAAGCAGTTTAAATTATAAGCTAGAGTTTTAACCCAAACATTTAAAATTAAAAAAAAAATTCAAAGGCACAATTTTACAGTACTATATAACATTCCATATAGTACTCAGAATAGTAAGTAGTTCTGGGTTACACGAATTCCAAGGACTCCAGAATTTAGAAACATCAATTTCCTGTCAAAATCAGTGGGAAACTGTGACTACATTGCATTGTGTTTCTGAATTTGGTCTATTAAACAAAGGCTCTACCACACAGAAAGTGGAAGGCTAATGTGTGAGTCTGCATACATATATCTGACTCCACTATGAGCTGGAAATTTGACTTTAAAACCTTTCATTGAAGGAGTCTTATAACATCCAAATAAGTGTGTTGAGAAAGAGCAGTGTACATTCTATTTGAAAGTACATAGTGTAAGTCAGTTTCTATAAGAGGCTTAAAAATAAAATATTTGATCTACTTCATATAAGTCCTAACATGTAAAATATGTTAACTGTGATGCTGTTGTTAAATTATTTTTAAAACAACACTCAGTAGCTCTAGTCAACAGGCAACTTGCTCCATTTCTACCTCTTCAAACCACTGTGGAAAAAGTAACCTCCTGTCAAGCTAAGTTAACTCACAATATTGTGACAACTTGCAGGCATTTCACAAACAAGCTAATCTACAGATCTTTATAAGACTTGCTTGGTCTTTAATTTGCACTTACAGAAATGTACTTGGGCATCTAATCTGCCCATGTTTATAAATCAAGCTGAAGGACACTATAATTGATCACTGTTGATCTTCTAACCTTGGCAATCAGGCAGAGCAACCTGCAAGCCGATTTTAAATGGTTGTGCTACACATTTCTCTGGTACAGACTCATCTACACCCACTTATTCCTTGACCAGCATTTCTTAGCCCCACGCCCACAGGATACCTAATCACATCAGTGCCTCTGCCTCCTTGTCAAAGAGTAGTCACAAAACCCGCTCCCATCTCACCAAAAATTGACCCCTGAACAGGAAACAATATACAGTGACATGGCTGAAGATCAGGAGTCTCTATTTGGCTAAGTGAATGTATGTAGGCCTAAGAAAACACACACACACATATACTCTCCCATAAGCTCGCTTCATTGTACTTTCAAAATAAGTTAAAATTTTTGTGTGTGCTGTCTCAAGAAAGGGGAAATACATCCCATTTTTCTATTTATGGGCACAAAGTCGCCAAAAAACCTATAGCCTGATGACAATTTTGATATGCAAGCCAACACAACATGGGGGATCCTAACTGGGAGTGAAGAAGGCCTTGTTCTGAGCCCTGGCCAGGACCATACGTTCTGTTTTTCAGATTCCAAGAAGCCCCGTCTGCACTGACTGGTACACCACTTAATAAACCCAGTAGACCCTTTCTGCCCGGCAATGCTACTGGCAGTGGCCAAACGCCAATCACGAGAATGAGGATTTCTCTTCCGTGGTAGGAGGATATAGCTTAAAGCATGCGAGTTAAGTGGCCGGGAGCCTCAGGAATTAGTTCCTCATCTCTGTTGTCAATACCTCGGGGTGAGCGAGGGGTGGGGAGTGGAGCAGCAGAAGGCTGGAGAAGATTCCCTAACTGGGCAGGACAATTCTATCAGGTCACCACACCCGGGGACTTGGCCGCCGCCTTCCTCCTCCAACTAGGACTTCATCAGTGGCCGTCTCCGTACATCTCATCTGTGCCAAGGTTCCCTCTTTGCCTGCTTTCCCTGCCGCTCCCCAGCCGGAGACACAGTCCCTCCCGCCCCGAGGGATCCCCTCCCTCGCTCCAGAGCAGGTCCGGAGAGCCAGGCTGCGTACCCGGTTCTCCAGCTCCGCGGGGAACTTGGTCTGGAACTGGCACCGTGTGCCACTGCTGTAGTCTCGCTGAATGAACACCTTCCCGGACACCGGCGCCTGCTGCGGCCTCATGGCGAGGTCAAGACCGGCCGCGCTGTGGGTTCGGGGGACACCAACCACAGGTCAAATCTCCGGCCCGGAACCGGGACCCAGAACCCCTGCCCGCCAGCTCCGCAGACCCAACCACCGCCCAAAGCACAGCAAGTCCTCTCCCAGCTGCGTTCCCCGTCACTCATGCTTGTGCCGCGGGTCTGCAGCTACAGCCCGGGCCTACAGCCCGCGCCCACCATAACCCGGTTCGGCCCGGGAAACACGAACCCGCCTCCTCTGCCTTCCAGCTGCTGTCGCACCGCCTACAGCGTCACTTACGTCCTGCCGCAAAAGGCCTTTACCCGCCCCGCCGCTCGGCCTCCTACCGCAAGCCTAGGCCTCCTCCCTCTCCTCTGGCCGTAAAGCGTCTCTGTTGAGGTTGCGCACTGAGGCGCGGGGCGGGCGCTCTGGGCGGAGTCCACTCTGACTCCGCCCCGCTCAAGGGAGTCTACCGGAAGGAACTGGCGGGGCGAGGAACCAGTGCAGAGGTGGAGTCGACAGGATGACGCAGAAGGTTGAGACCCGGGATTTCCCCGTTGTGCCATTTCCTTCTTGGCTAGATAGTACCTAGTTACTGATTGTTAAGGGGCTGTTTTCACCCTTGTTTGGACTTAGCAGCTTACACTGAAGTTTAATATTGACCCCCCCCCGCCAATCCCCCCAAACACCTGCTCATAGAATTTTAGACTAGAAAGCAGGCTGTTGGGCATCCTTTCGGCCCCGGGGGAAACTATTGCAACAGAGTAGGAGGCAGGGAGGAAGAAGGACCTGCTTGGGATTCATTGTGAAGCATCCCTCCAACTATTCTCCGAGGTGTTTTCTTTTCTCCTTCCCCAGAGATTTTTACCCAGCACCTCAGCAACATCGCTCAGATGATCTGAAGACAGACCGTTCTGCCCCTTTCCTTGGCCATCGGCACCCTGGCTTTACTCAGCATACCTTTGCGAGGCAGCCAGAGAAACCCCACTTTATCCTTATCTTATGTTTCTTGGGTAATATTACTTGTCAGTACTTCTGTCTGGTCCTATCTTTAATACATATATTTTTTCTCTTATATTTTGAGAACAGATTTATGGAGGTATAAATAACATACAGTAAACGCAACATGTTTGAAGTGGTCAGGTTGCAAAGTTCTGACTTGTATATACCCATGAAAAACTCATTACTTCCATTCTTTACCCTCAAAAGTTTCCTCATGCTCTTTTGTAATTCCTCCTTCTTGCCCCTCCCCAGTATTAGTCCATTTAATTGGCATATTCTTGAGTTGTATAGAGAATCAATCATATAGTAGTTACTCTTTTTTTATCTGGCTCTTTCACATAGATTGTTTTGAGATTGATCTGTTGTGTTACTAAGAATTACTTTTTTGTTGTTGCTGGAAATAATTTCATTATCTGAGTATGTTCACCTGTCGTTTGACATTTAAATTACTTTAATTTGGAGCTATTACAAACAAAATTGCTATTGGATATGCATCTACAAGTCTTTGCATGGACATATGTTTTCATTGGATAAATACCTTGGACTAGAATGGCCAGATCATAGGGTAGGTATATGTTTAACACTTTAGGAACTGCCAGACTTTTCCAAAGTGGTTGTACCGTTTTACATTCCTGCCAGCAGTGTCTGAGAGTTGCAGTTTCTCTACATCCTTGCCAACTTTTGTGTAAGGTAGCTATTTATAGTTATAACTTTCATCTTCTATGACTAATGATTTTGAACATCTTCTTATGTACTTATTGACCATTCATATATCTTTTTCAGTGAAGTTTCTATTAAAATCTTACATCCATTTTTTTTGTTTTTGTTTTTGTTTTCCTATTACAGGTACGCCCTGCATTTCAGAAGTTTTCATTACACCATTTTGCTTTCAGGAAAGACCCACATTAGTATCTGGTTTTGCTAACTGAAATAAATCCGAAGAGGATTTACCATTTTATGACAGAAGGCGAAAAGCGAAAATAGTGTTCAGCGTGTTTTACACTGAGCTGGCGGAGAGGCAGCCCCCACCTGAGCTGCAAGAACACTACCAGGCTCCTTCTTCCAGGGTCTTTATGTAGGCTGTGTATTTATAATATCATTCCTGACAATTTTATATGTTAGTGGGATTTTACGTTTCCTGTGTTATTTAATATTGTTTGGTAGATGATTTTTGGTGTTTGGAAACTCTCACAATTTTTTTCTATTTAAGTTAGTGATAATTGCTTTTTTTGCTCTACACCATTTTGTCTTTCAAAAGCTTTCATAGAAGCATTCTACTTTTGGATGGCTAGGGAAACCTATGATGAGTTTAGAATTCTTTTTGTATTGTATATTATAGAGAAAAGCCCTTTATCAGAAATATGGTTTGCAGTCATTTTTTCCTAGTCTATATCTTGTCTTTTCACTCTCTTAATATAAACATGGGTGTTGAGATCTTGGGGAGGGTATTATTCTGCCTTCCCTAGGTACGGAGAGAAGCTCATTTTACCCCTCCATGTGATTATCTGATTGTACCAATACCATTTATTGAAGACTTTCCTTTCTTTACTTCATTGTCTTTGGACCTGCATGGAAAATTTGTTGTTTATAAATGTGTATGTGTCTATTTCTGAATTTTCTATTCTGTTCCATTACCTGCTCTTGTTTTGTATTAAATGTCTATAGTGTTTGTCTCTGAAGTTGGTGCATCCTTACTGACTCAGTAAGCTCTTCTGGAAGATGCTTTCCTGCATCTTCTTAAAGATTTGAACTTGGAAACACTCAAAATGGTACAATAATCTTTACCCTCAAACTGTCGTTCTAGTGGAGTAAAGCAAACAATTTTCATACATTGAGTACAAGGGTGATATTTTTTGAAATATTTCTAAGTGTATTTTTCCTTTGTCTTCATTTGGGCTTCTCCCTACTGCCCTTGATCGCCACTAGGTGGTGAAACTGTTTGTTTGTTTTTTTTGTCCCTGGAAATGGAAGGGCACGAATATAACCCCAGGAGAGCTCTCTGGACACTTGGGAAGAGGGCCTGGGTGAAAAAGGAATCGAAAGATAGTAAGTCGTATTAAGTGTCACTGTCTATGTCCCAATGTACTCATATTCCGGAAAACCTGGCAGGAGAGGGAATGAGGGTCTTGGGAGATGTGAATGCCAGCGCAGCATGGCCTGCTCATTCTTTTTCAAGGTTCAGACCAGAAGTCCCTTTTTCAGCACAGAACCGAGAGTGGTAATGAGAGCAACCTAGGTGTCATACAGGTGGCGGATGAGAGATGGGCAAGGAAGGCTGCTGGGGCCAAGATATTCCTGTCTATTCTGTGACCCACACCTGTGGCTGGGGGAAATAGAAAACACTGTGCGGAAGTACCAAGGGAGCCAGTGATGTGGAAGAAGCTTGGGATGCAGATGAGGAGGCCGCAGATGTCCAGGCCTTGGCTTGGCATACAGACTTCTACACTGTTATCAGCATGATGCTTAACAGAACCAGGCGGGACCTGCCAGACCTCAGTGAATACAACAAGATGTTCAGAGACCAAGCTGTGCAAGCTAGACCCTAGAGGATGCCAAAACAAGAATCCAGAGCTCCTTCCCACAAACCAGAATGATGTAATATGCAAATTTCGCTAGCACTTGAATTTCCTCCTGGAGAAAGAAGAACACAGAATTGATTGAACTTAAAACGTAACTCAGTTTCAAAAAATTTTTTTGAAAGGGAAGTTTTTATGATTAGACCCTTCATCCCATCTCCCTTGCTAGAAAGTAGGAATAAGTTAAAATGAAGTTGCATTCTTTAGTCCACCTGTGACACTTCTTAAATTTCACCTCTCACAAGCCACACCTGGAAAGTTATCTCCAAAGATGTGAAATCTGATCTTCCTTATACATAGGAGTTAATTGGGTGAAGTGTGCTCTTATCCTACTTATTTGCTTTGGGAATGGTGATTGGGCTTGAATTTCTGTCTAGTTACTGAGGGAGATAAAAGTGTGAGTACAAAATTGTTTTTCTCTATTTGAGGTTAGTTAAAACTAGATCAGTGCTATGCTTCATCTAGTTCCTCACAATCTTTTTTTCCTGCCTTGATACCCCTCATGGATGACAGTCCCATAGATGAAACACTTTAAGAGATGTGCCTACATAAAGAACTGTTACTGATAAAATATTTCAATTTCTATCAGTCTTTGTTCTTCCCCTGCTTTTCTGCTTCTCCATTTCCTCTCTCTCTTTTCCAGTTAACATACTGTCAGTCAGTAGTAGTTAGTGGTTTTAATGACCCAAACTGTTCTATGCATTTGAGCATATTTTGGAGTTCTTTACCGCTTGTACATATTCAGTTTTAGTAATCCAAGTAACCTATAACCATGACATGAAAATACCCTTGAAAATTATCTAAACACGTCCTTGCTTATAGTATAAACTCCAATGGCAGATTTCTAAGGACCCTAGGAAAGATTTCTCAAGCTTTCACATAATGACCCTTTTATATCTAATCTTATTTTCCTCACTCTGGCTTAAACTATTTCCCTCAGCTCATCTTTAGCTTGGCGCCTCAGTGGTCTATTTGTCTTTGAAGAATAGTCCTAAATTCCACTCTTACTAAAATTCCACGCTTTGTTTGGGAGACAAGAATATCTTCTTAATATCTGTTGGATCTAACTCTAATGTAAAATCCATGTGTTTTACCTAATTTAATCACATGGCTCTCTCTTTCTTACACAGCCTCTCCAGTTTTTAGTCAGGATTGTTTTTACTGACCTCTCTGTGACCCTCTCCACTTCCCACTGTCACAGCTTCACATCCCTGTTTCTCTCCTAGAATGATTGTTTGCGTTTTCTTAGTCTAAACCAAATCTTATTCTTTTCATACTCATTTCAGCTATCCATTAGATCATTAATTCATTAATTCATCTCATCCATTCATCAGAGATTTTTTTCCTATAAGTGTACATGATGAGTTGACATGCATACTTTGTGAAATGATGACTACAATCAAGTTAATTAACGTATTCATCACTTCACGACTCCACATTTGTGTGTGTACGTGTGCCTGTGTGATGAGAATGCTTAAGATCAGTCTCTTAGAAGACTTCATGTACACAACACAGTAATATTAAATATAGTCACCATGTTATCTATACATTATATTCCCAGAAGTTATTCATTTTATAACTGAAGACTTGAATCCTTTCATCAATGTCTCCTCATCTCCCCAACCTTCCAGCCCATGATGACTACCAATGTACTCTGTTTCTAATTCTACGTTTAAGGTCATGAATTATTTGTCTCTGTTTGGTTAATTTCACGTAGCTTGATATCCTCTAGGTTCATCTCGGTGAGCAGAATTTCCTTTCTCATGACAGAGTTTCCATGTTACGTATATATATATATATATATATATATATATGTATATGTATAGGTATATCTGTCTAGACATACATATATACACACATAACAAGGGTATATTTTCTTTATCCATTTTTTCATCACTAGATGCATAGGTTATCTTGGCTGTTGTGTTATTGTGAATAATGTTGCAATGAACTTGGGAGTGCAGATATCTCTCCAAGATACTCATTTAATGTGTTTAAGATATATACGCAGAAGAAGGATTCCTAAATCAGAAAGAAGCTCTAGTTTAAGTTTTTTGAGGAACTTCCATGGTGTTTTCCATAGTGACTGTACCAATTTATTTTATCACCAGCAGTGCATAAGAGTTTCCTTTTCTTCATATCCTTGCCAGCCCTTGTTATCTGTTGTTGGTATAAGAACATTCTTATAGGTAGGAAATGTTCTCTCATTGTAGTTAATTTGTATTTCCTGGATGATTAGTGATGTAGATAACCTTTTCATGTAAATGTAGGTCATTGTACTCATCTTTTTGAAAACTGTCTCTCTGTGTCCTCTATCCATTTAAGAATCCAATTAAATAATTATTATATTTATATATATATGATAACTTAAGTTATATGAGCTCTTGAATCTTAACTCCTATCAGATAAATGGTTTTCAGATCTTTTCTCCCATTTTGCATGTTGCTTTTACAATGTATGCATTGTTTCCTTTGCCGTGCAGAAGTTCTTTAGTTTGTTATTACTCCATTTGTTTATTTTTGCATTTGTTACCTGTGCTTTTGCTGTCATGTCCAAGAAATCACTGTCAAGGAGTCAAGGAGTTCCCCCCACCTCCATGTTTTCATCTAAGAGTTTTATGGTTTCAGATCTTAGATTTAAATCTTTGATCTATTTCTAGTAAGTTTTTATGAGTAGCGTAACGCAGGAGTCCAGTTTCATTCTTTTTGCACATGACTAGCCAGTTTTCTCAGTACTGTTTATTTAAGAGACTATCCTTTCCCCTTTGTATACTATTGGCACTGTTGTCAAAGACTAGTTGACTGTATATGTGTGGATTTATATATGGGTTCTCTATTCTGTTGATCTGTGTGTCCCTTTGTAGGCTAATGACAACTATTTTGTTTACAATAGCTTTGCAATATAGTTTGAAATTAGGACGTGTAATGCCTCCTGCTTTGTTCTTCTTTCTCAAGATTGCTTTGGCCATTTGGAGTTTGGTTTTTAGTTCCAGGTGAAATTTAGGATTTTTTTCTTTTTACATTTCTGCGAAAAATGCCAATGGAATATCGATAGTGATTGCACTGAATCTGTAATATGCTTTGGACACTTTATTTTAGAGGAAGGAAGCAGGCAGAACTGAAGGCAAGTATGAAGGCAGGCAGGAAGGAAGAGAGAAGGAAGAAGTACTTATTTGTTTATTTAGTAGTTCATTTTGGTTGTTTCCCTGTCTCAGGTTGCAACCCTGGGTCCCTGAGCTCTGTGTGCTGCACGACAGCTGCGGACTTAACGCCTGGGCCACCAGAACACATGCCATTTTACTGTTTTGATGCCGTTGCAAATGGAAATGTTTTATTACATTCTCTTTCTGATAGTTTGTTGTTAGTGTATAAAAATACAGCTGGTTTGTTGTGCGCTGGTAGAGTAGTGGTTGGTCCACTGTTTCTGGCTAAGTGTAGTTCACATTCATCCTAAGGACTTGGGTTTGTATTCTGGGACTGGGTGTGGTGATTACAACCAAGATGAACAACTAAAGTAAGAACAAATGAGAATGTTTCTTACTTTTCTCTCTTCTTTCCTACTTGCTTGCTTGCCTTCATTCCTCTCTGCACCTTTACTTTAAAAAACCCCCAAACCAACACAATTGATTTTTGTAATTAGTAGCTTGTAACCTATTGGATTCATTAATTAGTTCTAATGTTTTTTCGTGGTGTGTTTAGGTTTTCTACATATGAGTATGTCATCTGTTAACAAAGATAATTTTACTTCTTCCTTTTTGACTTGGTACTTTTATTTGGATAACTTTTATTTCACTTTTCTTGCCTAAATTGCTCTAAGACTTCCAGTACTATGGTGAATAGAAGTGTTGAGAGTGTGCACACTTGTCTGATTCCTAATTTTACAGAAAGTGCTTTCAGATTTTCACTATTGAATATTATATTAACTATTTACTTGTCATATATGGCCTTTATTATGTTGATATGCATTACCTCTAAACCTGATTTTTTGAGTTTTTGTCATGAAAGGATATTGAACTCGGTCAAATACTTTTTCTGCATCTGTTGTGATAATAATATGAATTTTATTCTTCATTATGTTAATGTGGTATATCACACTTACTGATTTATGTATATTCAACTATTCTTGCATTCCAGGGCTAAATCCCACTTGATTATGTTGTATGATCCTTTTAATATGCTATTTAATTTGGTTTGCTAGTATTTTGTTGAGGATTTGGTTGAGGACTTTTGCCTATATTTTCATGAGGGATATTGAATTTTAGTTTTCTTGTAGCATATTTATCTGGATTTGGTATGAATTTTGAAGTGTTCCTTTCTCTTTGTTTTTTTTTTTTTGGAAGTGTTTGAGAAGGATTGGTATTAATCTTTTTTAAAATTTTCTTTAGAGTTTTCCAGGGAAGTCATTAGGTCCTGGTCTTTTATGTCTTGGGAGTTTTTTGATTTCTAATACAGTTTCCTTACCTGTTCACATTTTATTTTTTTTTCTGATTCAGTCTTGTCAGGTGGTATGCTTTTGGAATGAACCCATTTTTCTAGTTTGTTCAATTTGTTGACGTGTATTTGTTCATAGTAGTAGATTATGATCCACGGTAGTTCAATCATCAGTTGTAGAATTTCCTCTCATCTAATTTTATTTTTTGAGTCATCATTCTTTTTTTCTTAGTTTAGTTAAATTTTTTTTAAGGAAAGGTACAGGCATGAATGAAGGTGGGTAGGCAGGCAGGCAGGAAGAGAAAGACAAAAGAAGCGCTTTACTTTTCATTTAGTTGTTTATATTGGCTGTACCCTTCCTACCCCTGACACCAGCCTGGCCCCAGGTGTTGAACCTGGCGCCTTGGGATGTATGTGAGACTGTTCTCAGAGAGCACTAGGCCTTGAGGGCACAGCCAGTTTAGTTAAAATTCAGTCTTTTCAAAGAGCCAGCTCTTCCTGAACCTATAGGATGTTATAATGCAATGTTACTTGAATAACCTAGCTCTTAGTTTTATTGATATTTTATGTGGTATTTCTGGTTTCTATTTTAATTATTTCTGCTCTGACCTTTGTTTTTTTCTTCTTTCTGATAACTGGGTTCAATTTGTTCCTTTTCTTCTGGCTTCTTGAGACATGAAGTTATATTAAAACTATAAACAAATTATTACAAACAAACATTTGAGATGTTTATTCTTAATTTTGATGTTTACCACTATAAATATCTCTCAGTATTGTTTTTTCTGTATCCTCTAAATTTTGGTGTGCTATGTTTCCATTTTTATTTGTTTTAAGATAATTTTTTATTTCTGTTTTGGCTTCGACTTTGAGTCATTAGCTGTTAAAATGTCTTGTTTAATTTCCGCATACTTATCAATTTTCTAGTTTTCCTCCTGTTCCTGATTTCTAATTTCATACTATTGTGGGCATAAAAGATACTTAGTACAATTTTACTGTAATCATGTTACATGCAGCAGCACTGTTACTTCCTGGGGCCTGGACACCAGACCCTCATTGATGCAGGCCATCACGTTGTTGAGTCTTAGTTTCTTAAAATGCCTCTCAGTTTTTCACATGAATTCATTTTAACTTATTTATTATTTATTCATTTTTAAAAACTCAGATATAGAACTGTATGCTTCCTTTCCTGTGAAGTTTTGTCTTACAGATTTTGAGTTATGCCTGTTGAGATATTTTGAATCTATTTTGTCACCTACCATGTTAATGATTCCTCTTGGTGTCACTGATCAATCTTATAAGGGATCCTTCTCTGACTCCATGAAAATGATTGAGGGGCAGGATATTGTGTTAGTTAAAAGAAGAGACTGTGGAGTCAAATTCTTTGAGCTGAAGTCCTGGCTCTGACACTTCTTTGTTATAGAACCGTGGCATATTAATAAACTCCTCTATACCTCAGTTTCTTCATCTATAAAATGGGAACTAATAATAATACACTATTGTTTTTTAACTCTAATTTGTTTAATATTCTAGAATATTGTAGGTACATTAACCTTTCCCCCACGTCCTCAGGTCTTCAGTCCAGGTCCATACCTTGCATAGCTCGAACCTTAGCCACCTGAGATACAGTGGGGCACACAACACTATAATTTTTGTACTTACCTGTGTCCATTAGCTAAAAGCACCTAGAAATTTAATGACTTAAGACAACAATCATTTTACTTTATAATTTATAGTATGGAAATTTGAGCTGAACTTTGTCAGTTTTTCTGCTCTGAGGTAGGTTCCTGTATTTGTATCAGCTGTAGGTTAATCAGGCAGGTCTGCTTCAGGCAGCAGGCTTCCCATTAGCTGAAATGCCTCACTCATCTCCTCTATCAGGTCAGCCTGGGGTGTTTTCATGGCATGGAGAAGGAAAATGTGCAAGGTCACTTGAGTCCAAAGTTTGCATTTAGCACACAATCAGTTCCACTGCTCTGTTTGCCAAGTGGCAGGGCCGGCCCAAGATTTAAGGGATAGGAAAGATGTTCCAGCTCCTCTTCATAGGAAGAGCTTCAAAGTCACATTGCAGGGGTATGGGCATAGGGAGAGATGAAGAATTGGGGCTATTTTTGTATTCATGTTGCCTCACATGGGATTGTTTGAGAAATAGATGTGATGTTATACCTAAGGTACTTATGCGTCTGTTATATAACTATTACGGTGAATAGCATCTATAAAAATGAATGAATGAATATTTTTAGAGGACTCCAGGTTAACATCAGTATATTGATTAGCATTTTTGGCTAGCAAAAGATAAATTAGGTATAAATCTGTGGACCTGCTTACATGTTAAAAGCGTGGTTTTGGCATTTCTTGGCTTATGCAGTGTAACTGCGTTCTCCATCATTATGTAGCCTTCTCCCCTACGTCTGCTCCATGTCTTTAACGCCCTTTCTCTGTATAGAACAACAGTCATTGGTTAGGGCCCACCTCAGTCAGCGTGACCTCATTTTAACTTGATTACATATGCAAAGATGGTCACATTCTGAAGTCCCTGATGCACATGGATTTGTAGGGACTGTATTCAACTCAGTACAATTTCCTTGTGGGATTTCAATGTAATTTTACATATTTAAATTGGAATATACTTGGTACATAATACTCTATAGATAATAGCTACTATTTTTATTATTACTGTTACATCATTACTGATAGTCAAATGCTTTGCTAAAATCAACATAATAATACTAATAGCTATATCATTTATTGGGCTAATAGCATCAGGAGCTAGACAGAGTAGTCTGTGTGTATTATCTCACATAATCCCTTATATACCTATTAATTGAATAACCCTGGCCATGTGTTGACATATATATGAGGAGTGAGGACACCTATACATACGAGTTTATTTAAATGTGTGGAATAAGTTACAATAAAATAAATGAAAAAAAAACAAAACAAAAAATAAAACCCTGGCCAAACAATGACCATAATATGAATTGGGTACAATCTGTGATGCATGAATCTATGCTCCAAATGATCAGCCTATTCTTTTATATGTTTTAAAAATCCTTTAATATTTTAAGGAGCTGAAGTCAAGTTACTGGTCTATAATCTTGAAATACCTTTTTTTCCCACCTTTTAAAAATTGCAGTAACTTTTATTTGACACATTAAAATAAACTCATATGTATAGGTTCCCCATATATACAGTTTCCCCGTTCCTCAGATATATGTCAACAAACCCTGCCCTCCACCACATTGCCAAGTGTTCTTCACCATTGTCCTGTGGGCTCCATTACCACTCTTATTCCCTTTTTGAAATTTGAGTTCATTGTCTGTGTCTGGTTTCTTTGAATGCTGCATATTTATTATATTTCTCTGTCCATGATAGAGTCACCAGAAACACTTTGAACATGAATTAATTCAACAGACATTTATTGAGCACTTACTCCCAGAAGTGGGAATGAAAGGATGTTTAATTTTAAAGCATGGGATAAACGCTACCACATTCTGGTAGGTAGGAGGGGAGAGATTATAAATGGTCAATAAACTTGAAAAAGGAGAGATTTTACCAGTTGGAGAGGTAAGTGGACATTCTAGTCACTGTGTCCAGGGAATGATGAGTATTATCTAGTGTGATGGTTAAGTTTATGTGTTAACCTGACTAGGCAAAGATTGCCAGGTAACTGCTTAAACATTATTTCACGCTATGTCTGAAGAGATTAGCATTTAAATTGGTGGACTGAGTGAAGTTGGGGGAGGGGGAGAGGGAGAGGGAGAGGAGTATATGACTGAGATGGTGGGGGAGAAATCACTCAATGCGTTGAGGGACTAAATAGAATGAAGAAGTGAAGGAGGGTTGAGATGGCGCTCTGCCTAACTGATTGAGCCGGAATATTGATCTTGCCTTGCTCTCAGTACCGCTAGTTCTCAAGTCTTCAGACACAGGCTATAATCTACACAATCAGCTTTCTGGCTTTCAGATCTTTAAATTGCACCACCAGATTTTGTGGGTCTGCAGCTTGCAGATGACTGAATGTAGGACTTTTCAGGCTCTGTAACTGCATGATCAGTATCATAAATCTCCCATCACATGCCCTCATACATTAAATATATCTGTATGTATGTATGTGTGTGTGTATATATATGGGTATATATTTTGTATGTTAGGATCTGCTTTCTTTCTCTTTTTTTAATCCAGTTACTATTGGTTTACTATGCTGTCTAAATTTCAGAAGTACAGCTTCCTATCTCAACATTGTATCTCCTTTCCAAAGCTTCAGTCTTTTTCGTGACTCTCAGAACATTCTGTTATTTAGAACTAGACACAGAACTCCAATAAAAGCATTAATTTATGCTGAATATTACCAGAGAATTGCCTTTAGTCTTTTCACTTTAAATTCTGTTTTTTCTAATTAGAACAAAGCTATCTTTTTAATATGGGGTCCTATTCTGTTTCACTGACTCATGTTCAACTTTTGACTGGGAGATCATTTTCAGCCCTGCCTGCTTACGAGCAGCTTTCAGTGTTGTAGTTTATGACCTCTCCTCAGCTTCCATTCCTCTTGAACTTTGTTTTATTTATGTTCAACCACTTCCTTCAAGGTCCTTTGTAAAGACTTGCATGGAAGATGTACTTACACTCAAGAAATTTAAAACTATTTTACTTGGCCATGCTCATGTGACTAAATAAGCCTTCTATTTCATGTACATTTCTTTTATTGTTGTTTCCTTTTAAAGTGTTGTAGCAGAACTGTCTGGGCAGATTGGATTCATTATTTTTAGTTTTTATTTCTCGTTCCTAGGGTGCACTCACCCACTGGACAGAAATCCAAGTCTCCTATTTTCTTTCTTTTCATGCATTTGTTGGTAATTTCAAGTCAGCCTCTGTTTTAGTAGCTTGTATCTCTTTATTGCATGTTGAGAAGACATTATTAGTATACCTTAGTTGACAGCATCTGTTCCTTTCCATTGAAACCCCATCATCCAAAGCAACATGTGGCCCACTTTTAGAAGACAGGCTGAACATCTGTTATACTATAACCTAACAGTTATACTAAACACTTTCCTCAGGAAAGAGCTGTTCTTGCCGGCATTTTTCTCTTTCATTGTGAGAAAGCATTATGAATTGAACAGAGTAATTAGTAGGGGTCCTTTGCCTTATTGTTTGAGCTGTTATTGAAAATTTTTCCTTCTGAAATGACTGGTGGAGGAGAAGGTTTAGAGATTTCAGACTCTCTTCAACAGCACAGACTCATAGAGTTGGAAGAAAGCTGACTCATACATTACAACCTTGCAGGGCTCTATGCTTAAAAGGACCTCATGTTTGACTTAGATTCTTAATAATTTTTAAATGGGGGTACACATTTTCACTTTCCATTGGGTCTCACAAATTATGCAGGTAGTCATTGGTGGAAAGAATAAGAGGACATTTGATGGAGGCATACCATTTATCTGGGACAGATGATTCTACTTTCATATCTCTGGGATCCTGATTTTTTTTATTTTTTTAATTAAAGGAGAGGTACAGGCAAGAATGAAGTGAATAGATAGGCAGGCAGGAAGAGAAAAGAGGAGGAAACATCTTTATCTCATTTTTACTTGTTCACACTGGCTATTGCCCCTTGGACCTACATCTTAAACGCAGGGCTGTGTGCCTTGCTCCTTTGGAGGTGTTTGACCTAACCACTGCTCCAACAGGGCACACCTAGGGATCCTGATCCAATGACATTTTTGACAAAAGTGAAAAGGAAAAATAATCTTTAGAATTGTACATTCCTAGAGTTGGAAGGGCCTGATAAGTGACTGGTTCAGGCATCCCTCTTAGAGTAAGGGATTTTTTAAAACTATCTCTGTGACTTCTAAGAATGAAGACTTCACAACTCTCTCAGGAGGTCCTTTCACTCCACTGCAGGTTATGCCTGGTTTTTTAAAAAGAAAAAGTATCCATAAAAATAAAAAATTAATCAATTCCTACAGCATCTTTGTTAGTGGGAGAGCTTCTGAAGAAGCCCTGAATCCAGGTTTTTGTAACCAGTATGTAAGATTATCATATTAGCCATAGCACACAAAAGGTTAAGTAGGAAATTTATTTAAGCAAGCAAGAGAAGTAGTACACTTTGAGAGACAGTGAGAAGTGGGTTTAGTTGAAGTGAACGTCCGCACCTGTCTTGTCTGATCTGCATAAACTTTGGGAAGTCTTTATGGTGCTTAATTATCAATCAGTGAGCTGGATTGGGAATGTTTCCTTTTTTGGGTTTATTTCTGACCCTTGGACGGCTGCAGGAATGTAGCCCTTGTTTGTTGTTGTGGGTTCTTTTTTGATGGTGATTGTTGGTCTTGCCATTTACATGGCTATTCTTTGTTCCTTTGTCCATCCTCTTGCCCCAGGTGACCCACCTAACAAATCCCCCCTCAAGAAGTTGTGACCCTGAAATCATACAGGGTGAATGGATGATAACCGAACTGCTTGCTGCTTGGCAGTGGGCATTGTTTAAGGGAATCACATCCTACTTGCTGTTCTATAGGTAGGGCTAGGGCAGCACAGCCCGGAGGACCTTGCTAGAAGGAAGTTTCCACAGTTGACAGAGTTGCAGAGCGTTCCCTCAGCATCCTAGGTCCCAACCACAATGATCACCATGCTCTTGGCCCACAAGCAGCAACCAGGCTGCAGTTTCACCTCCACCCACAAGGCAGTGATAGGTGTAACATTGATTCTTTCTCCCTCTGGAAGACTTCTTTCTTTAAGCCTGAGGGTGGGATTTCTGGTGGGCCAGATCTGTGGCTCCAGGGCAATATGGTGCAAGAGGGTAGAGGTGGGTTTATGGCATCCCCTAGCTGCCTTTCAGTTATGGCAGTGTCCAGTGTAATTTTCTCACCAGGCCTCCCTTTCAAACCACTGGAGCACTGGTCCTCCTTCTGCCCTGCACCTAGACCTGCTCCCCTGGCTCTCTTTCCCTGTCATTCTGTCCAGTTCTTCCTGCAATTCCATCCCAGTGAGGTAATCCAAGTACAGGAGCTTGAAGTAAGACCTATTTAAGAGTCTCGAAGGCCTGTTGCTCATCTGGGCACCAGAAGAGAGGGGTAGTATCTACATTTCCTCTTAAAAATTCATATAGAGGTTTTGCCATATCCTCATATCAAGGAATCCTGAGTCTGCAATATCCTGTCAAACCCAGGAAGGCTTGAAGAGGAGGCAAAGACCGTATGGTTAGTTTTCTATCATTAGCCATTGTTCTTTTCTGGCGGGGGCGGGGGTGGGGTATAAGACCTGTCCTAAGTAGTTAACTTTTTGCTTTATAACTTATGCCTTTCCATTTGACACTCATTATCTCCTTTCAGCCAAGAAGTTGAGAGTTCTTTCAGTATGCCGTTTAGATAGCTTTCATGTAAGGGAGCAGATAAGGAGATGATCTATTAGATGACTGCTCCATTTTTTAGTACAAGATCCTTAAGGTCTCTGGCGAATGTTTGTCCGAATACATGAGGACTGTTCCTGAACTCCTAGGGCAGCATCATCCAAGTAAGCTGTTGACACTCCCCAGGTGCACCCCACTCAAAGGCAAATAGAAATTGGAATTCTTTGGCCAGTGTTACACCTAAGAAAGCATCAAGACTGTAAACCATTCTGTCTCAGGTAGGACTTGGCCCAGTAAACATATTGGTTAGGGACTGCTGGTTGCATGGGGATAGCTGTCTCACTCCCCACTCACAAAGCTTGCACATGTCTCCAATCTCCATCTGGTTTCTTGACTCCTAAAACTGGCACGTTACAAGGGGACTTGTAAAGGACCAAGAGGCATAGGCTAGATATTTTTCAGTAAGCAGTTTAACACCCACATTTACATCTGGCTTAAGTGGATACTGTCTGAGATGGGGAGATTTAGTAGGATCCTTTAATAGCTGCTGGGATAGCAGTGATTGCTTTTCCTGGGACTCTGGTGTCTCACACCTCTGGGTTTGCCTCAATGTCTAAATAGGTCTTAGGAGTCAGTCCCTCAGCTAGGAGCATTATCTGCTATTTTCTGGGTCCATATAGCTGACATGTGACCCCTAGCTGAGCCAGAAGCTCTCTTCCCAGTAAGGGAATACAGCATTCAGTCATTACTGGGAAGGATCGGGTGAAAAAATCTTTGTCCCACAAGTAGTAAAGGGGAATTAGTTAGGTGTTAAGCCACTTGGGATTCTCTTGATTCCCGTTACCTTTCGAGAGTTAGAAGAGTACTTTCCAGAGAAGAAAGTTAGGACCGAATTGGTGGCTTTGGTGTTGAGCAAAAACTTGACTTTACCAGCTCTGTCCAGAGTGACTAGGGACTCCTCACCCTTGATGGCCATGGTCTGTCTAGGAACCGCCTGAGGCTCCAGGCCAGTCATTCAGTGTCTGTCATAGCCAGCTGGTAAACCAGTAGCCCTTGGGTCCTTCAACCTTTGGGGCAGTCTTGTTTCCAATGGTTAGGCTTTTTGCAAAGAGGACACAGTTGGGGGCTTAAGCATCTGGCCCTTGAAGGGGCATTCATTCTTCCAATGCCCAGGGCACTGACAAAGGTGACTTCTGCCTCTAGGAGGGCCCCTTAGGTCATCTGGTTCTGAAGCCATGGAGCCCCTAAGAGCAGCTAACAAACAGGCTTGCTGTTCCCTTTCCTTTCTCCTGGCTCTCATCTCCTCTTGGTCTCGATGATAAAAGATCAAACCTGCAACTTTAAGCAGATCATCCAGGGATATCCCAGGGCTCAAGGCCAGTTTCTGGAATTTCTTTCTAATGTCTGGGGCAGATTATGTAATAAACCTGTCCTTTAATATTAGTCTGCCCTCCAGTGAATCCGCATCTAAGCTTTGTTTTAACAAACCTTCCTGGAAGCGTTCTAAGAAGCAGTCGGATTTTCATGATGTCTCTAGATGATAGTTGATGTCTTTAGTTGATAATGGCCAATTTGGTATAATTCAGGTCCTTTTTCGGCTGGCTTGGAAATCTGCAATCAGACATTGAGTATTCTGGTCTTGGAACTTCTGTAACTGTATCCCAGTGTGTGTCTGTCTAGGGACAACATTTCCTCCTTCAGGGAGGGTCCTTTGAGTGACATACATTTGACCCCTATGCCTTTTGGCTCATCAAGAACAGCAATCTTTTCTGTGGTGCTTATGGTCTGGTTTAAGATAAGGTATATATCCCCTCAAGTAAGGTGAAATATCTGGGTGAGATGCTGGATGTTCTCTGTGTAGTGATCTGGGTCATATGAGAACTTTCCCAGAATGGTTTTAACCTGCTTGAAGTCACTCATGGAAAACGGGGTGTGAACCCTGAGAATACCAGTTTGTCTGTTTTCGTAATGGACTGTGGTTTCCTCTAGAGGGCACAAGTGAGAGAAAGGACCATATAGAGGACTTGGCCCAGAGCAGGATAAAGGGTTTGAGAGACAGGGCAGAAGCACCTGAGGTCGATGGGCTTTTTAGTCAAGAGTCTTTTCAGCCTTACTGTCAGAGAGGTCTGGGGCTTTAATTATTGCTATTAGGGTGGG
The DNA here is from genome assembly GCA_004363575.1 of Solenodon paradoxus. NCBI lineage: Eukaryota > Metazoa > Chordata > Mammalia > Eulipotyphla > Solenodontidae > Solenodon > Solenodon paradoxus. The sequence goes on from RJWH01000252.1 coordinate 627,157, forward strand.
ACCCACTTGATACCTTCCCAAGGAGTGGAATCATCCCACAGTGCAAAGAAAGCCTGGACATATGAAACTACCTCCTCCCGACATTTTCCTTTCTCTCTACAAAGAAGATCTAATTGGAGAGTAGTATTATAATTTAGGGTGCCATTAATTGGCCATTTTCCAAGTTCCTTAACTTATATCGGGGCCATGCCTTATGACAAAGGAAGATCAATATTTCCTTCTTTAGAGTTTCAGGATTGAATTTATTCTAATTCTTCAGAATACATCTCAGGGGACAGTCGTCGGGAACTGTAAGAGGACACAGATCATGACTGAGGAGGGGTGTACCCACTGCCTGAAGACCTAATCATATTTGGTTGGACCTGGGATGTCTCCTGTGGTCCAATGACTAGGAGGTCTTGGTGCAGGGCCAACTATCCAGAGAGGCATTATATGGGCCTCTTCTCTGGGTTCTCTCCTTTTTGTATAGATAAGGCTGAAAATAAAAGGACCCACTGAGGCATGCATTTGTTGAAAGTGAACAAGTTCCCAAGGTATGAATGTTTAAATCCCAGTTGAGAGCAGCCAGTAGATCTCAGGACATGGTCTGAAAAATAAGCAACTGAAGGGTGGGAACTTTCCTATAAAAGATCAGTCAGTGTATATTCAAGTAATAATGTATGTACCTAAGGTCAGCCTCTAATTTAAGAAACCTTTTTAAGCCCTTCCATGGGGAATGCAAAAGATAAGGTAACTGGTTAAAAGGGCAAATAGAGAAAAGTCAGATTCCTAGGAATTCCTTAACATGGGAAAGAAGTGTGTGGGCTGGTAACGAGAACAAGAAGCACAGCTGGGGCAGGGGCGTCCAGGGAGAATTAGAGTGGGCCCCAAGAAGGTAGAGAAAGCTGTCATCCTAGAGGTGAGGCAAAAGTTCACTGAAGGAGATGGAAAAATGTGATCCAGAAAAGGGGAGCTCGTGAGTGTACGGAGGCTCGGAGTGTCTCTGCCAGTTGGAAGGGACTCAGCCTCTCCACAGAGTTTAATCTGCATGGGTGCGGATATGAGGTCCTGGACACTCATGGCCACCTCATAGAGCTGACATCCACTGGGCACCTGAGTTCCTCAACCCTCTTCCTCCCTACTTACCCTGGCAGTTTTCTGTCCTGGATACCGTCTCACCACAATGATATGCTAGTGTGAGAGCTCTTGAAATCCAGAATCCAGGTTCATGTGTCCGGCTTGTAAGTTTCGCATGCTAGGCACAGCAGACAAAGGGTTAAGTGGAAAGTCTATTTCAGCAAGCAAGAGAGATACACTTCTAGACAATGAGAAGTGGACTGAGTTCTGGAGAACACCAATGCCTGTCTTGCCCTATCAGAACAAACTTATGGGAAGTATTTCTGTTAATTCCTCCATGCCCGTTGCAAGGGGGCCTAGCTACCAATCAGTGGAGCCTGACTGGCAATGTTTTCTTTTTTGGGTTTAATTCCGACCTTGGACCACTGCAGAATGTAATGATAATTATTAATTTTTTTGATTGGTGATTGTTCGTCTTGCCATTTACACTGCTATCCTTTGTTCCTTTGTCTGGCCCTGAGGCTATTTCACCTAATGTCTTTATAATAATATACATTCCAGGCACTGGCAAAAGGGGAAAGCAGCTATTTGTAAATATGAGACATCCCCCAATTAGTGTTGTTGAAGAAGAGAGGCATGCTTAGATCTTTGCTTGTGAGGGAGTAAAATGATTCTCTTCCTGACATTTGGCCATGGAGAATTCCTTATAATATAGGAAAGGATTTGGATAGCTCAGGGTTAAAAAAAAAATCAAGAGTAATGAATGAGTGAAGGATCCCCCCAAAAGACAAGAGAAGATGGAAAACTTGGTGGAGGATGTCTTGAGGAGGCTCTAGAGGTGACCCGCAAACTTGGAACTCTGGTTTGTACATTTAGAATCCTCTATGCTTTCTAAACCATCCTCCACAACTGTTATTGAGCACCATGTGTTCAACTCACCTGTACTTCTCATACCTTTACCCTCTGGGTGATGGTTACCTGTGTGCTCTCCATGTTGCTTGGGGCCTACTTTTAATCCGTTCATGTAAAATTTGCATAACATTCCTATTAAACCCCATCTTACCCTTAAAAATTAGCCTCATTTGTGCCTTGCCTGATTTAGTGAATCCCCTACATCTAAGCATCAGGTTTCACATTTAAGTTGTCTGATAGGCAGGGTCCTTGAGTAATAGAGGTAAAAAAATCATGTGGTGAAGAAATGGCCAAAGGTTTTCCTGCTGCAAAATACATCCCCACAATTTGATTTGCTTCATTCATCTTCATTTAAACCAGGAAGCCACAATTGATAAAATGCAAATTTCTTACCTGAGGCATGTTTATATTCATGAATGTATTAGGCTACATTGACTTCCCTATTTTCTAGAAGTCTGCAGGGTCTTGGAGGGTAAACAGGTTGTGAATGGCTATTTTTTCTGAGGAAAGTAGTAGAAGAAAATAGTTGGAAGTGCAGAAAATTAGCAGGAGGGTGCTCTCAGAAGGTTCCTGCTGGGCTCTAACAGCAGAGAGAAAGGGTGTAAGCAGGTGGTAGTGTATGCTCACCTGGTGTGTCAGCATATTTTCACACTAAGTTAGTCCAGAGCAGGACATTAGCCCTAAATGGTCTTGGATCTGGAGAGAAATTCCATTCCTCCACTGTTCTTTAGTTGATGTCGGATTAGTCAGTCACCGGTAGGGCCATGGGAAACAGGACAAAGGCCAGGTGAGCCTGGACTAGAGAGAGGAAAAGGGAGTGGTGGGAAGTAGGGTGGGCTCGTGTGTGATGATCTCTAACAGGTAGGTAGAGGGAGAACTTGGGTTGGAAAAATAGGAATCAGGGCCCTTAAGACAAATTTTCCTGCTTGGCATGGTTCTGCTACACCTAATAAGGTCCCTTTCAAAAATGACCATGTTAGGTAGGCTAGTCTAGGGAGGTCCTGGAATGGAGAAAAGAGGGGCAGTGCCTCATCAGACCAGATGCTAAAATGATCAGATAAAATTCTGACCAATGGGAGAGCAGCACATACATACTTGTGACCAAGCAATGGAACCAGAAAGGCAGCCCAGCTGAGCTGGTGTAAACGATTGGCTGTGCAGGTGCGCTGACTGCTGTAGCCACCTTGGAGTAACCTGTGCCACATTATAATCTGCTTAACATGACATTGCATGTGGACTTATACAATAAGCTCATTAAAACAGAGTGAATTAAGTTACGGAGCGTGTGCAATAAAGGGAACACCTATCCCCCCAAATTGCCACCTCTTTGCTAAAAATCCCTACCCAGTAACACCCTGGAATACCCCTGGATTGGAAACGGAGGAACAACAAAGGGGTCCCCTTTACAAAAATGCACACACATCTTGAGTGGGGCCATTGTCAGTGTACTCTAGAACCTGGTCTGCTTCTTGTGACCTTGAGGAGTGTATTATCTCTCTTGCTTGTTTTGATACATTTCCACTTAATCATTTGTCTGGTGTGTCTTGTGTGCTGGAGTGAGGCTCCGGTCTCTTCAGGAACTTTCACAGTAACAAGCATAGTGTGAGAACCAAGTGCTTTGAGGAGGGTGGTCATGTTTTCAAGCATCGAAAAGCAGGTGTTCTCTGGTATGCAGTACATCCTGACAGGTGAGATGTGTCTTTGAGGAAAATGGGCCCTTCTCCCACACTTCTGAGGGTGAGAGGAACCTATCTCTGTGATCTTATCTTCAATCTATTTCTTGACATGTATCTTTTTTAATCCATTCAGCATGTTTCAATGGGAAAAAAACTCTAAAGATGCCAGAGTAGGACTGGGGAGTTCCCATACCTCTCAGTGTGCAGCTGCCAAGCTGGATTGCTCCTTAAGATGATCCTCTGGTCAAGGCCCAGATTTTTTACCAAACCTCAGTATTTTACACCAAAACTGACCTTTAACAACCCTGGAGAAGTGGAGAGGGGACAGAGTGGACCTGAACAGCAAGAAAATTCAGGAACAGTCAAAGGGTAAGTTAGAGTGAAACTGAGGTTTTATTGGCAAAATGTGAGTACAGAACAAACAGGAGAGGGGCATGTGGGCAGCTCTGAGTAAGAGCTGTGCCACTGGGTTTTTCATTTATTTATTTTCTATTTTTTTCCTAAAGAAATGGTGCAGCCAGGAATGAAGGTGAGTAGGCAGGCAGGCAGGCAGACAGGAAGAGAGAGGAGGAAGAAGTACTCCTTTTATTTTATTCAGTTGTTTACATTGGTTGTTTTCCAGGCCTCAAGTCATGAACCAGGGACCTTGGTAAGCTTGTGGACTATATACTTGGCTTAAACTGCTAGGCCACCAGGGAATGTCATGGCTTGGATTTAGATGGAATGGTAGTGAGGGAAAAATTGCATTAGTTTAATTACTATTCATGAAATTGCTGTAAAAAGGGTGAGACATTTAAGGTAAGAGGAGATCTTTTCCTCTTGGCATTTAAAACCTTATATGATATATCTCAGAAGTGTCTTGGCTTCCAAGGGGTAGTTCCTGTCACATGCTAATTTGGCAATGAGTGGAGATGGGCAGATATTGAAGTTTGGGGTCAGAGGTTATGTAGGTTGCAACTGGAATGGACTGGACTGTAGCCAAGTAAGTTACTTTTCACAGGTTTGTGATCAGCATTCTTTCTCCTGCTGTGGGTAACCTGCTGCTGCTAGCTAACCTGCCTCACATGCCCTAAATTTCCTTGTATGAAATCAGTGTTAATTGCAAGCCTCACCTGATGTAATGAGGATGAAATGGGGTAACCATGTAAAGCTCCCAGCTTAGCGACTGGTAATTCACTGATTGTTAGTTTTCCCTTCTAACGTTATGATTTTTTGTTTTGTTTTATTTTTTTAAAGGGTACAGCAGGAATGAAGGTGAATAGGCAGGTGAATGAAGGTGAAGAGAGAGGAGAAAGAAGCATTTTGCCCATTTTACTTAGTTGTTCATCTTGGTGGTTCTCCTTGCTCCTGGTCTTGACCCAGGGTCTTTGGGATGTGTGTGGTTTACACCCTGTGGCTTAAACTGCTAGGCCATCAGGGCACACCCTACCATTATTTTTTATTCATCAATTTATTCATTCTTTCGAAAGTATTTGTTGAATGCTGTTATGTGTCAGGTACGGCTCTAAATTTCTTTTAATCATTATTGCCTTGATAAAAATCTAAAGTACTGTATTGTCTGTAAATTAATTAATGTTATGTGTCAATATTAATCATAAAACCTATTAATAATTTTAATCATATTAGCTACTAGTACAATTGATTATAATAGTAATCATACAATTAATAGTGCGATTGATAATTGCACTGTGATTCTATAAGATGATAACATTTGGAGAAACTAGGTGAAAGATGTAAGACTCTTAATTTTAAGAAAGACGAGGGTCTCTTTGTTAAGTAGTGAGCCACTTGTATGTATCTGTTCATCAGATGTTGCTGGATGAGGGCATGGTAAATTATCTCGTGTTTATGGAGTAGGGAGAGATCCTGGAAGACATGCTGGGGTGAAAAGACAACACAAACTCTGCAAACCCCAAATTTAACTAATTCTCTTACCTGCTCCCCTTTCTGTAGTTATCTGAATTAGTAACTGACTTAACCTCTGGAGTTAGTCACCATCAATTAGTTAATGCTTCTTTGCCTGTCTACCTCTAAACTCTTTCTGAAACTTCTTTCTCCGTTCCCTTCTGACTGCCTTTGTAGGTCATCACCTCCTATTGGCCCCACCTCACCTTCCTTCTTCAGTCTTGCATGTTTCTTTCCAACTTTCACATCTCTATTGGAATATTCTCCCCCAAATGCAAATTCGATTATATCAACTTTTGTTTACTGGGCCTGTAGCATAAATTTCAAAGTCCCTTAGATGAACGTTATGAGTTGCGTTGCATCCCGGTCAAGAATATATTAGAGTTCTAACCCACAGTATAGCTGTGTTTAGAGTCTTTAAAGAAATAAGTTTGAATGCTGTCATTAGGGCGGGTCCTACTACTACTGGTGTACTTGCGAAAGGAAATTGGACACAGGGAGAGCACTATGAATACTGGAGCCATGCTACAAGTCAAGGAGCTACATAGAGGAATAATCCAGAACAAATCCCCACTAGTACCTTCAGAGGGAGCAGAGTTCTGCCGACAGCTTCATCTCGGATTTCTAGTCTCCAGAACTATGAGACAACACATTTCTATTGTGTAGGCCACCCAGTTTGTAGTATTTTGTTCTGGCAGTCCTAGCCAACTATGAGTCTGTTTCATCTTCCAGTACTTACTTCAATTATTCATGTAACAAATATTTGTTGAGAGCTGATAATATTCCAGGTACTGTGTGAGATTTTCATACACAGTTAAGAAATAAGGTATGTGGCTCCTGCCTCACGTAATTTGTGCACTAGGCTATGTCTGGTGACCAGGCCATCAGCAGGAAGTGTGAGAAGTCTGATTAGTTGGGTACAGAGTGCACAGAAACAGGGCACCGCATCAGTACTTGGGAGGCTGGAGAAAGCTTCCTGGAAGAAGTGACCCAGTAGTAATATGTATTTCCCTTCTCCTCCTACAAAATGCGTTAGATGAACTATGAAAAGGACGGGAAGGAAAGAGGAAAAGTAAGGCAAATGGTACTGACTATCCAGCCATTCCTCTGAGATGAGTTTTCATGTAGAGTGTGAGAAGCTAATTAGGGCTCTTAGCCACACCTTGGGTAAATGCCCTTGAGCATGTGTACCAAGGCAGAACTAATGGTGCACTATTTCCCCTTCTCCCTCTACTGGCTGCCATTCCGTTATGCTCCCTTTTGGGAATATGCTATGTGATTTATTTTCCCCTTCAGAGTTGAACTTGTGTTCATTTGAACCAGATGTCAACTCTTAAAAGCATGGTGAAGAAAATGAGCCACAGCCTGGAAGAAAATATTTGTGGAAGACACATCTGATAATAGGCAATCTAAAATATGTGCAGAACTCTTAAACCTCAACAATAAAAAAAATGAACAACCTGATTTTAAAATGGGCGAAAAGACCTGAACAGACATTTCACCAAAACTGATATACAGATGGCAAGTAAGCATATGAAATGATATTCAAAATCGTATGTCATTAGGAGCTGCACATTAAACCAATGATGAGCCGATGACTATTCAATTGGCCAAAACCCAAATGCTGGTGAGTTTGTAGAGCAACTGGAATTCTCACGCAGTGCTGGCAGGAACGCTCAATGACACCCGCCACTTTGGAAGACAGTTTGGAAATTTCTTCTACAATGGAACATCCTTTTACCATGTAATCCAGCAGTCACACTCCGTGATAGTTACTTAAATGAATTGAAAAATTGTGTCCCCACAAAAAACTGCACATGGATATTTCTAGTGGCTTTATTCATAATACCAAAACTTGGAAGCAACTGAGATTTCCTTCAGTAGGCGAATGGATAAATAAACTGGTAAATCTACAGTTTAGTGTTACAAAGAAACGTGCTATCAACACATGAAACAACAGAGGAAACTTAACTGCATGTTACTTAGTGAAAGAAGCCATGTGAAAAGGCTGCATACTGTATGATTCCAGTGATACGGCGACGTTCTAGAAGAGGCACACTGTAAAGACAACAAAAAGTTCAGTCGTCTGCAGGGATGAGTAGGCGGGGAGGGTGAGTAGATGATGTGCAGAGGGTTTTCAGGGCAGAAGGGATTCTGTCTGATTCTACAGTGGTGGATACATGTCCCCACATACCAAAAACCATAGAATGTGCAGCATCAGGAGTGACTCCTAATGCAAACTGTGAACTGTGAAAGGTGATAATGGTGTGTCAGTAGGTTCATCAGCTGTAGAAAATGCACCCTTAGGTGGAGGATGTCAGTGGGATGGGGAGGGGAAGATGTGCTTGGTGTGGACAGAGGGCACATGGAAACTATATTTTCTGCTCAATTTTTCTGTGAAAATAAAACTGCTCAATAAGTTTACTGACTTAAAAAAACAAAACAAAACAAAACAAAAACCTACGGGCAAATGTTAATTATGGGTGGGAATTATCTGCTCCAGGTTTCAACTCTTCTTCCCACTCCGCATTCCAGTGAGGGATGTTCCCAACCTCTTCTCTTATTGCACTTCAGGTTTTTGTTCTCTCACTCCTTCCTCCTTTTCTGTCAGAGTCTGCGGAATGTCAGTATCTTCCACCAGTGTTGCTGCTGACATCCAACTTCCATTTAAAATGCTCTCTTTTTGGATGCCCAGTAAACTTTAACTCTCTCCCCAGATCTCTCCAACCCTAGGCTTCCTGGTTCTCACCAGTCACGGGTTTAATTCTGTTTAATTGGATCTGTCCTTTATGCATTGCCATATGGCTTCAATATGTATGTTTTCAATATTTCCTAATATGTTATCTCTTAGACCCAGAGCATTTATAAAGATGTCTCAAATGGAATTTAATTAAAAACAGATGGATCCTCTTTGAACTGCTTCCTTATCAATTAACAATACCAGCTGTCTCACTAATGCAATCCCAGAGAAGAGAGAAACCATCCTTTCATAGATGAAGAAACTGTGGGTCAGAGATGTTTATGTGACTTTCCAAAGGTCATACTGCTAGATAGTGAGAGCATTGTACTTTAAGTCTCGGGTTCTAGTCCTCGTTTCCACAGCTCAGGTTGCTGTCTGCTTGTGACGGGCTTGTCGGGACCCCATTGCTGAATGTTCATTCCTGCTGGTTTTCTCCTCTTCTTTGTCCTACTTTGCCTCTTCCTTCTTCTGTCAGACGCAAAAAATGGAAATACATTTTTCAAGATCTCCTATCTTTGCCTTAAAAAATAACAATAGAGGTCATTGCAAAGACGAGGTCACGGAGACGTGAGAAAACTGGGGTTCAGAGAGTTGAACTAACTTCCCCACAATCGCACAGAAAGTGATAAGTCTGGAAATAGAACCCAGATTTGCACATTTTTAATACCCCCCCTCCTGCTATTACAGCATAGCCTGATCTCGCAGAAATATCTGTGTAGCATGCAGTCGTTGAAGCAGGCTTGACAGCAGCAGCAAGCCCGGCACTTAGGAAAGGTTTGAAAATACACCATTAATTAATTTTGTGTGAAGCAGATCCAGTGCTTTTACAAACATGTCCCTGGGTCAGAGATAGCACTGTTGCCCTGACTGCTCAGAAGATGAAAAGCAGGCATTTGCGTTGGCACAGTCCTCTTTAGTCCATGAAAAAGGAAAAATGTCCTTTGAGTGCTTGCATGGGACGACTACCCAGATTGTGAGTTCTGTTGTGTTTTCCTAGGAATTTGAAACAGTGAGAACAGATTGGCCTTTATTCACACATTATTTCTCAGTTTATTTTACTGATAAACATATTATCATTTCCAGGCCAATTAACCTTTGACCTCCAGAATCCTGCCTTCAAAAGACACAGGCAAGGTCAGAAGTTACTTTGCTCAATAAAACATTAGAATGATGATCTACCAACTCAGCTGCTCTAGAATGTGGTGGTGTTTTTTTTTCTCATATCTATTTTCAGAGGTCTCCTTTTTAGATCAAACCTCATCAGGTTTTTTAATAAGCAGCAATATTAATTATTTGTGAATTATAGCATTCTTTGATAATAAATTTGGAAATGAATTTTAAGTCCTTAGATGCAAAGATAGAACTTCTTAGACTGTCTCTGCATTAATAACCCAAAGACATTTTTGGATCTTTTAATTTTGCTTAAATCAGTATTAAACTTGAAAGTTTAGTTTTTATTTCCTAATTACCTTGATTTTAGTCTAAATCAAGTGGTAATTTCAGCGCTTTGGAGTAAGGATAATATTATGGGCTGCATTGTTGTTCCCCTCCCCCAATTCATATTTGAAGTCCTAACTTTTGTACCTTAGAAACAGTATTCTATCTCCCTGTATTTGGAGGTAGGCTCTAAATCAGTGTGTCTTGTGTCCTTAGAAAAAGAGGTTAGGACACAGGCAGCACATAGAGCCTGTGAGAACACAGCAAGAAGGTGGCCATCTACAAGCCAAGGAGAAAGACCTTAGGAGAAAACCTTCCTGCAGATACTTGGTCTCAGGCCTCCAGGACTGTGGGACAGTAGATCTTTGTTTAAACCAGCCAGTCTGTGCTCCTTTGTTATGCTGCTTGAGCAAACTAAAGCCAAGAGGGTGCTCAGAGAGCACAAAGGCTCTTTCTCCCCCAGAAATAGTAGGACTGTAACTTCTCTCTTACCTCAATGGCCTGATAAGGGCCTCCAGTGTACTGATATATGTGAACTTGATTAGAAAGTGGTAAATCACTCTCTGGCTATGTGACCTTGGCCAAGTCTCTTTCCACTCTGGTAGTTAGTCTCCAGTGCTGCAGAGTCCCTCCATCTCTGATGTTGGCTCCACATTTCTGCTCGAGTGTGGTAAAAATAGTCTTAGGCTCATTTGCAAACCGACTGAATAAAAATCTCTGCAAGGTGTGCACAAGCATCTTTGTTTTATTTTTAGCAAACTCTCTAGCAGATTCCCTCAGGAAGCCAGGTTTGTGAACGACTGGGTTAGGATCATCTCCAAGCTTTCTGATTGATCTACCATTCTGTGCTCCTACGCAGAAAGATCCCCATCTCCAACAGAGATGGGAACCTGGAAGAAAATGGACAATGGAATCGTGTCTTCTTCACACCCTGACTGTGGCAGATCTTTCCATTGTAAGGTTCATCTCCACCTCTGTGGTCGGAGGGGTGAGACACTGGCTCTCTGTAAATCCTGCTCCCAGCAGCATCTCACCAAATTGAGTATCTTTTGGCAATCCTTGCTGGGCTTGTTGGTGACTTTGGAGGTTGCAAAGTGGTGATAGTCTATTGTTTCTCTTTTTTTTGGATGAACAGTCATTCAAAATTTAGTATGATTTTTATAGAACTCACCTAAGGTTAATAATAGCTATTAATTTCATGCCTACTTCTTCTTCTCTCTTCCTGCTTGCCTGCCCACCTTCGTTCCTTTCCTTTAAAAAAAAAAAAAAAATCAGCCAACAGGGTGCTAGGTAGGTATTCATTGCTGCATGTCATCTAATTCTTTTAAAGCCCAGGTGAATGAGTAGGATACTACTCCCTTTTGCTGCCTGGAAAATAAAAATATAAGGCCATATCTAGAGACCCTGAGGCTTAGATAGATAAAAAGATTATTTTCTATCATGTAATTCACATGTCCTGCATAATTTAAATAAAGGTTGACAGAAGTAGGAGAAGGATTTTCTTCTAAGTCTAGGCTTAGCAAACAATAAAGTCTTCAAATTCAGAAGGTTCCCCAGGAACCAAACTCTAAATCCAAATATTTGTTCTCCTTTTCTAACTTACCCTGAACCTCAAATTCCTTATCGAGTGAAAGGTAGCAATCCTTACCTCACAGTTTTCTAGCAAGGAAATCATTATATGAAAGGCAGGTGGTAAATTATGAAGTCAAAACAACTTTATTTTTTTGTTCTTGTTATCAATACTGACTCTTAGTTGGGAAATAAGTACATTTTTTTTTTGAGAGGAAGGAAAGGAGAGGAGGAAGAAGCATCTTTATTTAGTTTTTTATTTTTGGCTTTTCACCCTGGACCTGGGTCCTGAACCCGGATCTTCGGACTCTTACATGGCTCACACCCCAGCTGCTGACTTAACAATGAGTCATTCTGACTTGCCAAGTATATCATTCCTTATATCATCTGTGTTCTGTTAAAGAACTTTCCTCCATCACCACCTTCCTCCTACCTCTTTCTCCTTGGTCTCTTGGATTTTATTTATTTAATGTGTTGCAATACATTTATAGTCAATTTTGATGCTTAAATTTTCCCAAATTTTGTGCCTCCAAGTTGGTTCCTGATTCCTGCTGGCCTGATCTCAGTGGTCTCCAGTGTTTCCTAGCTTTCCGGCATATTCCAGTCTCCTTAGTACTTTTCTTGGCCCAGCCAATTTTTAGAGAGCTCTCGTATCTTTCAGTTGGGGAATGGTATTAAAAATCAAGGTCTGACTTAACAACACTGAACTATACGCTTGAAAATTGTTAAATGTTATATGTATTTTACCACAATTTAAAAAATACCTGGGCGCACCCTGGTAGCAGCGGTTAGGTCAGTCACCTCCACAGAAACTCAAGCCATATAACCCTGGGTTCGAGTCCTGGTTTGGCAGTGGCAGGAAAACCAATGTGAACAACTAAATAAAATAAATAAAGTGCTGCTTCTTCCTCTCTCTTCCTGCTTGCCTGCCCACCTTCATTCCTTTCCTTCAAAAAAAAAAAGTCAGCCAACATGTCGGTGCTAGGTACGTATGTTCATTGCTGCTGTTATAGCTAGATTCTTTCTGTGGAGAGAGCTAGGAAAGAATATTAAAAAAAAAAACCCACTTATATTGATATTTCCAAATCTAATCTAACATTTTGGGTTTCTCCCTTCACTTAAAAATATTTATATAGTTGGTGCGCCCTGGAGGAGTAGGGGTTGGGTTCATCCACATATATCCCAAGGATCTGGGTTCACACTTTGGGGCCAGGGAGAACGTGACAAACAAGTAAATAAAATAAATGAAATGCTTCTTCCTCCTCTCTCTTCCTGCCTGTACCTTTCCTATAAAAATAAATAAAATATCAAATATAATTTTGTAGTTACTTTTGCTTTCTTAATCTGAAGATCTTAGTTTTTAGAGTAATTTATTTCAGTTTTTTTTTTTTACCATATAGTATGCATAAAATAGTTTGAAGATTATAGCCACGTTATTGCAATGAAAAATACATTTACCAAGTGAGGTTTTTTTTTCCTTGCAGGACTTCCTTTCCTTGGAATACAGTTGTACAGAAAGAGTGGAGTCTTTGAGGATGTGCAGAGTAAAGTATTTATGAGTTAATCAAAGTAACATCATCTCTCCTAATACAGTTACGTTGTTAATTTGATAATCTGGTTAATTTCTTTCTTTGTTTCTTTAAGGTTTTGGCCTTTTACCCCTTTTGAATTAATTTTAGGTTTTGAATGTGTAAATATTATTACGTTTAAAGGTAAAAGTAATGTAAAAATTATACTTGAAAAATCCTTGGTCCCACCTCTACCTCCCCATTTCACACCTCACCCCTCACCGAGACACAGTTATTTTCATTTGTTTCAGGTTTATATGTTTGTATTTTTTTTTAAAACAACAATAGCGAGAGCAAGAAAATTTTATATATTTTCCTTCCCTCCCTCCCTCCCTCCCTTCCTTCCTCCCTCCCTCCCTCCCTCCCTTCTTCCTCCCTCCCTCCCTTCTTCCTCCCTCCCTCCCTTCTTTCCTCCCTCCCTCCCTTCCTTCCTTCCTTTCTTCCTTCCTTCCTTCCTGAAAAAGAAGTATATTGTACTTTTTGCTTTTATAAAACAGTATACTTTATATACTAAGTATACCATTTATATTATCCTTGATTTTTTCCTTAATAAAGGTCTTGGAAATAATTCAATATCCACTCATTGGAGAGCTTTACTTTCTCAAAGCTACATACAACTATACTGGGTAGATGTACCATAGTTAATTTAACCAGTGTCTTTTTGATAACCATTTGGATTTTCCCCACCTTTTGCTTTTATAAATAATTTCTCAATGAGTAAACGCTCACACATGTAGTATTTGTGTTTGTTGAGCATCTTTAGAGTTGTAGTGTAGTCATCCAAACTTTTCTTCTTCAAGTCTTTTGCTCCTATTTGGGTAATATCTATTTGTTTCCTTCTAAAGTATGCAGTGTGTCAAAATTAATGTGATATAAGGAAGAAGATTTTAGATAATTATCAGTGACTGTAGGAACTGAACAAAGAATATGTTACACCACTCATAAAACCTCACACTGCCCAGCACAATCATTTGTAGACCTCATAGTTTTCACATAATTATTTTAGGGGTTTGAACTGTAGATAAGAGTTACTATGTTCTCTTCCGTTTTGACCTCTCTTCTAACCTAATGATTGAGCTTTTGCTACTCTCTGTTCCTAAATTCCAGGCACATTGCAGACACTGTATTTTGTTCTTGAAAAAAAATTGCTCATGGTAGTTATGCTTTATGCAAACACAGTTTTGCTGAAGTATCCATTTTTACTAAATTGGGCAACTCCCTTGATGTCCACGGTTACTGCTCAAGTATTCTATCATGTGCTCAGGCTAATGTCTTGACCTTTTGGTAATTAAACCCCCTTTGCTTAAATATTCATTGAAAGTCTAAAATCCCTTTACTCATTTGTATCAAGAATATTCATTATTCTAGTCTAGATGAAGGTTAGAAAACATTGAACTCCTATCACATAACTCTTGAATTTTGCAATAAACTTTAACTCCATGCCACATTACTAATACAATTTCTAAATCATGTCATTCTTCTAAAAGTCTTCATATCTGCTAATTCTCTTCCATCTCTGAACATTTGGTTTAGGAAGGGAATAGTGAGTTGCTGTCTCCTTTGTGTTTCCACAGTGTTTGGAACTTATGGTTTATATGTCTTTTATAACACTTAGACATGTGGATACAGATTGACGGCAATACAGTGTGAAATTCCCCACTAGATTATGAGCTCTTCAAGGGTGTCTTGAGAGTTAAGTACATTGTCACAGTATGGGAGCACAAATGAATGAGCTGTAATACCTTAAACTATTCTTCTTGGGGAATTAATACTCACCCACTGAGGTGAACTGGAACATTGCAGGATCACTCCGAAAGAGGACAATTAGTGAGAATCCAATATGACTATCTAAGGACTTTGACTTGGGAGGAAAAAAAAGTGACAGCTTGATAGATGTGGGCTAAAGCAAGTTTTCAAATTGAAATCATTAAGGGAATACTGCAGAATCACAGAAATGCAACATTTAAGCTAGCTACCTCCATTTTATTTCTATATATATCTTCTTAGTGTAGCTCACAGGTGACCATAAATGACTCTTCATCCCACTCATCCCAAATATTCCCAAGTATTCTAGCTTTCCAGGGTCACCTTTTATTTTACTATCCAAATGAAGTGATGTGCTCAAAATATTCTTAGGCTCCTAATCAAGCACTTTTAGGAAACTCTCTAGGCTGCCTTTTCTTTTCAGAGATGGTGTGTCCATGACAGGATCAAGATGTCATCTGCCTCATCTCTCACTTTAGATACAGGATAGTTTTAGGTTCTGCATAAGCTTCCATTTTGGATACCCAGTCTCTTTGGGAAGGTTCTGGATAGCCCTGAAACATACAGAGAAAACAGGTTTCTCTCCAGCTCAGGATGGAAATGTCATCAAAAGAGCAATAGTGGAGAGAAAAAAGTGACCTGACATATGTGGAAAACTTAGATTGCCATTTGAGGCAAGCTGAGGCTTTGGAATCATATAGATAAGGAGAAGCAGAAAAGAGAAGAGGAAAGAGGTACAGAATGGGACATGTCTAGCCTCTTTCTTAAGTACTCAGAAATTTAGAGAAACTGCGTAATTATGGGAAAGATGAATTATAAAAATGTAATCACAATACAAACTAGAGAGTTCTGCAGGAGAAACTAAATTTGCAGTGGCTAGGGAGGTCAGAAATACGATCCAAGCAGAATGGAGCTTCAATTAGGGTTTTGTGGAAAGAAACACAGCCTGGCCTGAGCTGCAGTTTGGAAGGCAGAAACATGCTGCATATTCAGACCACTGGGACAGTTCGGCTGAGTCAGGAGAGGGCTTGGGTAGGCCCCACATGGGGGATGAGTTTGGGGAGATAGGTTGAGGCTGGGTAGCTGAGTGCTTGGACTTTCCAGCCAAACCCTTTACATTATACCCTAAAGACAAGGGCAGATTAAGGTTTTATGGTTTTAGAAACTTACAGAACTTGTATGTCTCACTCTAAGAAAACGAATAAAACATTGTGTAAATAAAATTGCAAACACTCTGTATAGGAGGCCTTGGCAAATAGCGTCATTATCATAGGGGAACGTTGGATGCTTTTGAGCAATGGTTGTCTTATCAGTCTGTCATCTTGGAACAGCTTTTCTCTTTTCTTCATACAAGGGCATTCATTATTGAATGTAGACCCCACCCTAAGTCTAGGATGATCTCATTTTGGGACATGCAGAGACCTCGTTTCCAAATAAGGTCACATTCTCATGTATCAGTAGACTCGGACATGATTCTATCTTTTGGTGGAACACTATTCAACCCACGATTGGCGCTAACAACAAAAAAGATCACACAATTTAGCATCTCTACCATGGACCTAATAAGATCTCTTGCTGTCAGGCATCATACACACGCTGAATCTGAGACTTCGGATGAGTCAGACCTTCAGGTCTGTTTGCTCAGCAGAATAAAGATGTTTGTCCCAGATTCTCTCATTTTGCTTACCTTTAGCATGGAAAAATCTTGTTGCTCGGGCCACATCATATACATATTTTAAAAAATTACTTTTTAGGAGATTCTAATGCACAATAGGTTTGAGGCCAATGCTTCTCAACTTTAAATGTATATGAGGATCAGGGTAGAGTGGAGAATTTATGAAAATGCAGAATTTCACTCAACAGGTCCAGAACTGGGCCTGAGACTGCATTTATAATGAGCTCCTACATGCTGCTGGTAGCAGGACCACATCAAACCCACAGCACACTCCAAGCTCATCCACCCTTTTTCCTCTCCTCTTGTGTATTTCTCGTCTGTTACTGAGGTGGAAACAGCATCTGTGGTAGGAAATAGTTTTTTTTTTGCTGAGAAATGGTCCTGTTTGGAGATGTTTTATACATTGGGAAAATCCATATGCTATAGATAAATGGACTTTAAATCTAATGACATTATTTAGAAACAATATAACTAAGTGAAAGTGAGCAACCAGCCTTTAGCAACCAGAATGGGCTCTATTCGGGTCCCAGAAAGCTGCTCTTTAGTATAACCAGAGTTAATATGACCTCCTTAAGACCTCAGAAAAGGACCAGAACCCTTTCAGCAAACCAAAAGGATGAATGTAAACAGTCTCCAACTTCAGAAATCTGTCAAGTATTGGTATTATAAAAACAAACTTCTCGTCCAGGCCCTGGGGGCTGGGCTGTATCAAATTCATCTCTGAACATTTCACAGGGAAAGTGGGGAAGGAAGGATAAAAACACTAAAGGTCCAGGACTTCCTTTTTTCTTTATTCCCTATCCATATATATATATATATATATAGTAATCACATTAACATCATTTCTTAAATATAACTGTTTATAAACAATGAGAAATGATTGGTTATACTCTCATTTTTGCTTTGAGAAAGGGTATTCATTCTTTTTTGTTTCCTTCAGCGTATCTGTGTGAAGGGCTTGCTCTCTTTTGGGAACTGTTCCACACATTGCTGATCTAGAAAGAAACAGAACCTATCCTCTGACTTTAAATAGCTTATATTCAGCTGGTGGTGTGACTCAATTGTTTTGTCCTACCGAAATCTGTATGTTGAAATCTTAATACCAATTTTTCAGGTAATAGGAGCTACTGGCTTTGGAAGACAGAATGACCAACTAAATAAAATACATAAAGTGCTTCCTCCTCTCTCTTCCTACTGGCCTGCCACTGCTTGCCTTTATTCTTTAAAATTCTTGTTTTTAAAAATTTTTTGGATTTGACTGCAGTAACTTTGTTTTACAAATTAAAATCATGTAAATTCCCCATATCTGCAGTTTCCCCATTCCATAGATAAAGATTATTAACATACCCTGTCCTGCATCAGCAAGTGTTCTTCACCATTGTCCACTGGGCTCCGCCACCACTAGCTGCTCACCTCCCCCCACACTCCGGCCCATTCCCTATTGGTAACCTCAATTCTGTTGCGAGTGCCCAAGGGTTGTTTTGTTTCCTCTCTTCATTTGTTTTGTCTATTCATGTTTCATCTATGAATAGGTCATCCGGTATCTATCTTTTTTCTTTTGACTTATTTTACTTAGCATAATCCCCTTTAGATCCATCCATGTTGATTCAAATGAGAGGATTTCATCTCTTCTAAGGGCTGTGTAGTATTCCATTGTATATATGTACCACATCTTCTTGATTCATTCATCTGATGTTGAGCACATGGTAATTTCTAGTTCTTAGCTATAGTGAATAGGGCTGCAGTAAACATATGGGTACATAAATCTCTGCAAGTGAATATTTTTGTGTCTTTTGAATAAATATCCAGAGTAGGATGGCCAGATCATATGGAACTTCCATACTCAACTTTTTGAGGAATCTTCACTTTGTTTTTCATGGGGTCACACCAATTTGCACTCCTACCGATGGTGTGAAAGTATTCCCTTTTCTCTATGTCCTCACCAACATTTGTTGTTTCCAGACTTTTGGATAACAGCTAGTCTCTCAGGTGTAAGGTGGTATCTCATTGTTGTTTTAATTTTCATTTTCCTGATAGCCAGCAAGTAAGAACATCTTTTCATATGCCTGTTAACCATCTGTATATCCTCTTCAGAAAAATGTCACTCCAATTCCCCTTCCCATTCTTTGATTGGATTGCTTATTTTTCTGTTATTGAGTTTTATGTGTTCTTTGTGTATTCTAGATGTTAAACCCTTGCAGAAATATGAAATGAGAATATCTTCTCCCAGTTAGTAGGTTACCTTTTGGTTTTGGTGATGTTTTTTCTCACTGTGAAGAAGCTTTTTTGTTTGATGTAGTCCCAGTTGTTTATTTTTATTTTTGTTTCTCTTGATACTGGAGTTGAGTTCCCAAAGGCCTCTCTGAGGCTGATGTTATAGAATGTCTTTCTTATGTTGTCTTCCAAGAATTTTATAGTTTCCGGTCTTAATGTCCAAGACTGCAGTCCATTTTGAGTGAATTTTTGTGAGTGGTGTTAAGAGTGGTTTAGCTTCATTATGTTGCATATGGCTGTCCAGTTATCCCAATACCATTTCTTGAAACAGCTTTCCTTTCTCCATTGTATGGTTTTGGCTTCTTTTTTGTAGATTAACTTATTGTAAGTGAGTGGGTCTGTTTCCGAAGACTCAGTTCTGTTCCACTGGTCTGTGCCTGTGTTATTATCCCAGTAGCATACTGTTTTGATCACCATCGCTTTGTAGTATAGCTCAATGTCTTTGAGTATAATCCCTCCAGATTCAGTCTTTTTTCTCATAATTGCTTTGACTATTCGAGGTCTTTGTTCCATATGCATTTTAAGATTTTTCTATTCTATTTCCTGGAAATAAGCCCATGGAATTTTAATGGGGATTGCATTAAATCTGTATATTGCTTTAGGTAAGATGACCATTTTAATGATGTTGATTCTTCCAGCCATCAGCAGGGAATGTCTTTCCTTCTCTTTGCATCCTCCTCTATTTCTTTGAAGAAGGACTTGTAGTTTTCATTTATATATTTCACTTCCTTTGTTAAGTAATATTCTAAGATACTTGATTCTTTTTACTTCTATTTTAAACACCATGGTTTTCTTGATTTCCTTTTCTTTTACCATGTTATTTGCATATAAGTATGAGATGGATTTTTGTGTATTGGTTTTGTAGCTTGCCACTTTATTGTATTCATTGATTAGTTCTAGTAGTTTTTTTGTCAGAGTTTTTAGGGTTTTCAGTATGTGTAATCATGTCATCAGCAAATAGTGATAGTTTTACTTCCTCCTTTCTAATTTGGATTAGTTTTATTTCTTTTTCTTGCCTACTTGCTCTGGCTAAGATCTCCAGTATGATGTTGAATAGCAGCGGTTAGAGTGAAGAACCTTGGCTTGTTCCTAACCTTAGAGGAAGTGCTTTTAATTTTTCGCCATTGACCATGAAGTTGACTGTGGGTTTGTCATATCTGGTCCTTATTAAGTTGAGGTATGTACCTTCTATCCTCATTTTATGCAGGGTTTTATCAAATCATAAATGGGTTTTGAATCTTATCAAAATCCCAGCGTCTATTGATGTGATCATGTGGTTTTTCTCCTTGCTCTTGTTGATATGCTACATTAAAAGATTTATGCATGTCGAACCATTCTCATATCCCTGGAATAGATGTTGGTCAGGATGGATTTCTTTTTTGATGCATTGTTGGATTTGGTTTGCTAATATTTTGTTGAGAGTTTTTGCATCCATGTTCATTAGAGATATCAGTCTGTAATTTTTGTCTTGGTGATATCCCTATCAGCTTTTGGTATCTTTGTGATGTTAGTCTCATAGAAAGTTATTTGGCAGCGTTCCCTATTCTTCAATATTTTGGATGAGTTTGAGAAGAATAGGTATTAATTCTTCTCTGAAATTTTGGTAAAACTCATTAAAAAACCCACCACCTTTAATTTGTATTATCGGTGATGTTTAAAAGAATCCCTACTACGTATTATTCATTTAATTTTTGTAGGATATAAGATTAAGTTTGTTTAGAAAAGAGGTAGTTTTAGAGAAGTTATGCCACTTGTAGAAGGATAC
Source organism: Solenodon paradoxus (assembly GCA_004363575.1). Taxonomy (NCBI): domain Eukaryota; kingdom Metazoa; phylum Chordata; class Mammalia; order Eulipotyphla; family Solenodontidae; genus Solenodon; species Solenodon paradoxus. The sequence goes on from RJWH01000252.1 coordinate 647,498, forward strand.
AGGGTGAGCAGGGACTTTATCTTTTGCTCATTCTGTCTTTCTGTGTTCCTCCTTCCCTCCCTCTCCTTCCTCTTTTCTCTCCCTTCCTTCTTTCCTTTTTCTTTCATTTTGTAAACTGGAATCTGAGTGTTTATGCATATGTATTCATAATCTGCTTCAGTATTTTATTCATATTCTTAAACATTGCTCACCAATATGATTTTGAAAAATAATTGCTTAATATTCTGTTATTTGGATATATCATAATCCAGTTAGTCAATCCTATATTACAGGATATTTGTTTTTCTGATTTTTTTTCTAAATGTTCATTGTTCTCTGCAATAAACACACAAATCTTTGAGGATGTTTGGATCATTTCTTTGCGATATATTTTTATAGTTGGAATTATTGGGTCAAAGTCTATGGATAATTTTAAAGTTTCTTATACAAATGACAAAATTGACTTCTAAGCTGATTACACAGATTTCAGTGATCATCAGTGATGAATGAGATGTCCACTGAAGATCATTTAAATTAGGCAAGGCCAATTGCCATTGTAGCACTCGGGTTGCTGGAAATATTTGAATCAAAGCAAAAGAACAAATGAAACAAAGTATTTACAAAGGTACTCTGAGACTGTGGGACCATTCCTTTCCTCTTTGTTAAGGCATATTTCTCCCCAAGGTCTACTCTGGGTCCAAGGTGACTTTTCTCATCTTTTTCTGGGTCTGTCTTTACCTTGTCCTCCTTTCCTCAATTCTTCCTATCCTTGTAGATGGAGCTTGAGTCTTGATGTATTTGTAAGATACATGAACACAGGTTCACTATTGTCACTCAATAATTCAATTACCATTACCTTAAATTTCTTTCTGGCTTTGGAAATTCCAGTGATGGTGACCATTGATGGTCAAATGGCAGGATGTCTTTCAGTTGAGGTGCTGGTGCCATTGTTGTCCCTTCAAGTGGTTACACTGAGAGCAAGTCTACATTTTTTAGAGATTAAAAGCACTTTCTGGGGCTGACCCTTGTGGCTCAGGCAGCTGAGACTCTGGCGTGTAGAGGTCTGTGCTGAAAAATTGAAACAACTAACTCATTAAAGATCTTTCCTTCCTTCCTTCTTCCTTCCTTCCTTCCTTCCTTCCTTCCTTCCTTCCTTACTTCCTTCCTTCCTTCCTCCCTCCCTCTCTCCCTTCCTCCCTCTTTCTCCTGTTCCTGGCTGCCTCCCTCCCATCCTTGTTTTCTTAAAAAAAATTTGCTAAATATTTCAAACATATGAAAGTATACAATGTTAATGTGACACCCAGGTATACTTATGGAATGCTAATTTCCTGTTGTATTTGTTCTAGAAAACTTATTTAAAAAATACAGTTGCCCCTTCTCAAGATTGTTGACATTCTAGGCCCTTTTATTTCCATATAAACTATAGAATAAAATTGGCCTATGATTTTTAAAACTAGCCTCCATTTTGGAACAATATTTCACTAATGTGAATCTGTTGATGCACAGTCTATTTCATAGTATGAATTTCTTGGAATTGGCTTGTTGAGTTAATGATTAAGCATTGTGTAAAAGGCTTTTCATATGAATTGTCTAACTGGTCATGGAAATGTATGAGGATGCCACTTTCTTTGCCTTTTTGCCAACTCTGACTATTATCTTTAATTTTTTTCTATCAGGATTGATGCAAAAGACTATAGCTATATTTTGCATTTGTTGATTACAAAGGAAGTTGAAAATTTAATTACATTTGTTAACCCTTTAAAGTGTTTTGTGAATTATCATCTGATACCCATTGCTTATTTTTGAGTTGGAATGTTAGTATTTTGATATTGATTTTCTAAGTGCTCTTGATTGCTGTACACATTGCAAATATTATTTGCATTTGTTTATTTTTCAATATTATTCTTTCTTTCTTTTTTCTTTAAAAAGTAAACAGATGTGCCCCGATGGAGTAAAAGTTGTGGACAAGCCATGCGTGTCCCAAAGACTGGGGTCACGTCCTGGGGATGGCGGGAACAAACAAGATGAAAAAAGAAATAAAATAATTGTGCTTCTTCCGCCTCTGGCCTCCTTCCCGCCTCCACTGGCCTCCTTCCTGCCTCCACTGGCCTCCTTCCCGCCTGTGCTTTTCTTTAAACAATGAGAAGCAGAAGGGAAGCTCTTAGTCAGATCCATGGATCTTCTCATTTGTGTTTTGCTTTTGTTGTTAAGAAAAGAAAATTTTATTTTATGTTAAGATTACATACATTTATTTTGTAATTTTTTATGATAGAGTATAGAAGTCTAATTTTTCTAGTCATTTTCACATTTATTTTTTAGTACTTGGAATTTTAATATTCTTGGATATATTTTAAAACAGAATTCTGTTTTTTTCTTTTATGGTTTATTCATTCATTTTGATATTAGTGGTTATCTATTACTTTCCCAGATACCACCTTTATTTTATACCAAATAAATACACCTATTTGGATGTTTTGGAACTCTCTGGTCTGGAATTATAATTCTGTGCATTTATACCACCGCACATTGAGCTAATTATTACAGCTTTTCATGACTTTTGACTTACTTATTTATCTTTTTTATTTTAAGGAAAGGTACAGGAAGACAGAAGAGGAAGAAGTACTTTATTTTATTCAGTTGTTGATCTTGGTTATTTCTCTGACCTTGGGATGTATGCATACCGCACGTGGTTTAAACTGCTAGGCCACCAGGACACACCGTATGACATATCTTAATAACTGATGTTTAACAATATTGTTTTAATTTTTCATAATTACTATTATAAACTTTGTTTTTATTCTAAAAACTAATACATAAATATTTTATAATAGAAACTAAAAGCAATACATGCTCATCAACAATAGTTTTAAACAGAAAGTAGGTTATGAAATGAAAAGTAAAAGCTCCTTCCCTCTCTCTTTTCCTAGGTCTCAATTCTCAGTTCTACTTCTAACAGGTAAACACTGTTAAATTTCTTTTGTGTCATTAGAAAGCATGTAATAAAAATTATGTGTTGTCCCGCCCTGCTGGAGCAGAAGTTCAGTGCAGTCCGCATACATCCCAGGTTCTCTGGTTCAAGAGCAGGGGCCAGGGGGAACAAACAAGATAAACAATCAAATGAAAATAAATTTCTTCTTCCTGCACTCTTTCTGCCTGCTTGAATCTACTCTCCTTCATCCCTGCCTGCACCTTTTCCTTAAAAAAGATTATATGTGTGTATGCATCCTTTCTAAATGGAATCATGTTATGCAGACTTAACTCAAAGGTTAGTATTTTTTTCATTTAAAATATAGTTGATTGTTTTTCCGTATTGGTGCATAAAGTTACAACTCATTAACTTTAACTACTTCATTGAATGGGTTGAATTATTGTAGTCCTTGGCTAAAAGGTATTTAGATTACCTTTAGCTGTTCATTAGCACAAGTAATTGTTCATTTATTTTTTGCTGAAATTTAGATCATTTCTCCTGTTTTAAAATTTGAAATTGTATTACAATTATGAAATAATTTATAGAAGGACTGCTATCTTTATTATTTCAAATCTCTTCATCTAAGAACAAACCATGTCCTTCCATTTATTTGAGTATTTTTATGTACTTCAGTAAAATTTTATAATTCTTTTTAAATAGAGCTTTAGAATTTATGTTAAATTTATTCCTTGGGGTTTTATTTTGTTTTTTTATTAGATTTTAGACTGCTATTATTTCTGGTACATTTTCTTATTAGTCATGTCTGGCATATATGTAAGTCGTAGATTTTTTTGTATATTTTATGAATGGCCACATTGCTCAATTTTATTTATAAGTGTTTTAGCTGTTTCTCTTATGTTTTATATATCATGCTATCTACATTAGTTAATTTTTCTAATAGCTATATTGTTTTGGATTTAGATTTAGAAAGTGCAAATTATAAAATAATAACTATACTAGTTTATCTTCTATACATAAATAATAATAATTATTTTATTACTCATTTCTTTCCCTTATTTTGTTATAAAGCTTAGAAAATCTAGAGCATGAATCATAGTGGTTAACTGAGAATATTTGTTTTGATACTTTTTTTTTCTTGACTTGGAACATGTGAAGATACTGCATGAAGACATTCCCATAAAACTGTATTTTCTTAAAATAGTACTTTTTAGTTTGGAATAATTTTATATGTGCAGAAAAGCTTCAAAGATAGTATAGAGTTCCTGCATACCTATACCCAGTTTCCTTTATTGTTAACATATCATATGACCATCAAAACTAGCAAGCCAACATTGGTACATTACTATTAGCTAAACTCCAGATTTTATTTGGATTTCACTATTTTTTCCACTAATACCCATTTTACCTCGCAGTAGTCAATCCTGGATACCACACTGCACTTAATTGTTATATCTTATTAGTTTCAGTCTGATCCATGATAATTTCTCAGTCTTTCCTTGTTTTTGATGGGCTGTTAGTCAAGCATTGTATAGCATGCACCTCAGTTTGGATTTGTTTGATATTTTCTCATGGTTAGACGGTGGTTATTATTTTGCAGGGAGACGCCTACAGAGGTGACATTTCCTTCAGATCATTTTATATCAGGGCTTTCTGCTGTCACATGACTTCTCATTGCCAGCGTGAACCTTGGTGACCTGGCCAAGGTCTTGTTTGCCAGGTTTCTGTCCTGCAAAGTTACTTTTATCTGCTTTTACACTTTTTTCTTGAGAAGCAGTTCACTAAGCCCAGACATAGTCAAGCGGGCGGACCTTAATTCTAATTAAGTTAGAATATTTATAATGTTTCATTGTTATGTCAGTATCTCTAGCTTGATGTAGATCTTATTTATCATAATAGAGCTGTATCTAAAATAACGGCATTTTTACATGTGTTGTCAACTATCTAAATTATAATTTAGGATATCGAATGAGAATTTTGAGTATAGTGGAGAGGAATTTTGAAGAAATTAAAATAATTTTTAATAGAAAGAACCTCACTATTTGAATTAATTTAGAAGTAACTCATCTGAACTTGTGAAAAGTCTCTTATATAGATACTGAAAGTAAACTTTAATTCAAACCAGGAAAACAATTGGTTATCTCATAAAAGCCTAAATTTCTTCAGCTCGGAATCATATAGTATTCCTTCTTTGTCTCTACAGGGTATAGAAAACTGTATATTGTGAGAACCCAGCATGAGTTTTTAGAATAGAATTGAGTAACCCAGTAAGTTTATTATCAATCTCCATAAGAATTTCTTAACATTTTTGACTTGTAAGGTATATTCATGCCAGAAACTTACTCTCTAAAAAGAAAGACAGATCCAAAGGACTTGAAAACATTTCTCTGAAGGAAATACACAAATGGCCAATAAGCACATGAAAAGATGCTCACATCATTAGCCATTAGTGAAATAAAAGTCAAATCTATAGTGAGATACCATTTCATATCCATTAGAATAGTTAGCGTAAAAAAGAAAGTTTAATAACAAGTGTTGATAAGGAAGTGGAGAAATTAAAGATGCAGCTTACTTTGGAAAACAATCTGGAAGCTCCTGTAAAAGTTAGACATACAGTTATCACATGAGCAAGCAATTCCAAGAGAAAAGAAAACATGTCTCCACACAAATCTCATACAGGAATGTTCATAGCAGCTTTATTGATCATAGCCAAAATTTTGAAATATCCAAATATCCGTTAACTGATGAATGAATAGATAAAATGGGTCATAGCCATACAATGGAAGTTGGCCACTAAAAGAAAAGGAAGGCAAATATATAATTTCATCAGATGAAATAGCCAAACTAAGTAAATCATAGAGCCAGAAAGTAGATTGTTGGTTTCTTAGGACTGAGATGATTGAGGAGAAATAGGGAATGACTGCTAATGGTAGGAGGTTTCTTTTCTAGGTAATGTAAATGTTCTAAAATTAATCATGGTGATGACTGTACAACTCTGGATATACTGAAATCTATTGAATCTTATACTTTAAATGAGTGAGTTGCATGGTATGTTATATCTCAATAAAGATGTTGTTTTAATTTTTACACATTAAACTCATATGTATGGTTTCCCCATTCCTCATATATATGTCAGCACACCCTGCCTTCCATCAAATCACCAAGTATTCTTCACCATTGTCCAGTGGGCTCTGCCACCATTTGTCCCCCCATCCACACCAATCCCCTTCCCTATCAGTAACCTCAGTTTTGTTGCAAGTGTTCAAGGGTTGTCTTGTTTCCTCTGTTCCTTTGTTTTGTCTGTTCAATTCCATCTATGAGTGAGTTCATCTGGTATCTATCTTTCTTCTTTTGACTTATTTCACGTAGCATAATCCCTTCTAGATCCCTCCATGTTGATTCCAGTGACAGGGTTTCATCTCTTCTAAGGGCTGTGTAGTATACCATTGTATATATGTACCACATATTATTGATCCATTCATCTCACATTGGGTACTTAGGTAGTTTCCAGTTCTTAGCTATTGTGACTATGGCTGCAGTAAACATGGGGGTGCATAAATCTCTGAAAATGAGTGTTTTTATATCTTTTGGGTAAATACCCAGAAGTAGGATGGCCAGATCATATGGGACTTCCATCTTCAACTTTTTGAGGAATCTCCAAACTGTTTTCCATAGGGGTTGCACCAATTTGCACTCCCACCAACAGTGCAAAAGTGTTCCTCTTTCTCCACATCCTCGCCAGCATTTGTCATTTCCAGACTTTTGGATTATAGCCAGTCTCTGAGGTGTTAAGGTGATATCTCATTGTTGCTTTAATTTGCATTTCTCTGATAGCCAGGGAGTGGGAACATCTTTTAATGTGCCTGTTGGCTTCTAGTTTTTCTGTGGGGGAGGCTGTGAATCTTGCTCCTACCAGGTTACCGTCTTGGCCGGAAGTCCCAGATATTATTTTTTAAAAAAGGAATAAAGAGTCCCATCTTAGAATATGTTTCCAATTTAGGAAGACACAAAGGGCAGAAAGTCACAAGTTAAATGAACAATATAGGGAGTAGAAGAGGTAATTACAGAAGTATGTGAGATCAAAATTGCTGTAGAACTTAATATTCATGTTCACACATGGGGAAGAGAAAGTGACCTCCTATGTGATGATTTGAGGGGCATTTGGGAAGGCCCTGCACCTAGGTCTAATATTCCATTGTTAGTACAGAATGGATTCTGTACTATGTGTCAGTGTTAGAATTTTTTTTTTCAGATTATAAAATTGAAATACAAGTAACCCAGTAAACAACTTAGAGTAAATATGTATGTGAACGCTTTCTGATTGACAGAGAGCAGGTTTGGAGCAACCCTGGGAGAGCTAATTGTGACAAATGGCAGCCTGGGATGTGTCAGTGATCTGGAGGAGAGGATGTTTGAAAACAGAGGCCAGAAGAGACCCCACGATTTAGCTAGGATCAGTCCTAAGGGTAAGTTCCCTTCTCTGTCTCTGCTCTGGCCGATATCTCCTGGTCTTTTCAATAAAATCTGTGGTTCAGGCTGTCTTGAGTATCCTCTGTAAGTTAGTAAGTGGCCCTGAAGTTCTTCATGTGTTTGGCTCACTTCTGAATACTACAATTATTGCAGTCCACTTGGAGGGATTACCTTACATTCATTCATATTGCCTTATTCATTTGGTCTCCCTTTAGTACCATGTCGCTGTTTGAATAGAACTGTTTCCCACCTCAGCTGTGACCTTGGAATTACTCATGATACAAACCTCTTGTAAGATCAGTCAATGTGTAGAAATTGAACTTCAAGTTGTACCTGGCTCCATGCCATGTTTCATGAGCCTCGTATCTCAGTGTCTTATCCATCAAGGTTTGCTGTCACAGGAATACATTTTGCATGATTGCAAAATTGTTTATACTGTCTTGAAGTTCAACTACACACCATTGTGTTAAGAAGACAATGACTCAAGACTACTGTGTTGCAACACACACACACACACACACACACACACACACATGAGCACACTGTAGACGTGACCAGTTCTGAATTAGGTCCTTCTCTGTTTATATTAAACCTGTTTTGCTTCTCATAAGCAAAGCTGAACTTAGGTGTTTGGCAAGTGTCTTCCCTTCTCTGGACTTCTGATTTGTTTAAGACTAGGGTACTTAATCTCCGTGTTTGTTCTGCCCTATGTGGTTATGATTTATGATGAGAAGATCTGGTCTCTCTAATAAAAAAGTAAGATGTTTCAGTTTACAAGTGCTAAATTATTATTTAAGGTTTTCTTTTTGATAATACCTAACAGCAGTTCTCTATTGCAGGTGAGTATGGGGGTAGGGGAGTATTTTCAGGTGACCTTCTAGTCTCCAGAATTAAAAAAAAAAGTTGTCTCTTTCCTGGCAGAGAATCATGAATTTAGCTCTTCTCTGGGTCCAAAGAAAGTGTTCGATGTAGTAGCTATTGATCGTCAGTATTATGACCCCATGTACTCACTATTTTGCACTGTGTGTGTCTGCAAAATTTTCTTTGATAACTTAATGGTTGTGAGCTTTGTCCTTTTCTTTCTAGTTTGCAGAAAAATGCAGATATCCCCACTCTCCCTTCTCCTCACTGTCCTTGGACAGTGTGAGTTGCTGGCAGAGTCCTCCCTTTGGCAGTGGAGAATCTGGAATCCACTTAGGGCCCATTAGTGCACTGGCAGAAGAAAGTGATCCAGCTTGTCGACCACAACCACATCTGTTTATTTGCATAGGAAGTAGAGGGATCACATACCCTCTGGCAACTGCTGTGGAAGGGGTCAGCAGGGCAGAGATTCCTAATCCTTGGCTCCTTCCTCCACCAAATTCCCTTTAACTGAAGGCAAGTCAGCCAATCTGTGACACCCCATCTGTCTGACTCTTCCTTCTCTCCCAGCCTTCATTCTGCTGCCCTCTTCCTGAGGGCTTGGGGCTTAATCAATCTCTTCTGACACCAAGGCAAGCAGAGAGACTGAACTCAGACAGTGGGACTAATGGTTTAGTTCCCCAGGCACCTGGACTCCATCTAAAACTCTGGACACATACCCTGGTGGAGCCGTCCATCTCCTTCAGGGGTGCTTTTGCTAACCCAAACATCAAAGCCAGGCAATTTATCTTACCTTCCCAAAGACAAACTACTTGGAGCATTGTTTCCACAGTGCCATTTGGTACGAGCCAGCTGGGAGCTATTCACCATGGAAAGACTTGGGTGTCAGGCAGCAGTAAAGAAGGAGTGAAGGGGTCTGATAGTCATAGAAATTTACTGCATGTTGTCTAAGACACCTTGATAAAGTAGTCAAAACATGTATCAAAACCCGCTTTTTCCTCAAGGCTGTCCCCCAAACGCCAAAGTCCGAGATTTGCACCAAACTCATTAAATGTATACAATAGAGATAGACTTTCAGGTATGGAGGGAAGCTGTTGGGAGGAGTAGATGGAGCTTGGTGGAAGGGATGAAGGTGGGGAAACTTGTGATTCCTTTCCCATGTTTCTCAATGGCAAGACCTCTTCTGTATGTAAGAAGGGCCAAGGGAAACGTCTGTGTGCCTGGGAAGTATGGAACTTCCAGTTAGGTCTCCTTTCTTCTTCAAAAGTATACACCAGCATTGAAATGCACTACAAAGGATACATACTCTGTTTTTAAGGAACTTGCATTCTAAAAGGAAGGAAAAGAGATGACATAGCTAATGAGAAAACAGGAGCCAGAATACTTGACTCTCTGTTAAATTCTTTCTCTTAAGAGATTTGTGTCTCAGGTTACTCATCTGATCTGTAACCTCCTAAATATTAGAGAATGAGAAGTAATAAATGCATATACAATGTAGTTTTGTTATTATGTAATTGCATAGATAACTCATATACAAGCCAGACTGTGATGAAGAACATAAATGAGGTATGATAAACAGCTGCATGGCCACAAAGCTAGTGTATAGCAAAGCTCAGAACCCTGACCCTAATTGCATTGTAGAGATTGAAGACTATGGTTGACCTTTCAGACATTGTGCCTGTCACTCTAGGGATTATTCTTTGTTCCAAATAAGTCTTCTCCATTCATATTTGGAAAATGCCACAGCGGGCCTGTTACTTTTGGAAGACCTGTGGATACACAAATCTTTTCTGTATACTTGGCTATTTTCTCAGTTCTTTGCTGAAGGAAATCTCATTATGGCATTGGAACTGATGATGGGGATTTGGGCTCAAATTGGGAAATTCAGGCCAAAGCTTTGTTGTATGCTCTGGATGCACACTGGGGAAAGGAGTTAGTCTAGAAGAGCACAGTTACCCAGAGCTCATAGCAGCATCAGGAAGGAGCCACCGGACACCAACACTAACCCAGTCCTTGCCAGCTAGGGCCTAATGGTGTTTCAATCAGAATGAAAGTGAGGATTGGGTAGGAGGGCCAAGTCTCCAGTCTGAAGGTTCTGTGAACCTGTGCTTGTAAAGACGGAAAGGGAAGGTGTTCATATCCAGGACTTTTCATAGTCTGTCTCCAAATAAAGTTACATTCAGGAGTTGGATCCTTGGAACACCAAAAGCAAGGTCAAGCCCAGTCTTCCACTTACCAGTAGCATTTGATGCACACAGGTAATGGGATACTGAAGAAATGTGGACAGTACTTCGGGGTTTATTACAATTATGTCCTCTCACATTTGTGCAGACATTAATAATTCATAGAACATTTTCATGGTCCTCATCACCAAATTCTCAAAATGTCACTGGCCCTGACTTCACTGTGGGAGCAAAGCAGAGCCAACACAGGCTGGCCATGCATACCTTTTAAAATGGAACAGTATGTTGTTTTTTTTCATATTTCCTGACCGTCCCGTTATTTTAATATAAATGTCAACTTTATCCTATTTTTAATAAACTAGAGCCATCTTTAATATGGAACAAAAGGGGCAGTTAAGTTGCCCTGGGCCCAGTCTGTTGAGGGCACCCAAAAGCAGCTTCCCCTTTTGCCCCACATTAAAGATGGCCCTCGATGTTTCTGACTGGCTGGCTCTGGTTGCTACTGCAGTTCCTGCCCCCTGTGAGGAAGTAGGAGCTTTGCAGAAAGAGGATTCCACACCAGCCCATGAGTGTTTCTTCAAGAGGAGCAGAACCCCACAGCATGGTTGAGCTGTAGGTAAGTACTATGTGTGGGTTATTTTTGGCACTATGGGGGTTCTCTCTGGCACTGCGGACCAGTTATTGGGCATTTCTGGCTGTGGGATGGTTAAAGCAGCATGTGTTTTAGGAAGGATATTTGGAGTGGGACTTGTAGGGAGGCCAAATTTGGTTTTTGCCTAAGGTGCCAAAATTCCTTGCACTGGTCCTGGCTGTTTGTATGAAGTCCTGCTGGACCATACGTCATTAGTTTGCCATTGCTGATGTGCATCATGTAATGCTTGCTGCTGGCCTGGCTGCTCTGCACCTGCTCAGATTTCTCTGCCTCCACCCCTTCCCTTAGTTGACAGCACTTAACCCTGTCCTGTTTCTGTCATCCTGATGTCCCGTTTTTGTCTCAAGTAAATATGGTCAGCCTATGCCAACATGGCCAGGGCTTCAAATGAGGCAAAATCCACACATCCTCAAAAACAAACGGATCTTGGCTTGCCCTTTTGGAGCAGTGGTTATGTCAGTCACCTCCAAAGGAACGCAAGACCATGTACCCCTGAGTTCGAGTCCCACATCTGGGGGAAACAACCATAAAATAAAATGAAACGCTTCTTCCTCCTCTCCCTGCCTGACTGCACCTTTGCTTTTTTTTTTTTTTTAAAGCAACAACAACAAAAAAACCCCAAAAATAACAACTAAGGGATCATGTACCTCTCTCTGGTATATGTGTCTTTGTTCTCCTAAAAAATATCCTGGGAATATTGAGAGGAGAGGGCCAAAGTTTTCTGGTACTGGTTTTAATTAAATGTCTAGAGGAGAGCGGTAAGAGTTCATGGTCTAAGATGGCACAGTTCAAGATAGAGTCACTCTGGTACATACACTTATCCTTCACAGTGGAATTCCAGGCATACCAACTCTATGTAGTGTCTTCTTGGGCAGGCAAGTTTTTTCATATTGTGATCCCTGTGTCTGAGCTCTTTCCTGTGTGACTGACTGATGTGTTACAGCCCTGTGGAGTTTGATAGTGAGGCCCTTATCTTTCTATTTTCTTGAACGCCTTAGCATACAAACCTATCTGTCTAATTTTATCTAATTATCTGTCTATATGTGAGATCTTTGAGGATCAGATTCACTCTTATTTTCGTTTACCAGTGCTTGCCAAGCAGCTTCATGAAAGGATGGGTGGATTATAGAGGTAGACAGTATTCTCCAGTATTGAGATGAAAGATCATTCATGTTGAAAACACAGTTACATGCTGATTAGAAAGAATCAGAAAGGAAAATCAAGAAAGTTTATTTTCTTCTATATTTATGTAACTATGTTCATGGGGCTTAGTAATTCTTTAATCTTGGTTGCAAAGCTTAAAAATATTAAGGAGCAATTTATTGAAACCTGTTATGTTCAGTCAAATGTGGTGTAAATTATAGACCCTTCACTTCAATGTTTATGTTTCTTTGAAATATATCTGACTGACAATAGAGAACAATCAAGCAGAGTTAGGAAGCACACTAGACAGGAAACTGATTTGTGTCTAAGCAGTAATAGTTTTCTACCTATTGCAAGTCATTTCCTCTCTCTCTCTCTCTCTCTCTCTCTCTCTCTCTCTCTCTCTCTCTCTCTCTCAGGACCTGGTTTTCTATGACTGAAAAATAAAAAGGACAAGAGATTGTGCTAGAGATCTGCTGTTGTCAATTACTTTCGTCAGTTTAATGGATTCTATTGTTTCTGTTGCACAGCACCATCCCCTGCTTTCTTTCTCTCTAGGATCAGGCATATCTATGAAAACAGACCATGTACTTCCTCTGTCTGGCCAAAGACATTGGTTCAGGAATGGGCACATGACTGAAGTCTAATGTGTGAGACTCATATTCTTTTGTTGGGACTCTTAGTCTCAACCTGGCTGATTATTATTCTTTTTCAATATCATTCTCTGCGTCTTCCTTGCTGGTAGAAAAAAATTCCTAATTATTAACTGGATTCATAAATACAAGTAATAAAGATTACATTGCCAGCTTACCTTACAGCTTCGTATGGGCGTATCATTACATTTGGCCAATGGGATATAAGGGGAGGTCATAAGAGACCAAGACTAGCAGCTTCCTCTAAGGATCCCTGCGGGAGAAAACAGACATCATCTGCCCCAGCTTCCACTCTTCATTCAGCTTCTCTGAGGAAGGCACACTTAACTAAGCACACTGGATCCCTCTGTTGGGAAAGGAAGTGTGTCTTTGCTCTCTGCGCATTGCAGGACCACTGTTGATCTAGTGGGGTAATGTTAGTGCTCTTTGCCAATGGAATGAGCATTTTGCTCTTCATGTGAGCATTGTTGACATTTTCATCAGCAACCCAAGCTTTCATAGCCATATATGGCAAAAGAAGAGGTGGAATCTTACTGGGGCCTTGGCTCCAGGCAATCACTCTGGGGTTCAGGGTTGAGTCTTTTCATCAGGGGCACAGAGGCACTGGATCAAGGCACAGAATTCTTTACAGCTTCAAGTAAGACACAACAATAATAAGCAGTTCTTTCCTTTTCCCAGGGCTTATGTCTGCCTTTGCTGCTGACCCAGGGAATTTTTAGTACTGGACTCTTGTATCAGATCAGTGGCTTGATAGAGTTTCTAGTTCCTTGCATGAGAAAAGTGGCAGCAACATAACCGTCTTCAAAGCTGCCTTGGAGTCTGACCGAACCTGATCAAACCACTGCTGCTTTTTCAAGAGTTGATGTTATACAAAGATGGTGAATTTCCCAGCCCACACTAGCCAGTCTGAAAGGGCACAGAGTTAGACCAGTACAACGTTCTCCCCAAGGAGAGAAAGATTGTATTTGTACTTAAAACAGACCTTGAGCCTAAGGCATACCTCTATTATTGTCTGTAAGTTTCTTTGCTTAGTAACTATACAAGTATTTACTGGGTACCTGTTCTGTCCTAGAACTTTGTATTTGGTAGTAAGGAAGTTCGGAAAAGGAGGATGTGGTCTCTGCCGTTAGAGGTCCCATGGCTTTGTGGAATGGAATTTCTTGGCTACCTGGAGTGGAGCTACTGAGGGATTGTGAATGCCAGACCACAGTGTGGTATTGGGAAAGAAGGCAGGGGATTTGTTTACTTGAGTGTGTGAACAGTGGAGTGAGATCCATCTCAAAATTTTATTCTAAGTTGGCACACTCTAGACATTGTGCCAACTTTGAATGAAGATTTGCCAGTCTCTCTAGCAGGAATTTCAATTTCCTAAGACTATGATCTTTCCTAGATTTATTCACAGTTGTGTCTTCTGTGTCCCGCTAAATGCCTGAGGAGTGCTAGACACTTGAGACATATTTGTTAAATGAAAGACTTAGTGAGAGACGGAGGTGGACATGGGTGCGCACTCCTCTTCTTCTCATGAACTGCTTTTGCATTTGTCTTTAAATAAGTTTTGGGGAGAGGATGACCTCTTTCTGCCGTGTCTCTAGGAACTGGGTGAAGGTTCCAGAGATGAGTAAAATGTGTCCTAGCAGCTGGAAAATTATTGCCAGACACTGTTCCCTTGTTTGCTCATCAGAGGGGCCTTCTCAGAGTTTTCCAGAAAACTTATAAAAGAAATCCAGCGTCTATATATCTGTGGGAGGCATATACATCTCTCTTTGCTGTCTCTAATGGTTGTTATCTACAAACTGTCTAGACTTTAGATTCCAGCTGGGCTGAAGAGAATGAGAATGAAATATTCCTTCACCGGGGTTGGGAGCAGACGGAATGAAACATTCCCATTCTCGACCTCTGGGGCTGATTCCCTACGTAGGCCCCACAACGTGGGGAGTGGGATTTTTCAGTGTTTAGCGAGAGTCGCTGTATGTTGCTTGGCTTGCATCAAGTGTCTTTGCAATAAACTTTTCCATTTGGGTGAAAAGTGAGTGGGGACAATCTTTAATCTTGTCTTTGGTAGGGTATCTATCTATGATCGGGTTGGGGTGATCACTCCCAAATGCTTCAAGAGCATTTTGGTGGGATGGTGGGAGGTAGATTCCAACCCCCTTTTGGATTTTTGGATTCATGTCTAATTTTCTTTAAAAAAAAAAAAAAAGAAAGAAATCTTTACCCGCAAGCTCATCATGCTAGTATCCAGCCAAAAGTACATTTTTTTGCAGCTTATTAAACATGTTGCCTCTTATATCTTATATTAAGATCTATTTCCTTTCTGTAGGGGACAAGTTAAAACCAGAAAAGTTGCCTTGTAATTGTTTCCACTTTGATTCTGCTATTTGCAAAGGGCACCTCCAGTTCTCCCCTTGTAAAAGGGAGTTGCTCTCTGGGGGGAGGAAGAGAGTTAACTCTACATCTGCTGCCCTGTTGAGCGTGGAGATAGCATGGACCTTCCTCCCGCCAGGTGCCCTTCACGGCACAGCTTTGATTTGGCTTTTGCAGAATGAGTTGGAGCGGATAGAGGCACATTGGCTGTGAAAGTTACATTAAATTAGTTTATTTCCACAGTCAGATAGAAATCATTATCAGCTATGGTAGACCAGGAGGGATTTTCCCCTCCCTGGGTTGGGGTCTTCTAGTCTTTTGTGGAGTCTATTTTGATCTCCTGGAGCATTTGTCTCATAGCAATGGACCCTTCAGGGTCAGAAGGGACTTCGTACTCTGCTTGAGCCTGGAAATCTCCACTGAGAAAAGAACTCCATCTTCCCAGGACAGCTCACCCCTTTGTATGCCTCTCTGATTGTTCAACTGTTCTTCACACTGGGCTGATGCTGTCCGGCTCCCATGCATTGGCCTCTCTCCTGATGCTGGAAAACCCCATTATCTAAATCACTCCCACAAGGAAGAGACCCAGGATGAGTTCAAATGCTCTCAATGACCTGGGAGCAGACCTACATGGACGGAGTAGGCTGGGTGGCTGGTGACAATGAGACTTAGAGCTGGCAAGGCATGAGCAGGGAGTGTTCCATTTCCAAAAAGGAGAGCCTTTTCTCCTGCCCACCATCGCTGCATGGGCACGTGGGCCTGGTGCAGGCAAAGCTTGTGTTTCTTCAGGAGAAGATCAGATTTCAGATTTTAATGTGCAGTCACTTATTCGAAATGCCAGTGACTAAGCAAGTTAGCATAGAATAGCAAAACCAAACAATCAAGGTTTCAGGCCAGTAACAGCCCTTGGATCTTCACAGTGTGATGGAAAAATGAAGACTAGGGGTGGCTGGCTTGAGAAGAGTATAAGGTGTAGATCTCTAGGAACTCCTCTCTCAGACTTTCACTATTTTCTATTTCCCTGGAATAGTTATGAGATCCTTAAATGTTCATGTTCAGATATGACAAGGATAGAGAGTCTGTGTCCCATCTAAAAGCTGGTGGTGGGGAGGGCAGTTTCAAGTGGCAAGGACAGTAGGAGAGAGAAATCAGGGAGACAACCAGCACCTAAAGCAGGAGAAGGGGGACACAGAGCCTGCCTGACTGGAGAAGAGAGAGGGCCTTGAGATTCCTTTTACCAGTGACTCCTGGCTCCCGCAGAGGCTCATGAAAACAGCATTTCCCCCAGAAGAGAACTAACTTAATTTGTTGGAATGGACAGACAGCAGAGGTTTCTCTAAATTCAGAGCCACATAGGCTGGCTCCATTGTAGGGGCTCAAGGAGATTAGTTTTTTTTAGTGTCTCCTTGCTTGTGCCTTGGTCAAGATCTCTCGTATGTGGCTGTATGGGCATTTCTACTTTATCTCTGTATACCCAGAACTGGTAAGCCCTCAGTGAATACTAAGCAATCACAGGTGTACCGTGTGTGTGTACTTGTATGTACGACGTGCAGTATCGGTCATAGAGGAGGTCTGCACACCCTCTGCAGGAAACACTGGATGTCAACTCAGGGTCCCAGAATTTTAGCTTCCATGGGACCCCAGGGGAGACAGGTAAGAGTTGTCTGTCTGGTCTTAGAGATCCCAGAGTTAAAACTTCTAAAACAGGAGAAACTATGAGCTTCCTGGGCTTGTGTGGGAAAGTAGGCAGGAAAAGTTATTGGGAAAGTTATGGAATGGATATCAAGTTTGGAAAGAGCTATAAAGGCATGGTGGACACTTGCTGGCCAGTGTGGGGACATACGGGTAATTAGTACAATCCCTGGGGAATTTCCTTAAGTCTCCAAAGAGAATGGAGAAGTAAAGAGAAAGACTGGACTGTCACAGTGGACTGAAAGGAGTGTACTCACTGAGAGATTCTGTTGGGCCTCAGGGAAGTAGAGTGAGAACAATGGCTATTGTTGGGAGTAGAAGGCTGTCCTGTTGTGGAGTTCCTGTGGCCTCGCTGGTTGGAGACTGAGTTCACCATCTCTGGTTATGTCCTGGGCTCTTAACACACATGTCTACTATTATTATCTAACCATATACTTATGTCTTTATATAGTATATGCATAAAATATATATTCAGAATTCAAAATGGTCATGCCTACTTGCATATCTATATTCAGAAATAATTTAATCATATTTCAGAAAATGCTGAAGTAATGAGGCCTATATTAAAAATTTAGTTTTTCACTGACTTTGGGGGTCATTTGGCTGCATTTCCTCAGCTTCTACTTCCTATTCTCTAATCGATTGTCCTTTTGAGAAAAAAATCTTGCTAAATTTGCTATGCAGTCTTAAATTGTTTTAATTTAAATGAAGATGGTGTTAAAAGAGAGAGTAAGGAGCACCCTTGTGACTCAGGTGACTGATGTGGCTAAAGTGCTGATCATGTAAAGCCCAAAGCACAGGGGCTGAGAGTAAAAGAGAAAAAAAAGGGAGAGGGGGGAGTATTTCCTCACAGGAGTTTTCTGCTTCAAGAGCATCTGAAATTCCACTTGTTGATAATGAAAATGGCTTCTAAATCATGCTGTCAGAGGGAGAAAATGCTTCAGGCCTACCAGCCTGCACTAAGTTGAGTCAGTGGTTCATCTTCTGTGTTTATCTTCAGTGCCTGTCCACCCAGGGTCCTGAACAGACAGCTACTGGACCAGTTCCAGGACCTCAGGAGGAGAGTCCTTCCTCCTCCAGACAGCTGGCTGTGATCATATCAAGTCAACCAAGTCAGCTTTCTAAGAAAGGGAAAAGAATCTCCCCTTGGAAGGGGGCCACAGAACTTGTGCAAAAGAATCCCCGACCACAAGTGACCAGTGAGCCAGAGCTCAGTAACTAACCAAACGTTGAGTCTTGGGAAAAAAAAAAAACAAACTCAAAAATTGCGGTTTCAAAGATGTTATTCACCAATGACTTCCAAAACTTCCGTAGTGATATCTCCCCCCTAAAGGAAGGAATAGACATCTCAAGATGGAGGAAGTGACTGCAGCCCACTGGTCCCGGCCCCACCTCACGGAACAGTCACCTGCATCACCTTCTTTTGGCTTTTAGTTGTCCTGTTTCAAATTATCCTCTAGCCGACCCATGCTTAGTTGTCTTGTCTTCTCAGATAACCTCATGTTGATTCTCTCCTATCTCAGCATTGTCACTAAAAGATTTTTTCTGAAATCCTTTCCCAGACCCAAGAACCCTACACTGTGGCCTCCACCTGGTATCTAGGAAGGCTTGGGGCTGAGGATTCCTGGCTCCGCCTGATTGCAGGCTCCTTCCACTGTGGTAGCGGCTGACTCTGAGCCCTGCCTGCTCAGTGCTGGCTCACCATCTGGCACTTCCTTGCTGCCGTCTCTGCTGCACCTGGAACCTCAATCTGGCCTCTTGCCTCGAGTGCCACAGATTCTCACTTCCATGGCTCTGCTTCTTGTCTGAGGCTGAAAAGCACTGCTGCTTCAGAGGTGCTACCATGTAATTCTGCCCTCCTCACTGGCATCCAACCCTTGGATATCCGTTTGACTCAGATCTAGCTGGAGTTGGCTCCGTGGACCCAGTGGTTCTCAATTCAGCCCCTCTTTGGCAAGAGTCGCACTTTCTATTCTGGGTAATTCGCTCCTTCAGCTCCATTCCCCAGCTATCCTGGTTCTCTCCTGCCCTGCTTGGAACTCTGATGCTGCTATTCCAAATGTCATCTCTATGTCGGCAGTGGCAATCTTGCTATTATCCCTAATGATTCCTAAAAGAGGCTTGGGGACTCAACAATGTTTGTGAAATTAATGGCACCATGAAAATAAGAAAATTTTCAGAATTTGATGGCAGTAGGTGTAAGCCAAGAGAGAGCCACCAGGGGAAAAGCTCATCCGCAGTCTTGGGGTACCTGAAAGATTTGACAGAAAGAGCCATATGTTCTGCAGAGGATGGCATGTTGGGTTTCCTCTCCTCAACAGGCTCATGTTCAGAGAGAAGAAAGATTACTCATCTGAGCCATCCATAGAGCAGTAGCCACATGTAACCAGAAATCATTAGGGTAGTCTGGAAAACGCTGATATGGCCTGCTCCCTTACTCGTTAAGCCAGGAAAAAGCTCCTCTCCAATGAGAATTTTTTGTGCACAACTGAATTTGACTCTGGTCTCCCCTGATTTGTGAAAATTTGTATTATGTCATTTTATGCTATTATAAAAGACCTACATTAGTACTTATTTCTCAAAGAAATCCAAACAGGATTTTTCACTTTTATGATAAAAGGCATTTCTTTTGCAGGTAGAATGGTCCTATCAAGTTCCATCTTGGAAACTGCTTTATACAGGTTGTGTATGTATTGTATATCATTTTTGCTTTTATGACATGTTAGTGTGACTTAGGTTTAATGTGTTGCTTGTATGATTTGGTAGGTTTTTCTCTGTTTCTGGAAAAACTCAGTTTTTTCCATGTAAATTAATGGTCATTGCTTCTTCATTCTACACCATTTAAAGCTTAGGAAGTGTTTCACAGGAATGCTCTAGTTTCCAATAGTCGGGGGAACCTGTACATCAGAAACATTTGGAGGAGTCAAAACAGGAAGGTCATTCTCTTATTTTCTGTTCAGTGAAATTTGGACCATTTATTTCTGCTGCTGTTTGGGGACTGCTCCCTGCTTCTGAATTAGTGAATAGACCTTTTCCCCACCCAGTCCCTTGAGGCTAGAACCTGTCTGTTTTAAAAGCAAAGCAAAACATTTTTACACGTATACATTTACAGCAGTGTGATGATTATCATACTTTTTTATTTAAAAAAATATTTATTTTTATCACGATATTGATATATGACATTGTATGGTTTTAGGTGTGTGACAATGATTTGATATTTGTATATATTGCAAATGATTCCCACAATAAGTTTAGTTACTATGCATTACATGCATAGTTACATTTTTTTCTTGTGATGAGGACTTTTAGATCTACTTTCTTGCAACTTTCAAATATACAATAATGTAGCTAGCTATAGTCACCATGCTGTACAGGACCTATTTATTTTAAAAGTGAAAGTTTGTACCTTTTGGCCACCTTGACACATTTTGTGTGTTGGATTTTTAGTGATGGCTCCCCACTTTTTCTTTTTCATTGTTCCCTTCTTCCTACCCTGCCCTGAGCACATCATGTCTCTCCAACCCCAAGGTAATCCTGAGGAACCGCATCCTTCCATATGTCTTCCCACTCAAATAACCATCTGTATATACCACATATATACAAATGCATTATAAGCTTTTCTGATCACTGTTTAACAGTTAGAATCATATTATATGTATTTTCCTGCCTCTGAATTTTCTCACTTAAAAATATCTGGTGAAACTCTCTCCAAGTCAAGGAGTATCGTCCCTCCATTTTTCATTGGCATAGGGGTGGGGTGGTGACTATCAACCACAAAGTGGGGGAAATTGCTTTTTGAAGTGTGATGGGAAAAGTTGTACCCTTTTAATGTACAAAACACTGATTCAATAAATAAACAGATGTACTTTATATCTGTGATATTGAAATGTCACGGGAATTAGGGAAATGTCATAGGAATTAGGGAAAAATGCCCCAAAAATAATCCAGAGGGGGAAGAAATAATAAAGAAATAGTAGGGAAATGCTCACATAATCCTCTTTCATTCTTCTTAGTGATTGCACATTAGTCTCTGTTGAGGATGTGCCCTCCCTTTATTGCAGGGTAGCAATGTCATTTCCAGTTTTTCTCCCCATTATGAGCATGTCCAGTAAACATCTTTATAAATGTCCGTCACATTAGTGATTGTATTTCTAATGGGTTGATCCTCATAAGCAGAATTGTTGAATTGAAGGGTTAAGAATTAAAAAAATTTTAAATTAGAACTTAAATTGTCAGATCATTTTCCAAAAGACTGTAACACCTTTTTACACTTGCAGGATCAACACCCTTTTCTACATCCCTGCTGACGTTAGACGTGTGAGTGCTTCTAAAATTTTCTGTTTTTTGAACGATATACTATAACATCTCACTGTCATTTTAATTTATTGTCTCCTGACCACTAGTGAATTTCAGCATCTTTTTATATGTTCATTGCTCATTTGGACTTGCTTTTTTTCCAAATTGTTTATTCATTCAAGTCCTTTGTTTAACTTTTTTTGCTCAATTTTTAAATTGAGTTGTTTGTCTTATTCTTGTCTAATTGTAAGAGGTTTTAATAGATGGTAAACATTAAACCTTTATCTGTCATATATACCACAAACATTTTTGGCAGATGTATCATTTATCCATGAACTTTGTTAGTAATACCATTTGCAAATATTTTGCTTTCTTATGCAAATATGGCTTATTCCGTGTAGGTTCTGGGTTAGGAAGATATTCCCTAACTATACTTGAAATCTCCTAGATTTTCTTTCAGAATTTTTATCACATAAACATTTTTGAACTATGACCTACCATACACACATATCTATAAAGGACAATTTAAGTAAGTGTGCATCTAGATGAATTTTCACAGTGAACACACCCATATAACCCTAATCAAGATCGATTCCTCAAAGTCTATCTCCAGCTCCCTCTTACTCATTGCTTTCCTCACAAGGTAACATTTCTTCTGACTTCTACCATATTAAATTAGTTTAAATTAGTTTTACATATACAGTTTTTAATTTTGAATAAAAAATTTTAATCTATTTGATATTTTTTAATATGGTTTGAGATAGGCATCCCATTTTTCCCCCCTCATAGATAGCCCCTTCTGCTATCATGAATTATAACTAAGTGAAACATTTTTTCCACAAGAAAACAGTAAAATATATTTCTCTTATATTCTGTGCCTATATTATTATGTTCAAAATACCACAGACTGGATAGCTTAAATAACAGACATTATTTTCTCACAATTCTGGAGGCTGGAAGGCTACAGTCAAAATGCTAGTAAAATTTGTTTCTGGTAGACTTCTCTCAACTTATAGGCAGTTGCTTTATACTCACAGGGTCTTTTATCTGTGCTTTCAGAGGGAGGCACGTCTGGTATCCTTCCTTCTCTTTTAAATAAGGAGAAAAAATTCCTATAAGATTAGGGCCTTAAGACCTCATTTTACCTCCTTAAATAGTCTTATTGTGAGTTAGGGCTTCAACATAGGAATTTTGAGTGGACATAATTTGGTCAATAACAGCCCCCTTACCAAATTGTATGAACTCTTCTGGATGGTTATCTCCTTTGTCAGCAACCCATGGTTTATAGTAATATCTTCAGGAAAGCAAGTGAAAATGCTTCTTTCCCTAGGTTTATGTAAATTATTTTATATATGCTTAATAAATTGTCTAATGTGACATAGAGACACTTAAAAAGAAAAGAGTAAATCACTGAATTATTTTGCCATCACATAGCAGTCAGAGGGCAAGGAAAAGCATTTCAAATGTTTCAAGAGGAGTTGGGAATGGAAGGGGAATGGACTTTAAAATTTTCTTTTTCTTATACTTTTTAAATGGAGTTGGCAAATTGAAGGATAAAAAAAGGAAAAGAATACCCTATGTGGAAAATTGAATATAATTGCTTCTTCCTCTCTTCTCAGATGTTGCCCACTTTTGAATTTTCTAAATATTATTCCTTTTGGTTTCTTTTTCTTATACTTTTTAAATGGAGTTGGCAAATTGAAGCATAAAAAGAGGAAAAGAATACCTCACTGTGGAAAATTGAATATAATTGCTTCTTCCTCTCTTCTCAGATGTTGCCCACTTTTGAATTTTCTAAATATGATTCCATTTGCTATAGTTTAACCTAATAATTATAGTTGTACTCTACCTATCTATCATCTATATATTTTCTGTCCTCTCTCTATATCTAAGTAATATCTTGCTTTCTTCTGGTTGTTTTTGGGAAAATTTGTATATAGTATATTAACCTATGTTTTTCCAAAGCCTGATTTCCCCTTATTGTTAAGTTTATAATTAACATTGCATTCAGATATTCTCACTGCTATACAGTATTCCATTACATGATTTCTTGCAATTTATATACACATTTGCCTGTTTATTACATTGGGGTAGTTTCTTATTTTCTCTTCTACTCTGTGTAATGATGCTGAGCATCCTGTTGAATATATACAATAATATCACTAGAGCATTTGTCTCCACGTGCAGCTGTTGAGGCAGAGGGTATATACATCCTCAGTCTGTCCAGATAATCACAAATTGTTTTCTAAGATGGTTAAAGCCAATTTATACTCCCACTGGCAGTTGACAGTTTATTCCACATTTTCTCTGTATTAGATGCTAATTGAAATTTAATTAATTGACACAAATCTACTGACTTAAAATGACACATCCATTTTCTTACAGAGGAGTCAGAAGCCTGAAATCAGTTTTCTTGGGCAAGAGTCACGGTGTTGACAAGGACCAACATCTTCTGGAGGCTCAGAGAGAATCCAGTTCCTTTTAATGGCCTCCTGGATTCCTTGGTCCCTTATCTCTGTCTTCAAAGGAATCACTCCAGATCTGCTTCCAACATCACATGATCTTCTCTTCTGTACCTGTGTATGCCTCTGCTTCCATGTAATAAGGACACTTGTGACTACCCACTTGGAAAAGCCAAGATGCTACCATTTAAAGATCCTTAATGTAATCACATCTATATGCAAAGTCTCTTTTGCTGTGTGAGGGAACATACTCGGAAGGCCTGAGGAGCGCAACATAGATTTCTTGTTGGGTCATTATTCAGCCTACCACACTGTCACACACGTGTTATTATTTGACTTAACCTTTCACATGCTAGTGGTTCGGGAATTATATTTAACTTTTTTCATAGACAAAAACATTTACTTTATTGATAAGCAGCTTTTTGAAATTAATGGGAAAAAATAGCAAAATATGCAAAGAATATAATTAGACGAAGAAATATAAATCAGTTCTTAAACTTATGAAAAAAATGTTCATTAAAAGGCAAATGCAAACTAAATTTACCATTTTTTACCCGTGATTTGGCAGAAATTCAAAATTTTTCAACTTCTTGGCAGTGCTATAGAAATCGGCACTTTCCAAATATCATTGTTAGAGTATTAAGTTCGACACCCAACCACACTGGCCTGTTATATCCTTCCTCAGGATGTTCCACTCAAAATTTCCTTTGGTAATGCTCACTTCACTCCTGTTTTATACATTAGCACAAAATTTAGCATCATCTCCTGCAGAAAATCTTCTCTGACCTCATTCTATCCTTAATCAATCTCCAAATCCCCTTTCTTTTTATTGTAGTAAATATTCTACACATTAAGTTTATTTCCTGTGTATAAGTTCCCCATTTCTTAGATACGTTTCAACACATCATGCCCTCCACTAAATCACCAAGTGTTTTTCCCCATTGTCCAGTGGGTGCCACCACCTTTTGTTCCCACCTGCCCCATTCCCTCTTGGTCACCTCAGTTCTGTTGCAAATGTTTCAGAGTTGGTTTTGTTTCATCTGTTCCTTTGTTTTGTCTACTCACATGGAATTGTATCTTATTTGGGGTCTAATTTACATCTCCCCAATTGCTGATATTTATTGACCATTACATTTCTGACTACTTGAAATGCCTGTTTATGTCTTTGGCTTATTTATGCATTGGTTGTCCTTTTCAAATTGATTTGTAGAAACTTCCTTTGTTGATTTCATATGTGGCATGTCTGTTCCTTCAGTTTTAACATATATTTTCTTTACTTTCTTCATAGTGTCTTTTCTTATCCATATTTCTTTGTTTTGATGCACAAATACCTACCTATCTTTTGTATATTTTTGTCTTAGGAAAATTTCCATCACCTCAATTTTGTGTTTTCTTAGATTTTGTTTTTGAGGTATTTTTCCTCATTATTTTAAGAGTACAGGCAAGTTAGAATTTTATATGAAAAACTTGTACCCTCATTGCCAAAATTTCACCAAAAGTACTTTACTACTCTTGCTTTAATATAATGTTTCCAAATATCCATCCCTTCACACCCTCATTTCAAGATAAAATAAAGATATCAGTACCCTTCCCTCATCTACATCAACTTACAGATTACTAACTTGATTTCAATATTTATTAATATTTTTTCTTTTAATGTAAACCCTAGATATAATGAAATGCAAAAATCTTAAAAGTACATTTTGGCAAATGCATATTCCTGTTTAACAGAAACTCTTATAAGACATAAACATTATCACCTCAGAAAGTTTTTTTATACTCCTCCCCAGTTAATTCTTGATCTTGCCCCTCAGAGGTAGCAACTGTTCTGATGTTTTCTCCGTTGTAGATTAACTCTGCCTGTTTTGGAATTTGATAAATATGGAGTCATACTATCTATATATTCTTTTGTATAAGGTTTCTTTCAGTTAACACACTAGTTTTGAGATCCATGCTGTTGCATATATAAATAGTCTATTCTTTTTTTAATGTTGGCTAAATTTTCAGTGTGTGAATAAATCAGTTATTCATTCTCCTATCAGTGAATACTGTCTCCTGCAATCAGGGCTGGAGGAAGGGATTGAGAATTAAAGGATTGAGAAAAAGAAGGAAAGAACGAAACAGACCACAATAGAAGAAAGCGGGGTCAGGGGGTAAAACTATTGGGGATCTCTCGCCCCAGATAGCTACCCCGAGTCACTGACTCTTCATGTATTTATTGTCTTTACATGAGGCAGTCATTTACAGAAAAAAACGCAAGAAGTAAATCAGCCATTCTAACAAGCAATGTTTACAGAGTGATTTTACATTTAAAAGGTTTAAGATAACTATCCAGCTTCTAGGCATCTTCCTGAGCCTCAGCAGGAAACAAAAACCTCCTCGCCAAGGTTTTCTAGCAGGGCGGGCCTCTGGTTTTGCAGTTGCCTGGGTAATTGTTTTACCCTGCTTTGGCTTCACATATCTAAACTAAGCTTCCTCTTTATTGATCCCAGCAGAGTACCTGAGCTATTTCCAGGTGTGGCTATTAAAAATGAAGCTTTCATGAATATTTTATGAAAGTGTTTGCATAAGCATATTTTTTGTTTCTCATTGCCAATTCATGGGGTGTTTTAGTTTTATAGGAAGCTGCCAGGAATTTTTTCAAAGTAGTTGTACCATTTTACATTCATACCAATGATGTGAGAGTTCCAGTTGCTCTATATTCACTCCAACATTTAATGTCATCAGTCTTTCAAATTTTAGCAATTTTATTTTAGCATGTAGTAGTATCTCATTGTGATTCCTTCCCTGGTGACTACTGATACTGAACAATTTTTCATGTGATTATTTCCGTTCACATATATATATATCATATATAGATAAAATTCTGTTAAATTATTTTACTTATAGGAGTTATTTATGTATCCTGGTGCTATGGACAGATTTATGTTTCCCCAAAACGCATATGTTGAAGCTCTAAACCCCAAATGTGATAGTACTGGAAGATGGGGTCTTTGGGAAGTAATTAAGATGAAGTCCTGGGGGTGGGCCCCTAACCATGGAATTAGTGCCCTTGTAAGAAGAGAGGAGCTCACAGGAGCTCACGTTCTCTCTCTGTCTCTCTCTGTCTCTCTGTCTCTCTGTCTCTCTGTCGTCTCTCTGTCTCTCTGTCGTCTCTCTGTCTCTCTCTGTCTCTCTGTCTCTCTGTCTCTCTCTGTCTCTCTCTCTCTCTCTCTCTCTCTCTCTCTCTCTCTCTCTCTCCCTCCCTCCCTCCCTCCCTCCAGAAAAGCAGCCATCTACAAACTAGGAAGAGTCCTCACAGAATCAAATCAGCCAACAGCTAATTTTAGACTTTCTGGCATCTACAACTGTGAGAAATAAAATCCTTTTCATAAACTGCACAGTCTATGTCATTTTGTTAAGACGGCATACGTTGATTAACACTCCTAGATACCAATCCTTTGTAAGATATGCATTTGTTTTGTTGGTAGTTTCTCTCAGTCTGTGATTTAACTGTTTATTTTCTTAAGTGTGATCTTTGATAAATAGGAGTGTCAGATTCCAAAAAGTCAATATACTATTATTTTCTTTTAACATGATCGCTGTTAGCATTCTGAGAAATTGTTGCCTCTTTCCTAGTCATGAAAATATTCTTTTTTTTTTCTGAAAACATTGTGATTTTAGCTTTTATATTTAAGTCTCTTACCCGTCTTGAATTAATTTCTGGGTGTAGTGTGAAACAACAGCCAAAGTTTACTTTTTCATATAAATAATCAGTTTTTTCAGGACAATTTATTGAATTGACTTTCCTTTCCCTATTGAGTTGCTTTAGCATCTTGGTTGAAAATCAAGACCGTGTAAGTGTGGTTTTACTTCTGGGTTTGCACATCTTTTGTTAAATTTATTTATGATTATTTTATGTTTCTTAGTGTGACTGTAACTAAACTCTGAAAGCTAAAATTTCTCTAATACTAGTCCATTAAAGTAAGATGTTTAGTAAATAGTATATAAAATATATACTAAGTACGCAAGTCTGGTCCAGTCAGGAGAAAGTAACCAGGCAGTTATTTCTTTTTGTTTCATGAAAGCTGCAGGCAGGAAAAGAGAGAAGAAGCATTTTGTTTTATTTTTATTTGGTTGTATCTTGGTTGTTCTCTGCAGCCCAGGACGTGAACCCAGGTCCTTGGGGTGTACATGACCTGTGCTTCAGCTGGAGACAGATGACCAAACCACTGTTCGTTCAGGTGCACCCCATAAAGTAATTTAAACAG
Source organism: Solenodon paradoxus (assembly GCA_004363575.1). Lineage (NCBI taxonomy): Eukaryota > Metazoa > Chordata > Mammalia > Eulipotyphla > Solenodontidae > Solenodon > Solenodon paradoxus. The sequence continues at coordinate 675,429 of RJWH01000252.1, forward strand.
GTGAAGTTTATAGTAATGAACTATGAACTATAATAAGGCATCAGAACAATGAGAGACAGGCTAGTAAGAAATAAAAATAACTGTAAAGAATATATAGGCTGACCGTATTTCCTTGAGGAAAAAAACATGGGACATTGGGAAGGCAAATATGGGACAGGGTTATGTGCTGATGACTTTTGGGAGGGGAGGAGGCAGAGCAGTCTAAGCAGGAGCGGAGCAGCCAGGCCAGCAACTAGTGCTGTGCAATGCATGTGTTGTTGGGTTCAAGGAATTTTAGCACTTTAGGTGAAAACCAAATTTGGCACCCCTGTAAGCCCTACTCTAAATGTCCTACCTGAAAGACATGCCACTTTAACCATTCTAGTGCCAGAAATGCCCAGTAACTCCCACAGTGCCAGAGCTAACCCCAAGGTACTCACCTGTGACATAAGCACACTGTGGTGTTTCCCTTTGAAGAAACAGGCAGCGTGGGGTGGGCTGCGGGAACCTCTTCCTGTGGGTCCTGTTTCCTCACAGGGGCCTGGAAACAGCAGTAGTGGCCACAGCCAAGTGCAGACAGCCTGCAAACGCTGTCTTTAACACAGGGCATAAGGGGCAGCTGTTTTTGGGTCCCCTAAACAGACTGGGCCTGGGGAAACTCAACCGCCCTTTTTGCCCCATGTTAAAGATGGCCCTGGTTTATATAAAAAGGGACAAAATTGACATTTACATTAAAACAACAGGATGATGCTAAAATATGAAAAAAACAAACCTGTACTGTCCCATTTAAAATGGTACGTATGATCAGCCTAAGAATTTAGATATAATAAGCAGTCACTGATGGTCAGTTACTGAAGCAGGTCTGATAGAGAGCATCCAAGGCAGAGACCACCCCTGCCCAGGGCAGAGATCCAGAACTTCCTAGAAACCCAAGCTGACCCCTGGGAGGTTTCTCACTGGTCACTTCGCTGTAACATTGCTCAGAGTGCTGGAGAAGCTGTGGGCCCAGCAGGAGACAGAGGCATTTTGCTACAGCTCTGTCAGGAGGAGTGGGAGTGGACTTGGAGAGGAAGCCACTGGCCACTGCGCTGCAGGAGAAAGGTGCTGGAGAAGCTGTGCGCTCTGGAGGCTGATGCTGGAGAAGCCTGCACTGCAGATGGAATCTGCCCAGCAAACACTCTGGAGACAGGAAACAAAAGTTTTTCTATGGTAATGTTTTTGTGACATCCTCACTCTCTGAAACTTTAGTACCAAATGCCTTAGGGGAAAATATTTCAGAGGCTTAGATCTGCTTTTACATGGGAGGCTGGAAGGATAAATTCGGGAGAGCAGGGAGAAGGCACTGATAACAGGCAACTGTGGCATTATTTCATTTGCTTATTAGTTCTAGCACGGTTTTTTGTTTTGTTTTTTGTAGTTTCCTTAGGATTTCCTACAGACATTTCATCTGCAAGTGAAGACTGATTTTGTTCCTCTTCAATCTGTATGTTTTTGTTGACCTGCTTTATTGATATTAAAATATATTTAATGTGTACAATTTGATGAGTTTGTGTGGCACTCACTGTATGTTCAACCATCCTTGCATCCCAGAGTTAAATCCACTTTGGTCGTGGTATATACTCCTTTTAATATGCAGTTGAATTTAGTTTGCTAGTGTTTTGTTGAGGATTTTTGCATCTATGTTTGTCAGAATTATCAGCCTGAAATTTTCTCTTCTTATATTGTATTTACCTGATTTTGTATCATGGTAATGCTTACTTCAGTAAATGAATTTAGAAATGTTTCCTCTTCAACTATTGGAGGAGTTTAAGAAGTATTGGTATTAATTCCTCTTTAAAACTTTAATAGAATTTACCTATCAAGCCATCTCTCTGGTCATGGGCTTTTCTTTGTTGGGAGATATTTGATTACTGATTCGATTTCATTACTAGTTATACATAGATTTTCTACATTTTTATGATTCAGTCTCAAAAAGTTGTATGTTTCTAGGAATTTATGCATTTCTTCTAGGTTATCCAATTTGTTGGCTTATATTTATTCATAGTAGTCTCTTGTGATCCTTTGTATTTCTGTGATATCAGTTTTAGCATTACCTCTTTTATCTTGATTTTATTTGAATCTTTTTTCTGTTTGTCTTTAAAAAAATCTGTTAATGACATTTATTTTCTGTTGCTTTTCCATTCTCTATTTCTGTTCTGATCTTTGTTATTTCATTCCTTCTACTAACTTTGGGCTTTGATTGTTCTAGAGGTATAAAGTTAGGTTGCTTGTTTGAGATCTTTCTTTTTAGTGTAGGCCTTTATTACTATAAAATTCACTCAGTGTTTCTTTTGCTGCATGCTCTAGGTTTTGGTGTACTGTTTTCTTATTTTGTGTGTTTCAACGACTACTTTCCATTTTTAATTTCTACATTGGCCTAATGATTATTTATTTAAGAGTGTGTTGTTTTATTTCCACATTTTTGTGAATTTTCTAGTTTTCGTTTTGTTATTGATTTCTAGTTTCATTACATTGTGGTCAGAGAATATACTGGGTACAATTTCAGTCTTTTTAAATTTGTTGAGATTTCTTTTGTGTCCTGATGAGTGCTACTCTATCTTGGAGAATGCTCCATGTGCATTGAAAAGAATATGTATTCTATTTTTGGGTGGAATGTTCTGTATGTATCTGTAGACATACTTGACTTGTAGTATAGTTTGAGTGTTGTTTCCTGATTGATTTTCTGACTGGATAATCTCTGCAGTGTTGAAAAAATAGTTTGACATTTCCTACTATTATTGTACTTCTATCCAGTTCTCCTTTTAGGTCTATCAATTTGTGATTTTTATATCTGTTATTTACTGCAAATATATTTCTAATTGTTATATCTTCCTGATGAATTGACACCTTTATCATTATATAATGACTTTCTTTGTCTCTTGTAACAGTTTTTTACTTAAAGTCCATTTTATCTGATAAAACTATAGCCATATGCTCTCTTTTGGATACATTTTCATGAAATAGCTGTTTCCTATCCTTTCCTATGTATGTATGTCTTTATTTCTAAAGTTAATATTTTGTAGACTGTAGCTGGATCTTGATTTTATTTATATTTATTTTTATTTATATTATTGAGCCACTCATATTTTAATTGGAGAATTTAATCTATTTTTAAAGTAGTTATTAACAAGAACTTACTATTGCTGTTTGATCTTGGTTTTTGTCCCCCTTTTTCTCTTTTGCTATCTTCCTTTGTGATGTTGACATTTTGGTCGTTCCTCTAGACCCAAGACACAAACCCAGGTCCTTAGGGTAGGTATATGTGGATTGATCTTGGCCAGAGGTGGCTGACCAAACCACTATTCCAGCAGAGCACTCCAGTGATGTTAACTTTTTGTAGCAGTATGTTTTGATTCCTTTCTATTTTTCTTTCATCTATCAGTTATATTTTCTTTGTTGCCATGGGGAAATTATACAAAATATTTTATAGTTATGACTATTTTAATGTGGTAACAGCTTAATTTCAATTGCCTATAAAAACTCTATTCTTTATCTTTCTTCCCCCAGTGCTTATGTTATTGGTGTCATATATAATATCCTTTATATTGTATATTTGTTAACAAATTTTTATATTTATAGTTATTCTGAATACATTTTTCTTTTACCTTTTATATATTTTGACAGTTAAAAGTGATTTGTACATCCATATTACAATATAATATTATTCTCTATTTGGCTAATGAGTTTTCTCCTTTTTATGCATTCATTTGTCTGCTTTGTATCCCTTTGTTTCAACTTGAAGGACTCCCTCTAATACTTCATATAATCAGGTATAGTGTTGATAAACCCCTCTTTGCTTTTGTTCGACTGGGGAAGTATTTATTTCTCCTTAATTTCCTAAGGACAGCTTTGGTAGATAGTTTTCTTGGTTAGCACTTTTGTCTTTCAGTACTTAAAAAATATATTTTCTGGTCTGAAGATTTCTACTGAGAAATCTGCTGATGAGGCGGGCTCCCTCATCTGTAGCAATTTGCTTTTTTCTTGCTGCTTGCAAAATCTTTTTCTTTATTCTTGACTTTTGACAATTTGATTATAACATGTCTTGGTGTAGTCTTATTTAAATTCATCCTATATGGAATCCTTTAAACTATAAATTTTGGAGGTCTATTTTTATCCCAAGATTTGGAACATTTTAAGTCATTAATTTTTTAAAATAAGCTTTTATCTTTTTACCTTCTGCTCTGTGACACTTATAATATGTATCACAGTTCTTTTCATGGTCTCAACTGTTAGACTTTCTTTTTTCTCTTTTAAGTAGTTACTTTCAAATTACTCGTCTTCTACTTATCTGATCATTCTTCTGCTTGATCAAGTCAGATGTTAAAGACCTCTAGTGAATTTTTAAATTCAATTATTGTAGTTTTCGACTTTATGTTTGGTACATTTGGATATTTTAAATCTCTGTTGATATTCTCATTTTGTTCATATATTACTTTTCTGATTCTGCTTAATTTTCTGTGTTCTCAGTGAGTTTATTTAAGACGATTATTTTCGTTTTTTCCCCTCAGGCAACCCACAGGTCTCTGTTTCTTTAAGGTTGATAACTTGTTTGATTATTTTATTCTTTTGATTGTTTTATAGTTCCCGATACTTCATGTGCTGTAATCTTGTGTTGCTGTCTGCACATTTGAAGAAACAGCCACCTCTCCCAGTCTTTATAAACTTACTTTGACTGGTAAAGACCACCTTCAGTCAGCCTACTAGAGATACTGGACCTCTGTTTCTAAATGCCCGAGAAAATGTCTTTCTTTTTTATTTATTTATTTATTTTCAGCTCTTGCTCCCTCTGGTGTCTGACTATGTTCAGAGCTCTGTGTGAGAAAGGACACAAACCAAGCATTTCACTGAAAGATTGGGGATTGAGAGTGTTAGGTGCAAGCTCCAAACACCTCTCAGTCCTGGAGGAGAGACCTTTGTTCTGTTCCTTTTCCAAACATCAAGAACTGAGTGGGCTGCAGGAAAGTGCACTTACCCAAAGTTGGCCCAGGCAGCTGAGCTGTGCTAGTTCTTCCAGCTCTCTGTGAGAGAGACGGGCCCTTGGAGGTTACCCTGAAAATCCAGGAAGTACAAGGGAAGGCTAGAGACCTTGGATGTTCACCCTTCCTGCTGTCAGAGAGGAGTGTGATCTTTCTTGGTGAAAAATTGTGATGACTTGGGAGGGAGACTGACCTGAGTAGAGTAAATGTGAATTTACCTGTTTCAGTGTGACTGATCTCATGTTTTGCTCATCTGGTTATTTCTATTTCTTAACTGGATTCTGCATTTCTATAAAAGTGTCTTATGTGGTTACTAAATCAATGTTTCCAGTTGGAGAACCGAGGACTGGGACTTTCTCTTCTACCATCTTGCTGCTGCCACTGTTTCTCCTTTTTTTTCTTGAATTATTATACTGGCTAGGACCTCTAGTATAATGTCAAATAATGTTTATGAGAAGGAGCATCATTGTCTTACATCAGCTCTTAGGAAGAAAACATTTAATACTCTAATATTAAGCATACTGTCACCTATAGCTTTTTGTTTTCGGTTTTTTAAAGGAAAGGTGTAAGCAGGAATGAAGGTGAGTAGGTAGGAAGAGAGAAGTTTTTTTTTTCAGTTGTTCAACGTATTTCATTTTATTTTATTTTTATTTAGCTGTTCACACTGGTTACCAAGGGGAATGTGTCCTGCACTCCTTAGGAAGCTATTGACCTGATACTCTATCAGGGTAAAATAGCTACAGGTTTTTCATATATGGCCCTTATAAGTTTGAGGAAGTTCTCTTCTGTTCCCAGATTTCTGATGATTGGGTTATTTTCCCTATGCAGTACTCTGAGTAGTGAATTTTGTGGTTCTTTCTTTGTATGAAGTTCTGTATTCGACTTGTCACTTAGCGCAGACCTTGTTTACTACCTCCGTATGAGGCCTACTGTACTTGAACTTCTAGAGTTCCAGAGATTGACAGATGCCCCCAGGAAAGGCTTCAGCTTGAGGACTCTTTGGGTTTTTACCTTTGGGGTCATTTTTGGTTTCTGAGGAATTTCTTATGTTATTACTAGCCAAGCCATATTCTCAGAAACAATATTTTATTTTATCCAGTATTTTATTTTTTTTTTACATTAGGAGGTATGTTTTGTTCATCTGGCCTACCATGTTGCTAGACGCAAGATTCTGTAGTTTTTAGAGTTGAAAGTACATTTATGTTTAATGTAATATAGTTCTTTTATGATATATCAGTTGGTTAAGATCCTGAGTTTATTTGGTTAGATTTCCCTGATATCTCATATTGTATAAATGAAAGAAGCTCGTTTTATACCTGAACTCTCCAACTAAGACCTTCTGACTGTAAATCCAGTGTTCTTTTTCCTAAGAAAGAGTCAACAAACCATGGCTGGAAAGCCAATATATTTTTGATTTTTTAAAAAGGAAAAATGCAGGCAGGAAAGAAGGCAAATAGTCTGGCAGGCAGAAAGAGAGAAGAGGAAAAACTTTACAAATTTTATATATTTTTTTTAGTTGCTCACACTGGTTGGCTTCCCCCTGGACCTGGGACTTGAACCAGGGGTGATTCCTGCATCCTTCAGAGGAGATTGACCCAACTGCTACTCTACCAGGGTGCATACCAGTTTGAATTTACACCTGTCTTCAAGTAGTTGGTGGGCTAAAAATGGCTTTATGTGTTTAAATGATTTTAAAAAATCAAAGAAGAATATTTCATGTAAAAAGTATCTGAAATTCAGGCTTTAGTGTCTATATAGTCTTATTGGAACACAACCATACGCATTCTCAGGCTGATTTTGTGCTACAATGGCATAGTTAAATAATTGCAATATTGTATGGCCCACAAATTCTAAAATATTTACTGTCTGGCCCTGTACAAAATAGTTGTAGATTTCTTTCCTGTATCACTCATTGCTTTTACTTGTCAAGTCAAGACATCAGTTTTTTTCACTGGGCCCCTAGGGGGAGACTTTCAAGAGGGTCTTCAGTTAGGGATTGGTTTGGCTTTGAGTCACACACACTTGAGATGCTAATGATTCTATTCAGATTTTTGCTTGTGGTTGCATATGCACAATTCAAATATATTTAAGAATGTCTTTCTGTGTTCCAAGGTCCCGTAGCTCAATATGAAGTATGTGTGTAAAACATGAAAAAAATATGGAAAAGTAACTAAAAAACACATTAAAAAAAAGTTGAACTCAGTCTGCATTGCTGTTCAGCAAATGAAGAAAAAGGGATTGAATTTGGGTTGTGATTGAGGGATTTTAGAATGCCAGGATCAGGTTTTGGAGTTTAAGAACTTAAAGGCCCATAGGAATCCTTTCATGTCTAGAGACAAGCTGATTTGGGTTTGAATCCTGGCTCTGTTACCTTAACCACTTGTGGCATGAAACACTTATACCACTGCTTTGAGCCTAATTTTCCACATCAATAGTGTTCTATATTGAAAGGCCATCTGGAACGTAAGTTGACTGTCTCATTTTACCAACAAAAAGATTTCTAAAAACTTGAATATGTTTCAAAAAAAGTAAGTGAAGTAGTCCAATGTCTACCTATAATATTTTTATTTAGTTTTGCATATTTAAATTTCTGTATATTAGAAAATATATTATTTCAAAGATGCTATTTTATTCAGTTTCACATTTAAAAATAATTTTTTAGGAATGTTTACAATAATTATCTTTAATAAAATGGCATTGCTATCAAGTAGAGCCATTTTTGAGTGGTCTGACATGGTTTTCCAGAGCACATCATCCTCACTTTCATTGTGTTGTTTGCAGCATAACACTGTTTGAATTTGAGTCTGATTCTTGGAAATTTTATCTAACTTATAGTTTCCTATTCACATAATGTTAGGGCAAGTGTCCTTTACACATATTTGTGATCTCCACAACCTAACTACTGTTACGTTATTTTCTATTAAATTTTCAAAAATTTCTATTGTATAGTCATATACAGTTTTAAGAAATGACACAGACAGACTTAGTATACTTTTATCTTGTTTCCTCCAATAGCAGAACTTTGCAATGCTATACTACAATATTAGATTCAGAAAACTGACCCTGATACAGGTTACTGATCTTATTCAGATCTCCCCAGTTTTACCTGTACGCATGTGTATGCATGTTTAGCTTTATGCAGTTTTATTACATATGTAGGTTTGTGTGTCCACTATTATAGTCAAAATGCAGAATAGTTCCATCACTACAAAGATCTCAAATACTGTTCTTTTATAATTACATCCACTTCCCAGCCACTCCCTGTCCCTAACCTCTGATAACCATTAATCTGGTCTCTATTTTCATAACTTTGTCACTTAAGAATGTCATATAAATGGGATCATCATTAATGTAACCTGTTAGGTATGACTTTTTCCACTTAGCCCAATTCCTTTGAGATTCATTCAAATTATTTTCTGTATCAACAGTCATCCCTTTTTACCATAGAGTAGTATTCTATGGTATAGATGTATCACAGTGTATTTAGTCATTCACGGAATGAAGGACATTTGAGTTGTTTATGATTTTTAGCTTTCATAAATAAATCTGTTATGGATATTCCTAGACAGCTTTTGTTTGAAAATAAATTTTCACATCTCTGAGATAACTGTTCGTTCTCTCTTTTGAAAAGAATCTTTAGACGTTCATCAATTTCCAACATTTGTAATTGTGAATTCATCTGCCCAGGAATTTACTCACTAAATAAATGTTTTTTATTTTCTATGTGCCAGGCCTGACTTTAGGTGCAGGGGTGTAGGTGAGTAATTACTACCTTTTTGGAGTTTACTTCTAAGGAATGACAGCACAAATATATGTATATGTATATAATTATATTTAACGTAATTATAATTACTAAAACATGTCACTTTTTTCTTCTTAAACTAATCTCTAGGCATGCACAACCAAATTCAACATTAACTGGGTTTCTTCTGGTTGTGTCTTCCACAAGTAGTATTTTGTTATTCAAAATACAATCTTTGATAAAGCTTCTGGTAATATTCAGGACTTAAAAGTAGTTGAATGTAAGGCAACTTTCTCTTTTCTGAGGAATCCTTTGAGACGAAATGTTGCCTTATATTTATGTTCATTTTGACTCAATGTTGCCTTATATTTATGTTCATTTTGACTTGTGTTGCAACATTACTATGACACAGTCAGAGAGCTAACGACCTTTTTGGGGTGATAATACATGTATGTTGCTGTTATCCTTGTGTAAGAGAAGACTGCTTTTTATCTTCTTTACTGCTAGGGTTTAAAAGATTGTTTTCCAAATCACAGGTTAATGGCAATATTAATCTGTTCCACTAAAGGAGTTCCCTGTAAGATGACCTGGGTTAGAACGCCTTTTGTCATAAGCTTCCATCTAAATGGGAGTTCATGAGGGTATTTTGGGTCCCTGATATCTGTGTTGGTTCAGATTTAGTGGCTTTCTAAAGATTTGTTTATTCTCTTCCTTAATACCAGCAGCTCTGATAAATGACCAAAGGTTTTTTGGGGGAAAGATGGGAGGTATATATCATATATACCTAAGGTACCATGGAGGATACTTTCTTGACTCAATGGTCTCTATATCAATTAGCTGTCTTAGGTATGAAAACTGGTGTGGTGTTGGAATTTTACTCTGTGGTAGCTGGTATCAACTATTGTTTGTGTTTTTCCTCCCATTATACAAGTCAAGCAACAGTTAGTTATGTTAGCTACTTAACACTTCTTGCCTCTGATGTGCCATAACCTATTTGTTTTTGCCATAGTTTCCTACAAGTCAAGGCAACTGGTTGTCATTCCATCCATGTTAATGATTATGTCCACTATCTGGCCTCTGTTATTCTACAATTGCACTATCACTATTTTTACCAGGAACCCTACTTCCATGGTAGCATTATTTACTGTAAATCCAGGTCTAAAAAAGAAGCTTTTTCTCTTTCACCAGTTATTTTTTTAACCAAAAAAATGTTTAATAACATTGAAATTTTTCTTGGAAAGTACCCTTGGAATTTTCCTGAGAAACACAGTCAAATGGTAAGTTCCTTGTTGTCACTTAAGAAATTCATCCTGCTATGCTCATCTCCATTAGCTCTCTAAATCCTTTCTCATTATTCTGTCAAAGCAGTTCTAGTACCTGTGTTTCACTGACCATCATCATGTCTCAGGAGCAGTTAACAGTGTAGCACACTAGCAAGATACTCTTGTGTTAGTGGACTCAGGTCCACTGCTCACCACCCTTGAAGACCAGTATTTGAGAGGATAAATATTGATGAAAGGAAAGTAGGTTTATTATCAAGAGGGGTCAATCAATTTATTGTCAAGTAGGACACCTGCTCTGTCTTAGATCCACTTCACCAGCTGAAGAGGGTACAGAGATTATACACCCAAAGCCCACATGCAGGGAGCAACATGGGGAACAGGAGGTATTTGGGGAATTCCACAGCCATTGGTGATTGCAGACAGTATGGTGCTGACAGGGGGTCTACTAGCTTTTCAGGCCAATCACTAGTCTTCTTACCTCAGTAGAAGAAAAGTGGTTCAATCCATTATCTGTGTCTCTCCCAGTTTATCTGTAACTAGGTTGTTTTACTTAAATGTAATAAATTCCTCAGTTTTGCTGGATGGCTAAATTGATGGGCCAGATTTAATGCCTGCTTATGAAATTCCCAATATTTTTATCATTCCTAATTCTTGTAGGAAATACTTTCTGCTGAATGGGGGCAATGTGTTTAAGGAATGACTGAGGAACAAAATCATTCCACTTGTAGCTGGAAATATTCACATGATTCAGGGACATATTGCAATTCCTGCATGCTCATTATTTGAGCATCAGAGTTAATTTTCCTGTATTTATAATGTTTACAGAGGTTATAACATTTGTAAGATAAGTACAATCAAACATAATAAAATATTTCAGGAATCACAGAAAGGGCTGGTTTCAAAGAGACATCCTAACCATCCAATAAAACATGAGTAGACAATATAGCTAGAATTTGATTTTCATAAAGGTATTACTGAAACATCTATTTTCTCTCTACCTATGCCTAATTCTACCAGATAACTCCAGTAAAATTATTTTGTTCACAAATTAACTTCAGTGAATTTGGCCTGTTATTTTCATAACAGTAAGAATGGCCATGCATTCCCTCCTAGCTTTGTTGGAATTTTTCATAGTGAAGTTAGATTGAGCACTTTCAGGGCTCAGGAGCCATTCCAGGGTCTTCAGACAGTACTTTTAGTACTTGCAAGTTTGGGCTAATTCCTTTCTTGAAGCTCCCAAAATGTCCTGGGGTTTCTGGGTCTGCCAAGGGGTGACATTTCTTACCCTCCTGATAGGATATCTGGAACCCTGTGTGCAAGATACAAGGATGATTTTTCCTGTTGACTCCATGAGATCAGTCTCAGTTTCTAAAAGTTTTCCCTATCATATCTTAAATAGGACATTCCAGGTCAAGCCTCTGTACCCTATTTAGAGAAAAAAGGTTCTTACTGGACTTATGCAGACAAATATTGCTATGAAAAATAAGAATACTTATTAACAGTTTTTACATTCTGGTGATATCAGGAAGAGAGAAAAGCAAATATTCAATTATGCTTACAAAAGGTGCAATTTATTGGATTGTTGCAGGTGTCAGTCAGTTAAAAATTCCTAATCTCATAAAATATAAGAGAACCAATACTGTTTTAAATCATAAGTCATAAAAACAATTGTATTCATTCTCATTAGTTCATTATATCCCAGGAAATTAATTCTTGATCTTGACCTCTGTTAAACACTCTTTACCCAGTTCAGTTTCGTAAACTTGTCAAAGTCCTTTTCATGAATCTCTGAACCTAAAAAGCATCAGAATAAACAGTTCATATAAATGACAAAAAAACCCTTAAGAATATTTAGAACAATATTTTTTTAAAAGGTACAATCTGTTATGAAAAGCTGACAATGATTTAAAAACAAACCTCTTATCTAGAATTTGATCTTGGGGAGGTTTTAGAAGTTCTGCCAAAGTATTCAAATGAGTCTTAACACATTTATTTAGAACAATATTTTTTTTAAAAGGTACAATCTGTTATGAAAAGCTGACAATGACTTAAGAATAGGTAAAGGTTTGTTTTTCATCAAGACATTACTGAAATCACTGTTTTATTAAAAAAATTCACCCATGAAGCTTTTGCTTTAAGTACCTCTCTCACAAAACATTTGCAACATTCATTCTTCCTGTCTTATTTTTGTGTTAATTTTTTATCAATTTCAAAGATGCTCATTTTCACCTTAAGACAAGATTCTTTTTCCCCTTGAAAATGCATTTCCATTTCTTATGTTTTCTCTTTATCTGAAGCACTTTCTTTACCTTAATTTCAAATGTTTTCCTTTAATATTGGGTCAAAGGAAAAATTCCCATCCCTGAGGATCCTGGGGGCAGGTGGGGGCAGGGTTGAGTCATTCAGGGTTAGGAAGGTCACCATAAACAAAAGCAGTCTTTAAGCAGATTAAAATTTTGCTTTCTTAATTGATAAAGAGATATAAATGTCTTAAAGGACAACCAGTCCTTAGAGAAGTAATATCTTCAGTTTTCCAAAAGGCATATGTAGGGTGTGACAGATTTTTTTTCATCTACAATGATTTCATTAGTTTTGATATTTTACATTAATTAGAAGTTTTTAACTTTAATACTTTAATTTCTTAATTTTAACCAATTATAAAAATGGTCTATTTCACCAATATTCTTTTATACGGGAAGACTCATAAAATGCCATATGATTCTTTATAATATCATTTCTCAGGATGCACAAGACACGTCTGCTCATCAATATGAATTCTTAGTTTGTTAGAAACTGACCTAAGTTCAGGAATTAATATGTTAATAGCATAATTTAAATATTTAATAAATCTCATTATTTAATATAATTTAGCAAAGTTCTAACATTTCAAATCACCAAACACACTTGGGAGATTTATAAAATATAAACCAGTGAACTTAACCTAGAATGTGTCCTAATGCATGGAGTCAGTCCAGAAGGAATTCAAGGAGAGATGCTTAATGATGGAACAGGCAAGCCTGTTAGGAGAAACACAGAGAGAAAGAATTTCCCTGTGGATAATAAATACAAATAGTAAATTGAATATGCTGAGGTAGGACTTTATATACTTGGGGAATAGGAAATGAGATTTCTGTGTTGTTATAGGTTGATAGAAAATGGGGTTTCATGTGTTATAGGTTGATGAAGAAATGTCTTTTCTGCAAGCAACCCTGTTGGATGGTATTAGCTTATTTGGGTGGTACTAATTTATTTTGGCTAGTACTGGCTTACTAATACCATGCCTGCAGCTAGGATGGATTACTCTGCTCCTGGCTTTTATATCCACAGTCCTGCTTTCTTATTATCAAAGTGCCCCCTTTTCCCTATGCTGCCCCTCATCAGTTACTAAAGTTTTCCTAAATCAAAAGAAACATTCAGATTAGTTGTTGTTATATTTTTAGATTACCAATTTATGAAGTTACCTTCCATAAGCCAATGACATATGAATTCTAGTAATAACATGTAACATTTATAACACATACAGACAGGAACAAGTAGACACAAAGAGAGATCTCTTAATTTTCATTTAAAATTATGGTTATGTGCCAGGTAGTTTATAAGGGAACAGTTGGGCAAGAATTTTTAAGTCCTATCTCCAAATAATCCTCTTTCTCCTCTTAAGAAAACTTCACCTAAAAATTTACATTGATTTCTTTTGGTTTTAAAGGTGTGGCATAAAATTTGCTGTACAGAAAGATTCCTTTCTGAAACCAAAATGCCTAGGGGAATTGGAATGGGTGTACCTTGAGTTATTCCCAAGCCACACCTAGAGACTCCATTTGTAGTCAAAAGACTGATCTGTTCCTTGCACTGCATTTATTTAGCTCAACCTAAGAGTCAAATCAATATTGTAGGAATATTCGCCATTTTTACCTCAAGTAATATTTTTTATTCTATGTTTACAGTTTTCTTGTTTCCTGGACTCCAAAATAACAGTTGGAAACAAAATTCAGTTATTTCCCATAAGCTGAATTCTTGAGGAAATTAAAGTGATTCCTCCATCTGCCTCTGATAAATCACAGCAAAAGAACTTTTTATAGCTGCTTGGATTTAAACTGGCTTCTTTCCATTTTTTTTCCTCCAATGTCTTATATCACTCCATTAAGATAAGACTCAGCAGTGGAACTCTCCAAGCTTGCAGCCCAGGTTTTTTCCCTGCCCTAGCTTATGGAAAAGACCAGAAAATCTTCCATCATTCTCTGAACATCATTCTCCAATTTTGGCCAAGCATTTTTTCCCCAAATTTGACCAAAAAAATAAAAATAAAAAGCCCATATAAACTCCTCTGAGGACTGGCAAAGACCTCCAAGCATAGGGTTTTATTTACGTTTCTGCTTGGTATTCTGATACCAAACCAAGTTATTTTTTTTTCTTACATTTGTGGGTTTTTGGAAGCTAAAATCTCCTGGTAGTCACTCTAACTTTAAATCATCTTATTTGTTATCAATCCAGCAGAAGAGGAATTTTAAAAAGCAAGGTCATGTTCTTTGATTTTTTAAGACTAGCTGAGATAATTTACTTTTTCCTTTCCCACTGCATTTTCTTTCCAACTGAATTTTTTATACAAGTGCCAATAAAACAAATTTAAATTGAGAGCTCTCTAAATTTTTTTCAATTTAGAAATTTCTCAGTCTTATAGCAACTCAATCAAGCCACTAAACATTTTATTTTTATAGATTAACCATAGTTAATCCAAGTAAATTTTACTCCCAGGTTAAGACATGACAAAAGATTCACACACATGCACAGCTTTAGCTAAGCCTTGGTTCTCTTGGAGTCAATACTCTCCATCAATTCTGTGGCTATTTTTTTACTTTCAAGATTGTTTTTTTTTTTTTTTTTTTTTAGAAATAGCCTTTATTCAGTGCACAGCAAGACAACACCCAACAGAATTTTATAATGGAAACAACCTGTGAATCAAAACTTGAGATAAGAGTATAGGGGAGAAGGTGTTGCAAAGCAGCCAACAAGATCAGTGTGGGGGTTTTCAGAGAACCCACGGCTCAAAGCACCCAGGGCAGAATTAGGTGAGTGAGCAAGCAGAGGTTTAATCAGAGGATAAATGGATGGAGCTGACCAAGGGAGGCCCAGACTCCACGGGTTCAGGGTCGCTCCACATATCAGACAGGTGCAGTGAGTAAGCAAGTTGGGGGTCCATTAGTGGGGAGCAGAGGGAGAGAGAGGATGGGACCAGCCAAGGGAGGCTGACCCAAGGCCTTGCTGGTGGCCTGAGTTTTTAAGGGAAACTCCCATATGGTGATGAAGGGGGATGGAGAGAGGAGGTCTGCAGACCAGGTTTCAGTATCTGATTGGAGAAGGTGACATTGTCCTTTGAAGTTATTGGTGGTCTTCATTCCTTTGTTTGTTGATGAAGGGTCTTTCCAGGTCACTACTACAAGTCTCACAAGTGGAACTCATCCATCAGCTTTCCTTTTCTATCTGGATGCATTCCACTACAGAGGCAATTCACTGTCCTGATAGCTAAACTTTAATCCCTGGTCTAAGGCTTGCTCATGAGGGGTTCTAACAATCAGAGAGACATTAAAGAGAATTAGGAGGAGTTTATTAGCCAGTGACCGTATGGAGTAAAACAAACTCAAATCATATAGCCCCGAACCCAAATAATTCAGGGTATATGTAACTTAGGTCCAGTAGTATATGCTTAAACAGTTTACAAAAGTAGAGATCACATTCTAAAGTGGAGGTCACACCCTAAACATCTTAAGCTATTTTTGTTTGGCATTTAACTTCTTCCCTGATCCCAGCAGATTCACAGAAATCCCTCCACCCAGGGTCTTACTGGGCAGGTCTAAGGTTGCTGTTTCACTGCCAGAGGATTATCCAGAAAGCGGGGACCCCAGGGCTCTGTGCTTTACAGAGTAACCCAGCAAAAATGAGGTTTCTCCAGTTCCTTGTTTCAAGGGCTGAACCTGGAACCCAAATCTCCAACCCAGAAGGGGAGCTGACAAGATAATGAGGAATAATGATGCGGGGGAAGGTATGCTGAGACACACTGAGATGAGACACTGGGTTCTTTCAGAAAGAATCCGTGGAGAGAGCCATTTGGTCAGAATTGCACAGCAAGTTTATTAAAAGCATTAACGATGAGTTTAAGCTCCCTGCGGACCGGGAAAGTTACATAAAGTAAATGCACGTGTGTGTACCACCTGTGCGGCCTGCCTCTCACACAGGTAAAATGGATTGTTGAATTTATGTGAGGACTGGGGATTTCTTCTTTCACGGGTGTGTCCAGGTTACTTGGAGTTAAACCCCCCCTCCCCCGCCCCATTGCTTAAGTATCTAGCGGTGTGTCCCAGACCCAAGTTGCTAAGGTGCAGTCCTTGCTTTTATAAGTCTCCGGTTTTGCTAGTTAGTTTTCTACTCATACATCAGCATACTGCCCTGTAGATTTTAAGCTGTGTTGTTCCTGCCTCAATAGCATAAGGAAAGAAGGGGACTTTGAAAACAATGTAGCAGGATTGCAGAGGTCAGCAGATTAGTTAACTAGCAGGCATGCTAAAAATAAGCTAGCGCCACCGAAAGAAATAAACTAGTACCACCTAAAACAAGTCAGAACCACTCAAAGAAGCCAGCACTAGCCAGGTTGAATAGTCTCACCTAAACCCTAGTCATATTGAGGATGTACTTATAGTCCTTAGTAATCCCTCGCCATTCCCCAATAACTCTTGCCAAGTGAAAAACATCCCCTGGATATATAAGGTCCTTCTTGAGCATATACCATTTTGTAGCTTTACTATCCACAGAGATAGATTATGTCTCTGTGCATCTCCTAATTGACTAGTTGCCCCTGTTAATCAAGTGTCTCTCCTTGAATTTTTTCTGGATGACTCCACACCACACAAGTGTCTTCACACATAACCTGATTCACATAAAACCCCCCAAATAGTTTCCCAATATTTCTCTCTTTCAATTTCCAGCTCCTGAAGTGGGTCCACGAGTGAGTAAGGACCGCTGTTCCTCACTGCTGAACCCATATAAGATTTTGTTTTGAAG